>OZ010605.1:40243899-40541399 GCA_963932145.1 Acanthosepion lycidas
TTCCATCTTCAAGCGAAATTTTTTTTGGAATAACTTATATTTGAAATTTACGTGTTTTAATAGCATATTCATTATTGAAATCAAAATTTCTATGGTAACGGCTAGAGCGATTGTTTAAATAGAAAGGGGTGTAGGTTGTTAATAATTTGTATCGGTATAGAGTTACATTCATAGATGTCAAGTCAGGGTATGTTTGGGGTGTCTAAATTTAAAGCGGAAGATGATTTCGCCTAGTCTGGTTTACGTGTCTATGGAGATTTTTTTATTTTTTTATTTTATTTTTTTCTGAAAGGGTTTTGTGTATATAAAAAACTGCCGTAACATTTGTTTTTTGACGACTTCATAAAGAGTTATCTTTTTTTGTAGGGTATTTAAACTATTTATTAGGACTATGGATTTTAAAAATTATTTTATTGTTTGTTTGTTTTTATGCTAATTATTCAATGCAAAAATTTGATGATATCGACAAAAAACCGTTAACTCATGTCTATTGTTTAATAGATTTCTATTATTTAGAAACTTAATAATGTGTAGTTTTTCATGTAGGCATAAAGGGCATGGGTCATCCCAAGTTTTACAAGTTCTAGTTTTGTTTATAATTTTCCATTTTACTTTTGGTGTTTTATTCATTTCCTTCAAATGCCAAAAATATTTAGATAGAGATATCTGATTTCTTTTATTTATATTGTTGAAAGAGCACTTATGCTGCCTCCATCTGGCTTTAAATTCATTCTTCGTAGACCCAATGTATATCATATTAGTATTAGGGCTCTCAATGGATGAGATAGTACATTGGTATACCACAGATTTGACGCAGCATTTATTTTCCAATGGGCAGTCTTCTGGGTTTCTACAATCATATAATTTTTCACTGTTTTTGTCTAATTTAAGTGTAGGGTTTTTATTAATACTATTCAGGCATGGGGGTTTGTTCAGGATTTTATTATTGTGTTTTTTTATTATACTTTCTAGATTTTTAGTGCAGCTGTAACTCAATTTTAGGGTGTTCTTATTAAATATATTACTACGTCTACTATTGGAAGGGAAGTGTTTTTTCAATTAAAGCTTGGAATTTCTGTCCTAGCTTAATACTAACCATTTGGTTGAACGGAGGGGTATACCAAATGATTTTTCTTTTCCTGTTTTTTTTTCTTCTGGTTAGTGCAATTGTTTCTATAATTAATGTTAGCATTCTTATATCCACTATTTTTAGGGCATCGTTATAAAAGCTACTGTGTTGTTGGAATATTTCTTTGTTAGCGGAGTTAATGCTGATTCTATTTTCTATTGATGAGAGTATATGTTTAATTATGGATGGAGGGTGATTTGACTTCGGGTGTATATATAAGGGGTTAGTATTTGGTTTTTTATAAGGTTGGTATGTGTTGTTTGTTAAATCTAGAGTTACGTCGAGGAAGTTTACCCTTTTCAATTTAGTACAGACTGTTATCATTAAGTTTGGATTTTTAAATTCACTAAATATAATTTTTCTAATTTTCTCTATTTTAAAATTAGTAGAACTCCTCACTACCATGAGCCCGTCATCTCTATACAGTCCGATGTCTTTAATATCTATTTCACGGTGGGCGGTCAAGTTGTACAGTATTAAAAGACCAACAAGGTCAGAAGACTCTGCAGAGTCTAAAGATCCCATAGTGATGTCAAAAAGGTCATTATTGTTTTTTATCCATTGGTCCCCATTATGAATGAGGATAGATTTTTTAGTACTGAGAATTATATCTATTTCTTCCTTTGTCAGGTTAGAATACACAGCAAACTCCAGGGCAGTCGTAAATAGATCCTTCGATATTGACGGGTAGTAATCCATGATATCGAACTGTAATAGGGTGCAATCATGTTTATTATCAATATTGGTAAACCAATTGATGACATCTTTGGTATTGATCCATAATTTTAATCCAAGCTGTTTTTTTATTTGCCAAGTAATTCTTTCCAGGATTTTTTTGCTGATCTTTCCTATGTCGGGTCGGGTAGGGTTAATTATTCTAGTAGTAGGGTTTTCCATAAAATCTTGTTTGTGGTCTTTAAAAGTTATCTAACATTCCTTTTCAGCAAGTTTGCCTACTCTATCGCTAATTTTTAATTTATCAGTTATTTTTTTACTAGCTCTGTTAATGTTATTAACCATATTTATGTTGTTCTTGCAAGCTTTTGTATAAGTCCTGGTTAAGTTTTTTTTTAATTAAGTTGTTGTAGTCATCTGCTGCCAATTTGTAGAAGTTGCCAGTTTTGTTAGACTTAACTAGTATTTTATCACAATCATTTATGCTTTTAACTATTTGGTCAAGATGTTTTTGGAAGTGGCTTTTCTTTTTTTGAAAGGAGATGTTATTGATAATGTTGAGTAGGTCTTTTTCAAATTCATGTAGCTGTTTGTTGAATGGTGCAACTTTTTTACTTTTAAAGCCGTAAACTTCGCGTTCTTTATCGGTTGAGCTATTCCCACGAAAGTAGAAGTATGCTTTCCATGTCATTCTTCTAATTAATTCCTTTGTTTTTTGTAAAAGTTTAACAAAATAATTCCGTTTGTTTGTTTGTGGAATGTTTTTCAGAAAAATTCCGAAATTTACTTTTTCCATATTTTTAAAGAAGTTATTTTAAAAATAAAGGTTCAGAGTGCTCGACCTTAATTCTGGAGCCAATAGAAATAACTTATTCCAAAAAAATTTCGCTTGAAGATGGAACAGAGTTTACTTTAATTCAATTTAAAACAAATAATTATATTGAAGTTTTCGGCTCTTGTTTTGAAACATGAGAACTCTTATGTAGCGTGTTGGAATCATATTTTTAAATAAATAATTATATTTATGCTCTACTTTATGCTCTACTTCTATATTTATCGAGCACTATTTTTAAAAAATAATAACAAAAATACTAAAGAACTTTTGATTATTTACCTAACCAGTTCTTTCCTATTTTCTATATATTTTCACACACAAACACACACACACACATATATATATATATATATGTGTATATATATATATATATATTGCCCAGCAGTGTGTATATATATATATATATATATATATATATATATATATATATATATATATATATATATATTGCCCAGCACTATATATATATATATATATATATATATATATATATATATATATATATATATATATATATATATAGTGCTGGGCAAAAGTTGAAGAACTTTCCAACATATCGAATTACTCTTGTTTTATAAAACAGAAACAAAATACATAATATAATAAAATAATTGTTACTGATAGAAAAGACAGGGTCGGTTGGCATGAGGAAAGACAGATGCCTGTCGGTCGGCTGACAGATAGATAAGTGTGACTCCGCTGGCATGTGAAAAGTCAGATAGATGTCTGTGAACCGAATGGCATGAGAAAAAAACAGATAGACTGACTGAAATGATATACAGTATGTCAGATTTTATTAAGTAAAAATTTAACTGGTATTAACCAACTGATTTGGTATCCTTTTCATGATGTCGTAAATATACCACATGAATTTCAGCATGTAATAACTTTTTTTATTAGAAATGTTTATAATAATTCAAAAAAATAAATATTTAAAACAATAAAACAAATACAATGTTTTACAAGATAGGATTGAACAACATTTCCTTTTGTGCGCCTTATTTAAAAAAATAAAGAATTATACACGTGATTTAAAGAGATTTCAAAACAATCTTCAAAAAATGAAAAAACTTTGTAAAAGTAACGCAAAGGCAAATTTTAAAAAAAGGCAGAAAATACAAAATGTACATCCACTTAATAATAAGACGAAAAAGTGTCCACGTCACAAAAGGAGTTTATATAATTGCGAAATAATGATATCACGGGGATGTTTTTATAGTCTATTTTTTTAGAAAAATTCTGTTAACTTCCTTTGCAAATTCCTCTAAGGAAGCAGGCAAAAAATGATTTCCTTTCTGGGTCCGGCCTGTCTCCCGTTTACATTTCTTTCCGCAGCTGCACGGGAACGCGTACACACAGTCTTTAGACGTGTTATCCTCTATTTCTTACTCGGGAGAGATATCTGCGAAGTGTCATCCACCTGAAGAAGGCCGGAGCGTACAACGGCCGAAACGTTGTAATAATATGACGACTAAGATGAGGACAATAGTCACTTGATGTTTTTCAGTTTCATAAAAATTTCTTTTATAAGATAAAACATCAGCTCTCAATGTAGTGTCACAAAAAGTGTCTGATAATGTTGATGATTAGTAAGGACTTCCGGTCCCACTAGGGAATGCGGATCGAGCGAAAGTTTTATCTTTGTGTTGCTTCAGCTTTTTAACAGCGTGACTCCTAGTTTATCTTTCCACCCTAAGCCCAGTGGAACATGGCGGGCGAGAGAGAGAGAGAGAGAGAGAGAGAGATTTAGTTCTAAAACAGGACCCAATTAGAAAAATATTTAAAAAATATATATAATGTTCAAATTAATTACAACAGAGCCGTTCGAATTTACCAATCCGGGAAATTGGTAGAAATGGTCGCAGAGATTTCAACGCTTTCGAGAAGCTGAAAATATATTTCGGACATTTTCTTTTTCACGTCGAGAAGACATCATAAATGTGTACACGACATAGTTTTAGAAAAATTCAACGCCTACTTAATGCCAAGAAAGAAAACATAATACATGAAAGGACAAAATTTTATCATAGAACCAGTGGACACCTTTATTCGTGCATTGCACGAATTAGCAGAATTACGTAAGTTTCCAAAGAAAGATTACCAAATTAGAGACCGTCTTGGGATAGAAATACAGTCTAGGTAATTCCACGTTTTCGCTAAGATTTTCGATACGTAAGATTTTAAATGAATTTTTAAAAATGAAAACGCATTTTTGAAGATTTCTTTTTAGCTTTAATGGAAAGCTAATGGATTAAATCGAGTATTTCCAGTAGGTAAAATACTCTGGTGTATTTCAATTAGAAATTATATAGATTGGAATGTCAAATATTTGGTCGTTTTCAAAAAATCTGGCGGCCATTTCTTATATTTTAACAAGTTTTAAAATGAAATTTAATTATCGGTTTTAAAAAATCTTCCAAAAATAAAAAAATATATATTTGTGATAACGTTATTTGAGTAAAAATTAAAGTTAATCTGATCTGAAGCAATATTACTTATAGCATAAAAAATAGTATACAAGCATTTCTTAACGACCGGTCCTGTTTTTCTTTTGTCTTTATTGACTTATCAATAAGCTCCCAGGTGTTGACAACTAGTATGGATGACCAGAATTCTCATAAATTTACGAAAACTGAGTGAATCCATTTTTTTTTGTTTTTGTTTTTTAAATACCTAGTAGTTTTTACAAATTAACATATTTTCAGCAATGATCTAATATTTTGACTTTTCGTTACGTTTGAAGATGCTTTATGAAAAAGTAATGAAATTTAAAATACTATAAAATTTTCTTAGATTAATTTTAAAATTTAATAACTGAGATGAAATACCATGATAGAAGTAACTCAATAATTTATGACCCACACTAAAATAAATACATAAAATAAGAATATTTTGTGAAATAGAAATTTTAAAAAAGTAAAACTTACTTTAAATTTTAAAGTTTTAAAATTGAAGGGATGATGTTCAAAACCTGTTGAAATGTAAGCAATGAATAACGAACTAGAGACAAGCGAATTTCTCTGTAATAATAGGACAACTCTTAGAACACATGGCCTTTTCATAATGATGTTACTTATAGACTACCATAGATGAAAAATGGAACTACTTAAAGTAAAAAAAAAAATTAAAATTATTTTTAAAATATTTGTGCAAAACGACTTATATTAAGCTTCTTAATTATTGATTCGTAAATATAGTTTCTACTAAACTACAAAATCATCTAAAAGATATAAGGTGTGGGGGATTTTTAAACGATTTTTAAATTAAGATTTGTAAAAAATGAAAAAATTTCTTGTAAAAATTCATTATTCATCGAATTTATTTTTAATGTCCTAAATATAACTCATTTACAAAAGCAATTAAAAGGTTTTTTAATTAAATAATTTTATTACATTTTTAGTTTACCATTCGGAACAGATTTTCAGAAAACGAGCAAAAGTTTGAAAAAAAAATGATTGATTTAAATTCTCCAAGGAGTCCAGAGTCCAAAATTAGGACATACGATTTAATTTCTCGAAATTTCATGAAATTAAATAAGTGGTGTGTAATATATGTAAAAAAAATATTTTTACCAAGATTTTCTAAAACAAAAAAAAATTCAAAAATAATTTAATTCATTTGCGAATAAGTTTCTGAAAATTTCATTAAAATCCGACAATTATTTGATTTTTGCAAAATTTCAAGATAAATTTGCTTTTTAACGCCCGCGCAAAATATCTCTTAAAATGTTCCCAAATCGTCATAATTTCGTGTAAATGTACATGCTAAACAAGAATTAACAATACCATTTTGGAGTTAACGACAATAAAAATTCAAACTCAGTCGCGTTCAGCTGTCCGCCATTACTGGCCTTGTTTAACTACATTCAATGCGGAACATTTTGCGCGCGGAGGCTTAATTAAGAGCCTTTATACTGCTCGTAACTGAACTTACTCGTCTAAAATTACTCCGCATTGTCTAGGTAAACTACTATTAAAATTAATTTCGTGAAATGCTTTGACAAAATACAACAGACTCCATTTGACATCGGTGGTTGTATGAACGCAGATCCAGTTAAAATAGTTCTGAAAGAGGACCTACTATGTAACAACAGCTCAGAGAACCCAATTCCCTATTTTACCAAAGGTGAAGGAAGAACTGAAGAGAGACTAGAAAATGAGGGAATAATTGAAAAGGGTGCTGAACCGATTGGTGTGCGCCTATAGTAGTCATTATAAAAAGAAACAGAAAAGTTCGAATATGTGTACATTTGAAGAGACTAGATCTAGCAGTGAAAAGGAAATATTACATGTTACCAAATTTAGTTGATATTCCGCCTAAACTAAATTGAAGTAATCTTTTTCTAAATTGGATGCTATCAGCAGATTCTACCAAATTCCGTTAAGTAAAGAAAGCTATCTATTTACGACATTCATTACTCATTTTGGGGGTTATTGCTTCAAACGATTACCTTTAGGCATAAAATCATATTACAGAATGCGAAAGCCAGGGCCAGAATGGTCAGCAATTGGTCGGAGTGATTCGTGAACGGGATATTCTGACAGTGATAGATTGTCTTTGTCTGGGTTTTGAATATAAGTCCAAAACGGCGCGAATTCAACAGAGAGTCTCAAAAACTTTGAAGCGTCGATACACCTCCCACACCCAGGTTTGTGACTGGTTAATACCACTCGCGGAGGGGCGCTGAGCCGATGTGCGACATGCTTTCCTGTGACGTCATTCCTGTTAGAATCCAAGTTGCCACTTTTAATAAAATGAATACCAAAAAGAAATGATCTTTTTCGTTGATGCCGTTTCATGTAGAACGCAACAATCACCTCCAGAAATATTTCAAAGAAGGATGGCATAATTACTGGAACATATTCAAGGAGTCGAAACAATTATCGACGATGTTCTAATCTACGGCAGAACTATAGAACATGACGAAAGACTAAAAGCTGTTCTTAAAACATTACAAAAAGCTGGACTCAAGCTTAATAAAGCACAGTGCGAATTCAAAAAGACATAACTAGAATATTTTGGGTACATAATGTCTGGTGATGGAATTCAATCCAGCAAGAAAAGAATAAAAGCCTTTCAGGCACCTACAAACTTGAGCGAACTACGTCATAATCGGCATGATTAGGTCAGTAAGTCAGTTATGTGCCACGCGTGATATATGATTAGGCGATCATGTATCGAAAAATACATGACTGACGAGGCAGATTTTTTCCTGTAGTAGGTTGCCATTTCTTTCTGCGGTAGACCAGTTGCCATCCAAGGCTATAGAACCCGGTCTGTCCTGCTTATTTACCTATAGCTGACGGGAGAAGAGGATTCATACCTTTCCCAAGAGTATTAGCACGTAAGTGAATGCAATAGATTTCGAACTCGGCTCTCCGAGTCTTTAATCCGAGCGGCTATCCATTACTCCACCGTGCCTCCTCCATGATTAGGTACTTAGGCAAATTCTTACCAAACTTGTCTGAAATAATACAACCAATGATGGAATTATTATTAAAAAAAAAGAAAAAAGGGGCACTATATGGGGATGGAATTAGCAACAATAGAAATCCTTGAAAAGAGTAAAGGAATTACTAACTCAAGAATCAATTCTATCATACTACGATCCAACTCGACCTACAGTAGTTAGAGCTGACGCTAGTAGTTATGGTTTCGGAGCAGCTCTATTTCAGAAAATAGATGGCAATTTAAAGATAATAGCTTTTGTCTCACACACCCAATACCGCTGAGAGGAAATATGTACAAATTGAGAAAGAGTGTTTAATTTGTGTATAGAGATGTGAGAAGTTTGACATATATCGCAGAATTGAAATCTTTTAGACTGTTAACAGATCACAAACCACTTATACCGTTAATAATCACACATGAGCTGTACAATACTCCGTTATGATGTGAAAGGTTTCTGATGAGACTAAGATATGACCCTGCAGCAGAATACATTCCAGGGAAGGCACTAGTTATACTTGATATACTATCAAGAAATCCTTTATCCGACACCGATAGTAATACCAGCAAAGATGTTGAAGTATACACAGACTACACGGCAAGAACCATACCAGCATCAGATAAGAAATTAAATGAAATAAAAATAGCAATTAAACAAGGCACAGTATTGCAGGAAATAATACATATCATGTGAAATGGAGGGACACATAAAGAAGGTAGAATAAAGAAAGCATAAGGATAGATTTTCCAAGTTGGACTGAATTGTCAATTCAGGAGAATTTACTATGGTTTCATGACTGAATTGTCATACCTGAAAAACATAGACCAGATATATTATGGACACTTCATAATGGGGCTTAACAAATGTCGAGAGAGAGAGAACCAAACAAGCGGTGAGGTGGCCTAAAATGTCTCCGGAGTATCTAGAAAAAATTATAAGTAACATCACTTCCTCAAGGTCCATAACAAAAAATTAGTACAGATATTTTCACTCACCAGAGATACAATTATATTGTCGCAATAGATTATTTTTCAAAATATAGACAAATAGTAAAGATCAATCCAATAACAAGCGATTGCGTTATAGAAAGTTGAAGAATTTCTTTTCACATTAGGGAATTCCTATTGAACTTATCAGTGATAATGGGTGATAATTCACAAGTTATATTTTCAAAAAAATTTGCCAAACGTTGCGAATTTAAACTCAGAACATCAAGTCCACATTATCCTCAAGCAAATGGAGAAATGGAAAATGCTGTTAAAACAGCTAAGAGAATTTTGAGACAGACACAATTCGGGCATTAATATGTATTCCGGAATATGCCAATTCAAGCTACAGGAGTCAGTCTCACAGAATTAACTATCGGAAGGTAAATAAGAACCACATTACCTTTACACCCTAAAAAATTATAAGCAAAACGGCCTGATTTCAGACGAATCAAGGAGAGAAACAAACTGGGAAAAACCAGAACGGAAAAGAATTTTAACAGATTTCATGGTGCCAGAGATTTACCAACTCTAAAAAGAGGAGATAGCGTTAGAATGATATTGGATAAAAAAAAATATTGGAACACTGAAGGAACAATCAAGTCAGCAGACACAGACAACAGGTTGTTTTTTTTATTATGACGACTAATCAAAGGGGATTCCGAAGAAAACATATTTCATTTTCAGGCTTTGAAAATAGACTTTTGAAAAAGAAACCAAGAAGAGATCATGACAAGGATTTTCAAACAAATAGTAATACAAGAGAAAATGCTGAAAAGCAGTCATCATGGGCCTGTGGAATCTTCCACAACACTACCAGCCTTAACTCTTTTTAGGAAATGCACTCTTCCTATCTGATAAGCAAAATTCTACTTTCATACAATATAACAAGTATTCATTGGTCATTCACCTCCAATCTGGCTTGCTGATTGGTCAGTTCCGACCAATCAAACCGCCTGCACGCGACCAATCTGTTTTCCCGCTCATGTGCTGGGAGCTACTTGACCAGTATAAAAGCAAAAACACGTGTGAACTTTTAGAGAAAGGATTTGTAATTTTCATTCATCTCTCTCGCACGTCTCAAGATGTAACCTTTGCCAACTTCCGTCTTAGTCATTGCTGACAAGACGTTTTTAAGACAATTACCAACATTCATGAACTCTGAAATCACTCCTGAACTTTTATCAACTTTAGAACTCACAATTCCAAACTTTATTCTTCTGAATTACAAGTTCAATATTACAGTAAAAGGTAAATTACTTCTTAAGAACTTTCTGTTTAAAAGACACTTAATATTAACAACTTTAATATCAATATTAACGAACGATTACAAGAAAGACATTCTGAAACCTAAAACATCATACATATTTGCCAACATAACATATACCAAATATTCTGCTTGTACATTATTTTGAATGTTTTATTAGTTTCTAATTAAATATGTCTTGTTCGTAATATGAAATCTGGTACAAATATTTCCAAATCAAAGGGACACGACTCTGTCCTACCTTTTCTTGCATGTTGTACACCAACCTAAATAAATCTAATTGTTAGGTTTTAAAACAATTCAGTCGAATTTTGTATTTTATTTTGATGTTAGTGGAAATAGTTAATTGACACGCAACTTATTCTCAACAAATATTACCACATAATTAACCCATCCACTACAAGCCCTAGCAATCAAGGTAGACGTCCACATGGGTCGCTACTCGGACCAATCCTCTTTTTATTTCACATAAATGATCTGCCTAAGAGTATACACTGATCATTTGTAAATACCTATGCTGTTGATACAACGGATTTATAAGTGTACCTCTAAAACGCTACATGACCAGAAATTGACATCTAATCTCTCTTCTGACGTAGCTCTAACGTTTCAGTGGGGGGAAAACCTAGTTTCGATATTCTAATACCTTCCTATTGAGAATTTTGGCACAGGTTTTTTCTTAGGTTAAAGCTGGCATCGATGCTTCTGTACATTTTCAGATATGTCAGGTGAAGCCACAATCTTCTTCTTGGTTCATACCTGCCTGATCAACTGCTATAGCCAACAGGAATCACTTTTTCCGAGTGTACCAGCGTGATAGTTCCGAACACAACAGACGCCACGTTGTGTCTACTCATAATACTTGTAAACGTGTCCTCAAAGACACTAAATCCATGTTTTCTGATTGAATGAAACACCGTGTCGCTTTTAACAAGTTTGGTTCTCGCAACTACTAGCGGTGCTGCTGTAATAGTGTGTTAAATCAGAATAAGTTTTTAATTCCTCCTCTCTTCACTCAATCTGAAGTGTTAGCATCCTCTGTTGATAAAGCAGAATGTTTTGCTTGTAAATTCTCTTCAGTATTAACTCTTGATTCATCTGGAGTATGTTTGCTTGACTTTCCACTTAGAACTGAGTCTCTATAGAATGATATGCATATAACTCAGTTCATGGTTTCTGCTATCATTTCTAAACTGGATCCCCACAAAGCATGTGGACTTGATGGTATCCTTGCAATAGTCCTTAAGAAATGTGCTCCTGAACTGACTCTTGTTTTCTCTAAACTCGACAATATATACCCTCCTGCTTTTTGCTTTCTTGCTTGTTGGAAATCCTCTTTTGTAGTTCCAGTCTAAGAACCCAGGTGAACCGTCTGATCCTTCGAACATGAATGACTGACAAAACATCTTATTAGCAAATTACTAGAATCCTTAGTCAACTTTGATTTGGTTAAGCATCTCACATCGCAGGGTCTTCTTTCAGTAAAACAATATGGCTTTTGCTTCTCTGGGTCAACTGTTAATGTATTAACGATTATTGCTGAAAAAGTCTACTACACTTTAGATAAGAATGGTGAAGCTCAAGATGTTGCTTTGGATATCTCGAAAGTATTTGACAGGATTTGGCATGATCTTATTTACAATAAAAAGCTTTTCTAATTAAATAATGTCATAGTTTTATTGGATTCATTATTTTTCAGTTCAGAGCAGGTTTTCAGTTAGAATAGCTCAAATTTGAAAAAAAAAAAAATGGTAATTTACAATCTCCAAGGACTCCTACTTTTAATAAAAAAAAATTCAGGAATAGAAAGGTTTTGCCCGAAATTTCGTGAAATTAAGTGTGGGGAGGGGGGTGGGTAACATATGTAAAAAAATGTTTTTACCAAAATTTTCTAAAAACAAAGAACATTTTCAAAATAATTTCATTCATTTGTGAATAAGTCCTGAAAATTTCATTAAAATCGGACAATTATTTGATATTTACAAGAATTTCCAAACCAATGTGTTTTCAACGGAAAAAATCGCAAAAACGTCAATGTTATTTTTAAAAGCGATGATTAGAATTAGAATAAAACCTAAACATATGAAAGTGGATTTATACATTATTTTTTGTTCTTGAGAACTGACAACAAAAATGATAAACACTATTTATTTATTCATTAGATTGTTTATTAACATTATTTATTAATTATTTATTTATTGGAATGACTGACAAAACATCGGGTAATTGCCAATTAACTTAAACTTTATAAAATTGTAAATAAGAAGAATTCACATTGTTATGCTGTGGGGAGCGGTTATCGGATAGGATGGTTGCGATAATGAACGGATAAGGCAAGAGCTGAGTAATCACATACTTTATTTTTGGAAAGACATTACAGGAAATTCGACCAACGAACTAAGGGCAATAACTCTTCTCGAGTTCTGAGTTATAAAGGGACTTAACTACTACAACACATATTTTGATTTATTAAATTTATGAATAAAAATGTTTTCATATTTGTTTACTTATAAATTGGCAAATGATAAATATTGCATTGCATTTAGTCCTAATTGTATTAGTTTTCAGAATATTGTAAATATAAAATTATTCTTGTAAATAAACAATCTAATAGTGTTTAACATTTTCGTTAAATTCTCAAAAAATGTATATAAAATCACTTTTTCATCATGTCGTGCATTATTGACGCAATCAAGAACATTAACAGAATCAAGAACATCAACATTAACACTGACTTCATTAGAAAGTGAATGGATATACGACAACATAAACATATAAAAAAGTTCAAATAAAACACAAAAGTCTGTGTATAAAAAACACTTGAATGTATAATAAAATAATATATTTATATTTGAAATTCTTAATAATACAAAGTTGCATGTATTTGCTTACAAAAGATTATGTAACAAAAAACAATATGTCATTTTTGTACTTCTGTTTGGATTTGTCAAACCCTACAACTACGTCTACTTGATTGCGTCTACTTGATTGAGCGGAACTTTTAAATTTACGCGCCTAACGATGTCTCGTCAGGTCAGGTGACTGTTTTTAATTCTCGTGATTATCTAATGCCGGTGTCTCTCAGGGCTCTATATTTTGAACTGACGTTGTTCCTAATTTTCATCAACGACCTTAGTATTTATGGCGTTGATACAACTATTTATTCTTGTCTTAATAGTAAGTCTGAGCGATTCGATAAGATCAGATTGGCAGCTGATCTCAAAAAATAACTGTGGCAAGGAATGGCTTGTGAATTTTAACACCTCCAAAACGAAACAGCTCTCTCTTAATCGTTTGAGAGAATCATTTTTGCTTTCCATCGCTGATGTTAACTTGCAGGAGAGTAATTTATTGTGCTTTTATTGCCTTGTTTGCTGTGAAATGATTAAAAAAATGTTTGTGTAAATGCGCATCCACAACAGGAATAAAAGATTTTACTCTAAATTTATCTCTTGGAGATTGTTCTTCATCTACGTTTTAATCAATTTGTTTCTTTTCGGAAGAAAGTCTTTAAAATTTAATGTACCATACGGTTGTCAAAGTAATTTTACAATTGCTGTCATTATTACTATGACTACTTTTTATATTTTTAGTCAATGATAAAGAACAAATAATAATAATAATAATAATAATAATAGGCATCATATTTTCATTTAAGCATGTTTCATTGAATATAGACATATTATTATTTATTTTTATAATAATCCTTTCTAGTTCTCTAATTAGCTTCTTGATGTTAAGTTGAAATTCATCAAGGAAGGCGCCGTACTTTCTGTTATCGCAAGTACTTTCTATCTCCCGTGAACATCCTCAGGGGTGAATCGCGAAATTTAATGTAACTGTGATCTCTGTGATGGTGATTTTTGTAAACACGCGTAAACGTGCTCTGTTATAATTATTTTAACATTTTTAATTTATCCTTTGTAATTACGATGTTTTTTGTAAGCAAGCGCCCACAATGTAAGGGAGCTAACCGGAGATGGTAAAAAAAGCAACTGAAATGTTAGTCAAAATGCATTTTCAAACATTGTTACCACACTCGTAATAAATTTTGTTCAGTGTTAGTTGGTTGATTTTTTTGTTATAGAGGGCTTCGAGAATTTGAAGTTTTTGTTTATTATTTTCATTGTTGTTGCATGTTGTTGTTGTCAACAAGAATGTTCCTGTATTGCGAAGGTGGATTTAGTGTTAAATGAATAAAACTATTGTTAAAATAGAAATATATTTTAAAAATCAGAACCCGAGGTTGTGTGGCCCTAAGCTATTGGTCATTTAGCTTATAGGTAAGTCCAGCGTTGAATAATGGCAGTTCGATCAGTGCTAAGTGATCGTGCCAATTTGTAAAAAATATTTAATTTTTTTAATTTATTTTTTAGATCAGCTTTAAGCTATTACCTTTCAAACAAAACCAACATTTATTTTCAGAGAAGATATTTAAATAATTTAAAATGCTTTTTAAAAGTTTATTTTACTAAGTCAGTGGCGACCATGTAAGTTATCTATTTTTTTATTATTTTTATTTTTCATACGTTTTATTTTCTTTCGTGTTTATAAAAACAAAAAAAAGTAACAAAAAAAAAAAAAAGCAACTCTGAAAATCCCAAGATAAAATACACACTTTGCCAGGTTCCCTTTTTTTATATTTATTAACTTTTGAATAATGAGAGCTTAAAAATATCTGAAAAATAAAAATTAACTTATATTTAAAAAATACATGATATTGTCATGGACAAGATCATTTTTAAAATGATTAAAATAAATCTTCTATGGAGACAAACTAAACCGATGGATTAAAAAAGAATTATAATAATTTCAATGACCAACTTGCTTACCAAATTCTTAAGATACTGCATTGGATGTCTGAGGATCTCGCCAAGGGGTTCTAATTTTTTTGCCAAAGGTTTTCGAAGATTTTCAACAGTGTCATCATCTTGTTCTTGTTGAGGTATGAATTTTAAATCAGTCCACGGCAGAGCAGCAGAAAGGACAGCAAAATTGGCGAGCAAAAGTAAAATAACGCACAAATCTTTGTTCATCATGGAGGATTGCAAGTAAGTGATAGAAATATCAAAACGTAGTGGCTTTTATAAGCTGACTAAAATTAACGATACACATCCGTGATCGTAAAGTGATAGAGGAAGTAAATTATGTAAGAAAAATATTTTACTGAAATGTAAGAAATCAGCGCCGAAAGTTTACAGGTGTTGAACTTAAGTTGAGGTCATAACAAATTACAAATCATGTAATTCCAAACATGGACAAAGTAGTAGATACACAAAGTGGTCTCAAAAATCACTTTTTTGAATTAATTAGAAGTGAAATAAAAAAAATACTACAAACCTTTTGGATCTTCCAACAAAAAAGTTGATGAGTGAGTAAATAAAAGTCACAAATTCAACCTGCTACAAATTCCTATAACAAACCTTATACATTTTTACAATAGGTAATGAAGTTGTCATTTTGTAGAAAATGAAGACTCTTGAGACATAGAAATTTGAAATTTCTGTTTTGAAACCTATGAGAGCCTTCGAAAACAAGACATTGCCGTTTGTGTTACTTGCAGATGATCTTTAGACAAATTCAAGGATTAAATCACTGCCAATCTTAATACATTTGCTCTTTTAAATTAATAAATAAAATATCAAAAAATATAGTTTTAAACAATGTTAAATTAGAGAACTAATTCTTAATTTTTAGGCTCTGTTCGGAGCCGATTATTTTCTATACTGTTCGATAACTGACCAATCTTTATTACCCAGTCTTCGTCAAACATTTCGTTCGTCTTGCACTCGACAACCTGCAGAAATTCCGCAGTATATTTTTTTTATTTTTTCACATTGAATTATCCTGCAAAAGAAGTAAGAGGCTACAAATGAAAAGATTAAAAACTGACAAGGTTTTCCAGTTCACTGAAACAGATGTAGTTAAACCTACTAATTAGGGATGTACTTTGTCCGCTACAGCTATACCAAAATAATTTGTACGCAGGAGACAGGAAAGGTAATTAGTTATTAAGTTAGTTAACACGTGTGTAACGCACGTGTTAACTAACTTAATAACTAACCAAGGAACAAGCAGAAATTATTGAACACAATACAAATATAAATACATTTGGAAGGAAAAAGGGTGAAATAAACTTCCAGTTGCTTCTTTTATTTTTATTTATTTTGCCTGTTGATGCATTACAACATAAGTTCTAGCAGTTTCGTTTTATGGCCAATTTTCTTTCAATGTTTTCTTGTCCCTTACTTCTTATGTTAGTGGCAGAGTGGCTGTTATATATCATTTACAGAAGACCACGTAACAGTCTGCCACCACAAATTCACCAACTCCGATGTTCCAAAAACGAATTTATAACAGACTTTTACACCATTTTCTGTACTACAAACATTTAAATCAGACACATAATTTTTTTTTAAATACAGCAGTTAACTATAATACTATAATACAAACTAAAACAGGACGAACAGAAACCACAGATGCCTTGTTGACTGTACAACAACCAAAACTCATTCGACTCATGTAACGTCTTTTTAGTTTCAATATCATGTTCGAGACCATATTAAGGACGCTTTGGTTAGATAAACTGCAGTAACGTTGACGCGGATGGAGTAAGGGTTTTCCTGACTCATCAGTGGATCGCGAGATAAATAAAATGGGTCGCGACAAAAAAGAAAGAAAAAATATGCAACTGAGAGCCAAGTGCAGAATATAAACAAATCTAAATGTTGCACAGCACTCAAATCATCGCTAGTTTTTCAGGTAAGCTCGTATTATATTTTATTTTTCTTTAAATGTAATTATATATATATATATATATATATATATATATATATATATATATATATATATATAGTCTGTTCTCATTAAGTTTATGCATCTTGTACGTCAAACTCGTTGCGGATTATTTATTATACTTTTGTGCCGGAATTTCCATTAAATTTATTTTTCTAAAATTAATAATTTTCTTTTCCTATAAATAGTTAATGCAAATAGGTATATACAATTCCAGTATGTGCGGATCATAACAAATATACATCTAAATTGTCGATGCTAAATAAATGAACCTGAAAAGTGTTTGTCTTTGATTTATTACACGTAGGTATAATGGTTCGTAATGCAAAATGTGGTTCTTGCAGTAAAGAAAGTTTGAAAAACTCTGGGATAGATGATGATTTGAACAAACTGGTGGACATAGTCGACAAAATTCATGATGGATACCAAGAAAAAGGGCTTAATTCAATACAAATTTTCACATACTTGTAAAATGAGTGAATTCAACAGCTATAGTCCACTATTGAAGAAACAAATGCAAGTTTTTCTCAGACAGCACCAACCTAAAGTATTCCAACGAAACTAAAAACATCGTCCGAAGCACAGCAGTAGCAAATACAACACAAAGCCCGTAAATCATAACACAATAATAACTGAAGAAATTTGAAGAAAAAGCAAAAAGAAATAAACTAAAACTTGCAAAATTCAATGATAACAATTCAGTTATATTTTCGAGCCAGTCGCAACGACGGCTATCGCTGAAGAGTATCAAAATTCTTTATTTTATATCCGTTATAACATTCTCAGATATAATAATTTTTTTTTTTTTGACACAGGACGACAGTTAATACATGCAACATCCAAATTACATTCAGTAAAAGTAAAAGATCGATACAAGAAAATCTCTATGGAATACGTCGTGAACTATCCAGGCTTTTTCATCCAAACTAAAGAGCCGGCCGACATGAATACTTAGCGAAGATTATCTTGCCAACTTTGACTTATCTGTGAATATAGCTAATCGATAAACTGATAAACAAACGAAATTTTCAATTCAGGGAAGTAAAATTACGTTATATTTCCACTAGAATTGGTTCAGTCTTACTTGAAAACAAAACTTTCTTGACACGCCTTCAAATATTCTCTGATATCACAGCTCCTTTCAAATTGTTGTATAAGGAAAAAGTGTTCTTGCCAACAGATTACCAGTGAGCAAACACAGTTCATTCCATTTCAATAAGTAGACCACGTGATCACAAAGAAAAGGTATATATGGGAATTAGCGTGGCGTCTAAGTGACCGCAATTCTCTATACTATCCTCGGAGGATTGTTCGAAGGAATGAGCTGGGACATGTATTCATTTACAAACCACTTTATTTTTGTCTGACAACTGGGCGCTAGTTGGAGCTTTTTGATTTAGATTGTGTTGGCTCGTCGTAATAATGTTTCGTTTTTGTGCCTTGTTTTTGACTGTTTCTTTTTCCGTGTTTTTGTGAGGGGAATAGCCTCCCACCATGGTGAAGGTACCCCAGGAAAAAGAGCTGTTAGCCACAACATCAACAGCGCCATCAACATGGACCTGAGAGAGGAGTACAGCTCGTTCATCTCATGCCATGAACTTTTGCCTGTGCCTAAAATAATGGAGGCAATTACAACGAGAATTATCTCACTGTTGACGGCCGACGTCAAAAAGCGGAAATTCATTGCTGTCAACAGGGAGACGATGGAAGAGGTCGTCAAGGTTTTGAACGTTAGGACCAAGGTGTTGACCCGCAGGTCAAATGCCATGTGTGTCATCCTGCTAGCAACAGAGGTTGCTGCAAAAGCATTGGCCAACAGAGTGCTCACCACCAAGAAGCCCAGGCTACAAACGGAGTACATGGGCAACTGGAAGACCCGGATTACCTTGTATGGGGTACCCATTTACATATCTGAGGACCATTTGGAGGCTTTCTTCTCAGATTATGGTTCTATGGAAAGGATTTCGTCCATCAAATGTAAGGTGGGCATTGCCACCACTGACTATGAAGTCATGGTGACATTGACCTGTCCAAAATTCAATGAGGTCCCTAACGTTATCACCTGAAGCGGCCGAAACATCATGTTGTAGTTGAAGGCAGACGTCAGTACTGCTGGGTTTGTGGTGCAGCCGGTCACCTGGCAAAGAAATCCGGCACCACAGCCTCAACAACCAAAAGAGCAGCCCAGGACGGAAGAGCCAAAGAAGGCTCCCAATGGTTCTGGTAGTGAGGAAAGGAGACAAGGCGGCAACTCTGCCTCTCCAGCAGAATGTCCCGGGAAAAGGAGCTGCCAAGCAACAACAGCAGCAGGCGAAACAGCCTAAGCCACAGCAATAGCCTGAGTAGCAGCAACAACCGCAGAAGTCACCGGAAAAGATGCAGCAACAAAAGTAACTGGAGCAACCCAAGCAGCGGCAGCTGACAGAGTAGCAACCAGGAGCTCCAACACAAAAAAAACAGTAGCAGGAGACTATCCAGCCACAAAACGAGTTACCGCAGCAGAAATTCTACATGGAGGTAGAGGAAGTATCTTCACCGTGATCATCCTTACTGAAAAGGGAGAGGGATGAAGAGGACCCGAAGGATACCAAAAGGGGGAGGAATTGTGATCGTAGTAGGGCGGAGAAGGCCCTGGTAGCTATTGAGATCCATTCCGTTCCTGTTTCTCCAGCAAAACATCACACCCAAGATATGGCACGCAGCCTTCCTTCCTCCCCTTATAGGGATCCGTATTCTCTCTCTCCTTCCCTAAACCTACTCAAGAAAAAGTCGAAAAAAGAAAGAAAAAAACTGTTCCTAAGGGGGAAAAACTGTGTGTCATTGACATGCAGGCCCTCGAGATGGAAAGTCCACGGTAGATCCCCGAAATTTCCCGAAGGCTCCTGGAGTGATTACACTCATAAGAAATGCTGGTGATGAGGTATGGGAGTACCTGGCGGAGATGAAAAGTGCATTCTCGAACATCAGAATAGTACTACGGAGGAGTCACCTGAACTTAAAAACATCTCCAATTTTTGCTCGGGGACGGTCCCGGTGTTACTCCACCCGTCCTTATACTTCTATCAATTTACTTATCATCAGCAAAACATTTTCAATATATCTTGAAAAGTTGTAGTTTTGTCATTTTTATTTTGACCATAAACCGTCTACATATGCCTTGTAAAGTAATTCACTACGTGAGATGTGTCACCTAAATTATATTTCAAAGAAATCTGTTACATCACAAGCAGAGAAAGCATTGTAGCCCACACTATTTCAGATCGAAAACCGAAATGATCAATTCAAATTAGCCAAGTTATGAAACAATCGCCGAAGAACAGAAGAAAAAAGTCTACGCAATTACAAGTTCAACAGGATACATAAGTCCAGTTACGTGAATTACCGATTCCTTTCGGAAAGGCCATTCCTTATAGTTGTATATAAATACTATTAGGTCGGTTCAAAAATAATGTCGTTTTCTCACATAGTAACATATGTGAGAAAACGACATTATTTTTGCACCAACCTAATACTAACTTTTTTTATGATTTATCACAGACAGGAAGACGAGCTACAATGAAACCCATCAGTAAACATTTCATTTGGCCAAATGTTCCCAGAGATATCGAGCAATGAACACAAAGTTGTATACAATGTGAGAAACATAAAATGAATTAATACTAGATCACTAGTGGGGAATCTTAAACTGAATGAAAGATTCACGAACTTATATATTGACTTTGTTCGTTTACATCCCAACGTCCATGGATTTATTTATCTACTGATCATTATGAATCATTTTAGTAGATGATCTGCTGCGTTTGAAATTAAAGACATTTCGGCAGAGACGATAGCGAAAATCATACAAGAACAATGGATCATAATATACGGTGTCCCTTTAATAATTAACAATTGTCAGGAAAATGCAATTTCAATCCGTGTTAATCCAGGAGTTCGGAAACTTGTTAGGATGTTAGACATATTAAAATTACATCGTATCACTCATGCGCCAATGGTTCAATAGACAGCTTAAAACTGATTTCGCAGCTAAAGTGGCACCATATGACTAGTGGACAATCTGCTCCAAACACACTGTTATCTGTACGAAACATAATCAAAGAAGATGTAGGATGTATTCTCTCGGAAATGGGTTTCAATACTGCTTAGATTTTATCGCTCATTATTTCGAGCCTGATCATATATCACAATAGGTGATATATGAACACCTATTGTTGAAGCCTTTAAAATCAGAATGAGCAAGTCAACGTTAACGAGGCGTTTCAACAAATATTGTACATCTCTACGGACGACATATGTGTGAATACATTTTTTTCCTAATGACGCGGTTAAAAAACTATTCCCTAAATACTCGAGAATATATCAAGTAATTGAGAGACATGATAAATATTTCATAATTCCTAAACATTTTTTTAAAATGTCTCAATTTCTTTAGATAGAATAAAACTAAGGTGTGTTCATCAAGACAAGAGACCCCACCTTTTCTGTAACCACAAGCTGTAAAGTACCGTCGGGATAGAGATTTCTGTTTGTGCATCTATGTCAAAATAATACTCATTGAACTAATTTTTGGAATGAAGACAAAACATCCAGTTGTCGTATAAGCAATGTGAGGTTGATCATGAAAGATATTAGAGGTTATCAAAGGACATCAAAGAACATAGCATATCGCTATAACCAAATGATGCAATTTGTAGCAAAATGAACTGAAGTATTGAGATGGCTTTAAAGTACGAATGTATTTTTGACCTCACAAATCGTAGAGTGTATTAAATTCAATGGGGGTGGAGGTAGAATTAGTTTGTGGCCTTAATTGTAGACAAACAATTATGATATTAGAAATAAATTCGTACGTGGAATCGAAAGTTGAGAAAAAGATTTAATTAAACTCAGCGCAAATCCATGTAGTTGGTGGTTTTTAAAAAAACAGCGTTTAATAGGGTCTATTTTCCCTGGACTCAGTCACCTTTAAACACCCACGCTTGTCCTGGGCAGTGGGTAGCAGGTAACTGCAGTGATTGTCAGTTATAGTCAAGAATTTCAAATTTTATTACTAACAGAATCTAATTCACCTTTTTAATTCTTTTTCTCCGTTGCATTTTGTTACATCAGAAGTGAAACCTTTTTTCTCTTCTTCTTCTTCTTCTTCTTCTTTGATTTATACTTAATTAACTATTTTAACTAATTTTTTTTTCTTTCAGTACATATTTTTATGCATTATATGAGTAGCGAAATGTAACTTTCTTAAGCGTCTCTGGGGAACTAATCAGCCCTTATGAGTGTGAATACTATCTATCTGGTAAGAACAGGTGATCATTAGATTAGTTTTTATGTTCATAGTCTGTTTTTCTGCCAAACAATTACACTGTTGGCGGTAAATTGGCATGTGGGGAACACTAATATATGCCATTTATAATCCAAGCAAAAATTACATCCCTTCGGAAACCTCAATGCAAGCAAAAGGTTTTTTTGGAGTTTTTTTTTTTTACAAATTTACACTTTACCTCAGGCATATTTGTCTTTCTGTTCCCATTTATATATCGACAGTGTTGTGCTATATTCCTATAGAATCACTTCTGGAAGAAAATCTCATTAATGTAAAAACTTTGCTTCCAATATCACCCAGAAGCTCCAATGTACACCATATCAGACTCGTCATCTGCCTTCACAGTACCTTGATATAACATATTCTGCGTGAAGCAATCACCTTCAAAAGGTTTCTTCAAACTCAGTGAGTCGATATTGACTATTTGGATAATCTTTATTTACAGATTTAATCCTTGACATAGGATTTCGACTTCTAAGAAGATTTTACTCTAATTTAAAATAACAGTTTCTTAAAAACTTTTAATTCTGATGAAGAAGTGAATCTTTGTCTCTCAACATTTTGTAAATATTCTAAATGTGTTCCAAGTTCATTCGTTATGTCACATCTTTCAAATTTAGATTAAGATTTATTCGGATGACAAAAATAACAAATACAATATCGTCCTAGCATCGTTATCACAGATTTGACTTTATAAATAATTTTCTGTAAACAGTAACCGGTTGCAATGTGTGAATGCAACTGGTCTACCCCTCCTCCCTCCCCCCCCCCAAAACGAGATAAACATAAAGTCGTTATACTCACAATCATTGGAGTACATTTCTACTATTGACTATACATTATTACCTCTCGTGGGAAAATCCTGTTAGTAATAGTAACAAGGTTAGTAGACTGTAAATAAGCGACTTAGAATTCCTATTACACACCAGTTTTTCTACTATCATTGGTAAACTGTTCCGGTTGAAAAGTTGATAGTGTGTGTGTGTGTGTGTGTGTGTGTGTGTGTGTTGAGTAAACGCGTCGTCGCGTCTAAAACGAATATCAAGTCATCAAGGATGAAAACATTTGTTTACTGTCGAGTGGTAGATTAGAAAAGCCTAAAAATAGCATCCTATTACTTTAAAAAAATTATTTAGTATGTGTCATTGGGATTTCAATTTCTGACAGATTTTATCAAACTTTCTTTGCTACCAGTGTTAATTCGTGGGCACTCAAGCAGAACAGACAAATAAAAATAGCTATCAGATAGATAGATAGATAGATAGATAGATAGATAGATAGATATGAAATTAAAAGAATGAGATATGAACAAAATTAGTATATTTAATCTGCGTATTTTAGAATGCTTAAATTTATTTATGAAGAATAAATGACAAAAGTTTTTTTGTTTCTTTTTGCCCTGTTTTCAACATTCTTCTTCATTTTCCTGGCGTCTAATTGAAACTTTCCAATTTGGCTCATCAATTATGCTTCTTTTAGACTCAGCTTCAAACTAAGGCAGCCCATAAAAGTTCCTTTTCGAGTCAACGTCAGTTTGATGGAATAATCTCCTTCAGGGACTGAGAAAGATGTGATTTGGAATTCACTGGGCGGTAAAAAATAAGTTCCCTGAAAAGTAAAAAAAAGAAGAAAGTCAGCCTTTTAATTTTAATACAGTGTATATATATATATATATATATATATATATATATATATATATATATATATATATATATATATATAATTTAATTTTTTTTGCTATTCAAAACGGAAAAAAGGTTCTGTTGTATTATTATGGGATCTTACCCATAATAATAATAATAATAATGGACTATTCCATACTTAATAAATACTGCACCTAAGGAGTAGGCAAGGAGTCTGTCGTTCACTTTCTGACCGACTGTTCGGTTACATTCTCATCCTACGGACAGGAGGAACCCGAAGGAGGCTACGCCGAAGGGCGGAGTCTCCTTCGGGGAGGTAGACTGGCCCTGAACCCGTTTATACGGGTTAAATGGGCATATTTTTGGCCGAGCCCACGGGCTTGGAGTGCCCACGTTAAAAAGGCCTTGTGCCACATGACACCCTCGTGGGGGGTGAATGGGGGTCTCTGCCTTCGGTCGGGGAGGAACCCGAACGAGGCTACGCCGAAAGGCGGATTCTCTTTCGAGGAGGTAAACCGGCCCTGAACCCGTTTATACGGGTTCAATGGGCATATTTTTTGGGCTGAGCCCACGGGCTCGGAAATCCCACGTTAAAAACGGCCTTGTGCCACATGATACCCCAGTGGGAGGGTGACTGAATATCGTCAGTAGTTCAAGTCGAGTCGAGTCGAGTCAGAGGCAGTCCGAAACAGAGTCGCGTTCAGACAATTACTACAAGACATTGGAATAGTGATACTGGTCGAGACTACATTGTTATCTCTACTAAACCTGATTGTTCATACTAACACTTCTACTTCTCTGTATATATTCCTGTTTGTAATATATCTCTGTTATTCCATACCTGTGTTCGAGTTCTTCTTTATTGGTTCTACCTTGGACTATCACCGTGGTACAAGGAACCGGACCATAACAATTATTTAATTTGTTTTTGTTATAAATAAAACTACACAAAATAAAACTACTACAAAAAAAAAGAATTTCATTTCTTTACGGTAGTGCGTAGTGATTTTCTGCAAGGAAAGTCTGTAAAAGAAGTAAATAGGCCAAATTTTCTGATTACGCCTGCGTAGGTACTACGCAGTGAATTAGTAATCATGATGGCAGTAATGGGGGTCAAATGACCAACAAGAAGTCTGATTTTTTTTCTTGTCGATAACTCCAAAACAGTAAGGTTTCTTCATAATTTAATTGTTAATTCGAGTTCAGCATGTACATTTGCACGGAATTATGACGATTTTGGAAAAATTTTGAGGAATATTGGCGCTCCGGAAACAAAACCAAAAGTTACCCTATTTTCTTTAATTAACTTTCTTAATTCCTTCTTTTTTTTCACAATTTGTTCTAATTGTTATTAAACACAATTAAACTTTCTCTTGCGTTCTTCTCACTTCTAAATCTATCAAGCCGACTTGATGCATTTAAATCTTAGTCATTTTCTAACTTGGGCTTGAAATCTAGGTGATGCGACTGAGTCTTGCGAATTATATATATATATACATATATATATATATATATATATATATATATATATATATATATATATATATATATATATATATGTGTGTGTGTGTATATATATATATATATATATATATATATATATATATATATATATATATATATATATAATGCATTTTATTGAAACCAGCAACTTTTCTGCAATGAAGTAATTTCTCTAGGTTCCCCAAAAAACAGGAGATTTGAAAATTGGAAAATTAGGAATGATTTAGGTTTCATCATTTGAATTATGCTGAGGAAAAAAGTATGAAATATTTTACTATTTTTACTACTTACCTTTTTAAATGGACACTTGCAAGGAATGTTATGTTTAATGAATGGATCTGGACAAGCGGTTATTTGGGATAATAAATTGCATAGATCATCATAATGACAAGATCCTACATTGTCTACACAAGGGATTTTAACGTAAATGGGTCCGATTTTCTTTTTCATCACGACATCACCCTGCAAAATAAGAAAAAAAAAGGTGTCACATAAGTTACATGTGGAGGAGGTGCTGCTGAGTGGTTCTCGGTCCGACCAAATTAGAATTAAAGAAATTCTGATATTTGGTCAGGACTGGGGAAGTTGGTTTTGCCGAGATCTTTTCAGCACCTCTGGTATAAATTATGCGTGCTTGATACATTATGCTAATAGATAGATAGATACATAGATAGATAGATAGATTAGATTTTAAATGTAATGTCAATCACTATCTACTGTCCTCCTGATTACTTTTTCATCTTACCGCTCATTATTAATGTTTCAGTTCCTAATTCTATTCTTCCACACCTTGTAACCATTTGTGTTTTAGGGTGAGTTCCTAAGCGCAGCTTAAATGTGGCACAAGGCCTAACAAATGGGGCACCCAGTGAAGATCGAACTCATTGTTCAATCGTAATCGATCTAGCGAGACAAGCTTTCTATCCATTACACTACGTCGAAGTGCCCTAACCATTTGTGTCTTAGTGGCTTTATTACCTTGCATGGGATGATACCAATTAAAAAGAAAAAGTAGCTAGCTAGATAAATAGAGATATAAACAGACTGGCATAAATATATTACGTCATATTTTATTATGTAAGTTAATTTTTTCACAATAAAAATGAATATATAAATATAAAAATATTTATACAATTTTTAGGATATACTTATAATTAACCATTTGATTTTAACTTTATGATATCTATTTTTATCAGAATAATTCATTATCATCATCATTCTCATCACCGAGTATGGTCGTAGAGCTGCTACGCAATTGAACACCTAACCAGTTTCCTCTATATATCTTGGTTGAAAGCCTAGAAGATTCTCATTCCTGCATAGCATGTCTTGAGCAAGTATAACTGGCGGCGTCCGTCCCTCTACAAGTCAAACCACACTCGATATCCTTCATCTTGAAGACTTGCCTTGGTCACGAACACCTGGCCGTTGATTCCATTAGCGAAACTCTCCTCTCTGGTCGTTGACTTCAGTCTAGGAAGCCTTCCGCCCAACGATTCTATGTAATTGTAAACATAAAAAGGGCCCTCACGTAGCTCTCTACCGAGCGAGTGCCTTATTCGTGCCGATGGGAAGCAAAACCTGTGAACGACTTGCTGCGCGCTCACAGAATAACGAAAGGTGAAAATAAGCGCCACAACAAGAAATGAGGGCTCAAAATCTGTTTCCAATAAATGTAGGTGTCTGCTCAATCTGTGTGGATAGGGTAGGTGACACTGGATATCAATCATGTCAGACTTACAAATCAGCTGTTCCCTTCGATACTTCCATCAAGATGCGCAACTGACAAGCCGAACGGACGTTATCGGAACGACTCGAGTGACAGTCTGGCTCTGTGAACAGGCGGTTCAAAATTAATTACTTCAATCCTAACAGTTACTGTTAAGGGACCGGAAATCATTAATGTACAGTTTGTTGTCGCTTGATCCCTAAAATTTTAATAAATTCACTTATCTATTCTTTTATTCTCTTTCAGTCAAGTGAAGACCATATCATACAGATTTATCGCTGGTCATAAAACACGAAACACTTAAGACTGGGATAAAATCTCACAACTTCTATATATGTCTCCCAATCATATCATATAATCACCGCACTAGCCGCGTCCATAGCTATAGATCCCAGTCTACTCTATTGTGCTAGACGGCCGTGGACTCTGCAAGAAGATTAATCCACCCTTTGGTATGTCTTGTTTTTAATCCGGCTGGGTTTATAGATACTTTAAACTTGGTGGATGAACAGGTTTAATCGCCGATGACCCGACTAAGCGGCAGGTTGTACTGGATTACATTGTACCAGTAGAGCGCTCATAGAGTAACCTGAAAGAAATAATTACAATAATTTATTTGGTACTGTGAGCAGTGGCGTAGCTAGAGTAAACGTCACCTGGGGCGGTCCGTTCAAATGTCACCCCAATGACCCCGATTCACCCTATGCTGAATGGTTAGCTGTAGCTAAATTTTCATACATGCTCTACCTCTACTTTACTCTACTGACCGGTACGTTACTGTTTACATGTATGATCCAAGACAAAATCCAATACCACAAAATAATCAGTTCAAATCAAAAGATTTTTTAAAATGCAACTGTTCACTTTCAGAACAACTAAATACAAAACACGGCAATACACAAAAGAATGACATTCGATACTATGCTCTTAGAATGAATGTTTTCTTGTTTTCATTGTGGCAAACTGGTCAGTGACACCGTCAAAATCTGTTTGTCTTGTAAGCTCGTTTTCAATGGACAGCACAGCCATATCCGACAGTCTCGACTGGCTCATGGTTGACGTAATTTTCTGTTGCTAATTTTCCGGTGTCCAATTTTCCGTTGCATCATTTTCTCGGTACCATTTAATTATCAATGATGTTTGAAAGTATTTTTCTTGACAAAAATGTTCTATTTAATTTTTAAGCATTTTTCGGAACATTGTAAATCAACTGCATTCTTTTAAAGGTTACCTAGAGAAGTTATTCAAAGTTTCTTCTTCTTTTTTTTTTTTTTTTTTTTTTTTTTTTTTTAGGCATTTCACCCCAAGCAAGGCGGGAAGCCACTAGGACGCAAGGGGTTACAGAAAATTTAGAGCAAGATCAGATAGGAGTGATAGAAAAAGGATGAGGGTAATGGACAGATCAAGGCAACTGGAAATGTCGATTGACATTACACTTGAATAGCTGGAGATTATAGCTCACAGGGAAACAGGAAAAGGGAAGGGAGTTCCACAGGCGAGAGGTGCGAGACATGAGGCTATTAGAGTAGAAGAGACGGCTACATTTAGGAGTTTCGACAGTGAAGGGGTAAGAGCGGGATGCCAGCCTCGTGACGTCTGGGAACCAGCGAATGCAGCTCCTTGGAGCAATTTCCATGAAAGTATTTGTAGAACAGAGGGAGGCGACGGCGCGTCTGTGAGAAAGTGACTGTAGACGAGACGCCAGGGCAGGGCCAACTACATTGCATATCCGCCTCTGGAGCCTATCAAGAACCCCGAGGCAAAAAGAAGGGGCACCAGACCATATATGGCAGCAATACTCCATGCAAGGGCGAATTGTTGATTTGTAGATCTGGAGGATCGACTCCGGGGAGAAAAACTTCCTGACGCGGCTCAGGGGGCCGACTTTCCTTGCAGTGGACGAGGCAATTGATTCAATGTATTTATTCCATCTCAGGTCAGCAGTCAACGTGAGACCGAGAAGCCGCAGAGAGTTGCTCTCGAGAAGTCGATCGTCAGACATTCTGGAGGGAAGGGAAGGATCTCTGTAGTGATTAATAGAGAGCAGTTTTGTCTTGGAAGCGTTGAAGTTGACCAGCCAATTCATGCCCCAGTTCACAACTGATTGGAGGTCCTTTTCGAGACGCACGGCCAGGCGAGTTTTGTCAGCGAGACTAGATTCGTTTTTGAGGCAGGAAAGTAAAATAAATTTACATCGTATTTTGATGTTATTATGATTTTAGTTTTAGTGATAATTTAAAAACAATAAATATTTATCATTAGTACCAATAATGGAAAATTAAGTTAAAAATTTAAAAGAATCGTTTTTGGAATCGGAAAATGGGCAAAAATTTTTCCGATTCCGATACCGTTTCCGATACCCCCCAAAAGTTCCGATTTTTTCCGATTCTCGATTCTGATTCCGATTAATCGTCCCAACACTAGTAGATATATTCAAAAGTATATCGCTCACTCAATGGAAAATTGTATCTCAGCGAATTGATACACAGGCAAGACTGAAATTGTTGCACTTTTGGCTTCGTATTTCGCTTTGTTGTTATTAATGATGCAGAGTTAAAACACCATATCATCCGATAAAATGTTACAACAATGTCTCTTGTTAGTAACCAAGATTGTAGCAACTGAAACACATGAGAGCTGAAAACATTGCTATTTTTCCTACTCACAAATTTCCCGACAATTTATTAGAAAATTTCTGAAGAGAGAACAAAACTGGGGTGGGGGGGTCATATGCCCGCCTGCGAAACCCTGTGTCTCCACCACTGTTTTCAGACTATTTTTGGCACCTTAGCCTGGTTGAAAAATTTTCTTGTGGGTGACATTGTGTGCTGGTACCCGGGGCGGTCCGCCCCCCCCCCTAGCTACGCCACTGACTGTGAGGTGATGTTATGCAATGCGAGAATTGTATGTCATATTGTAAATAAATATATAGACAATAATATATTTATTGCAAATTTATAAGAAATATATTAGTATCAGGAATGAGAAAGTGAAAAGAGAAAAATAAGAAAAATGTATTTAAATCTTTCACAAATAGAGATTTGAGTAAAGTGTAATAAGAAAAATGGAATGACCAGCAAGAAAATATTTGAAGAATTTGGCGTTGTGAATTTGGCATATAGAGAGAAAAGATGAAGAATATTGACGAGACATGAAAGTAACCAATTAAATAAACAACATAAACAGAAGGTGTAATGTTAATCGAAGAACTACATAAAAATTGCTTTCTCAACAATAATTTTTGTCATGAATGTAAAGCCAAATTAAAGAGATTTGGTGACGAGTTTAATATATTCTTTTCTTGATTATAACCGGTATCATTCAGAATTATGATCCAAGAACTTACAATAACCTTAACATACATCACAAAAAATTACTGTTGAGAAATCAACTGTCTTTATTTCTACCAAAATTTTCTGAAATTAAATATGAAAACACCACGAGCTACTTAATTAACGAAACGAGCTTGTCTTCAAATGACTCGGATTTATAAAATAACATCAGTTTTAAAGAAAATTAAACTTGGGTTTTCAGATGTTTTACATGTATTTGTGCATATGTACTTGGATAGGTATACGGGTATAGTATATCTAATATATATATATATATATATATATATATATATATATATATATATATATATTGTTTTACCCTTTCGTATACATAAAATACTAATTGTTAATAAATCACATAGTCAGAATTTCCACCTATGATCCTTCATGTAATTCCCCTCCCCTCATCACACATGACCTCACTTTAGAAAAAAACCCTCTTATCGCTTACACATCTCTCTTTTTCATGTACGTGTATGCACAAGCATACTATTGTACTTCTTTGCCTTTGTATCTGTGTTGGGAAATATATTTTTGTATAGCCAAACAAGTGTGTTCCCTGTCTGTTTAGATAGGTACAGGTGTGTATTCGTGTGCTATATGTTGTATTCTCCCATGAGTTGGTGCATAGATTACGTGTTGTGTATATATCTTGGTACACTTGATGGAAAACACTCTTAAGTGCCCCTTTACAGTTATACGGTTAATAATGTATTTGAGGATATCTTACATGTTATCTAAGTACTTATTTAGGAATTTACTCGTCAACTCAAATATGAGTATAAGTGTTTATGAATACAAATAGATAAATATGTGAGTATGTGTGTGTGTATATACGTATGTGTAAACGCATTTACGTGAAAACTTGTGCAGATGGATGCGAATATGTGTATGGGCGTAGGCACATATGTGTATGTCTCTTTATATATGTATATAGAAGAATGTGTATGGATGTAAATATAGGGATTTGTATACGTTCTCTAGTTCCTCTCTCCTTTCTTTTCTCCTTTTCCCTTCTTTTCACGTTTTCTTTGTCCGGTGAACAAGAGGTCAATGCTACTACTATCCTAGTAACATAAACTTCTCTCCTTCCCTTTATACTTTGTGGAACTATTTTAAAACACAACTTCCGCTAATCTTGTTTTTCGCTTGATTCCTGGAAGAATTTTTTAATCCATTCATTGTTTTGAAAGCGACAGGTCTAACGAAGCAAAATCGAATTATCGATTTCGCGAAATAAAATATAATCATGTTTTTCTGAAGTCTCCGATTTGTTAATTAATTATCACTTGCTTTGTTTATTACATTGAGCTCTCGGGATTTATATCCTGCTTGGAATTATCCTTACGGATTACCAATTATTAACTTTATGTTTCATTAAAGATGATAGATAAAGTACTACGATTAAGCTTTTTATTTAATTTGTCTTGTGTTCGAACAAGTGTTTTCTTTTTTGGATATTGAGTGTGTAGAAACTGTCCAAGTGTCCTGTAATTCCGAGCGCTTTCGGCTATACTTTTAACCATTATCAAGGATGATTTTATTTTTCCATTTTAATTGGGTGTTTGGGTTGTGTGTATATTTCTAGTGTTATAGAGATGTTTTATTTGCTGAACACAATTAGCCCATTGTGGGCTTGTTCGTAGTTAATATTATTAAGAGTTGGCTTTTTCTTTTTTTATTATTAAGACTTCCATTAATTTTAATCTTTTTTTACATGTGGATGAGGTTATTATGTTTGTATTTTCAACAAAATGGACTCTGGTAAGTTTGTGTGTGTTTAAATGAATTCTAATACAGCTGCGGTCAGATAGAGGCAAGGTAAGGCGTCTGCAGAAAAACCAGACCTGCCCACTGAATTCCAAACGCATGTCTAAAGGCATTGTTTAAAAAGCTAGTATTAAACATAATGGCAAAACTAAATTTTATTTTGGTTCCACTGCAAACCACTGGAAATCCTGGTATTACCAACATAAAATGACGTTTACCAATAGCCAATATTTCAACAACACTGTCACTCTCTAATTTTTTCTGGGAAATTAAAACAGAAAATTACATCCCATTAATAACTTGGAATTACATCGCTAAAACCAAACCTTTTAGTGACAAGGGAGACAAATGTAACCTATGCCTCTTGGTAAAACTTATCATCCTTAAACACATTGATAACCCGAACCTACTGAACAAATGAAGTAAACTTATGAATACATGCATTCATAGAAAAAACTTTCTTCTCAAATATTTCGATTCTATTAGGTCGGTGCAAAAATAATGTTGTTTTCTCACATATGTCACTTTTATATATGATTTCTGAATTAATTCATTGATATATATAGCCATGTTATATATCATTTTGAAGCGCGTTTTTCGCTCTATCGAATCGTGTTATTCGTTACCGTTCTCAATCTCTTCATTCATTTTTTTTAAGGCTTTTCGACAGCATGGACAAAATTCAAATCCGCACGATTTTCTTGTTCCAGTTCAAACTAGGCCGAAAAGCTGCCGAGACAGCTCGTGATATCAATGATGCGTTTGGCCCAGGAACTACTAACGAACGTGTGGCACAACGGTGGTTCAAGGAATTTCGCAATGGTGACGAGAGCCTCGAAGATGAAGACGGTCGCGGCCGGCCGACTGCGGTTGATAACGAACATTTGAAAGCCTTAATTGAAGCCGATCCTCGCAAAAGCACACGAGAAGTTACTGTTGAACTCGAGGTCGACCACTCAACAGTCGTTCGCCATTTAAAGCAAATAGGGAAGTCAAAAAAGTTGGATAAATGGGTGAACGATAATAAAAAAAACCGTCAAAAAACGACATTATTTTTGCACCAACCTAATAGTTAACCTAAATAATCTAACAGTTCATAGAATTACCCCCCCTCCTTGTCTTTGTAACCCTTTCGTAAAATAACTTATACTCTATTCACTTCCTCGTGTTTTTTTTAACAACGCCTCATATATATTTTCACTACTATTCTCTATTTTATTTTACTTCTTCTCAATAAATATACCGTTGTTTCTAATATTGTTTCTCCTATTTCTATATTTATGACTTTATTCTTCTTAATTTTATATTAATTTTATATTTTATTTTTGTAAATATCTATTATATATTTTATTTATTCTTATATTTATAATTTTTTATTATATATTTATATTTTCCGTATTTTTACATCTATAAATATATATATATTTCAGTGTTCCAATATCTTCAGCATTCCTTGGTGGTGCATTATTGCAACCGACGATCACATTTTTATATCACCCATCCCTTTCCACCAACAAAACATTACTTCGATGAAGTCCCTTCTAAGGACGAAACATATTGTTACACATGACTTTTCCATTTTATCATTATTTTGATATATAAAAATTTATATGTGTGTGTGTATGTGCGTTCGAGCGTATTCTGAGCATGCAAGTCATGGTCCACCAGACTTTCATAAGATCGGTTATTACTGGCAAAACAAACGATAGATAATAGTGACAAGTTCTCCCTACCACCCGGCATGATTGACTGGCGAGCATGAATGAACATTTCATTGTGGGTAAGTACTCACCGTGATGCTATCAGGGAAATCATCGCTGATGCTCAGATTGAAGGCAATATTGACGGTTCCTGGCAGAACGATTGGATCCGGTGTCACATGAACATCATTCATTTTCACTTTCGAAGATGAATTGCCGCAATCTTCCCAAGAGAAACGAATGAGCCGTTTGTTGGGGTCCATTCCCTGAAAACAATCGATTTGTTATTTGTTTATGTTAAGCACAACAAGAATTCAATAATAAACAAATATTAGCCGCATGTTCCAAACAGTTTGGATGTAAAAGAAGAAATTGAGGGAGAGTGGATTATTACGTTTCATTTGTAATTGTGATTAAAAGTGTTTAGTCTCTAACTAGCTAGCTATGAGGGAGTGGGGTAGGTCGATTTTGTAACCGTGGTATTGCACTCAATTTGCAAGTTGGAGTTTGACATGATAAATAATGACACAAAATAGTTTTTCCAATTCTTTACTTTTTTTTTTGAGGAAATCAGTTAAAGATTTCATTTAGGTTCAAAATCATAGCGTTGCAAATTCATTCCGATAATCATTAAAAACCTTATAGCATAGCCTTATAAAATTCATAATTTACTGAATCTTTAAAAATTTTATATGGACAAGATACATGATATATGCACATTATTACTAAATCATTGTGCCATCACACCCCACCCCGCCCCCACCCTGCCAAAAAAAAACATTCATTTGCTTCAAAGGGAAATTATACTGAACAATTTAGATATATGTGCCGACACTGGAGTTTGAACACAAATTACCAGAGAGCAAACACAGGCGATTCCATTTGAAATAAATAGATCACGTGATGCCAAAGGAAATGTATATATGGGAATTAGTGTGAGGTCTAAACGATCACCATTTCTATTCTATCCTCTATTACTATACGAATCGCGATTCTCTTCTCTACGCTATTCTCTATACTGATCACTATACGGTGCTTACTATTCGAGCGAGTATTATCGAGCAACTATTATTAGTGCGAGTGATATTCAAAGGCGTCTGACACCAGTATTGTTCAACAGCGTTACTATAGATGTATCTGCGATTTCAAAGTCTCTACTACAACGAGCATTACGAAAGTAACAACGAGTATTCGTTGACATTACAAAAGTGTGAACGAGTTCTCACTGACATCACAAAACTATATTATGATGTAATATATTATACAGTGAAGTAGTTTTAGTGCGATTTTCAATAAACAATGCAAATTTAAAACATTTTGCAATAATTTCTGCCCAATAATATTATGGTATTATATACACTTTTATCTATTTTTTGTTTTTCTTAATTATGATCTAACAAATGATCTATTCAAATCTTAGTCATTGTGTGGCCTTTTTTGTAATCTTTTACAATTTCTTTTTACAGTTTTGTCTTACCGAATACAGTAAAAAAAAATGACATATATGGTGATTCATAATTAGAATTCTGGTTTGAATATATTTCCCATTCAATGTTTCCAATCCAAAGGATACCAACTTTATTTGGATTTATTCTTGAAATAGTAAAAGCTCGTACGCCCGAGACTGGAACAAAAATTGCCGTCAGCCCCGTAACCGTCGGTTGCGCTGGCTTCGGTACGAGCACAATAGTTCCGATGTATTATGTGTTCGTTTTAAGGTAAAAGAACGACTCGCACCCTAACACGCCTACACATACACACACACACACACACACACACACACACTCTACAATTTTAATGCTTCATAAATTTTTAAAGCCGGAAGATACTGAAAACTCACAAGAACATCGATTACCTCTTCCTAAGATCTTATATACCCTTTATCATTTTGCAATCTCCTCAAACTTACCAGTCATTTTTGTCTCAAAAAAAGAAAAGAAAAAAGTCTTGTAGGTAAAGACATTTGTTCCTGGTTTCAGTTCACACTTATGAATCATAAGTTTTTGCACATTGCTCGGAGATATATTCAATAGTACGATGGCCCTTATGGTCAGTGAAGAAAGATCATTTTGCCCCTATACAAGGTTTTGTTTAGGCAGCAGAATAGAAAAAATGATGTGAGCTCAATCTGTGGAAAAAGCTCTGACTGTAATTTAACCGGGGGAAATGGAAGGCTGCCTTCAAATTATTCCGAGGAAGCTTAGAGAATGCGCCAATGCCAAAATATTATGACGAGATAAATGAAGCATACAAAAGACAAAGAATCGATATTTTTCTTCAAAATTCTATCGGGAAAAATAAGTTATAAAGTTATGAACGAGACAAATGATTCTGCCCAAAGAATTTGAAGTGTCGTTATTATTCATTATTATTTCATGAATTATTCTCACTAGCATGCTTTGCTGCTATTATAATCACAACGCTTCGGTCGGTCCATTCTCCAGCCCTTTTAGATATATAGAGTATCGCTGAGCGCGATAATCTACATTGAAATATCATGATCACAATAACAAGAGAGATCAGGATATTAGTCCAAACAATACTTAATCTCAGAGCTGTAGATAATACGTAAAAATTTATATATATTCTAAGGTGTTTTCTGCAAAGGTATAGTGAACAAGCTCGTCTCGTAAGCCATTTGCTAATGTAGTAAGTTCGAATCGTTATTGGAACACCCAATGCCGATCAATCTCACGAACGAGCAAAATTTAATGAAAAATTATAGGAAAGTATATCAATATGTCCGCAATGTTAGAAAGGTTCTTATCCACACGTCCACTTGAGCGGAATGTAATACAATATCAAGTTTAAAGTAAGTTGGTAGTCGACGCGTACGTGGACAGGGGAGAATATTACCCAAAACGCCTTCGGCACTTCCTCCTTTTGGGTACCCTTGAGGTACCAGGTAATGAGCCTGGGTCACTCCCGAAGAAAAGGTAATGCCTAGAGGAACAGCCTATTGTTCGGTCCGACTTTATGTAAGATTGAATTTAAACATCAAAAGAAACTTAATAAACTTCACCTGCGTGACGTAACAGTCATATTCTGGGTAAAAAGGAATCGTTTGGGAGTATGGTTTTCTAGGAGTATGGCTTTCTAGGAGTATGGTTTTCTATAACTTAGATTAATAAATCTTTCTTAATCTACTTCAATCTCGTTAAGTATATTTATGATCCTTCTTTAATGGTGAGAAAGTATTTATTTTACACAACAAAATATTATTTTGTGAATATTAATCAATTCGATGGAACATTATACAGTAAACATTTCAGATCAAAATTCAGTTAATAACTACACGCCTGACTATAATATTTGGATTGATATTCATCATTGAAATTAGATTCAAACTCACCCATTTCCAAAAAAATTCGATCGGTTGGTCCCGTTCAAGAATGGTCGGTTGATTGAGTAATGACATTAACTTATTTATGCTAGCATCTTCCTGGCGGGTTTTGATTTTCAAGAGACTTGATGATTCTGCCGCCGAGATAATAGCAAGAACGACGAAAAAAACAAAGTTGCGTGTTGCTTTCATGGTAGCAAATTTACTTGAAAAAAAGAGAAGAAAAACCCGCGTTTATAAATGCTTGAAATGAATTTATCAAAGTCGACACTCAGGTGATGTTAAAAATGGGTCAGGAGACCAAGATAAACTTTGAAGAAAAAAGTCTGATAAAAAAAAAAATGATTTCGAAACAAGAAATCAAAGTCCCTATTTTGTAAGTCAATCTTGTTTGACAGCATCCCCCTTTTGATTACAGTTTGGAATAAGCGAGTGGTGTTACATTGAGTGGATAAGAAATAAGAAATAAACGAACCTACTTCGAATTCCGGTCAAGTTTGTTATGTCCATTTTCGCCCAAATACTCTTTAGTAAAGTATTCTGCAGATTGACGTAATTTCGACAAAAGTGCAACCTGACAGTACTACTATTCAGAACTGCGACGACCCAAACTAAATTATGATGGTTTGGACACTGTGAATGTGGAATCCTGACAGTGATGTATTATCTTTGTTTAACTTTTCATATAAGACCAAAGAAACACACGAAAACGAGCAGTTCGGTTGCGTCAGTAGCGAAGCCGAGATGTCTTCTACTACTAGATTCCTTTGCGTGACGTGATTTTAGCGAAGAGACAAGCCACCATGCGGAAAGGATATGTAGCTAGCAGTTTTGTCGACACCCGTTCTTTCCATCGCTCTCTCCCTTGAGATTCATTCATGTAGCGATGCCTCCCCCTATGTAATAAATCGTCTAAAAATGAAATCTTTAGAAAATTGTTGTTGTTTTAGTCTGTTTGGAGTCCTACTCTGGAATTGCACCTGGATCACTTGTGCATATGGGAGGGAGCAGTTCTGTTGTAGTACAACCGCCAATCCATAGACAAACCGCCGAATTTTGTACATCGATGTAGATGGTGACATTAACCATGAGATTCTGCAGTAAGAGGTGTTGCTTATAGAACCAATTACAGACTACGTTGACTTGTTATGCATTAGTGTAAATATGTTCGTTGTGTCCGTATAGAGTTCCCTAGTGTTCCACCTACTAATTTTCAAGAAGCTTGTTATCTCCTAATCGCTGGGATTGACGTCAGGTACGAACAAAGCATATCTACGTTATGTCTTCTTCCATTTACGCTCTGCGAAAAGGGTGCTCTTAAATACCTAGTGCAAAAAAAAACAGCTTATCAGTTTACATATATATAAAGGGGGATTTGAATAATTATAATTAATTCATCGAGTCTAGAAGAATCCTCAACAGAATGCAGAAAGTACTGGACGGCCGTTTCGCCCTATTTTGGGACTCATCAGCAGTGTGCATCCACTATCGAGAATCGAAACCGGACCGTTACGATATGACACAAGCGTCATACCCATTAGATCAACCGGTCTCGGCGACGGAGAGGTAACAAACCAGACTCCATATAACGCCAACTTAAAAATTCAGTCATGTGACTCATCCGACTCTACTTATACCAAAGGATCGTGGCCCCATGAGTCACGTCTTCTACCCCAGGAAGTGCTGGGGCTATATCGAGTCTGGTTTGTTATCTCTCCGTCACCGAGACCCGTTGGTCCGCTTGTGTCATATCGTAACGGTCCGGGTTCAATTCTCGGTAGTGGATGCGCACTGCTAATGAAGTCCCATAAATAGGACGAAACTGCCGTCCAGTGCTTTCTGCATTCTGTTGCGAATTTCTTCTAGATTCGATGAATTAATTATATATATATATATATATATATATATATATATATATATATATATATATATATATATAATTTAATACAAATACAAAATTTGTCACTCACCTGATTGATGTCATATTCAGTAGACCGACTCCAGAGTTTCGTGGACAAACATTTTTTGTAATCGTTCTATCAAAATTGACAATCGATTTTACCATTTTCGTTATTTGTATATTCAGTTAAAAACAATTTATACGCTTTTTTGTTTGAGTGTGTGTGTGTGTGTGTGTGTAGAAATATGATTGTTTCTCTTTTTCCTTAATTTTCTCGTCCCCTTAATACTCACTCCCTTTCTATTCCTTTTCTTTCGTTTTGTCTCTTTCGGCTCTGAGTGTCAAAGCTAATGGAACAATATCATTTCCGTAGAAAATATTCATAGGAGATTTTTAGGTTAATTTTTTCTCTAATAATCTGGGATTTTCTTAAGTCTAGAAAATATAGATGGATTCCGTATTTTATTCATTTCTTGTTTCAATAATTATTACTTTTAATTAATGCTTAAATGGAAAAAAGTTCATTTTGTTTATATTTCTTCACTTACACATTATTTCATTTTTCTTATTTAGTAGTTGATTGTTTTTTACCTGACTAGATGATCTGTCTATATTTCTGAGATGAGGTATTATCTACATTATTTACATTATTCAAACTATTGTCCTCATCTTTGTCGCCATATTTATTACAACGTTTAGGCTGTTCTACGCTCCGGCCTTCTTCAGGTGGTTGGAATGTCGAACTGAACCCTTTATTTCGCTCACTGGGGTAGACCGTTCTAGTTCCACGTGCCATGTTTTGATGGATGTCTGTTATCAGTTATCTCCTGTTAATTTCCCTCCGAAATACTCGGTTAAAGCAGTAGAGAACTAATAATAATAATAATAATAATAATAATAATAATAATGATAATAATAATATCCAACATAAATAAAATAATATAATAAACTAAAATAAATAAATAAAACTAATATATTTAGATAATTATAATAAACAAATTTAGAATATAACAAAATTGTTAAATCAAAGTTACTAAACAAAGTAAGATGTTAATAATACTAACAGAACACCCGTACATCCATATAAGATGTTAATAATACTAACTAAACAACAATACAGAGCTATATTAAATCTAAATGAATCTTATAAATAGAATAGTAAGCCATATTAGGTGCACCGCAGTTCTCATTTTACCTATATATATATATATATATTAGGTTGGTGCAAAAATAATTTCGTTTTCTAACATATGTTACTATGTGAGAAAACGAAATTATTTTTGCACCAACCTAATATATATATATATATATATATATAACGAGGAATAAGCATTTGGCATTTTAAAAAGCGAAAAAAAGAACAAGCGGTTTCGTCCCAGGTTGGGACAAAACCGGTTGTTCTTTTTTACATTTCAAAATGCCAAATAAATTTTGCTTATTCCTTGCTATCGTTAAATTTTGTACCATAAAAAACATATTGTTATGGGATCTTACCCATAATAATAATAATGGACTACTCCATACTTAATAAATACTGCGCCTCAGAAGTGTGCAGTCAGTCTGTCGTTCACTTCTGAACCGACAGTTCGGTTGAACCCTCTGCCTTCGGGCAGGGAGGAACCCGAACAAGGCTACGCGATAGGGCGGATTCTCTTTCGGGGAGGTAAACCGGCCCTGAACCCGTTTATACAGGTTCAATGGGCATATTTTTGGGCCGATCCCACGTGCTCGTAGATCCCACATTAAATAACCGGCCTTGTGCTACATGATGCCCTAGTGGGGTGGGGGTGACTGAATATCGTCAGTCGTTCACCTCTCGCCCGGCTGAGCGGTTGAACTTTCTGCCTTCGGACGGGGAGGAACACGAAGGAGGCTACGCCGAAGTGCGGATTCTCTTTCGGGGAGGTAAACCGGCCCTGAACCCGTTTATACGGGTTCAATGGGCATATTTTTAGGCCGAGAAATTCACTGAACCTTTGGAAATAGATCCAAAGAAAAAAACCCTGCTACGCAAAAGCTTCGGAAGGGGGGTGTTATGGGATCTTACCCATAATAATAATAATGGACTATTACATAATAAATACTACGCCTCAGAAGTAGGCAGGGAGTCAGTAGTTCAAGTCGAGACAGTAGTTCAAGTCAAGAGTCGAGTCAGAGGCAGTCCGAAAGAGAGTCCCGTTCAGACAATTACTGCAAGACATTGGAATAGTGATACTGGTCGAGACTACATTGTTCTCTCTACTGAACCTGATTGTTCATACTAACACTTCTACTTCTCTGTATATATTCCTGTTTGTAATATATCTGTGTTATTCCATACCTGTGTTCGAGTTCTTCTTTATTGGTTCTACCTTGGACTATCACCGTCGTACAAGGAACCGGACCATAACACTTATATATATATATATATATATATATATATGTGTGTGTGTGTGTGTGTGTGTGTGTGTTCACTTTGTATTTTCTTTCAGCGTTCACTTGACACTCCATTTTCGTTACCCAGTTATGCAGTACCGTATATACTCACGTATCATGCTACTTTTGAAGATCTAATTTTGAAGCTAATTTTAAGAGGGTCACATCATACACGAGATATAAAATTAGAGTATGTACTGCTGGCCTTGGATACGCCGTTGATCAAACTATATATCCATTTAATGGAGTCAAAAGGCACAACTATTAACTGTATCTAATAATAATGCATCTAATATTCACTTTATTCACTTATATTAGTATCGTATTATAAAATACAAAGCGAATATGCATCTTTTCCATTGTTTACGTTCATAAGATGTTTAGCTGTTTCTCGTTCAATTCTTTATGGCTGTACGAGTTTACACAACGAGTATAGCGTTATTAACGATACTTTTATCTTTCTCTTACTTTTTTTTAACTTATTTAAGTATAAGATGGGATAAAATAGATAGAGGAAAAGAGGTTAGTAATGTTACGGTTTTTTGGGTATATATATTACTAGTTTATTTATTTGTAATTTACAAATTGTGGCACGAGGCCGATGAAGGGGAGGGGTAAAGGCTGGTCCAAACTAACTATCCTATACCTAGCTAATCAGATTCACGACCCATTCATACATTACAATTTACCCATTCACCACAAGAACTCGTCCATCACCACTCAAACCTTCATGCACCAAAATACCACATTCTCACACGGGGACCTACAAAAACGCGCCCCAATCCATAAAAATTTGATGATAATACATGATATACATAAAAGTCTAATAATGATAGTATGAGAGGGGAGGGGAGATAAACCCAATAATAACTAAAAAGTAACACAAAATACAAACTAAACATAACAAATGTTAGTAGGGACCGTCCAACCCTCAAAATAGAGAGGCCGCTGTATTCTGCCCAGCGGACAGAATCAAGAAGCTCTCTCGGTAAGGGAGTGGGAAAAGGATAAAATATTATGCGGGAATGGGAAAATATAAAGCTGACCCAGTCGAGATCAAAGGTGGCCAAAAAAAACTGGGGAGGTTGGGAATCTCAGCTTGGATCATAACCAAAGAGAAGCCGGGTAACAGGCCAGGAACAACACTTACTCACATTAACTAGGTACACTGAAGCTTGTCTAACCTAACCAAGGGGAGGGTTCCACAGGAAGCCACCCCGATGTGCCATAGGTTGACCTAGAAGAGAAAATCAAAGCTAGCCCCGGTCACACGAACCAAGCTCGCCTCTTTTACCCACCTTTCGCTAAAGACTGTTGAATGCAATCGTTTTCTATCAGATCTAATCTTCATCTTGAGCTGTTGCTCAAAGAATTGGATTAGATGCTGATGAGAAAGACGGTTGCCCCGCAAGACTTCCTCCTTTCGCGTCGTCCAAATCACCATTCGAGCCGTGGCCAGCAGCGTCAGAAACACCATTTGTTTCACCCCGGAATACGGGGGCGACACATTGTCACACGCGTATGCGCGATCAATGGACACAAGCTGTTCGGGAGCGAGACGAGCCGTCAGCTCGCCGACATGGTCCCATAAGGGGCGGACCCGGGGGCAATGGTAGAGGGCGTGTGAAGCCGTTTCATCTAAGCCAAGACCACACCGTTCACAGTCTGGCAAATCCGCCAAACCCCATATGAAAGCCTTGTCGTTGAGAGGCAGCCGATTCCGAGCCAATCGCCAGGTAAGCGAAAACTCAGGGTTACTGTGGTAATCCGCCGCTGCGCCCAAGACCAGTAGGAGCGATACTCCTCCTCCGACAAGCCGAGCGTATCTCGTAGGGAATCCTTCGCGGGCCCCTCCACTAAACCACGAGAGAAGACCTTCCTAGGCCGTGAAAGGTCACTGGATCGGGGAATGGCCTTCAAGGCCGACCGACACTCGCGAAGAAAATCCGACTCGTCCCGGGGTTTACGACGACGCTCAACCCTCGAGATGGGGGGACTTATGGTAAGGCTAGGGAAGGCGTCCCTAACAATCCCCTCCAGAATCGGATCTCTTCCAGTCAATGCGCGGCGTAGGAAAGCCAACCTAGAGGCACGGATGTGACTCAACAGGTGCGACATTCCCAGCCCCCCATGACACGGACGTTTAGTGCAGACTCGTCTGTCGACCCTGTTCACGCGTCCCCTCCATAAAATGGAGGATAGCGATCGCTCGAGCGCCTTCCAATGGGCCTCACAGAGAGGAAGTACTGACAATCGATAAAGAATCAGGGGGGAAATGTATGTAGCACACACCTCCGCCCTGCCCTTCACGGACAACTGCCGTCGATTCCAAGTCTGACCGGCAGAATCGACCTTTGCAAGTACTTCAGACCAATTCTTCTCCAGCTGGAGGTCGGGCCCGAACCACACTCCAAGAATGCGGACAGGACCGTCCGTCCAACCGAAGCGGCCCGGAAGAGCGACCACCTTCCAGGCACCTAACCGCAAGCCGGACGACTTGTCGCGGTTTATCTTGGCCCCTGTCACCTTCTCGTACCGATCAAGCGTCTTCTGTACCGCCACAATGTCGCTGCGGGACGACACGAAAGCAGATACGTCATCGGCGTACGCGGAAACCCTGGCTCGAGCCCCTCCAGGAACGGCAATTCCACGTAGGGCCGGACTGCCGGTCTCGTCCTTCAGCCGGTGAAGGAGAGGCTCCAACGCCAAAGCATAAAGGAGAGGTTACAGCGGACAACCCTGACGAACCGCCCTAGACAGCACGAACGCGTCCGACAACCTTCCGTTCACCTGTACCACAGCACTGGGGGAGCGATACAGGAAGCTAATCCAGCGGCAGAAGTTGGGTGCGAATCCAGCGGCCTGCAGGACAGTAGCAAGGTAGCGATGGTCGACCCTATCACATGCCTTGGACTGATCCAAATTGATCAGCGCGGCTTCTTCGTCGTCTTTTACACCCTCTATGATCGTGCGGATCAGATGCAGGTTGCTCTGAATTGTTCGGCCCCTCACAGAACAAGTCTGCTCAGGTCCCAACAGAGACTCGGCAACTGACTGCAAACGCTCCTGCAGGATCTTGGCCATAATCTTTAACTCTGTGTTTAGCAGAGTTATGGGCCTGTAATCATCTAGCTTCCCCCCACCACCTTTGCGTGATCACGCCCCTGGTGATCCGGTTGGGGACTGACCCCGACCGAAACCAGTTGTTGAACACTGCAGTCAAAATCGGAACAAAGATGTGCGACAGCCTCAAGTACAATTCATAGGGCAAACCATCCAGACCGGGCGATTTGCCTCTGCCGACCTTCTTCAATACCGCGTAGACTTCGCCCTCCGTGATCTCTCCCTCGCAGCTAGCCGCTTCAGTCGGCGAAAGCCGAGGAAAGTCAGCCAAATAGCTGCGAAACTCCTCCTCACGGAGACCAGGCTCCTTGGTAAACCGGCTCTCGAAATGGCGCCGAAACGCCTCGCACATGTCATCAGTCGCCCGAAGAGTACGCCCCTCCGGGGATATGACCTCACGAATGTAACGATCACCACCTCGACGGGCCTCTTCCCTGAGCAGATCTGCGCCCAAATTCACAGCTTCGGAAGACATCTTGCTTAACTTATGTCTAATTACCTGGCCCATGTACCGCTCGCTATTCGAATGATCCAGGGCCTCCTTAGCTAAGGCTATCTCTAGGGGATCCCCCCCAGCCACCGCCCGGGAATAACTAGACTTAAGTGTCTCCACCTTATCAGCTCTATCTAGAGCGAGCCGTTTGCTGAAATCAGCGGTGAAAGACATAATCCTGCACTTAAGGCGTTCCCACCACTTATTCCCGATAACCGCCCCCACTAGCTCCCGCTGCACTAGTCTAATTAGCTGTTCCTGGAAGTCCTTCCTGTCCAGTAAGGACAGATTGAACTTCAAGTACCCAGCCATTCTAGGCCTATTGTCTAACGCCACCCGGGTACAAACTAGTTTGTGGTCCGAATAGCCTACCCAGTGGAACGTAGGGCAATCTAGTAGATCTATGTCAGCTCTTCTAACTAACATTCTGTCAAGGTAGCTAACTACCTTGTCAAAAGGCCAATTAAGAGCCCACGTCCGCATTTTCCCCCCGGGATGATCGACACGGTATCTATCGACGAGACCATAATCATCGATCAGATCAACCAGGCTACGATCGCCCCTTCTCCCGCTAGCTCCTCGCCCCCTATCTAACTTGGGGTCCAGGATGGCATTCCAGTCCCCCATTAAAACTAGGCGCGTTGAATCCACTAGGAACGGCCCCAACCGCCGAAAAAACGAGACCCGCTCCTCCCGGTCGTTGGGCGCATAACCCGCAACGACTCGGAACGAACCACTTTTCAAGGCAATATCGGCCACGATCAACCGGCCCTCGGCATCGGTATGCACAAGGTTCACCTTCGCATCAAGAGTACGCCTGACAAGCAAAGAAACTCCTCTGGCAGAACGGTCACCATATGTTGAATAGACGACAAAGTCATCCTCCAGCACACACGCATCGGAACTGCAAACAAAGTGGGTCTCTTCTATCGCGGCGACATCCACATCCAGAGACAGAAGGTCCCGGAGCAGGCGGGCAGCCTTACCCCGATCCCTAAGCCCCTCACATTCAAAGTAGCTATCTTCATTGCCATCTTCTAGGCCTGCAAAAAGGAAAAGAATTAGTGCAAAAAGCCTACTCACATACGGGACGGAAATCTGAGGGTGAAAGAACCCCGACGGATTGTCCCAGGCTCCCTGTGCCCAACTCCGTCGTCATCCGACCATCCAGGACAATACCGCCAACGTCCATAGGGTAGGTTAGTTTAACTGCCCTATATAAGGAGGGATGGAGTAAAACTGGGACCCTCCCTGCACATAATTGTTTCAACTTTCTTATATTTTCATTTTCTAGTACCATCATCCTTATATTCGGATGTGCTTGTTTAGCCTCAAAAAGGTGACCCCAGACTTTCAAATAACTGCCAGTGTCACGCACACAGGTGATTATTCCTGGGGCACCGGGGAAGTTTTGAGGGTCCTCAACTGATTTCCCGTCGACTTTTTCTAATTTTAGAAGGGGTTTCAACAGAGACTTTTTCTGTTTCGACAATGCCTTCCTAACCTCTTCTTTGTCTACTTTACATATGTCCTCCGGCCCCGGGTAGAATTTTTTCCTTTTTTTCTCCCTATCAGGGTGGGGTGGGGAAGCAGTAGATGGGTGAGGGGGGTGGATACAGAACTAATCGAAGATCCGGAGAGAGTGGGGGAAGAAATACGGGAAGAGACTTCTAAGTTGGCTTTTGCTTCTTTCCGGCGAAGCAGGAAAGGAGCGCGCCCTGGATCTATCCCTGGCACCCTCCTCCCTACTGCGTCCAGAGTGTCCTTGTTTGGGCTCCTCTTCCTCTTCCTCCTCCCTGCTTCTCTTAAGGGAAGCTGCTCTAGGAGGCGGCATATTTTCTGTCTCCATTGGCCATTCCTTTTGTTGTTCTTGCTCTTTATGCTGCTCATTCTTTTGTTTAAGTTGTTGGTGGCGTTGTTGTTGGTGCTGCTGTTGGTGTTGTTGCTGCTGCTGCTTCTGTTGTTGCTGCTGTTGGAGGTGTTGTTGCTGCTGCTGTTGTTTTGGGGTCACCTTCTCCTGTCCCGTCTTTGAAGGCTGTACCTCTTTTTGTGGTGGTTTATCAGGCTGCCTCTTTGGTTGGGGTACATCCTGCGGGGACGAGACATTGCTGGTTTTCCGTCCCCTTTCCACCGTCTTCCAGTCTCCCTCTGATGATTTTGAGGTAGACCCTTGTTCTCCTTGCGTTGCGACCACTGCTGTTACTGCTCCTGCTGGAGGGGGTATGGGTTGTTTTGGGTTTTGTTTTGTGTATATATATTACTAGTGAGCTAATCCAAATGACTTAACTTCCTTTATAGTCTATCAATAGAAGGTTAACCAATCAGAAGCCGCAGAACATTGTATCCGTCGTGTATAAAGGCGGCCATCTTTGTTTAGAGATGATAGAAGGAAGAACTACGCTCTGCTACTTTGCTACGATATCCACTGCGAACCTGAACTACGCTTGCCCACTGTCTCCGAAATATTCACTGCCAACCTCTGGATTCTATACTCGAAGACGACCGTCATGAATTTGTAACAAGTAATATGGTCTCTCAAAAAAGGAACTCGCACGATACATGAAATTCATTTTTTTATGAGTCAAAAATTTAGTTTAATCAAAATTTACTTTAAAAAATAAATATTTACTTACGAAATTAATTTTATTTTAAAAAATTACTTACAATATTATTTGTATTAAAGATATTAATTAAAATATATTTTATGTTATGCTATATTAAATAAATTATAAATATCAGCTATTTTAATCTCAATCAATAAAATTTAGTTCATCAAAATATTTTATTAACTTAAGATTTTTATTTTTATTATGATTACTGAATGAAAATATTACTTATTTTTAAATGACAATTATAAATGAAAATATTATTTACTTTCTTTAATTCCATTTTTTTTTTGCGCCTAATATATGAAAACAGTTATTGTAAAAATTTATTATTCATTGAAAAATGTTTACTTATATCCATAATAGATCTCATTCATTACAGAAATCAAAAGCTTTTCTAATTAAATAATGTCTTGGTTTTATTACATTTTTATTTTATGATTCAGAGCAGATTTACTATAACGTTGGATAAAAAAAATTGAAAATTTAAATTCTCCAAGAAAATGAATTTCCCGAAATTTCATAAAATTAAATAAGTGGTTGGTAACAGAAATGTTTCTAAAATAATTTAATTCATTTGTGAATAAGTCCTGAAAATTGAATGAAATCTGAGAATTATCGGATTGTTCCAAGAATTTTCAAATCAGTACTTTTTTACCGCAAAAAGGAGCTAAAATTCCCATAATAATTTATGCTCACCCGCTGACGCAACAAAAAATACCAAAATTTTGAAAGTTTTAAAAAGGATTAAAAAATATAATTTAATAATCAAAATACTTTGGTCTTTCCTCTTAATAATAACATAAAGATTTTGACGATAGAACTTTGTTTTTATTTTGTTTGGGGCATTTTTCCATCATGTATAATCATTTTTAGCGAGTCTTTGGTTAAAATCATTAATTTTATTTATTAAAATATCTCAGCGCAAATTATTGAGTCTTTAAGGTAACAATGTCTATGTAATCGGATATTAAATATTTTTAGTAACCTTCAAACATTTTAAAATTAGAAACTATATATATATATATATATATATATATATATATATATATATATATATATGTGTGTGTGTGTGTGTGTGTGTGTGTGTGTGTGAATATATATGTTTCGAACAATAAAAATATTAAAAATTAAAATCTTCAAACGCACTGGGTTGTATATTAATATTTTTTCGTTTTTTTTATTTCAGTTAGATTCCTCGACTAGTTTCAGCCAACACGAGAAAAAATGTCCTGCTTGCTAGTAGAGTGAACTACAGAAATGAATGTCTTGATAGAGAAAATGAACTTTTGTCTGTAGTTTTCATTTGTTTGTTTTTTCATGTTAAAAAAAATAACATGAATTTTGGTCAGACCTTGTGTTGGTCAAACAGTCTCTTTTAAGTTGTTATTTAAGATAAGAACTGGGTGGATTCATGCTGCTCTGAATCCCTTGGTCATTTTGACAGTTTTATTGGTACCGGGAAAGGAGATGTGTCTTTGTTAATTGTCTGTGTTACTTGGTTCTTAGGAAGGGAGTGAGTATGTGTCTAAGTGTGTATATTACTATGGGTGTGTGTTATCATTTGGCTCATTAGGTGTGTGAGTATATATACGTGTGGAAGTGAGTGTATATACGTGTGTGTGTATGTATAAGTGTGAGGCCTCAATACCTCCGCAAGCATGTCTTGTGTAGGTGAGAAATGTGGATAAGTTCTGACTTGTGGGGTTATATATTAATACTATCTATATTGTTAAATTTGTGATTAAGCCCGCCTGGATAGTGCGTTTTTAAACGCCTGATCCACTTATTTTCATGGCACTCTAAAATCTTTCTAATGATATCTGCTCTGAACTTTTCTATTCTCTCAATTATAGTGAATTTTGCATGGGTTTTAAAATCGTTTTTGTAGGCGGAAATGTGGTTCTACAGGTAATAATCTTTAATGGGGAGTCGACTTAATTCGATTGCGATAATTATTAATTCTGTAGTGAAAGGGCCATTCAGATTTTCCTACATATTGTTTCTGGCATAGTGTGCATTCTAGGAGGTAAATTATGTGATGACTTCTACAGTTAGAGTCGTGGTAAATTTTAAAAGTAGATTTAGTGACTGAGCTAGTGAATGAATTTGTATGTTTAATGTGGTTGCAGCATAAGCTTCTTTTGTTGTTAGATGGTTGGGAAAATCCTGTTGTTTTTGTTTTTGGTTTATTATGGATTACCTTGTCCCCTGAAATGTGGTTACTACCTATGATTTTCTTTAGGTTTTTAGGTTTAAGATATGCTAGAAGGCTGGGTTCCTCAAACATTTTTTAGGTTTGAGATGTAGTATTTCCCAGCGACTTTTGATTATTTGGGATAGTGGAGGCAGAGTGGCATTGAATGTGGCTACCAGAGGGATGCAGCTGGGTTTATTTTTAATCTTGTACATTAGGGTGTCTTCTCTAGGTGTGGAAATTGCTTTATTTATTTGTTCCCTGAATAGGTGTTGTTTATAGCCCCGTGTTGTGAATTGATGCTCTACATTTTGTGTGTTTATTTAGTTCTTCGTTGTTGGAACATATCCTTCTGCGTCTAAGTTCTTGTGAATAAAGAAGGTTCTCTTTTAGGTGTTTAGAGTGGGAAGACATAAAGTGTAGATAGCTGTGGGTGTCGGTGAGTTTAGTGTGTAGTGTCGTTTGTAGTTTCCTGTTTTCATCTATGTAAATGCAGGTGTCTAAAAATGTTACTGATCTTGTGGATTTTTCATAGTCAAACTTAATTAAGCCGTGTACTGTGTTTATGGTCATAAGGAATTGGCTAAATTTGTCGTAACTGCCCATGTATACAAAGAATATATCATCGATATATCTTGCATAGAATACACAGTCGCTACCGATGAGGGGATATATATGGGTCTCCTTAAATTTTCCCATGAATATTGTAGCATATGATGGAGCTGCAATGGTGCCCATGGCACAGCCTCTTACTTGCAGGTAGTCTGCTCCATTGAAGTTGAAAGTATTCAATGTAAGAATATACTCCATGAGCATTATGATAACTTCTGGGTGGGGGTCTTGTTTTCTTCTTTTAGTAAGTCCTTCCTGAAGGGCAGTTAGCCCTTCGATGTGTTTAATATTTGAATAGAGTGATCTTACGTCCAGTCACTAGAATAGCATTTTCTGGCACAGTTTGTATGTGATTAATTTTGTTTAGTAGATCTGTTGTGTCTCTGATGTAGGATTTTACTTCCTTAGCTAGGGGTTGTATGCAATGGTCTCCGTATTTGGAAATTTTGGTCGTGTGGCAGTTGAATTCCTGGGTTGTTTGTGGGTGTAAGTGTTATGCATGTTTCCTTGTCGATTAGATTTTTGCGATTAGATTTTTGTTTAGTGAGCTAGTTAATTCTTTTTGGTATTCGGGAAGAGGGTCTGTGGGTAAACGTTTATAGATTTCTTTGTCGGCTAACTGATTGTTGGCCTCTTTAATATATTCTTTGATTCCCCAGATCACTGTGGCACCCCCTTTGTCAGCCTGTGTTATGATTAGGTCATCTCTATGTGTCAGCGTGTCAATGATTATATACGTTCCCCTTCAGTAATGTCGTCACGTGGCAGCTTACGTGCTATTGTTTTATTTATGTCATTTGCTACGGCTATTTCAAATGTCTGTATAGTAATCTGTGTTTTTTGGGGTGAATATAGAGTCCTTCTCTTTTAATGTATCTGTTTCATACACGGGCGCTGCCATTAATTTGCTAACGACAGAAGGAACACGAAACCCGTAGCAGTCATTTCGCTGGTTTTATTCAACAACTCTCCCACCTGACCTTTCTGCTCTCGGGGACTCCAAAAACAATAAAAACAACAAAACAAGGGGTATAACTCATCAGTGATTACTGATGATACACTTCCGTCCAGATTCTATTATTTAATTATTATTATTATTATTATTATTATTATTATTATTATTATTATTATTCTCACACATAGTCCTTTAAGTATTTTGGTTTTAATGTTAACCGTCCTTTCCTAGATCTTGCTTCTTAATCTACATTTTTAAATGGATCCTGTTTTCTTTTCTTTCTTCTTTCTTGAACACTATTGATTGTTTTTCCACAACAGGCAGTAAATGTTTCCTATTCCTTTTTCGGGATTCACCTGAGTTTAACTTTACTGTATATGTCCCTATTGTGCTTTTTTGCTGCTATGACTGTACCCGTGTTTTCCCAAGTTTTCTCTTCATCTCCCACTTTTAGTGGTTTTAGATCCTTACCTCCATGTCTGTTATCATAAATCATTTTACTTCTTGTTTTAGAAGATCCGTCTTTTACTTTTGCTTTTCTAAAATTTGGCCATTTAGGTTTTAATCAAAACAAAATCAAAACAACTTTACCCAGTCACCCAAATGGTGACTGGGTAAAGTTGTTTTGATTTTCCTGCCCGTCAAAAGTTCTACTGGGATAACTCCAATAGCAGTTATTGGTGTACTACGGTATGCCATTAATGCGAGAAATATGTCTGGTTGTCGTAATATCTTTTTCGCAATTTTCACTGCAGCTTCATTTGCTTGTCGAAAATGAGGACTCACTCTGTTGTACATGTGAACCCATATCTTTCAGCAAATTCTCTGAAATGTTTGCTTCATTTGCTTGTCGAAAATGAGGACTCACTCTGTTGTACATGTGAACACACATCTTTCAGCAAATTCTCTGAAATGTTTGCTTCATTAGCTTGTCGAAAATGAGGACTCACTCTGTTGTACATGTGAACCCACATCTTTCAGCAAATTCTCTGAAATGTTTGCTTCATTTGCTTGTCGAAAATGAGGACTCACTCTGTTGTACATGTGAACCCACATCTTTCAGCAAATTCTCTGAAATGCTTGCTTCATTTGCTTGTCGAAAATGAGGACTCACTCTGTTGTACATGTGAACCCACATCTTTCAGCAAATTCTCTGAAATGTTTGCTTCATTTGCTTGTCGAAAATGAGGACTCACTCTGTTGTACATGTGAACCCACATCTTTCAGCAAATTCTCTGAAATGTTTGCTTCATTTGCTTGTCGAAAATGAGGACTCACTCTGTTGTACATGTGAACCGACATCTTTCAGCAAATTCTCTGAAATGTTTGCTTCATTTGCTTGTCGAAAATGAGGACTCACTCTGTTGTACATGTGAACCCATATCTTTCAGCAAATTCTCTGAAATGTTTGCTTCATTTGCTTGTCGAAAATGAGGACTCACTCTGTTGTACATGTGAACCCATATCTTTCAGCAAATTCTCTGAAATGTTTGCTTCATTTGCTTGTCGAAAATGAGGACTCACTCTGTTGTACATGTGAACCCACATCTTTCAGCAAATTCTCTGAAATGTTTGCTTCATTTGCTTGTCGAAAATGAGGACTCACTCTGTTGTACATGTGAACCCACATCTTTCAGCAAATTCTCTGAAATGTTTGCTTCATTTGCTTGTCGAAAATGAGGACTCACTCTGTTGTACATGTGAACCGACATCTTTCAGCAAATTCTCTGAAATGTTTGCTTCATTTGCTTGTCGAAAATGAGGACTCACTCTGTTGTACATGTGAACCCATATCTTTCAGCAAATTCTCTGAAATGTTTGCTTCATTTGCTTGTCGAAAATGAGGACTCACTCTGTTGTACATGTGAACCCATATCTTTCAGCAAATTCTCTGAAATGTTTGCTTCATTTGCTTGTCGAAAATGAGGACTCACTCTGTTGTACATGTGAACCCATATCTTTCAGCAAATTCTCTGAAATGTTTGCTTCATTTGCTTGTCGAAAATGAGGACTCACTCTGTTGTACATGTGAACCCATATCTTTCAGCAAATTCTCTGAAATGTTTGCTTCATTTGCTTGTCGAAAATGAGGACTCACTCTGTTGTACATGTGAACCCACATCTTTCAGCAAATTCTCTGAAATGTTTGCTTCATTTGCTTGTCGAAAATGAGGACTCACTCTGTTGTACATGTGAACCCACATCTTTCAGCAAATTCTCTGAAATGTTTGCTTCATTTGCTTGTCGAAAATGAGGACTCACTCTGTTGTACATGTGAACCCACATCTTTCAGCAAATTCTCTGAAATGTTTGCTTCATTTGCTTGTCGAAAATGAGGACTCACTCTGTTGTACATGTGAACCGACATCTTTCAGCAAATTCTCTGAAATGTTTGCTTCATTTGCTTGTCGAAAATGAGGACTCACTCTGTTGTACATGTGAACCCATATCTTTCAGCAAATTCTCTGAAATGTTTGCTTATGAATTGTCTTCCGTTATCACAATTTTATCTGGTATTCCCCATCTCGCAAATATATTTTGTAATTTTCCAATTACTGTTTTACTTGTTAGCGAAGTTAATTTGACTATTTCAAAGTAACGGGAGAAGTAGTCTGTTACGACTAAGTAATACTCTCCATCCAATTTTAGAATGTCTGTTCCTACCTTCTGCCAAGGCCAATCTGTCAAAGTGGTTGGTTTCAAGGTTTCGTGGGGATTTGCATCGCGATGACAATTACAAAATTCACATCCCTTAATGAAGTCTTCTATTTCCAGTGATATTTTCGGCCACCTTACAGATATTTTTGCTCGTTCCCTGCATTTATTTAATCCAATATGTCCTGCGTGTATTGCTCGTAGTATTTCCGCTCTGAGATTTTGTGGAATCATTATGCGATCTTGATAAAACAGAATGTTTTGATGTATCGATAGATCATTCTTAAAGTTAAAATAGGGTTTAACTCCTTCCTTTAAATTATCTTTCTTCTTAGGCCAACCGTTCAATGAGATGAATAACCTCTTGTATTATGGGGTCCTTAGATGTATCATTGATAATTTCTTTGACTTTTCTGCTAGAATCTGATCTAGTCTTTACTATGCTGTTAATGTATGTTTCAACATCTTCCTCAGTAGTGCTATTGGTTTGCTGCATTGGATTCCTGGACAGTGCATCTGGTACTAGTAAGAGTTTCCCAGGGATATTTTCAGCTACAGGACTATATCTTCTAAGTATCATTAACAGTCTTTGGCATCTCAAAGGAGTGTTGTTTAAATCCTGAGTATTGATTAACGGTACCAAAGGTTTATGATCCGTCAATAGGCGAAACTGATCTAGTCCTGCGATATATCGGTCAAACTTCTCACAGGCCCAAACACTTGCTAAACATTCTTTTTCTATTTGAGCGTAATTTCTCTCTGTTTGTGTCAGTGTACGAGAGGCATAAGCTATGACTCTCAAATTTTTATCTTCCTCTTGAAAAATGGCTGCACTAATCCCAAAGTTGCTTGCATCTGCACTAATTATTATAGGCTTTTCAGGATCATAGTAGGTTAATATTGGTGCCTGTGTCAGCAGTTCTTTGACTCTCTGAAATGCCTTTTCTTGTGATTTATTCCAGGCCAAAACTGCATCTAATGATTCCAGCATTGGCTGCAATATTTCTGTTAGATTAGGCACATATTTGCCTAAATACTGTGTCATTCCAAGAATCCTCCTTAAATCAACTACTGAGGAAGGTGATGATAGCTTTAATATAGCCGCGATCTTTTCCTTACTGGGTTGTATCCCTTTATCTGATATTACATGTCCAAAATATCGAATAATCTTTTTTCCTAAATTCACATTTATCTGAATTCAATGTTTCTCCTGATTTTTCTACTACTTCTAATGTTTCTCTAAGTCTTCTATCATGTTCTTCCATAGTTTTACCATGATTTACTATATCATTTATTATTACGTGTACTTCTTCAATTTATAATACTGTATCTCTAGATAATAAATTGTCCGTATTATTATCAATTATTACATGAATGTCAAATGTATACGTCTTTATATCTCGTATTAACGGTGAATTTTCATTTACAGGTTAATGAACCACCAGGACTTTTATAAATACCATTTACTGGTTTCAAATTTGGTCTCTTTCTCAATGTCCGAAACGTCTTAGAACTAATAACGTTGATATCTGCCCCGGTATCAATTCTAAAAACAATAGGTATTTCACCTACCTTTAGTTTTACATGCCAAGGATCTATTAATTTTTCTTTTTTATATATTGATCCAAGGAAGTATTCCTCTGATGACTGTCTCCTTAATTCACGTACATTTGCAGCAGTCTTTGACCTGCAACATATTGCAAAGTTGTTCATTTTATCACACTTTCGGCAGGTTTTCCCCTTTGTCGAGCAGTTATCAAACGTGTGATATCTGTTGCACTTCTTGTATCTGGATGAAGGCACATTCTCTGCAATTTGAGGATAATTTTTCCCGCCTTGCTGTTTTGTCTTTTGAGTTTTCCTCGTTACTACATCTACTAAGTTTTCATTAATTTCTTCCATTTCTTCTGTTCATAGTTACCAGTTATCTCAATAGCTTTTTCTAAACTCAGGTCTTCCTTCAGTTGTATTTTTTCTGATAAGTCCTTACTTCTTAGTCCAATAACTAAGCGGTCTCTTATCTGGTCATTATTTTTTTAGGAAAATCATTATTTTCTGCCAGTTCGTACAATCCTCTGATAAATTTCTCTATCGGTTCTCCATCATTCTGCGTCCTCATGTAAAATTTTGCTCGCTCGTGGATTATGTTTTTTTCAGTGTGAAATATGTATCATTTTTATTCAATATGATGTCGAAATTTTTCTCATCTTCCTTTTTCCTGCAAGAATGTATATTTGTTCGGCTTCTGGTCCCACACAATATATTAAGGTACTAACTTGAGTTTCTGCTGATTCTTCAAATAACTTCGAAGCTATTCTAAAATGTTCGAATCTCTGGCGCCATGCTGTCCATTTTCCAGTGTCCGTGATGTCAAAATCTTCTGGAGGCTGTAATTTAAACATTTTTTTTTAAATTAAAGTTCCTTTCAGTATATTATTGTGTTTTTAATCACGCTTCTGACACCATGTTTCATACACGAACGCTGCCATTAATTTGCTAACGACAGAAGCAGCAACACGAAACCCGTAGCAGTCATTTCACTGGTTTTATTCAATAGTATCAAGTATGGAAAGTGTGTGATCATTGTCCGCGTATTGGGCTTTTAGTCGTATTCTTCTGAAGAAAGATTTCAGGTCCTTTGCCAAGGTGTCATTATCAAACCTTGGGGGACTAGGGCAAAAGCTTAGTCCTTTATTTAACAACCTGAATGTGTTGAGTTAAAATTTATTGTTACTTAAATTTATAACTCGTTCGTATGTGTCAAGTTTGAATTTGCAAGCATGGTGAAGTTCTTTCGTAAAAGCTCGGAGGCTTGCATCGTATCTCCTATGAGGGATGCTATATCCCCATCCAAGTGTCTTGGTTGGGGGCTTATCCCGTTTTTTTTTTAAGGTTGGGTGTGTTTGCTGTTAATTGTCTACTAGGGGCTAATCTGGGTGGTCTAGGATGTCTAATGGGGTTATACGTTCTGTAGAAGGGATGCTGTGTTTTGGTATGTTTTGGTTTGTACGGCACCCTAAGGATGTCCCCGTAAGTTAGTGGTTTGTTTTATGTGTGTATTTGTTTTGAGGTTCTAGCTATCGTTGATGGTGTGCGGTGTTATTATTGTTGGTTTTCTGTTGGCGTATTTATTTGGTCTGTTTTGTGTTTGCATTTGTTGTGTGGTGGCCAGTGTAGTTGCGGTGTTTTGTTGTTTTCTTTTGTGCTATGGTCGTTCACTTTTTTTCTGCGTTTGGTTTGATTTCTCTTTTGTTCTTCTGTCTGGAGGAAATATTCCATTTTAATTTTTAGTTTTCTTTGTTTTTCAGTTTTTGTTTTTCGTAGTTCCCTCACTGTTTGGTCTGTGTGAGCTTTTATAACATTCTTTATGTTAGCATATTCCTCCGTGTCTGTTTGTTTCTTTATTTGCTCATCGACCAGATTTTCATTTCCTCTGATGTTGCCTTGATAGTTTCCTGGCAGAACTGTATGGTATCCTGCATTAGCTCCCTGGAGAATTCTTGTAATTTGCGGTACCATGATGATAGAAACGCATCATTATGGTTACTTATTGATTATTATTGATTATTACCTATATATATATATATATATATATATATATATATATATATATATATATAATTCCGGGGAGTCTGTTGTATTTGCAACCAACCCCTTTTCATTCTGTTTGTAGAACTAACTTACCGACTACAAATATTCGAAGAAGTTTTCTTTTTAACAGCATCTAATTAAGTTTTCAAATGTAACCATACTTTTAAAAACCACCGAAATTGCCAAAAATGATAATTCTTAAGTATTACCCAAATTTGAGCTAAAAAACTAAAAAGAATTCATTTAAAATAATTGAAATATCTCCTTTTTCGCACAAAACAATTTCTTTTATTTGAAAGATAAAAGTCTAAAAAGCTAATTTATGAAAAAGAAAATCCTTTGACGTATTTCAATACGGTTTTAAGAATTTTTATAACATTCTCATAGGTAATTTATCATCAATACGCCATTTTAATTGAAAAATAATGAAGGAAAATTAACGACAAAGTTTCAGGACAAATTTTCAAGATATTCTGGTGTGATATTGCATATTGTTTTACGGAAATAATATCTTCAGGAAAGTTTCTTTATAAAACTTTAAAAATATTTAACATCACCCTCCCACCTGCTAATTTTAAAAATATTCACGATGTATCAAAAGTGGGGATGACTGCCAAAAAACATATTTCTACAAAGCTTTTGAATAAAACGATCTATCATTCATTAATGAATAAGTACTGACATTTTAATTTAAATCGGATAATTCCTTGAATTTTTGCTAAATATTTAAATGCAGTGGGTACCGTTTCTTTTACTCATGCATTTTGGGTGTACAAAAATACATTTTACTGCCACCAACCATGATGCGGGAATTTATATGAGAAATTTGCCTGATTTAAGCCCTCCCCATGTTTAATTTTGAGGCACTGTGCCTGGAGTAACGATTTGTGAAACTGTATTGCTAACCCCTACACCATGGCAAAGCAATTTACATAGGTATTAGGTTGGTACAAAAATAATGACGTAATAATGTCGTTTTTTGACGTATTTTTTAACGTTATTTTTGCACCAACCTAATACTATCTCAGTTTAACATGGTCTGGCACAAGGCCATACACATGTGGCATTAAATAAGAATTTTACTCACTAGAGCTGCACTTTGTAGCGCCTATAATTTTGTTTATGAAAGCTGAAAATGTATGAGGGAATGTGGAAAAGTTTCTGTTTATAGCACGACCAACTTCGCCAAATTAATATTTCAATAACCAAAACATCTGAATAGTGGTTTTAGGAAATAGGTCAGGCTGAGAACGTTTTCAATAACCCCTCATATAAAAATATATCTGATAATTTATCTTGAAGATAAAAAAAGAACTTTGTCTTGAAAGAACTTTGTGTTTTTCGAGTTCAAGAAGGTCCAAATTGATGTACCTGTCACTGCAATGTCAGGCTTATTCAGTACATTGGGTGAGTGGCTGTTTGTTACTAGAGAAGAATGAACAGATATTAACTACACTTTGCCTAGTCTGGCATAGGGCCATAACTTTGGAGCAGAGTTTACGTTAGGAGCATTAATGAGAGTCATTGAAACTAACAAATTATGTAATATATTGATAATGAGCTAAACAATTGTTAGAAGTTCTATAATATATGACCTTATGCCAGAATTGTTTCACTGACGCTTAGATTTATTATAAATCTATATGAGATCGCTAAAAAAAGCGCATAGTCTGATGAAAAAGACGTCAATCTTGACGAAAACAAAATTTTATCGCCAAAATGTTTATGTTACTATTAAGAGTAAAGAACAAAGTAATTTTTAATTATTTTAAAAAAATTTTCTGTCTTTATTACAACATTCTAACTTTCGATCGAAAAACTTGTTTCTCGTCATCACCGGAAGTCTAGTAAAAATAGCATAGCGAATTTTTTGTGCATTTTTTTCTTATGACACACATTAATTTTGAAAATCTTGCAAAAATAGAAATAATTGTCAGATTTTAATGAAACTTACAGAAACTATTCAGGAATGATGGAAATTATTGTAAATATGTTTGTTTTTTTTTAAAGTCATTATAAAAATATATTTTATATATATATATATATATATATATATATATATATTACACCCCCATAAATAAATTAATAAAAACTCTAAAAATTTATGGTCGAAGCACGCAAGTCATTAGTTAAAACTCAAGGCTTTGAGGAAAGTAAATCATGTTTTATTTTTTTAAAAATCCGACCTCGTAAACCTAAAATCAGCTCTGAATTGTAACATACAAAACCCAATAAAACAAAGATACTATTTAATTTTAAATGCTTTTAGTTGCTTTTATTTGTTTTATCAATATGCATAATATTGTCTGAAGGCAAAAAAATTTTTCGATGAAAAATGAATTTTTAAAGGAATTAATTGTCATAAATTATTTTATTATTTTTACATAAAGTTACTAAAAGTTGTTAAATATTCTAAAATTAGCGGTACTAGTGAATCCTTTATATAATGTTTATTTTAAGTACCTGTATCTGTACAGATTATAAATAGCACAAGGTTTTTACAATCAACGAACCCGCAATAAGAATAATCTTACTGTTCTTTGCCCGATGTGTCAAAAAAAAAAAAAAAAAAAATGTTAAATCAAATGTACGGAGGCCCGGAAGAAACATGATACAATAAAAACATCACGTGACTTGATTTGTACGGCACTAACGTCCTTTACATTTATATAAAATTACTTTAAAAAAATTATAATAATTTCCATCATTCCTGAAAGTTTCATTAAAATCTGACAATTATTTCTATTTTTGCAAGATTTTCAAAATTAATGTGTGTCATAAGAAAAAAATGAACAAAAAATTTACCATGTTATTTACTAGAGTTCCGGTGATGACGAGAAACAAGATTTTTCAATCAAAAGTTAAAACGTTCTAGTAAAGACAGAAATTTTTTTTAAAATAATGAAAAATTACATTGTTCTTTCCCCTGAATAGTAACAAACATTTTGGTAATAAAATTCTGCTTTCGTCAAGTTTAAGGCCGTTTTTCATGCTATGCCTACTTAGAAATAAAGAGGTAAATAAGTTGTTAACGTAAAGATAAGTTGTCACTTATGATCTTCCGTACTATAAATTTCCGCACGTAATATGTCAGTGCGTGATGAAAAACACGCACATGTCATTTGTCAACACTGCAGTTCAGACCGGCTTTCTCCCATTTGAAAAAACATGTTTTCATCACAGAAAATAAGCAATCTTTGTTTCAAAATATATTAAATAAACTTTATAATTTCTAATTTTTTTAAAATTATTTAAAAAAAAAATCATAATTGATTTTTTAAATAAATTTTAAACGGCAACATTCACTTTTAAACAAAAGTTAAAAAAACGGCTGATGATCGATTCGATTTTCTGTCAATTTTTCCGATTAAAAAAAATTGAAGATTTTTAACGAAAATTTTGGACGTGCTAGAAATTATTAAAAAATGTAAAAAAAAATTCAAAAAATACTTTGATCATTCCTCTTGATAACATTAACATTTAGACGATAAAAAATTATTTTCATCAAGTTTAAGGCCTTTTTTATTCATGGTATGCTATTTTTTTATCGATCTCATGAACATACCTAGACCAACACTCGAACACCCTTGGACTATTGATCTGACTAATTAGCAACATTAACTTTATCTTAGATTGTTAGGAACTCTGAAGCTGACAAAGCAGTTTCAAATCTAACATTGCTTGTCAGAATCATTTAATGTATGTACCTCCACTAATTCGGTATAAATTTTCGATACCTAAGATTTAAAATTGATTTTTAAAAAAATGAAAACGCATTCTTGAAGATTTCTTTTTAGTTTTAACTGAAATTGAAACCTAAGGGATTAAATTGACAATTTCCAGTAGGTAAAATAGTCTGGTGTATTCCAAATAGAAATTACATAGACTGGAATGTCAAATATTTGCTCGATTTAAAAAAATCTGTTTACTGGCGGCCATTTCTTACATTTTAACAAATTTAAAAAAAAAAATTAACTATCGATTTTAAAAATCTTCCAAAAATAAAATAAATATTTCTGACAAATTATTTGAGTAAAATTAGCAAATTTAGAGTTAAATTAATCTGGTTTAAAACAAATATTATTTATAGCATAAAAAATAGTATACAAGCATTTCTTAAAGACGGGTCTTGTTTTTCTTATAACTTTATTGGCGTTATCGATAAGCTCCGAGGTGTTGACAGCTAGTATGGATGACTAGAATTGACATAAATTTACGAAATCTAAAAGAGCATTTGGAGGAGGGGGTAACTACCTAGTAATTTTTACAAATTAACATATTTTCAGCAATTATGTAATATTTTTATTGCTTTATGAAAAAGTAATGAAATTGAAAATACTATGAAATTTTCTTAAATTAATTTTAAAATTTTATAACTGAGATGAAATACCATGATAGAGGTAACTCAATAATTTATGACTAAAATAAATATATATGTTTTTATTAAATGTAGAAGACTTTGAAGAATATAAATCATCGATTTTTTTGTAAATTGATAAACTGTTCTGTTTTAGCTCTGAATTGTAAAATACAAAACCCAATAAAATTAAGACATTATTTAATTTAAAAAAAATAACTTTTAATGGATTTTCTGAATAATATATATTAAGGACATTTTTATCTGAAGCCAAAATATCTCTTCAATGAAAAATTAATTTTTACAAGAATTGTTTTCTTTTTAAAAAAAAAATTAAATGCAAAATGTGATAAAGTTGTTAAATATTTTGAAGCAGTGAATCTCTTATTAAAAATCTACTCTTTACAGATCTTAAATTTGAAAGCTTATTACAATCTGCGAAACGGTGTATTTTTGCAATATTTTTTTTTTTTTTTTACATATTTCACTAAATATTTTCTTTTCATTTTTAAATATTTTTTTTTTCTTTTTCAGTGAAAGATATACTGCAATTTTTAATTTTTTTTCTTTTTTAGATTCAATTTTAGAGACGGAAACAGTGCGGGCTTTGAACATATCTTCGTTAAAAAAAAGTACCTAAAAGTAATCAATAAATACTAGACTTTTGAAAGTATTTAATTTTTAAGAATTACTTTATAGTTAAATAAGCTGGTTTAATTAAAAATTAAAATACTGTCACTACTGCCCTTCCGTCCGATAAATTGCCCAACATTAGTTGTCGATACATTGATGTAAACGTCAATTCACACCTCCAAAACCAATTACCACGGTTAGACATGCTTCACTTATTTCCAACTAATTTTTTTCTACTAAAAATTAAGTAATGTTTGTTTCAAATACATTAAGTATACTTTAAAATTTCTAATTTTCTTAAAATAACTTTTGAAAAAAGTAAAATTGAATTTTACAAGCTTTTTAAACGGAGAAAGTCACTTTGTTTAAAACAAACTGTCAATAATAGCTACGTCAATTTTGAGGGTATGCTCTTTTTTAGCGAAGTTTTGAACATACCTACTTTAAAGATAGAAAAATTGTCCTCAATATTGGCCGAGAAAAGCTTTATCCTTTTTGATGACAAGAGAAAAACGTCAAAGGTAAACGTTAGAGAACGTTGGAATTAAACATCCTAAACAGTATTTAACTAGAAATTTTATGTCGTCCAAATTTATACAATCAAACGAATTGTAATAAATGAGACAAGTGAAGAAGACAAAAGAAAGAGTAAAAAAAAAATTATTTCCCGAATATTGTCATTTGAGAAGCTGTTTTATATTTTTGCATTTTTTGAAAATCGTGCAAAAATCAGTTACTAGTTAATCTTTTTAGTATTTTCTTCGTTATTTTTCTTTCTATTATGATTAATAATACTCAATCTGCTGTTCCCATATTGCAAAGGTAGATTATGGGATTTTATTAATTTTTATAAGTATTTCATTCATCTGCATAAAATCGTAACTATCTAGATTGTCATTCTATGGGTGTTCAAACAGTATGAACCGAAAATAAAGAATAATCTCTTAGCGATTAAATATGTGATCCTGGGGAATTGTGATAAAAAAGGAATTAAGATTATGATGATAGAAATACTAGTCTGAAACTAATAACTGCTGGCAATTTATCATAATAATCTTACTACTTATACTGATACTGTATTTACCAAAACAATAATTTATAGTGGCGCCAGGTTATCGGGGTAAAATAAGGAATAAATATGTATAGTTAAGAGTTGATTTGGAAAATATTAGCTCTTGTAGCTCGAACAACGAACGTAACTATTACTGTAAGATAAGACCTCAGAAAGTGTTTATTCTTTATTCTCGAGTCATCCTGTTTGCTATTGGCTTTAGAATGTCTGATCAGCCGTGATGAAAAGCAATTAGAATTATAATAAAGGAAATTATACTAGGTTGGTGCAAAAATAATGACGTAATAATGTCGTAATAATGTCGTTTTTTGACATTAAAAAATACGTTAAAAAACGACATTATTACGCCATTATTTTTGTACCAACCTAATAGTAAAAAATTAATATTAATTAACAATGCGTCATGTAATAAGTAATGGACTTCGAAATTTTTGTTCGGCTACTAACATCACTAAATAAAAATAAATGAAGCAATTATATATATATATATATATATATATATATATATATATATATATATATATATATATATATATATATATGTGTGTGTGTGTGTGTGTGCGCACGGGCGTGTGTGAGTCTGTGTGTGCATATGTGTGTGTGACGGCATATGTACGGAAATTAAGAGTTACATAATAATAACCAATAACGACATTGCGGGATTATTAGATACAATGGAGATTGTAGAATCAGCAACCCGTTGAATGCAAAGAGGAATCCATTTTCCCCAATGAACGCAATTTCAAACGAGACGCGAATTACTTTTTGAAAAAATAGAAGAAAAAAAACAGTTACTAGCGCGCACGGATGGAGGAACTGGAAGCTCTCCTAGCGAACATCGTAACAAAATGAAATATTATTAACTTATTGAATTTCAGGTTAATAATCCGAGTAAATATGATAGACATAACTTTCTTATAATATTGAATGAACTGATCATATTGCCGATTACCCGTGAAGATATAGTTCTTTTCGATGGCCAAATCGTCAAATTATATTTGCATTTGAATATTGTTTTACAATGCCATGAAGATAAGTTATTTTCAATTTGAAAATGTATACTTCAATACTTGTTTATATTTAATTTGTATTCAGTCTTCAGCATTAATTTTATTACACTACAAATATCGCATGCATCCATGAATATATTTCCCATCCTTAAGTCTGATATTAAAATTAATTAAACTTTTTCATATTGTTATCATTTCGCTGTTGTAGTTAATTCATTTTTTATTTTTATTTTTATTTTTTTTTGCTGGTTGCTTACATTGTATATTTCTATGAATACACTCCTCAACCTAGTTGCCGATCATTATTTTATTGATACTTAAGAACCACCCTTTGAGTTAACCTATGATTAATTATAAATTTATGTTATGAAGTAATATAAGGGATTTTATCGGGATTGTATTTGTAAATCAAAAGCCCGGCATCATAATTTATTTATGGAGCTTCGTCACTGGACTGTAACAATATATATATATATATATATATATATATATATATATATATATATATATAATTATTTATTTAAAAAAAAAATTATAACGTAAATATGTTATAAAATCACTACAAAAATAGCCATTTTGTTACAACACCCCCGGTGTGATGATGTTGAATGTAAAATAAATGATTTTAAAAGTTTCAAATTAATTAACGATCCTTCGCAAGGGGAAAACGTTGTTACAAAAGCTAGAATGACCAATCAAAATACAAGTATAGGAAAATTCAAAAAGCTTGACAACGAAGTCATGTTATAATAGCTATTCAGATCTTTAAAATACGGCTAATATTAAAAAAGAATTGATTCTAACCAATAATCATTAAATTATATGATAAAATTTAATATTAAAATTAAAAACTGCCAATTTTAAAATCCAAATTTAATCGGTATTAAGTTTAAAATTATAAAATTAATGAGGAGAAAAGAAGAAATACATATGTTATTCAATAAATTCATTGAAATTACGTTAGAATAGACGCTAATATGCTCTACTTTGTATTGAGACCTCTTTTAATAATAGTAATTGTTGGTTATTGGAATTCGTTCCGTATACACCAATCATATACTTGTATATATATATATATTACAGGAAATTGTTTTAGGCCATCCTGCATTTCTTTAAAAAAAACACCTTAAAATGAGTTATTTCAGTATTTTTTTAAAAGTAAAAGATAAAATTTCACTAACTACAGTGCATTTGATTTGATGTTGACAAAAAATAAACACTTAACTATAAAAATTATAATACAACAGTATAATTTTTGTTTTGTTTCGCCAATAAAAACCAGCACCTGCCTTAATTACTGCTTTACAAATTTTCTTCTTAGCAATTTGTCTTTGAGAGTAGCTTTCTTTGAATAAAATTTCAGTTTGTGCGCTCATCTAAACGCTTAGCTGCTTTGATTTTGCCATTTTGTGCAAATTACTTCAAAATTAAAAAATAAATAAAAAGAAACGATGAAAATACTGTTGTAATGGTAAAATCATTTTTCTTCTTCAAAGACAGCTACATATATTTTGTCTACATTAGTCAGTGTCAAGTTAACATTTAGAACCTGTATTACTAGTTGAAAATTTTGATAATCTCAAAAACTCCACTGAAGACTTAATGTTGAAAAAAAATTGTTTTACATACAAAATGTTCATAATTTACCAAAATGTATTGAGGACAGACAAATTCAAATTCGAACTTTTGCTGTGTTAAATATGTCTGACTATGATTCAGATAGGGTAGACATAGAGGAAGAGGGGGCTGGACAGGGATTGCCGGCAGACCTAAGAAAATTGTTGGGTGGACCGAGGGTCCCGGCGTTTGACGGTAGTAAAAGGGATTTTAAAAATTGGCTGGCAGTCCTGGATAAGAGCCGCATTATATATGGACTCTCAGACCAAGAACCCCTTTATTTGGCGTATGATGCCACCAGCGGGAAAGCGTCTGAGTTCGTAAAAGGACTCTTAGCCAGTGAGCCCCACTTGACATGGGAAAGGTTGGAAGAATTATTAACTCGGGAGTTCGCTGACGAGGGGACGGCGACAGAGGCCATGAGAGCCCTCCTGAAGATGATGCAGCTGAGGGACAAAACCCCTGGAGAATTGGGGACCCGAACGCAGAAGCTGTCGTCATTAGCTTTCCCAGAGGTAGTGAGAAACAATGCGGTCATGCAGGCCCAGTTGGCTGATCTGTATGTGGAAGCGCTCAGTGACGAGCGTGTTCGCCACGATGTGTTGAAGGAAGGACCGCTAAGATTATTGGCAGCAGTGGCGCTGGCCAAAGAGAGCCAGAGAGTTTGTGAGAAGGTAAAAAGAGGTGGGAAGAAGCAAGAGCTAAGTCGAGAGGTCGGAAGAAAGGGGGAAGGAGGGAGACCCCTCGCGTGGAATCGGAAGGTCAAGCTAGAGGTGGAAGAGCCTGAGGTATGGGAAGATCAAAAAAAAAAAGACTTGGTCAACAAGGCATGGGTTCTATAAGCCCATGCCGGGTAGATACGGGCTGGTCTGCTGGACATGTGGACATGAGGACCACAGAGCAGCGGAATGTCCGACGAAGTGGGGTTTGCCCCCAGACTTCGAACAGGATAAATGTACTAGGTGTGGGAAGAAGGGACAACTAGCCAAGTGGTGCGGGTTGAGAAAAGGTGACCCACCGATATTGATAAAAAAAAGACCGAGCCCAAGAGACAAAACAAGGGAAAAGCCAGCGGGCCACCCTAGAATTAAGAGGGAGGGTTGCCCAGTTAAAAAGCAGGAAAGTAAAAGAAACAGGAGAGCCACTTAGGTAGAGGGCAGGTCCCCCCAGGAATAAGAAGGAGGGTGGCCCAGTTGGAGAGAGGAAGAGTAAAATGTTGGATATGTGGTCAGGTGGGCCACTTTGCGGTAAACTGTCCAACAAGAAGGTGCTGGTTTTGTAGGAGACCAGGGCACCTGAAGAGGAATTGTACTCTTAGCGGCAGCCGCGGGGGACTGGGAAGGGTCCAGTCGGGACCGCCCAGGTGCAGAAAACGCAGAACTCCCTCATATGAGAAGAATGAAAGGAGTTTGTTGCTACCGGCGCCTATGTCTGGGATGACCCAAGGGTGGGAACCCAGGAAAAGGAAAGCCCAGGTATTCTCTTCACTGACGCAAGAGAAGGGGCTATCTTGTAGGGCAGAGATAGGAGGTAGGGCAATGAAAGCCCTGATAGACACAGGAGCGTCTGTTTCATTGCTGAGAGTGGAAGCATACAGACGGGTGAAACAGAAGAATGGGTTGCAGGCAGATGGAGCTCCCCTGGAGATAAAAGGGATGGCGAGGCTCCCTGTGAGGGTTGGGAAATTAAGAAGCACCCAGAACTTCTACGTAACCCCCGACCTGTGTACGGAAGCAATCTTGGGAGAAGATTGGCTTCAGAGCCGGAGGGCTCGGATAGAGTTCAACCCCACTGTGCTGGTAGTGAATGGCGAGAGAACGCCATTGGGATACCCACCGGAAGAAGATATAACATTAGTGGTGGAGGAAGATGTAAAGCTACCCCCCAGAACGGCGGTGTCGGGAAAGGGTAGGCTAATGACAGGGAAGAAAATAGGAAAAGGAACCCTGCAATTGGTCCCTGTAGAAGGGAAGGGCCTAGAAGAAAATGAGGTAACTCTGTGTGAGGCAGTAGTGGAGGCAGCTGAATTAGTGCCCATTATGATGGTGAACCAGGCCCAAAAGACGATAAAGGTTAAGAGAGGGGAAGAGATAGGAAAAGCACTACCCCTACGAACTCTGAATCGAATGAGATTCGAGAAGAAACGAGGAGAACTCGTAGAGCAAACAGAAGGAATAGGGGACGAAGATATATTGGCACCTGATCAATTTAGGGCCAGGGTGGGAGGTCTGATGAGAAATAATCGAGATGTGGTGGCCAAATCAGATAAGGAATTGGGCCAGACCCACACAGTAAATATGAAAATCGACACCGGCGATCACCCCCTGTGAAATTGAAGCCCTACTGGACACCTATTCATAAGAGACCCCTTGTGGAAGAGGCAGTAGAAGAGATGTTGGAAGCTGGGATGATCGAAAGATCGATCTCCCCTTGGAGCTTTCCAATCGTGATAGTAGGTAAGAAAGATGGCGGACACCGTTTTTGTGTAGATTTTAGGAAACTGAATTCTATATCGAAGCCGTTGGCGGTGCCATTGCCACTAATCGATGACATATTGGCATTATTAGGGAAAGCGAAGTACTTCTCTACGTTGGACTTGAGGTCCGGGTATTGGCAGGTAGCCCTTGATGAGGCTGACAAGGAAAAGGCCGCATTTGCGTGTCACCTGGGACTATTTCAGGGTGATGCCATTCGGTTTAGCCAATGCCCCGGGAATCTTCCAACAGCTGATGTCAATAGTGTTAGGAGGATGCGAGAGCTTTGCCATGGCATATTTAGATGATATTTTGATATTTTCAGAAACAGTAGAACAACATTTTTTCCATCTAAAACAAGTGTTGGGAAGACTAAGAAAGCACGGCTTAAAATTGAAATTGTCGAAGTGTCAGTTTCTGAAGGAGGAGACTAGACATTTGGGCTTTGTTATAAACGGAGACGGTATTAAACCCGACATGGATAAGGAGAAAGTCATAAGGGAAATACCAGAACCTAAGACAGTGAGACAAGTAAGAGGCTTTATAGGAGCTATAGGGTACTACCGACGATTCGCCCAGGCATTTTCGAGAATTGCCATACCCTTAGTAGCCCTGACGAAGAAATACGCTAGGTTCAAGTGGACAGAAGACTGTCAACGGGCATTTGATACCTTAAAAGAACAGTTGACAGCCGTCCCACTGCTGACGTACCCAGACCTCAGCAAGCCCATGGTACTATACACTGATGCCAGTGAGCATTGTGTAGGAGCAGTTCTTACCCAGCCGTGTCCCGATAAAGAAGGACCAGTGCCAGGTATACCAGAGGAGGTACCGATATACTTTCTCTCTCATAAGACACAACAAAGATGGCCAGTAATAGAAAGAGAAGCATATGCTATCATGTATGCTCTCCAAAAACTGGACTACTACTTGAATGGTGCGGTTTTTACTATAAAGACAGACCACAAGCCTCTGCAGTACCTACTGCAGGCAGAATGGACAAATAATAAGAAGATTCAACAGTGGGCGCTAAAGTTAAGTGGCTACCACTGTAAGATAGAGTATTTGGCAGGGAAGGAAAACACGTGTGTAGATTTACTCTCAAGAATACCGAAACAACTGGAAGAAAGATCTGTAAAAGTAGCACAAGAAGTAGATGATAAAGCCTATAGAATCGGAGTAATTAACTCTAATAAGCTAAAAGATCGCCCTATGTTAGAATCGGACGAGGAAGAGGACGCACAGATAATAACCGATCCTTACTGGACAGAAGGAATTGAGAAGGAGCAGGCAGACAGTGAAATAGCTGCCCTTAGAGAAAGACTAAGAAACAGGAGAGAATTAGGCATCGAGTCAAGAAATAATGAAGACGTCCAGGGCGAGGACTCTAAACAGAAGGAAGAATCAGGAGAGGAAGAAGGGGACAAACCACCTCCTGAAGGGAAGGTTAGAGGTCGAGCAAGAACTATCTCTGAACCCCAAGTCTCAGTGGAACAAAGAAAGCGATGCAGAATAGAAGCGCTCGGTGTCGACAGATAACGACATTGGCTCATCCAAAAACCTACTGGCTGACTGTGGTGGATATGGATGGAGGGGATGGAGTCGCGAGCTGCACCTCACGGAGGACGGAAGAAGATTATTGGCATTGCTGACTGGCCATCAGTGGTGTCATGAAGTACGACATTTGAAGTGGGAGCGCCACGCACCTACCCGGACCATTCTGTCTGCTAGGAGTTAGTTAGGGGAGGGAAGAGCTGAAGTGTTACAAACTTAGAAAGAAATTATGGAATAATTGAATGAAGAATTGAACAAGACCGAATGGTTATGAAAAATGAAAAAACGTGAACAACAAGAGAATCTTGTTGCAGGAATGATCAAAATGAAAGGGTTGATGATGATGATGATGATGATGATGATGATGATGGCCACGCGAATGGTAGCAAGGTAGGAGATGGGAATAGAATACATAGCTTTAATTTCGGGTAGAACAAAATTCATGTTGCTAACAGCTGAAGAAGCTAGAAAGTGTAGAAATGATGCTCTAGGGACTTGTACATCGTTAAGCCCTATCTATATAGCAGGAAACCACAAAATGTGCATACAAGAATTGTTTGAAGGGAAGAAAGAGGGAATTAGGAGAACTTGTCAAGTAGAGGTATTAGCAAACACGGCATTACCACAAGCTATCAGTGTTTCAGACGAGGTGTGGGCAGTGGCCACACAGAAACCCATTAGCTTGTCTAGGGTATGTGGGGGAGAGTCCACAAGGACATTAAGAGTAAAGCCACCATTATCCCTGTTAAAGTTACCCATGGGATGTTCGGCATTTGGGATATCTATTTCCTTACCCCCCTATTAAAGGCCTGGAAGGAAACGCGTGGAATCAAACCACTGCCATGGGTAGCCCAAATTCCTGACATTAATCCAATAGAGCACGTTTGGGAGTACCTTGACCGAAAACTTCGAGAGCGTGGAACCAAAAATCACGTCAATGGCATCCATTAAAGAAACATTGCTAAAGGAGTGGCAAAATATGGATCAGACGATTGTTGATAACTTGATCAAATCCATGAAAAATCAAATACAAGCACTGAAACTTGCAAATAGAGGACCTACTCCATACTAGTTCCAAATACTGTTTATTCAGGTTGAGTTGGGAATATGTAATTAAATTTTGAAATTGGATGTAGTCTATTTTTCCCGGCTAAAAACTTTTCTTAGTCCACTGTATGTATGTATGTATTCCCAAGAACAGTGTTCAAGCTTAAACGATACACCAAGTAATTTATATTATATTTCAACTATTATGTGCGTGAAAATAACAATATCATTAAATAAATTTAAATATACATGACAAAACATATATTTATACAATTCACTACGCTACATTAGAACTTTTTTTATTAACAACTACTTGAAAGGTGAAGAGGCTATATGTGTCACACGATTGCTGTCGTTACGTATTTTGAAATAAATGCGAGAAAGAAATATGTATAAGAAAATATACTTATTATTTTGAAAAAGACTACACCTATAATTTAAGTTATTATTCCAGATTTACAGACAATGTGTTAGCTATAAAGCCCAGTACAACAATAAACCATATTCTACCTTCTTTAGTATTAATTATTAATTCTGTACTCAAAGTACATTTTATTGAAAAAATTTCTCTTAATGTAAAAAAGGTAAAATATACCACCACGAACTTGCTAAAAAAATTAAAAAAAAAACCGAAAAACGCATTTTTAATATTTTAAATTTCTTCGTTGAACTTAAATTTTGGTTCTATTTAAAAGATAATGGTCTAAAGCTAATCTGAATTAAAAGAAAAAAATAATTTCCGTATATAATTAAACTTTATAAGCATTGGTACTTTTTTCGGCATTTATCGACTCATTGAGCCTCCATTGCATACAAAAAAGTAAACATCAAATTTAAAATTCGCTTGAAAATCCAATATTTGATCTACAGACGTGTTTCGAAGTCTATCAGTAAAATTAAAGTTTAATTAACTGGATTTTCTCGAAGTAATGATTACCTTTTATTTAAAACAGAATGAAAATACGCTCGGTAGCAAATGAGGCCAAAGGTCTACGTAAAAAAATTACTTATAGAGCTTAAACCTCCATATGGCAGTGGATCAGAACCAATTACTGAGTGCACTACATCCTCATTGGACAAGAAATGCTAAAAACATTTCTAATTTACATTTTCATGTTAGTTATAGATTTTTGTGCAAGCTAAACACAATCCAGGCTCCAGACACAAGTTTTACAACAATTGCTTCTGATTGGCCAATATATCTCAAAGTAATAACAACGCCTACGCACACGTGTTTAAACACAAAATACCGCCAAAAATCTTGAAATGTGTTCGCGAGCCACGCACGTGACCAGGAATGTAAATAAATACGATGCACGAACACAAGTTTACCAGTGAGCTTCGTTTAGTTTAGTGTAAATATTTAAAGCACATTGTAAATATTCATTTGGGGATCATTTTTTAAAAGTTGTTAATTTTGACCCTCCCCCCACGAACAATAATTGTACATAAGGGGTCTAGTTAGGACATCATCGAGAATTTGAGGTATTATGGTGGACGTAGTAAGAAAGGTAGGAGTGAATGTGTTGTTTTGGTGATTGGAATATTGTTGCCTTGTTTGGGTCAGTGTCTGCGACTAGCTAAGTTTAGAATTAAGACAGATGAAGACCGTCCTTCCCCTTCCCCCTTTTAGGCCTTGTGCCACATTTTGTATATATTTATACAAATAAATATTGTGAGCTTCGCGACAGAGAGTGTCTTTTTTGTCCTTTGGTTTGAAATTTTTGACGAACGAGGAACCTTTTTTTTTCTGCTAACGATTTGTTTTCTTTCAGTGCTGTAAGAACTTTTTTGGACGAACTTCTGAGGATTTTTCTGATAAGTTATTCTTTAAGTTTTTTTTTTTTTTTTTTTGATTTTATTCTTCTATTTCTTTTTGTTTGTTTTATTTTTTGGGCTTCGGCCCTCATAATTTTTTATTTTAGTCCGGTTTGACAAAGTGACGATTTCTTTTTTATTGTTTATTTCTTTCTAGTTGTTTTAGAAAAAAAAAAAGTCAGAACAGTATTTGAAAAAAAGAAAAAGAAAACTTTATTTTTTCCTTTTTATTAGCGACTTCGGTCGCATTCTCTCGTCTTTTTTGGTTTAACTAGTTTGTTTTTTCTTTCGCATTTTTATTTTCTTTAGCGGCTTCGGCCGCAAACCTTTATTTTTTTTCTGGTTGTAAACCAGACTTTTTCTTTTCCTTTCTTTTTCTTTTTGTACATTTTCGTGAATTTTTAAAAAAAAGAGAGGAGTTTCTGTTTTTGTTTTTTGCTTTCGGCTGCCTTTGGGCGACATTTAGATTTTTTTTTTTTTTTCCTGTTTAATTTTTGTTTGTCTTTTAATTTTCCCAGTTTATTTATTTTTTAAAAAGAAGTTTATTGTCTTTGTTTCTCTTCTTTTAATTTACTGGTACGTCCAGGCTTATTTGTTTAATTTCTTTTTTTTCCCTCCCAAAACTCCTTTCCCCAAATCTGGTGATTATATTTAAAAAGACCCGCAGGTGGTAGTCTCCACGTTTTTCAATATGGCCGACGGTGCCAGTCGGGCCAATATAAAAAAGGACCTTTTTGGGACGGCTTCTAAAGCCAACCTCCCTGATAATTCTGCCAAGAAGCGGGCTGATGGTAGCCCCAAAGCTGACCGTACTAGTAGCTCCAAGAAGGGAGAAGCTAGTAATAAGAATATTGAGGTGCCAAAGGAGGCACAAAAGACAGCCGAGGAATTGCCCTCATGCTGGAAGTCCCCACCAAGTTGTATTCTGAACATGGCGGATTTCCTGGATAAGGCGAAAAGTTACGCCCATCTTGTAAATAAAGATGGGTTCGTCGATGTTGTCCAGGAGCTCGATGTGTTCACACAAAGAATGGTGACCGTTTTTGTGGTGGACAAAAAAAACAAAAAGATTTGTCGCTCCACTAAAGACACAGTGATTAAATCACTTTTGTCCCTGGGGATAAAACCCCAAAGAGTAATTAAGGGTAGAGGGTTCTTCATGTGGGACATTCTGCTGCCCACACCAGAAGATTGCCTAGCCATGGCAAAAAAAGAATTGATCACAAAAGATCTAATACTAAGAACAGAATATGAAGGCAGAAGGCGGACCAGGGTGGCCGTTTTCGAGGTTCCTCCTCAAATTTCGGGAGAGCTCCTGGCTGCATTTTTTATGCAGTACGGCCAAATTTTAGGGGCTCTCTCCGACAATTTGAACGGGGGATGGACTTTTGATATCATGCTTGATCAAGAGGCCTTCAAGTCCGTCCCCAACTGTTTGGTGTTTGGTGACCGGAAAATGCCGGTCATAGTGACCGGTAGGAGACCAACTTGCTGGAGGTGTGAAGAGACTGGTCACCTTTCCTCCTCCTGCCCAGGGAAGAAGGCCCCTGGAGTTCCGGTCACAGGCGACCAAAATACCCCCTTGGCCGAGAAAGTAAAATCCGCGGCGCCTGTAGTGGGCCTAGCTGCGGGGCGTACTGTTGGGGAAAATCCCTCGGTTGGGTCCAGACCCACATTACCCTCAAATCCGACGCCTGCCACAAGTGTGGTTAAGGAGAAGGATGAGGGGGAATGGCGCCTCGTGGTTAGGGGCAAGGGGAAGACCCAAACAGCGGTTCCTCAGTCCCAACATGACCCCGGGGACATTGTCACCTACAGAACCATTCCCTCTACCAGCTCTGAGGGCGACGCCTCGGCGTCTTATGCAGAAACAGCATCTGAGTCCCAAAAACTTAATGAACCAAGCTGGCAGAAAATTTTGGACCTGAAAAAATTGAAAGAAAAAGTGGAGGCCAAGCGGGCTAAAAATCAAAAATCGCTGGGGGCACCGGGCCCCCTATCCTCTGCCCCGTCTTCCCCTCCATCACTTAAATATAAATTCACAAAACCACCTCCACCTAAATCTTTGACAAACTCTCCAGTGAAATCTCTTCGTTCCTCCAAACCTTCACCCGTAAAGACACCTTCCGGCATGACTCCATCAACTACACTGAGAGACACTCCTATGCATACACCCACTCACTCTCCTCAGAAAAAAAGAAACAGAAGTCCGGATACTCAATCAGCTACGGACAAGAAAAAAAAGAAAAGAAAACCATCATATCTCCCGGGGGAAGACGTCTGCCGCGTATCCCGGGATCAGGCTGACAGGGTCTTCGGGCAAACTAAAAACCCGATGCCCTTAAAAGTTCTCTGGAACTTCCGGCACATCAAGGGTGTAGATGTGGAGGTGCCGGAAAATTTTAAGGCTCGGAATCAGCTAACCGTTGTAAGAACTGGCCCGGGTACGCGGGAGATATGGGGCATGATAGAGGAGGCTAAGGCCTCCTTGAAAGTTGTGCCCCCAGCAGTAGTTCTCCTTGAGGAAAACTTAGACGAAACTAAAAAGTGTAAAGGGAGGGTCCCTCTTTATGTTCACCCATCCCTTTATAGGGCTCTTAAGTTAACTTATCCCGCGAACATCGGTAGCTTGTCAAAGTGATACTCTCGATACTGAGATGATGTCAGGTTCGATGGGACAAGCTGTCGGTGTCCTCACCCCAGCCATGTTCTATCCTGAAGGACAACCCTAATTCGATTGACAATGTCTCTCTGGTTAGCTACGTTGAATGTCCGGGGCCTGAGGTCCGAGTCTCGCAGAGCGAGGCTCACTCGTGACCTTCAGCGCCTCGGGGTGAATGTATGTTGTATACAAGAGACCCGGTTTTCTTCTCATGATCGTGAGGACATACTGTGTAAGGGGTTCGCCCTTTATTCAGCCTGTTTTGATGGTCGTTCGAGGGGTGTCTCTTGGCTAGTGAGCAAGTCTTTGAAGGCTGCTTGTACCCTTGTCTTCGCGGATCCGGCGGGAAGACTTTGCGTGCTGGATGTTACCATAAAGGATAAGGTTCTACGTCTCATTGGGGTTTATGCGCCCAATACCCATTCCGAGCGGCCTGCTTTGTTTCGGCAGATCGCGCCGTTCTTGACGACGTCTCGTCGGGTAGTTTTAGCGGGGGATTGGAATGCCGTCCTTGACCCCGATATAGATCGTATAGGGCATAAACAAGGTACTAACAACCCGGATGTGAAACCATTTCGGGACTTTATCGATGGGTTTGATCTTGTCGATAAGTTCCGGAATGAACACCCTCGGGAGGTAGCATGGACTTGGACAACTAGTGGCAACTCGGCTCCTGGGACGCTTGCGAGCTACCTGGACCGAGTCTTAGTTAGGAGAGTCGATGTAGGGCTCTTAGGGTGTCCAAGTTTCCATTATATAGTTTATACGGATCATAGGCTTGTCCGGATCCGTGTAAACTTAGATAAGCCTAAGGTTAGATTGGCTGGTTACTGGAAATTGAACTGTTCACTTTTTGGTGATCAGGGTTTCCGGGACCAGCTGTTACTAACCATCCAAAGGGAATTGACGGGAGCGGTTGTGGGAAATGCCTGGTGGGGCAATTTAAAATCTAAAATTCGAACGTTTGCTGCCGATTTTAGTCGTCGACTCAATCTAGATAGATTAGTGGCGCAAACTGCTTTAGAAGATAAAGTCGATCGGGCTGTGAAATCCCGTGTTAGTGGGGACATAGCTTTAGCTAAGGCAGAGTTGTCCTCCTTGCTTATCAAGAAGGATCAAGCTCTGGTAGTTAGGGCTAGGTTAAAAAGAATGTCTTCTGTGGCAACGAATATGGCCGCTGAACTGCGTGCAGAGGAGAATCGAAGCGCGTCTAGGCGACATATTGCATGCGTCACGTTGCCGGATAAGCGGACCGTGACTACAAACGCGGGCATATGTGAGGTCTTTCAGGACTACTTTCAGGATCTTTTCACCAGGGAGCCCGGTCTGAGCTCTGCTCAGTTCGACGCCTATTTAGCTGACTTTCCCTGCCTCTCGGCAGCTGAAGCGGCTAGGTGCGAGGGTCCCATAACAGAGTCGGAGATCTGGGAAGCGCTGAAGCAGGTTGGCCTGGATAAGTCTCCGGGACTAGATGGTCTTCCCTACGAAGTTTACTTGAGGTTGTCGCACGTTTTTGTTCCTTTGCTGGAACTGATTTACAACCACTGGATGAAGCAGGGGTCTTTACCCCAACGCTTCACCAGGGGTGTGATCAAGTTGATGCGTAAGGACAAGGACGGTGGGGATGGGTTAGGGAACTGTCGCCCTTTAACGATGTTAAATACGGACTTAAAGATTTTGGCGAAGATCTTAGCCAACCGTTTGCAGCTTGTCCTGTCTAGACTGATTGGCCCTGAACAGACTTGTGCTGTGAAGGGTAGGACTATTCAGGATAACCTTCACATGGTACGCTTGATCTTAGAACAAGTCGACAGTGAAGCCGCGCTGATCAATTTAGATCAGTCCAAGGCCTTCGATAGGGTTGACCATCGATTTCTGGAGGCTGTCCTTTCGGCGGCCGGTTTCGGAGCCGACTTTCGCTCCTGGATCCGACTTTTGTATGCGACCCCCGGTGCGCTGGTGGAAGTGAATGGGGTAAGATCGAAGCCTTTCGTATTGTCTCGCTCCATTCGTCAAGGTTGTCCGCTCTCGCCTCTGCTTTACGTTCTTGCGTTGGAGCCTTTCCTTCGCAAGTTAAAGGCGAATCCGGTCCTGCGCGGAATTTCCCTGCCTGTGGCTTCCACCTCAGCCAGGTATTCTGCCTATGCTGACGACGTTTCGGTTCTTGTGTCGAGCAGAGCCGAGATTGACGTAGTCAGCAAAGAGATCAGTGGGTATGAGATGGTGACAGGGGCCAAGATCAACCGCGATAGGTCTGTGGGCTTGCGGTTGGGTGCGTGGAAAGGAGTTTCTCTTCCCGGACCTTTCCTCTGGACGGATGGGCCGATCAAGATACTCGGCGTCTGGTTCGGTCCTGATCTCCAGTTGGAAATGAATTGGTCGGAGGTGCAAGGGAAGGCCGAGATCGCGGTTAATCTGTGGTCTCGGAGGAGATTTTCCCTGAAGGGAAGGGCGGAGGTATGTGTTTCACACATATATCCGATCCTCCTTTACCGACTTTCTGTGCTTCCACTCCCGTATGCCAGACTAATGTCATTGGTCCGGACCTTGTTCTCTTTCTTGTGGAGAGACAAGGCCCCTATGGTATGTCGCGAGATCTGTTGCCTTCATCCCTCTGAGGGCGGTCTGGGTATGCCTAGCATTGAGATTCGTCAATATATGCTTCGCATTACCGTTCTAGACCGAATGTGTCGCGGATTGGATGAGGTGGGCACCTTTTGGAAAGAAGATGTCCGAAAACATTTCCCATCCCTGAGAAGTGTGCACTCGTGCGAGGAGGAGGCCGGCCGTAGACCTCGTGCCGAGTGCTCCTTCTACCGCGAATGTTGTAGTGCTTTGAAGCTCCTCTTACGGACGACGGATGGCCTCTCCGACGCCCAGGCGTTGTCTCGTAAGGCATTGTATCAATTGTTAGTTAGGGGCTCCGTTCAAGATGATCTGATCGACGAGCTCGGTCTTACGAAGCAGGAGGCTCGCTCGATATGGCCTTGGGCGCCTGGGTTGAAATGTCTCAATAATGATGAGGCATCACTCACCTGGCTGATGATTCGTGGAGCCCTCTGGGTCGGCAAAAGACTTTGTTCAGCAGGCTTGGAGAAATACCCAAATTGTCGTCGCTGTACTGGGGAAGTCGAGACCATTGGTCACGCCTTTTTTCAGTGCAAGACGGTTGTGCCGTTGTGCAGGTTTGTTGAAGGCCTCATGGTTCGCATGCTGCAGGGAAAGTTCTTTGTCCTGGAAGCCAGTTCTGTTTGTAGCAATGTGGTGCCGCAATTGACGAAGGCTGAACACTATGTGTTCTGTTGCTTACTAGGGATTACGAGAGTCGTGATTTGGACGACGCGTCAGAAGGGATTCCATCAGGGCGAGAAGTTCACCTCTTCCCAACTGATCTTGTTCTTTAAGCATCAGCTTAAAGTCAAGATTAGGACGGAAAGGCGGCGGCTCACCTCATCGGAATTTGGCAAAAGGTGGGTGAATCTTGCGCGAATGTGTAGAGTGAAAGGGGCTGACCTAGAGTGGCATTTAGATGTCGGTTAGGTACAGAATTTTGTCCTAACAGGGTTGAACATAGGCAACCCACCCAGATTTTAGGTTAGACTAGGTTTTGTATTTTGAATTTTTAGTTTTCCCTTTTTTCTAGTAAACTTAGCTAGGGTATGCATGCGCATTGGTCCCTTTTATTTCTGTCCCTATTTTTCTTTTGTTTAATTCCCCATCCCCTCCCTCGTTAGGTGGTCAGTGATATCAGTTCTCTGATGGATACGGGACGCCTTTCGTTTTCGTGTGTGTGATTTTTCGTATTTGTTGTTGTGTATGAATGTGCGTGTGTCTGTGTGAATGCTTGGAGAAATAAATGTTTTCACTTATTTTCTTAGTCCCACATTGATTTCGTCCAGTTAACTGATGTTTCTGCCACATTTATGGTTTGTGGGGGGTTTTATTACTAACACAGTTTTGTTTAGTTTTATTGTAAATATTTCAGACATATTGTAAATACTCATTTGGGGATCATTTTAAAAGTTGTTGATTTTTGCCCTCCCCCCACGAACAAATTTGTACATAAGGGGTCTAGTTAGGACATCATCGAGAATTTGAGGTATTATGGTGGACGTAGTAAGAAAGGTAGGAGTGAATGTGTTGTTTTGGTGATTGGATTATTGTTGGCTTGATTGGGTCAGTGTCTGCGACTAGCTAAGTTTAGAATTAAGACAGATGAAGACCGTCATTCCCCATATCCCTTTTAGGCCTTGTGCCACATTTTGTATATATTTATACAAATAAATATTGTGAGCTTCGCGACGGCCTTGACCTTTTTGTCGTATTTTTGACGGTTGCAGACAGCTGATTTTCGCTCAACTCTTTTTTTAAAATTTACCCGTTTGCATTTTAATTTTACATTTTTGTGACTGTATTGAAAAAGGTTTTTTTTGATTTTTCTTTCTTCCCTCCATTTTATTTTTGCCCCCCTCCCACCTTTAAATTTTGCACTTTTTCTTTTTATTCCAGTTTTCCTATTTGTTTTTTTTTACCAGTTTTCCTTTTTTGATTTTCATTTTTACCTCTTTAATTTTCGCAGTTCTTATTTCTACCCCCTTTAATTTTTTATTCTAGTCTTCCTTTTTAATTTTCATTCTCTTTTTTTAAATCTATCTTCGTTTTTCTTTATTCTGTGTTTTCGCTTTATTTTTGATTAATTAATTTATTGTTTCTTTCCATCCTTTAATTTTTACGTGTTTATTGTTTGTAATCGTTTGTATTGTCCAATTTCTTTGTTTGTTTTCTTTTGGTTCGACTCGCTTTTCTTAGGGTCGGCCATTTTGATTTTGTGATCTAGCTTCGGATATTGTTCCCCGTTTCGTATTTTTTTGTTGATGTCGGCCATTTTGATTTTTTGTAACTATCTTCGGCTATTGTCGTTTCGTATTTTTTTTTTTTTTTTGTTTATTGACGTCGGTCATTTTTATTTTTTTAACTAGTTTCGGCTTTTGTCGAAGTTTTGTATATTCTTTGTTTTCCGTTTTCATTGTCTAACTTTTTTTATTCTTTTTATTGTTTATTTTCTTTTACGTCTTTTCTTTTATTGTTTCGCCTTTAGGCGATATTTGTTCTTTATTGTTTTTTCTAATTTTTATTGTATTTTTTGTTTTACGTATAAGTGAACCGTGTTTTTTGTTCTTTTCGTCATGTAATTATTTTTGTGTGTGCAGATTTATTTTATTCATTTTTTGTCTCGTTTAATTTTTGATTTAATTATCTTTTGCCTATAAATTTGTTTAACCATTTCCCTCTCACATCCCCCTTCCCCCACTCTCCTTCACTGTGAAAAAAATGGATGAGAAGGAAAAAAAGTTCCTTCCTTTTTAGTTTAAAAAAAAAGAAGCCAAAAATAGCTTCTTACAGACGTACGGTAAGAAAGCACCTTTATAACCCTAAAAAAGACCCTCCTGACAAAGAAAATAAGGATGAATACCCTGATCTGTCCTCAATTCCATCTAATGAGGAGATTGTAGAAGTTTTTAAAAAAGCCTCCAAAAATATGGAGGCTGAAAAGAGCAAGAAATTAGTCCAAGCAAATCACAAATCAACTGCTAATGTAGAGGCCGGGGAATCGCCCTCTTGTTGGAAGTCCCCTCCTAAACGCATAATCGACATTGCGCAGTTCTTGGATCGTGCCAAGGGTTACGCACACCTTGTGGTGGAAGGTGGGCTCTTGCAGGATCCAATAGAACTGAAGAAAGTCGAGAAAAGAATAGTGTCAGTCTTTGTCGTCGACAAGCGATCTCGCAAAATTTGTCGTTCGACTAAAGACACAGTGTTCAAATCACTGGAGTCCCTGGGGTTTAAGCCCCTCCGATTTGTTAAGGGCAAGGGTTTTTTCATGTGGGACGTGCTGCTGCCCACCGCCGAAGAATGTATAAAAGCAACAATAAGTGTTGGCTTTTTCTTTTTTATTATTGATAATGGCTAATCCTTCGTACAGAGTACGAGGGGCGGCGAAGGACCTCGTAGCGGTATACGAGGTCCCTCCACCAGGTATCGGAGAGCACCTGGCGGCGTTCTTGTCCCAATACGGGGAGATTCTGGGTGCTTCTTGCGATAGCCTGACCGGGAGATGGAGCTTTGAGATGATGCTCAATCAAAAAGCCTTCGGCTCTATCCCCAACTGTCTTGACCTCGGTGACCTGAAGCTGCCGGTCATCGTGACCGGCCGTAAACCAGTTTGCTGGAAGTATGGAGTGACTGGTCACCTCTCCTCTTCCTGCCCAGAGAAGAAGGCCTCTGGAGCTCAGGTCCCAATCGACCAAACTCCTCCTCTGGCCGAGTCTTCAAAAACCGCCACGCCTGTAATGGGCATGCCGGCTACCAGAACCGGAGCGGTTGTACCCCCGGTTGGGTCTTCATCCAAGCCCCCATTCCCCGAAGAGCCTTCTTTTACTGCAAGTGTGGTTGAGGAGAAGGAAAAGGGGGAATGGCAGGTAGTCGGCAGGGCCAGAGGGAAGAGTCAGACAGCGGGGCCTCAGTCCCCTGAAGCCCCGGGGACAAAAGACACTTACAGCCCCATTCCCTCTGGCAACAGTAAGGGCGATTCCCCAGCCTCAAACCAGACCATTGAAGATCTAAAAAGGAAATACAACCCTGGATACAGTAAAACAGAAAAGATTAAAGAATTAAAAAATCAACTGGATAAACAAAAGAAAGCAAAATCATCTCCATCTAAGATCTCTCCCTCCTCGCAGTCTTCACAGCCCTCTACATCCCATCCTCCTAAGTCCCCCTCTACAAAGAAATCCACTCCCTCCTCATCCTCCGACCCACCATCTTCTCCTCGTCCCTCAACCTCTCTTTGTAGAGTGGAGCCTCCACTTGCTTCCCCATCCTCTTCTGCCCAGTCCTATATTCCTCTCAGTAGAGACCCCAGCCCATTTAGACAACCCTTTACCCCCCGTAACACCCCCAGTCCTTCCCCCACTAAATCGCCTGTAATGCCTCCCCCGTCAAAAAGACTCAGAAGCCATACCCAAGATGATAAGGAAAAAAAGAAAAAAGCTAAACACATTTTTAACCTAGAAGAAAACGTTTACGTTTTAAAACAATTTAGTTGAATTTTGTATTTTATTTTGACGTTAGTGGAAATAGTTAATTGACACGCAACTTATTCTCAACAAATATTACCACATAATTAACCCATCCACTACATACTGAAGTCTGTAAAAAAAAACAAAAAAACAGTTTATTCACGTACGAAAAAGCGCGGCAAAAAGAAAAAAAAACGAAAAAACTAAAGTACGAAAGTCTAGCAGTGCAATAATCAAGAATTTGTTATTTATGCTTAAAACTAAATTTTCTTTAACCCTGTATAACCAATAGTTTAAGAATATAATTATGTATTCTATACACTTTTATTAAACTTAGTGTAATGAATAATTTTATTTTATACTGACTGAATGGGAGATATGAAATTAAATTAATATCATAATACACATTCGATATTGAATAGTAGCCAGTCAACAAAAGACATCAGAATTATTTTCCGTTTTATACATCCATACCAAAAATAATCTAAAAGTTACTTATATACTGCACAAAACGTCGGCTAAGATAAGTTTTAATTTTGTTTTTACAGATATATTTTTAATTATATTTGAATTGATATACACGCACGCACACACACGCACACACACACACACACACACACACACACATATATATATATATATATATATATATATATATAAAGATAAAATAATAACTTGTCATAGCCGATGTGTTTCGTCTTCCGATGTGCTTTATCAAGGCAAATGTGACGATTTCATTTTGCAACAAACATTTATACGCAGAAGTAAAAAAGAGTTTTTACATTTAAGAATCTTCATAAATATACGTCAGGCTAACTGAAAGTCAATGTAAATTATGGAAGATGCTAAGTGTAACTTAACGTTTAATAAGCAAAAGTGATTAAATTTTTTTTATTGTTTTTTTTTTATAATGTAATTATTAGTTATATTATTTAGTCTGAAATTAATTTATTATTATATATTTTAAATAGTAGGAGGTTTTGTTTTTAACCGTTTTCTTTTAATTTTAAAAATGTTTTTATAGTCATGTATATGTTGACTTGGGAAAGAGGTATTTCTTTCAGAAAAGGAGATATTTGAAAAAATCCGGCTCGCAGATGTATATTTGAGAAAGATTCGAAAGTGGCACTCTCGATAATTCTTCGTCTTCGTAAGTTATTTTCTCTTTTAATAATTGTGTCATTCTTTTGATCGAAGTTGTGGTTATATTCCTATATATGTGTTTCTATGCATGACTAAGGCATTTGATAAATTATGTGCAAGATCCTTTATGTGTTCATACATACATGTTTTACATTTCTGCAAGTTTCCTCAATAGGTTGTAAGGAATAGTTGTGGCAGTTCATTTTATATGAAATAAACTACTTCAGAATTATTATTGTTATGGACATTATTGGTTCTGATCGTATAACAGTTTGTAACGTGGTTGCAGCTACTTTAATATTGTTAAGATTGGATAAATTGCTTTCGATAGTAGATGCAGATTTATGAACATCTCTTAAATTTAAACATTCTGAAAATCTAATGGCATTTTCACTTCTGTTTATAAATACTTACTGCAAAATAAATCCTTACATTTGCCTTAATAAAGGTCGTCAGGTAAGATAATTTTATTTTGTCTTTATTGATATTGTCTTCTTTACAGATATATTGTTAGTTATTTCTGAATTTCTACACGCACACACACATATATATATATATATGTATAATATATATATATATATATATATATATATATATATATATATATATATATATATATATAATGTGATCTTATGTATTTATCACTCACGAAACTTGGTCACACCCCATAGTAATCTCACTGTTACGGTAACACAAGTATTACTCGATACGATTCAAATTAGATTTCTTGGATATATCTTTTTACTTTTAATGATTTAAAAAGCTGAACTGCTTGTTATGATCATCTCTTTGCAACAGGAAGGTATTCAAGGGACGCAAATTTAACTTGCTTATTGAATCGATGGTTGTTAAATGTAACTTTAGAATGCAAAATAGCACTTTACAATTAATTTAATAATCACATAATATTCCTCATAAATAAAATTTAATATTTTAAAATTTAATATATGCATTACGACTTCACTATCCACCGAAACACTAACGTCTAGAACCTTGCCATCCGCGGTATCACGAGTTGCAGTTTCACTTCTACATTCATATTCAAATCGTTCATTTATTATAATTAAAGCTACTTTGCAAAATATAATTCAGAGAAGTAAAATACAAGTAAAATAAAGTCATAGACATAACATAGGCGTATATATATATATATATATATATATATATATATATATATATATATACATGTTTGATTGAATAAATTATAAAAATGATGTCTCCTTATTTTTATCCTAATCCTTGCATATTCACGAATATTTTTCCATATATTACAATTAAATAAGGCAAAAAATGCACTGTAATTTATTTCCCAAATACTTTTCATCTCTTTCTGAGATCATCATCAGGAGTGCAACTGGTAAGGCAAAACTATGCGTAGCTATCCATTACTTAATTTTTTTTTTCCTTTTGCGTTTAAATGCTACGGCTGAGAGTTATGCTTTAACGTTCATTAAAACGTGAAAAACATAACAGTATTAACAACATTTAATGGCCTGAACGTTCACGAAATTTTCATAGAAAATATGTGTCCTCCGACAAGAATTGAACCTGTATTGTAAATGGAACAGTCATATAGCCTGACATGCTATACCAGTTTAGTTACAGAGGAGCGTCCAGTTAGCAAGGTCGATTTTACTGCTTTTAAACTACAATTTTCCATGATTTCCCTCGAACGATTATATCTGCTCAAAGTGTATCTAAACGTAAACAAATGACGTCAGACACTACGAAATGGACAAAGTCCGACAATTATTTAATTTAGGCTGGTAAATGTTGTTAATAGTGTTTATTATAAACAGAGCATTTACTTGAATATTCCTTTATATAAATAACGTATAACAATTAATTATATTAAAATAATTGTATATATATATATATATATATATATATATATATATATATATATATATATATATATATATATATATATATATGTGTGTGTGTGTGTGTGTGTGTGTGTATAACGACAGACATTTTGTACCGATTAATTTTAATGAATGACTTTTCGGCAAAGTGTCACGTAAGCGAGTTGTGAAAATAAGTTTCCTTAAAGAACATTTGCTGCCTAAATACACAAAATACATACATGCATATATACATATATATATATATATATATATAACGATACTAATGCACAATTAATTACACAGAAGTGTTATTAATGACTGCAACAAAGCGTCTGTTTAAATAAAATACCGCTCACCATCATTCAGATAGAGTGACAATATTAGTAGAAATGAATAAGAAAAGTAAGCCAAATTGTGAGTTAGAGATTAGGGCCCAAAGCGAACTTTCTTCTTAATTCCTTTCTACTAAAATTACGAGCAGACACTCTCACACACATGTATATTATGGAAACACACACACACACACATATATATATATATATATATATATATATATATATATATATATATATATATATATATATATATAATTCAATTAAAAAAATCAAACATTTGACAAAAAAACAATATTTGTAAAAGAAAACGGTTATAGTAATGAAAAAGACCAATTTAAGACATAAATTATTTAGAAAACCAACCTTCCTGCTATCTCGGTTTCTACCAGTAAGGTATCGTCAGTCATATATATATATATATATATGTGTGTGTGTGTGTGTGTGTTTGTGAATTATTTTCAGATAAAGTGTGTCAGTAAAGGAACAAAATGAATAAAAAGACAAGAGGAAAAACAATTCTTAGCCGACGGCATTTTATCCTCTGAGGGACTTTATCAATAGGATTTATTTTTTTAACAAAAAAAAATTTCTTGAATATTACTCAATTTATACCAGACTTTGAATTATGACACTTTGTGTCCTTCACATGTTTGTTAAACACCTTTTAACCACCTGCTGAACAGTCATGAACGTTCTCAAACTTGATAAACCATACCATAACTATATATTACACACACACACACACACACACACATATATATATATATATATATATATATATATATATATATATATATATATATATATATCAGTCGTAGTCGAAATTCATAAATCAAATATTCGTTAACATTTTGTTTTGATTAAGTCAAGCAGAGATATATTTGTTGTCGATTTTTTCAAATGTTTAATATTTTGAATCTGTTTTCATTTTCTTCTCGACTTCTCAATTTGAGCACGTCAGAGAATATGCCTTTGCCACCGCAAATGATATCCTCAGACATCAAGGAATTTTTTCATCTGTCCTTACGTGTAATTAGAAGATACATTTTTAGATAGTCTGTGCCAGTTTTCATGAAAAAATGCAACAACTTCTGATCTCTATGTCAGTGCAAAGGCTGATGCTCCAATCATCTTTAAATCCAGATGAATTAATTAAATTTGCTTGGCTTGACCTCACGAAAACTAGTTTGGTCCCCTGTGTTAGTCCTCGGCTTCTCTGGAAATTAATAGAGTCTGCCTCCAACAACAACTGCGCCACACCACGTACCTCACTGAGTCAGAAATGAGTAGTGGGTGGGGGAGCAAAAGAAACAAGTTGCCAACTAGGAATTACAAGTACTTTAAAAATTTGGTGGTAACTACACGTTATCTTTTTTCACGAGTTCAACTCAAATTGTCAAGGGACATGGGCAGCCTCGTTTTCACCAGAGGGCATCAAGCTTACGAATTTATTTAATGGCTAATTCCCGGTTCTATAATCGGGTTGGTGAGGATAGTCACGCGAGCGGATTTTTCGAAATTCTTGTGTTGCAAGCACAATGTTATTCTGGGGTACTGAATGAGTCAAACGGGATCGGGGTGAAAGCAAAAGTGGTAATGGGTGTGGTATCGTTGACTGAGACGAGGAAGGATGAATCAAAGGTGGAGTGAGGATCTGAAGAGCGTGTTCAGCTTTTGCAGCAGGTAAAAAGTCGACTGGTGGTAACTGCTTTTCCTTAGAAGCATCGTTCTTCGGTGTCAATAAATTCATTGGAATATTATTAAATTCCCCAAATTCACAGACGCTCAATGTCACATGAGTCTGATTGACACATGTATTGACGTAATCACCTGATTCAGGTTGATTTGGGACAGTCCAGTTCAAATTATTCCCAATATCTGAGCGGTGATATTTGTTTTTGTCCCCATTTTGATCGGCTTCGGTCCAGTTCAGCACAGATAATAATGGTTTTAATGAACGAGACCCAGCTTTTTTATTAATTAAGGAGTTATTATCAAATTCAAATCCCCGCAAACGCCTCAATCGTTGCGTTCCGTCAACTCCGCGCATTTTTTTCAAAAATGCCACAATTTCATATTCAGCTTTTTGAGAAATATTTCGTGAAAGTTTCGACAATTGGCGGAAGAGTTCTTGTCCTTTAATATCGCCAAGTTTACTGGCGGCGTTCATCTCCAGCTGCAGTTGATAACGAAGGAAATGCCGCCGCCATTTTTGTTGTTCTCTGTTTAGTCCTTCGAACACAACTCTTTTCTGCTTATCTAAAATAGAAATTTTCAGTTCGAGTTCTCGTTGTAGTCTCTCCTCTTGCGTGCGAGATCTCAGTTCAGCGTCCATTTTATGAATATACTTTTAAAAATAGATAATTTCTGTCAATTGAGCAAAAGTCTAGTACACCTTAACAATTTGAGATTTTTTTCTGTCAATTGGTTAAAAATCTAATACAATTCAACACAGATTTTTTTCTGACAATTGGGTGAAAGTCTAGTACAATTTAACAATTTTAATTTTTTTCTGTTAAACATTTTGACATTTGTGTTGAACACTTTTGGAATTATGTTATTGTTCTTTTAAAAATGCTGGAATGGATAAATTATTAAAGCAATTGTCATAGTGAAAAAACGAAAAGTGTATGGAGAAAACAAGTTATCATAAAAGTGTTCATTGTAATCAATATTCTTGATTTCACTTAGAATTACTTATTTTGATCAATAAAAAAACATTTTTATCAGTTACTTTAAAAAAAAACACCTAAAAAACAAAGATTATATGTCTTCTATAATTACAGACCCTAAATGAATTATCGAACGATCAAAATCTGTTTCCAAACATCAAAATTTATAGATTAATTAATATCATATAAGAATATGTGTGTACATTTTTCTTTGGAGTACACCGAAAATATTTCCTTGCTTTTAAAATATTTAAAAATTAGGCGTACAAATCAAACATGATATGCATCAAGAGGTCTTCCAGCCTTGACAGTCACACTGCAGTTATAAACATTTATAGCGAGAAATGCAATTCGGAAGCATTTCCTAATTGCTGGTGTGAGCAGAGAGGTGAAAAAGAAACTATACAAGTTATGAAGATTTTCATAGTTTTTCATATGTCCACAGTGCTATAGTAGAGAATTGGTTTACGAAACGATTATACTAACCACTGCTTTATTTACGAGACATCAGATCTCTCGATAACAGATTTACATGGCTTTTTTGTCAATTTAAACATTTAAATAAGGAATTTTTTAAATTTGTTTATAAAGTGTATATATAATCGTACATATAAAAATGCTAGCATGAGAAAATCAAAGTATTTGGTCTGTGAATGCTTGGTTAACTTCTGTAAGAAGTTATAGACACAAGCAGAATTGATAAATTTCTCACCAGACAACTGTGGATACAGGGCCTTGAAAATGTCACACAGTTACCATGTTTGAATTGAGCGAATGCCAGCTAGATTGATAATATCGGAGAATATATCAAGACAAAAGTACAGATACATATAAGGGGTTATTCACTGATTAGTTATTTTGAACACTTATCATATATATATATATATATATATATATATATATATATATATATATATATAATACAAATATAAAGTTTGTCACTTAGCTGATTGGTGTTACCTTCAGCATCCCGAGTCCAAAATTCCGTAGATGTCAGGTGTATCAGCAAATCTGCTTGCCTTAAATACCTTTTCTCTCAATATCCCACTGACTGACAAATATATATATATATATATATATATCGAGAGACAGAGAGTGGAAGGTGGATCACATTTTGTATATGTAGAAATATGTTTTTGTGTTTGTTGACGTAATATAGGTACTTATTTAGCCGAGTTTAATCAGGTAAAAGGCCCAAATAATCGATTTCCCAGCAAGAATCGAAACCACTTCATTAAAAAATGGTCTCCAATATTAGCTTGTAAGCAGTTGCTCTATACCAAGCGTTCAGTATAAATATTTACTTAGCTTAATCTGGCTTGTAGCGTCTATAATAAAGTACCTTTTGAGGAACTAATTCGCAGCGATAATATGTAAGATTTCATTATTACTTTTGATATTTTCTATTGGATGAAAAAGCATTAAAAAATTTAATATCAAAGAAATTTTAGCGACTACCTTTTCCACACTGTTCCTAATTGGTTATTCTATTTTCTCAACTCTAAAGAGTCGTACCAAATTTTAAAAATGTTCTTAAAATACAAAGTAAATATTAGATTTTTAAATGAATATGGACGATTTAAGAAAAAGATCTTCAATAAAATACAACTTTCACTTTTGTTATCAATATTTTCGATTAATTGTCAATTTTTCCATCACCATCCTGCAACAAATATACATCCGGGTAATTTTTAACATTTGAACAAATTCATCCGATGGAAGAGCAGTTTCCAATCTGATAATTTCAAAGATTTAAATGTTCAATTTCCCATTGTTTCAATTACAAGAGCTTCTCGGATTCGTTTAGAGTCTAAGTGTTCTTATTTATTTTTATTTCTTTCTTTTCTAGAGATGTGTTTTTAGTTGAAATAAACAAAATTCTTTTTTACGGGAGTGACAAGGATTTTAGTTATTAAATAAGTACAACACCACAAGAGTTTAACACTCAATGTAGATCGAACTCAATACATTATAAATGATCGACATAGAAAATTGGTTAACCAATGCTCCAAGATGAGAATTTACGTTTCTGAAACATTCTTCATAAATATTTGTTATTTGGTTGAACCCATGCACTAAGATTTGTCAGGTAGTTGTGAATTTATTTGATACTATGTAGTTGTTTATTTACTAAGTTAAGTTTAGCTTGGTATAAGGCCACAGAACTAGAGCAGCCAGTGAGGACTGAACACTACACTTGAGCATTGGCCTGCGAGACTGACTTCTAACAGTTTGCTAACTGATGCGCTACAGTAAGTGCCTCTAATGTATTATTATCTGATCTATTTTGCTTGCTTGTCTGGGTGTGTTTGGTGAAATTAATAACATGGGAGATAGATTAATAGTTAAGTGCACATATATATGTGCATGTGTTTCAGTAATTATACATACATTATACACGCACGCACACACACACACACGTGTGCATATATTATATATATATATATTATATATATATATATATATATATATATATATAGGTTGCCTGACGATTACATCTAGCATGAAACAGACTGTCGCATATATATATATATATATATATATATATATATATATATATGATGTGTAGGTGTGTGCGTGTGTATACGTATTAGATGGAATGATTTGTGTGTATATGTACACAGAATAATGGAATATATGATTATTTACTACGCCTAGCTTAGGTCTGACACAAGGCCACAAGTAACGAGGATCGAACTCACTATACAAGTGAAATTTGTTGACCATTAGCAACGACGTGATGTTAAATAGTTGTGTGTGTGCGTGTGTGTGTGTGTGTGTGTATACAAGCATATATGTAAAAACACTTCTTAATACAGACGTAATACGTGATTGTAATTTTAGTCACAGTTCATTGACTGTTCGAAACACGCATAATCTGAATAAGTTTGAACTGAAGGCTTATTCCTAATTTCTTTGAAATACATTAAAAGCAAAAATCTTTAAACAGTGTACACTGCGTTCTAACGATGATAATATAAATGAAAGGCTTATCATCTAAGGTTTTACGAACTGTAGAGTCAGGTGGATTGGAATGAATTGTAGTGTGCCAACATCTCTAAATTCTCCTTGAAAAACACGTCTTAGAAACCGAATATATACGATATACGCGATCAAAGAAAGCAAAGTCAATCAGTTTCAACTTGTTGGGTGATTTCTCACTTGTTTTAGATGAAGCCATTGAAATGACAAAAACTTTCTATTTGAAAACTAAAAAGCAAAATACTTTTACTTGTGATTTTAGAAGCATTTCTTGTTGAAACCTAACCAAAATCGGATACAAGAAAAACAATTAATGTCTTTGCACGATACAATAGCGAATAAATGTGAGACTGATCAATTCAAGATTTTCAAACAATCAATAGTGCTTGGTAGTAGGAGTTCGACATAACAAGTTTATAAACTTCAATTTTCGAGTACGTCGCTTAATTCCTCCAACAGCTTTCCAGGATTTATTTTAATTTCTTTTAAAGCTTTTCTTTTTTATATTCCTGCCACCTGATTTATTCTCTCTTTTTATCACCCCCTCTTCTTTTTATCTCTCTCTTCTATGTTAACTTATTTCTTTTTTTTTATCTTTAAGGTTTTCTCTTTCTTTCTCTTTTGCATGTCAACGTCTTTCAATCTCTGTCAATTTATATTTCCTCTACTAATTTTTCATTTCTTTCTTCAAATTCACTCCCCACTCTCTTTGTCGATTTCTCTTTTACTTGATACCTGCTCACTTACTCCGCCAAATTAGTGAATACAACTTTCTATTATTCTTTCTAGTTTTTCCTCTCTCTCTCTCTCTCTCTTTCTTTCTTTAAATGTCTCCTTTTTTCCTCTACTTTTCTTTTTCTATTAATTATCATTTTTTCGTCTCAGTGCAATTTTACAATTTCTGACCAACTTTCCCCATAATCTTTTCCACTTAAATGCAAACAACCTTTTTAATCTCCACCTGGATTTACTGAGCATATTATCCCATGAGACATAGTGACCAAAAATTGCATTCCACTTAACCACAATGAGTGTCTGTCTGCCAATAGCGTTGTTTCCACGATTTTTGAGATCATTCAAGATTAAACGGTCAAATAAGTGCATATACACAGAGTTACATTCTTCGTATTAAAAAAACTTAGAACGTTTGTTTGTTTTCCGTTGAGGAAATCTCAAATGCAGTTTGCTTGTTTTTGTTTGTTTTTTGTTTGTTTTTTGTTTGTTTTTTTGTTTGTTTGTTTTTTTGTTTGTTTTTTGTTTGTTTGTTTTTTTGTTTTTTGTTTTTTTTTTACTTTTTTCAATCTGGAAAATTAAAAATTCAACCAATTCTTGGAATTATTTTGTATTCCATTGCAACTGAAAACATGGTAATTGTTCCATTCTAAAATGGTGAAATTTGTTAAAATGTTATTTTTTTCACTTTAAAAATATTTATTTTTTGATAAATCCGAAGTGGTCGATTTTCCTTCTTCTTTATGTATCTTTGTAGTAAAATTCTGATAACTTTGAAAGATTCATCCACATATTTGCATAAACGTTTATTTTATTTTTTTCCTCAATAGAAAAAAGTTCGACAATAAATGTCTTGTCTAATTGATAATAGTGTAACTGCTTCCCGATAATATGAAGAAGTAAGTTAATTTCAAAAGATAAACTTGATTAAATTTCAACCAGTAATTCGCCAACTTTCAACAGGTGATGACATAGAATTTAGCGCTTAATAAAGAAAGAAACTGGCTATAATTGCCTGGTTGGTAGAGCTCGTAATCAAAGTGAAAGTCTAGAAGATCAGGTGTGAATATTGAGGTATAAATTGTCACGGGCTTCAGCTTAAATAGAATTAGCTCTTCTTCGCACGAGAATTGAATGCGTTTAAAAGTACTCCGAAACGCTGATGTTCCCGCTTACAAAATGGAGAATTAAGTGGCCGGTCAGTTCCGCTTCCGGCGTCTGACACTTTACCCAGAAGCCTACACCATAGCGATGACGCTGTTGCTTGCCCTCTTTAAGACCAATAAGTTTTTTCACATTCATACACACAGAGATGTGTGAATATATATATTCGTACATGTGTGTGCGTATATATATATATATATATATATATATATATATATATATATATATATATATATATATATACACACGCACACACACACACACACACACACATATACGAGTGCATGTGTACACATGGGTAAATGTATGCGTGTGCACATACACATAAGCTCATATGTTTTTGTATATACGGATGTACTATATGCATACACATACAAACACACACACACACATACACATTTCTACCTTTCTTCTTCACTGTCTTTTTGCTTTTACTTCTTTCAAACCGTCTCTCACTTTTCCTCTTCCCAGTTGTTCTTTATTTCCTCCATATATATATATATATATATATATATATATATATATATATATATATATATATATATATATAGAGAGAGAGAGAGAGAGAGAGATAGAGAAGTAGAGATAAATTTGTCCATGTGTGGATATGTCTATATAAAGATAAGTGTGTGTGTGTGTGTGTATGTGTGCGCGTGTGTGTGTAAAGTGTTGAGAGGAATAGGTAGTAAAGAGGAGTCCCAAATTGCAAGGTAAACGGAACTGAACGCAGGTACAAAATGCACCCGTTTCTCTGCAGCGGCATGCTCTGACATGAACCAATGGCAAATTGTTTTGCATAGATTTGCATTTAGAGCCGTAAAATGGCAGATAACCAAAATGCCGTTGACTGGCGGGAGTGTAAGCTGGGGGTGCGGATATTGAGGGACCGGAAACGAAGAAAAGCAAAATGATAAACCTTTCCCCGAAGCATATGCCTCATTTCTTTCTTCTGTTTCTGTATTTTAGTGCGTATATGTTTTTATGTGTGTATATTTATGCGTATATATATATATATATATATATATATATATATATATATATATATGTATACACACATACGCAAACGTAAAACCCAGACTGGCGAACTTGTTTCACTAATCATAACAACTTCGATCTACACTAAAATCCCTCATCATTATTGTGACCATGTGCCAAACGAAGTTAAGTTTAGTAAGTATATTTGAGCGTCACATTCTGTAGAGGCACATAACTAACAAGCCCACCCATATATCTTTGCTAACGTAATGAATTTGATCAATACTAAGTGCCCATTTATTGTACCCAGACTAAGATTGTGTTGTCTTTTTATACAGCTGGTGCCAGTGATTGGTGTTCGAGTTCAGCTAAAAGGATTTGGGCAGATCATCCTCATTTTGAAGATGCAATCAATAATGATCATTCAATTCCTCCATTTACCCAATTTAGCTTTGTGTTTAATATCTGCCCCTCTACATGTGCTTGCGAGGATTTCTACGCTCCACTAATGTGGCCATGTATAAAATTATGCAAAGCTTAGTAAAGATTTACTTTATAAAACTTGTAAGACTGTTTGCAATATATTCGTTTGTTAAATGACTTCGATCTTCACTATGTGCCCCGACTGTTGCCTTGTCCCAGACTAAACAGACATTTGTAGGTACCTATCTACTTTAGTCGCTTTCCTAGAGAGATGAATAACAAGTTAATATCACTAAATGTAGTAAACTTTTAGATGGCACCTTATATATACGTAGTGTGTACATCAATGTGTCTACTGTCTAAGGATGAAAAAAAAACAAGATTTATTTTACGCACTATCTATTTTTCAACATAATCTCCTTCCGTCGGAATTTAATTAGATAAATAATTCATTAGGAGTGAGACAATGAAATCAGGTATGGATGATTATGTAAAGGGTAATCACCAATCTCTGTGGAATGAAGTAAAAAATGCTAAACACAGGAGCAGGTATTAAATAAGAACAAGACGAGATATAATTAGATATGGACAACGGAATAACAACAATCTACCAACGTAGATAAAGGGTTCAGTTCGAAATTTCCCGATGGTTACCCGCTGAAGAAAGCTAGAGGGCATAACGGCCAAAATTTTATGGCAATAACAACAAAAAAAAGGTCAAATTTAAATAATAACCTCATTTCTCAATGGCCTTAATACAATGAGCAATATTATTTACATAGATCGGTCATTATACAATAAATTTTTCTGGTTAAAATTCAGTCAGAATCTCTCTCTCTCTCTCTCTCTCTCTCTCTCACTCACTCACTCACTCACTCACTCACTCACTCACTCACACAATCTCTCTCTCTCTCTCTATATATATATATATATATATATGTGTGTGTGTGTGTTTGCATGTGTGTGTGTGATGTATGTATAACAGAGACACGTATGCTCGTATAGAAAGTAAGCAAAATCGTTCTCTCAAGATTCTCCCTGCCATCCAACCACACAAGTTCCACTCCGTTTAGAAATCTTTATAAAACAAGTTTGTAGCGTGACTGGTGGATATTTTTAACAGCAAATTATTGTCAATACGGAATAAATACAACCGGATTTGCCAATATCTATCAAAAGATTTACCTGAACACTATCAATCAACGAACAACTCATTTGTTTCGCACTCTCAATTCGGCATTCAACCGACTGACTCTCACCCAATATTAAAGCCGTAAAAAGAATTATGAACAACCACCATGTGTGGTTAATTGAATCAGATATGAAATTTACTTTACAAGTCTGACTCATTTCGCCGGAAGCTTGTCAATGAAAAATCTTTTTGGCTTGGTACGAAATAAAAAAAATGATCAAACAAATTTACCAAAACTATACATGCGAAATAAAAAATGAACAAAGAATTTTTCTCTATTCCTTTTGTTTTCCTTTTTGAAATCGATTGAACCATAAATTAGTCAATATTTCATTTCTCATTCTAGTTCTTAGTTAAATTGACTAGCCACCAAAAAGATATTTTTAGATAACGTTCAAACATTGCTTCTTTATATTTCTAAACGGATAGATTAGATAATCTCTTAAGGGCCTCCTCATTCGTTTGCTCCTTGCAAAACTGTGACACGATAACATATAGATGAATATAAACCAACAAATCAACATTGGATTTCATTATACCTACAACATTTACTCATGAATACCTAGTTTCCATCAGTTGTACACGAGGAATGTGCAAAAATAATACATTTAAACATGCATGCGCATACAACTGCATAAAAAGACAAAATTGGTTGTGTTTGTAGCTAATTTCTGTTTAATTCAGATCATGACACGCACGATTTTTGCTCTTCTGATTTTACGCTAAAGTGGGAGGAAATTTGTATTAATTAATCTGATATGAGAAATGCACGAAAGAGAAGACGAGGGAGAGAACTGGAGATATGGTTTAGATCACCTATCGATTTTAATCAATTAATACATATCTCAGCAATATTACTGATCCTGATCTAGCGGCTTGTCTTCAGTCACTTTCCCACTGTCGTAAGGTGATCTATAAGTGTCTTTTCTATAAATACTTTCTTGGTAATTGTTCGGATCAGCTCTTCGCTTTACCCCGAGGCGAATGCTCCTTCTATCGTGAATGTCGTATTGCTCTGAAGCGACTCTTACGGGCGTCGGATGGCCTCTCCAACGTCCAGGCGTTGTCTCGTAGGGCATTATATCAAGTTTTAGTCAGGGGGGCCGTGCATGATGATCTGATTGACGAGCTCGGTCTGACGAAGCAGAAGGCTCGCTCAATATGGCCTTGGGCGCCCGGGTTGAAATGCCTCAATAACGATGAGGCATCACTCACCTGGCTGGTGATTCGTAGGGCCCTCTGGGTCGCCAAGAGACTCTGCTCAGCTGGCTTGGAGAATTCTCCAAACTGCCGACGTTGTAGTGGGGAGGTCGAGACCTTGGGTCACGCCTTCTTTCATTGCAGCCAGGTAGTGCCGTTGGTCAAGTTTGTTGAAGGCCTCATGGTCCGCATGCTGCAGGGAAAGTCCTTTGTCCTTCAGTCCGTTTCCGTTTGTAGCAATGTAGCACCGCCGCTGACAAAGGCTGAACAGTATGTGTTCCACTGCTTGCTAGGCGTTATGAGAGTCGTGATTTGGACGACACGTCAGAAGGGATTCTATGGAGGCGAGAAGTTCACCTCTTCCCAACTGATCTAGTACTTTAAGCATCAGCTTAAAGTCAAGATTAGGACGGAAAGGCGGCGGCTCACTTCATCAGAATTCAGCAAAAGGTGGGTGAATCTTGCGCGCTTGTGTCGTGTGAAAGGGCCTGACCTTGAGTGGCACATTGATGCCGGTTAGGCATCAGGATATTGCTCTTCCTGGGTTGAACGTGTGCAACCCATCCCGAAATTAGGCTAGCTTAGGTTTCCGTTTTTTGAAGCTTTAGTTTTCTTTTTTTTTCAAGTTAACTTAGCTAGAGTATGTATGCTCATTGGCCCCTTTTATTTCTGTCCCTACTTTTAAGTTTTTAATTCCCCATCCCCTCCCTCGTTAGGTCGTCAGTGATGTCAGTTCGCTGGTGGATGCGGGGCGCCTTTCGTTTCGCGTGAGTGGTTTCGTATTTGTTGTCGTGTCTGAATGAGTGCATGTCAGTGTGAGTACTTGGGATGAATGAATGTTTTATACTATTATAGTCCCGCATTGATTTCGGCCAGTGAAGTGATGTTTCTGCCACATTTAGTGATTGTGGGGGGTTTTATTACTAATCTTATTTTCTTTAGTTTCTTGTAAATAGCCTTTTGTATTCATATTGTAAATATTCATTGGGGTTAATTTTTAGATTTGTTATTTCCCCCCCCCCACAGACAACGAATTGTAAATATGGGGACTAGTTAGTATTTTCATAGAGACAAAGAGGCATTATGGTGGTTGTAGTAAGAAAGGTACGTATGAATGTGTTGTTTTGGTATCAGGAATTTTGTTTTGTACGATTGGGTCAGTATTTGCGGCTAGCTAAGTTATAGTTAAGACAGAAGAAGACCGTCCTTTCCCCAATCCCCTTTTTCGGCCTTGTGCCACATTTCTGTAGTTAAACAGAATAAATATCGCTCTTCGCTATGATACCAAGACTTTTTGAATTTAAGTGCAGTAGTGCGTCGAAATCTCATCAATTTGCACTTGAGCTGACTAGTTGTAGCCGTAAATTCTATGCTAACAGTTTATTTTCTCGCACTTCTCGCTCGTAGAACTCCCTTCTGGCTCCATGCTTTCCAGCCAATTTTAATATTTAAAAATTTAAATGTAATGTCAATTGCTATCTACTGTTCTCTTGATTACTCTTTCCTATTCCCGCTCATTATTAATGTTTCTGTTCCTAATTCTTCCACACCCTATAACTCCTTGTGTCTTAGTGGATTTACTGCTTTTCATAGGGTGATACTGATTAAAAAATCTCTCAATCAGCTTCCGTATGACACTTTCTATAAAGCAATGTTTAGCAACTTTGTCTTACAAAACATCACTTGAGGATTTTTTATTTCGGTATTGCGCCAGAAGAGAAACTTAAAAAATGATTCCAAGCGGCCATACAATAATAATGTTTATATTTTATATTCTTACTTCCGTTCCTATCATTTGACAATATCTTTACAAACGCAGAAATGATTTATTGTATGTTATCCTATTCTTGTTAGTATGCCAAAACTGATTCAAAACTAGTAATGAAATGTTTGGTCATTTGCATAGACACTACAGGGTGATTGTAAAATAACTCTCTATTTTATACATATATGGACTCTCCTGTTTAACTATAATTTTTTCAAGACGGAAAAGTCTGTCATACATAAAATAAGGAGTTACTTTTCAATCATCCTGTATATAAACTCGAGTAGCTATGTGTAGGGGAAAGACAGACTTTGTGAGTTGTCTTCTACCATTGTACTCATGTGCTCTGGGACTACGTTGGCGAGTTGACGGCTCGTATCTCTCCCGAAAAGCTCGTGCTTTTTATGGATCTTGCATATGTGTGTAACAATGTGTCGCCCCTGTATTCTGAGGTGATACGGATGGTGTTTCTGGCGCTGCTAGTCGTGGATAGAATGGTGATTTAGACGACGCGAAAGAAGGAAATGTTGCGATGTGAACGCTATTCTCATCAGATTCTAATCAGATTGTTTGAGCACCAATTCAGGATGAAGATTATAATTGCCAGAAAGCGTTTGGTATCGACAGATTTCAGCGAAATGTGGGTAACTATGGCGAGATTGGTTCGCGTGAATGGGGCTAGACTTAATTTTCTTTTTTAAAATCTCTCTAACTCACAACTGTGGAGCCTTCCTTTGGTTAAGATAAACCCTTCTAGTCTACCCAGGTAATGTGAGTAAGTGTCGTTCAGGCTTCTCCTTTTTTTTGTTATGATCCAAAGCGAGATTCCCAACCTTCTCAGTTTGTTTTTGGTCTCTTTTTTCCTCTCGAATAGGTTAGTCTGTAATTTCCTCACGCCCATATTTACTTCCCTCTCCGTTAGTGAGTGAGCTTCTTGATTCTGATTTTTGATTTTTACTTTGTTTTTGTTTGTTTTTTTTTTTGGGGGGGGGTCACCCCTCCCCTTCTCAACATCATTATATTTTCATATATATTTGTGTACGAACATTTGCAAATGAAGAAATAGGGTGTTTTTGGAAGGTTCCTTGTATGTGTAAGGTATTTTGGTGTATGTAGAAGAGAATGGTGACGGATAGATTCTTATGGCGAATGAGTAAATTGTAACGTATGGATGAGTCGTGAATCTGATTAGCAAGGGATACGATAGCCTCACCCTACTTCCCCTTTCCGCCTTGTGCCACAATTATCACTTGCATTATCTACATTACTTGGACAGCTATTCTCATCTTCATTGCCATACTCACAACGTTTCGGCTGTTGTATGATCCAGCCTTCTTCAGGTGATTGGAATTTCGAACCAAACCCTTTATTTCGTCCACCGGGGTAAATTGTTCTAGTTCCACGTGCCATGCCTCTTCCAGATCTCTCAATTATTTCCCCTTAACACAACTCTCCAAGTTTTGGTTCTCCACTGCTGTGGCCTTGAATTGAACGCACAACTCTTTGGGTCAAGTTACTAACCAACATCTTTATCCACTCGGCCATGTGTCTACACCGACTGTAAGAGAGAGAGAGAGAGAGAGAGAGAGAGAGAGAGAGAGAGAGAGTAAGAGTAAGTAGCCGGTGCTGTAAAAAACTTGAGTATAAAGGACAGATGGGAAAAGACTGATACAGATGAGAATTATCGAAGAATTCTATGAAGAAAAGTATCGATAACAAAATGCTTGAGAAACCTGTTTTTGAATTCTTCCATGAGATTTTTATGCAACAACTGAGAAATTTAACGATTCTGATAGTCTAGGGATATACACGAGAGAAAGAAGTGTCCAAAATTTGGAAAGACATGTAGAAAATGTGTAAAAATGAACCACTTCTAAGCTATATGCAAAGCCGAAAAGAAAGATGTTAAGTGTCACTCAGAAGCAATGTGGTGATGAAAATTAGAGAGAAATATCATTGAAAGAAAAGGACATTTTAATTCAAGTTAAAATAAACAGCACTAATTTAGATATGCAAATACACATTCAGCAAAGTAACGCTCATTCCCAGAAAGATTTGGGAACAACTAAGAAAATCAAAATTATGAAAGACTTACAGCTTCAACAATTTCACTGATTCTGTTATATAAACACTAGGATACTTTGAAGAATCTGTTGAATTAGGCAAAAATATTTTAAGTAATATTCATAATTGTTGTGAACTGTAACAAGCATCACAGATTTGTTGAAAATTATGAACTCGAACATAATTTCCCCAAATCAATTAATTCTGTGAATTACTGAAGAAACTGGCATGCTAAAAATGTATAAAGCAAGTCTCAAGTTAAATGAAAATGTCACCCTCTCCAACCATCAAGGAAGTTGTCCCTTAGAAAAACTAAGAATAATTATGGGAAGAAGAACTTTTCGAATATGTTCCACCTGGTGGCAAGAAATAGGCATTGCCTATTGTAGTTGTGAGAAAGGCAGATGGAGACTTTCAAATATGTAGTGATAATTAAGTGGGAATAAACCGTCAGATTTGTACTCAATTCTGAATTACATTTATTAGTGGGAATGAAAATCTTTACAAAGCTAGACTTGAAAATTGCTTATCACCAGATACCTATAAACAACTACTTCAAAGAAGGGATGATAATCAACATGCTGTGTTTATTGAGGTGGACAAGAATGCTGCATGGAAAAAAATGGCTGGTGTTATTTTTCAAAGAACCACAGATCAAGTTAGTGAAGACAATATAGAAAATATTGTGTGCTATCATGATAACATTTGTATAGGGACCACAAATAAAATAGAACTAAAAAGAAAGATGAAATTGTGTTGAAAATTAAAAAATACACGTGTTTGTATTAGGTTGGTGCAAAAATAATGTCGTTTTCTCACATGTGAGAAAACGACATTATTTTTGCACCAACCTAATATATAATTATAATTCCACCATATTTGATTGTTTTTGTTATTAGATATTTCTTTCATGACATTCAAATCGTCGAAAATATATAAAATATGCACGCACACGAGAAGAGTGAGTGTGTGAATATCTCAGACGAAATCTATCCAGGTTTTAAACCCGTCAAAGGGGTTTCTGAATAGGAACAGAGGCTGAATTTCGTGACTGCTTTTGCAGAAATTGTAAATATGTGAATTCAGAAATATTGAGAAAATTAATTTTTGTACCTCTTAATGTTTATATTCGTTAAACGCAGAACTCCTTGAAGAATTTAAATCGTAATTTTTCTTTTGTAAAACAGGACCTCCATTTACCGAAAATCTGCTCTGAATTGTAAAATAAAAAATGTAATAAAACTGAGATATTATTTAATTAGAAAAGCTTTTAATTGCTTTTATGAATTATATATTATGCACACTATTTTCTTTCGATGAATATTGAATTTTTACAAGAATTGTTTTCATTTTTTTTAAATTTGTTTGGAACAATTTAAATTTCTTTACTAATTTGTACCAGTTAGGTGATATTGTTATTAAGTAAATACTATATTTGCTAATCATAAAGGAAAAAGCTGACTACAATTCAACGACTCGTAATATTTTAAAGTATTTTAAAAGATTGTGTGTGTATAAACGTACCGATTATTTAAATACGGATGTCCATTCATGATATTATCAAAAAAATAAGAGTGATTATTATAGTAAATTTAAGGTCAACATTTCTAAAATTGTGACATCGAGAGAGAGAATCCACCCCGCACCCCGAGGTGGATTTAGTAATCAACAGTGCTAAAGAATTAGGATGCAGGTGCTAATTACTTGGGTAGAAGGGATTCCGGAGTAATTCCAGAAATAAGTTTATTTTTTTTCACTTGTTTTTTTTTTCTCTTAATAATTGTTTCTGGGGTTGAGTTATTAGTTAATTGCATGTAATAATTCCAAAGATATTAAGAGACGGATTCGTTAAAGTAAAGTTTGTGATAAATGGCAAATTGGATTTTTGGGTGTTCTGAATAGCGGAATTCAACCGGGATAAGTGGTTTTGGCAAAATTTAAGTATACGTTATCTGCGGAAGATCCAGCAGGAGGTCCGAATCCGATTTTAGTACCTCTTGAAAACTGGTTGCTTGCGGAGATCCGTAAATTACGCGGAAACACATGGTGGTCCAAGCGATTTGCATATTAAAATTTGGGGGCGGTGCTTAAAGATGGTTTAGCTCCGTCTTTCTCTATATAAGTTGCCCGCACGCTTGAATTAGTCAGATGAGTTCGGAGATCAGAACGCGGAAAAGGCGGTTTGTTCGAATTTGCTGGTATTGTCTGTTGGTTGTCCTGTGTCAAGAAGACCGACCTGAACCAAGAGATCGAAATAGAACCGGTACGAATCCAGATAACTTCGTCAACAAGGCTGCGAGAAAGCAGGCTGCTATATCGTAGAGTGCAGACGAAGATCCATGAATTACTTCCCTTAGATAAGCCGAAATTGTTTAGGCAGAAATTTTCCTACTCTCCCTCTCTGTGACTTTCCGACCCAAACAAGTGAATCTCATTACGACATTTTGTACTCGTGTAAATTCTTCGGTAGAGACATAAAAAAAACAGTGGCGTAAATAGGGCTCTTTGTACAGGAACAGGAGTTGCTTATTTTTTTCTTTTTCATGTGTTTGCGGCTACGACAAGAAACTTTTGTTGCATGAATAGTGATTTCCTTTCAGCGAAATACCCAGCCAATTTCTCCCCTTCCCGCCGGATCGTTCGGGAAGATCGATACACTGCTGTTCGGATCAAGAATTCACAACGTGGCGAATAGTGGTGGTTCCTTCAGTTCACCGGAGGAAGATCGGGTGTATTTCTTTTTCGGCCAGAACCACCGGGGAGACAGGACAGAACTGCAACAGACAGCGTTATTACGTTAGAAAATTCAATAAAACATTAGATTACGGAGAACATTTTCCTAAACTTTTAAGATTAGTTGGTAGTTAAAAATTATATAAAAAGGCGCTCACGTTATATTCAAGTAATTGACACAGGTATACCTCAGTAGAAAAAGATTAGATAAACTTCTAGGTGTCAGTTAACCTGTCAACACCTTAAAATAAACACCAACATACGTGTTAAAAATGCATTTCTGCGATTTTTTTTAACTAAAAGTAATACTTGTTTCAAATCAGATTAATTAAATTTTAAATCAGCTAATATTCATCATATAATTTTTCAGAAAAGTATATTGTATTTTTCAAAGAGTTTTTAATAAAGAAATTTGTGCTGACAAATGGTTAAAAATAGCGCTAAATTCAACAATTTTTAGCGATTAAAAATTCCTTCTAGTCAATTTGAATTAGTATTGAAATATAGCAAAATAATTTGCTTATTGGAAATATAAAATTCAATATATTAACCATAAATTAAAAAAAGATTTTTCATGTTTAAACATTCATTTTAAACGTTAGGTATTGCGTTTCTTTTGAAGTAGCTAGTATACACACAGGCATATAAGTATACGAAGCGCACACACACATTAAGACCACAAATAATAACAAATATGATTTATTTAAAGTAAACAGTAAAGTTCTTCCCAAAATGATGGCGTCGAGTGTATATATTTGGATGCATATTCCAGTCTCATGCAGGCTTTAAATGTGTTTTAAATATTTGTTAATTTCGAGATTAGTCTTTTTCGTTCTAACTTGTTAATGTTTTTTAATGTTTCCAATATATATATATATATATATATATATATATATATATATATGCTAAAAAGCTAAAAAAAGCTATATATATGCTAAAAAGCTATATATATATATATGCTAATATATATATATATATATATATATATATATATATATATGCTAATATATATATATATATATATATATATATATACACATATATATCGTCATCCACACAGAGACTGTTTCGCTGTATCACAGTTCATTGTGGCTAGACATCCGACTGCCTCAAGCAGAGATCAAAACCCGACTGATTTGGCATCAGTCGGAGATTTTACCCCTGAACTATTAGCGCCCAGTAGAGAGGAAGGCGAATTTTTACATACCTATTCTTCGAATAAACACGCCAATAAGGGTTCGATTCATGGAAGAGCTTTGCAGTATTAGCAGTAGTAGTCATTGTTTACAAATTCGCGCTTGCTGGACCGGAGTTAAATCTCTCTCTCTCTCTCTCTCTCTCTCTCTCTCTCTCTCTCTCTATATATATATATATATATATATATATATATATATATATATATATATATATATACGTACATATATATATATATATGTACGTGTAGGATAAAAAATATACATACACGCATGAAAAATTGTATATACGTATAAATTAGGTACTACCTTTTTTCGCGAAAAAAGCTATGACGCATAATGAAAGAGGCCACAAACTTAAAAGTTTTGTCGTCAAAATGTTTATGTTATTATTAAGATGAAAGACCAAAGTATTTTTTATTACTTTTTGAAATTTTTAAATTCATTTTTAAAATTTGGATTCAAAATCTTGTTTTGTTTACGTCATTAATTGACGTAATAATTGCAATGACTTTTTCGCGATTTTTCCGGTGAAAACACGTTGATTTGGAAATTCTTGCAAAAATCAAATAATTGTTGTATTTAAATGAAACTTTCAGGACTTATTCACAAATGAATGAAATTATGTTTTAAATTTTTTGTTTTAAAAAATATTGGTAAAAAGATTTTTGCATATGTTATCCTCCAACACTTCATTAATTTCATGAAATTTCGCGAAATACCCTTCTATTTCCTGAATTTTTTTATTAGTTAAAAGTAGGACTCCTTGGAGAATGTAAATCATCTAATTCTTTTTTCAATTTTTACTATTCTAACTAAAAATTTACTCTGAATTTGTAAACTAAAAATATGTAATCTAACTATGACATTATTTAATTAAAGCTGTTTTGTAATTAAGTTATATTAAGGACACTATTTTTTTCGATGAATAATGAATTTTTACAAGAATTTTTTCCTTTTTTTTTTAAATTTCAATTATAATAATTTATAATAGTTTAAAAATTTTGTATTGCGCCTTTTCCTGGTGTGATATTGAAATTAAGTGGAAACGAAATTTATAAATCTAAGATTGAAAAAATTAATAAACGTCGTTTTACTATTCTATTTTTTAAATAATTTTTTTACTTTTTATTTTTATTTTTTCACTTTAATTGTTCCCTTTTTTTTCATCTATGGTAGCCTAAACATGTCATTATTATGAAATGTCACGTGCTTGGATTGAAGAAAATAGAAAACTGTTTTTAGCAAAAGTTAATTAAAACTGTTAACAATTAATTAACAATATTAACAATTAGTTAACAATATTAACAATTAGTTAACAATATTTTAATTATTATAAAAAATCTTTATTTTAATTTCACCTGTTAAATTTTTAAATCAATTTAAGAAAATTTTGTAGTACTTTAATTTTTTTATTTTTTCATAAAGCATCTTCAAACGTAACTAAAAGTCAATAAAATATTAGATAATTACTGAAAATATGTTAATTTGTAAAAAAAACAAAAAAAATGCGTTCACTTAGATTTCATAAATTTATGTCAATTCTGGTTATCCATATTAGCTATCAACACCTCAGATCTCATCTATACGTCAATAAAAATCAAAGAAAATCAGGACCCGTCGTTAAAAATGCTTGTATATTACCTTTTATGCTATAAGTAAGTAATATTTATTTCAAATCAGATTAATTTAAATTTAAATTTTCTAATTATACTCAAATAACGTGTCACAAATACTTACTTTATTTTTGGAAGATTTTTAAAACCGATAATTTTGTTTTGTTTACAAATTTCTTAAAATTAAGAAAATAGCCGCTTTTAAGAAAATTTTTTAAATCGAACAAATATTTGACATTCCAATCTATATAATTTCTATATGAAATATACCAGAACACTTTACTTACTGGAAATAGTAGATTTAATCATTTAGCTTTCAAATATAGCTAAAATGAAATCTTCAAGAATACTTTTTCATTTTTTAAAATTCATTTTAAACCTTAGGTAACGAAAATTTATACTGAAAAAGTGGAGGTACATAATATAAATATTTTTCTTCCACATGTGTTATAAATACAGTGCTCAATGTTATGGGACAGAGCTATAAGTATATATTAGTGAATATACATAATATCCAACGTCGATAGCACGACTCGGAGTTTCATGTAGTTGCTGCAATCTTCCGGCAATACACAGAAATACCGACAGACTAGAAATTAAAAAAAAACTATGTGGAAGCTGCACTTGCCAAATTGAACAGAAAGAAAGTGGCAGGGCCAGATGAAATTGTAGTAGAGATGATGGAAGCCTTAGACGACTTCGGCATAGACAAGATCACAAGAATAATAAATGAAATCTACAACAGTGGGGAAGACTGGAAGACCTAAGCCGATCTATTTTCATAGCACTGCCTAAGAAACCAGGTGCAAACGAATGTGAACACCACCGGTCAATCAACCTAATAAGTCACATAAAAAAACTCCTCATCCGTATTCTGATGAATAAAGCGCGCAGCAGAATCCGGTCAGAGATAGGACAAGAACAGTGCAGGTTCGTCAAAGACACCTGGCAAGGAACGCGATATCATCCTCAGAATGTTATCAGAAAGAGCAATACAAATGCAGAAGAACGTGTACCTGTGTTTTATAGACTACACAAAGGTGTTCGACAAAGTATGCAACAGCGATCTATTAGAGCTGCTCAGCGACCTTGACATAATCGAGAAAGACATTAAAATAATTAAGAATCTATACTGGCAGTAAACCGCCTGCATACGGACAGAAAATGAGTTCAGCAGATATACAAAAATAGAAAGGGGTGTAAAGCAAGGGTGTGTCTTCTCACCGGATTTATTCAACTTGAATAGCGAGGCAATTCTGAGAGAACTAGAATTCCTACCAGAATTCATTATTGGCGGCTACAACCTTAATAATATGATATGCAGACGAGACAGGTGCTGATAGCAGACATGGAAAGGAAACTACAAAACTTTCTACAGAAGGTAGCGAAGGAAAGCGAGAAGAAGGGACTAAGCATAAACTACAAGAAGACAGAATACATGATCATCATCAAAGATGATTCCAAAATGTAAATTATAGGTCGGAGATATTAAAATCAAGCAGGTACAGAAATTTCTGGGAAGTGTTCTAACAGAGGACGGAAAATGAGACAATGTGATCTGAAGATGTATTGGGATGGCCAAAGACGCATTCCAAAAGCTAAGTAGAGTATTAAGAGACAGGAATATTTCGTTGCAAACAAAGAAAAGAGTACTGAACTATCACGTGATATCTGTCCTCCTGTATGGCAGCGAATGTTGGACAATCTCCTTAAAAATGAAGAAGAGACTCAAAGCAACAGAAAGGTGTTTTCTACTGAAAGATGCTAAGGATACGATGGACCGAACGACGAGGTTTTGGAGAGAGTGGAAATGAAGAGGAAATATACTTAACATTAGAAAGAGGCAACTGAACTTTTTGGGGCACGTAATGAAGAAGAAAAGATTGGAAAATCTGATCCTCACAGGACAGATAGAGAGAAAGAGGAACAGAGGAAAGCAGCGAGTAACATTCTTGGTTGGCTTGAGCAAACGTATGGCGGAACAGGATTTGGGAGAAATAACAAAAAATCTAAACTTATTAAAAGCTACAAGAAACAGGAGGGAGTGGAGAACCATGTTCGCCTACGTCCTGAGTGGACACGGCACATAAAAGAAGAAGAAGCACACTAGATAGTTTCACTCACCTCACCTTGCAGAAATTTATTCATCCGGACAACGCATGTGTAACATAATTGGTAAAGAAGTAGTGCAGACGTGACAGTGTAACTGTGGCAGCTATGAGAAACGTGAAGGAATCAATATCATTTGAATGTTGATACCTGAAAGATAGGACACTATCTCTGAAGTGTCAACTGTTGCATGTTTTATGTTTGGTTTTGTTTTGTTTTTTTGTTTTTGTTTTTTTATTTTTTTTCATATAGGAAAGGTATACGAAAACTGAATTTCGGACAAATATCAACAGCAAAAACAGTTTGAAAAGGAATAACAAAATACAGCTATTTTTTAAAAATTAATTTTTAAATTTGAATATGCAAATTCAGTGAAGCAAGCCCCACACCTTGAGCAAGATATAAAAGGTTTAAAAATTAACAACAGTGTGGAGAAATATCGAACAGTCGAAATCAATTACAATGTCCAACATGGAGAGCATTATTAATAGGCATAACCAGAAAGTGCTGATGGAAAAATATACAAGTAAAATACAAACCCGTTATTGGAGATTATCAGAAAATTGACCCTTAACTGACAATGCCGTATAAAGAGCCGAAGTTGAGGTTGAAGGGCTCCCCACAATAAATTAAATTGGTTCAACCGAGGACACGTCTAAAAAAAATGAAACAGCAACTATTCAACATCGTTCTGATTCAGCAGGTATCGTAATAGCATTGCTCTGTCTTGATATATCTCGAAAATAAAAGATAAACACAACACTCAAATGAAGATGGAAAAAGTAAGAGCTATAGAAATGGAGGGCTGCAAACTGTGCCTAGAAGAAAAGTTTGCGATTTTGATATTTTCGAAGCCAGGTTCGCTAAAGACAAATATTTTAAACAAAGAAAACATTGAAAACTATTATTTTAATGACGAAAAACAATAACGTCCTAAAACTAGTTTTAGACATTTGTCTATTGATCTTGTAAGTTGTATTTCGTCATATAAGTAAATTGCACGACATACAAAATAACATTTCAAAGTTTATCTTTGCTAGTAATTCACCATCTGCTAATGTAAACTATTGCTTTTCAGAATTTTCTACAAGATTTTTTTTCTGTTAAGTTCGAAAGAACAAAGCGGACACTTCATCAAACAAGTGCTTTTGAAACCCAAATGGGTTCACTTATTCATAGGTTTCTTCACCGAATGTGGCGGAGTATTGTCGCACATAAAAATACTATGGCTCGCCGTGTGTCGCCAAAAATTCAATGTATATGTCAGTTGTCATCTTAAAACTCTATAGACTGGCTATCAAAAACATCACACAATTTCAGCCTTGTTGAGAACTCAACTTGGGAAAAGAACAGTTGGAAAATTGGCCTTCATGTGTACTATTTCCTTTTTAAAGGAGCCATACTAATCACTCTTTAGTATTTTATCACTAGATTTATAGTAACATCTTATACTTACTTTTCGTTACCTCCTTCCTTGCTACCACAGCACCTGCAAAAATTTATAGCTCGACAAAAACAGTTAGGAGAGGTAGCAAAAAGACAAAACTTACGAAGTGCTACAAAAGACAGAGAGCCATGATCACCAGATGTTGAAGGCACACGACCCATAGAAGATTTTATATAACAATAAAGAGTCTATTAGTAGTAAATTTTGTCGTGTATCTCAAAACCTCTCATGTCGCTCTCCAAATTCGGGGAGTAAAATGAATTGAAATAATATATTGTCCGAAACTGGTTCAAATACATTTGATACACTGCAATACTTCTTTTTTCAGTTACTACTGAGTGGAGGAGAACAAAATCGGTTAAAAGTAATCATTATTCGAATAGGTCAATCAGCAGAGCGAACAAAAGTTGTAAACGGATCTAACAATAATCTAGAGATTGACATCTTCAGTTCCATTATTCGCCCAGCCAGGTGGTCTGTCACTTCTGGCTTTATTGACGAGAAAATTAGTCTGAATAAATTCGTGAATAATAATTATCACGACACTCACAAATATCAAATTCACTGCTTATAGAAACATCATCCAATGAAATGCGTGCAGAGACACGTGGATAGATCAATAAGTTTCCGGAAAAGTGTTTTCCTTTCAAAGTTTTTTTTTTTTTTTTTTGTTAAAGCCGATGAAAAAACTAGAAGCATCATCTACATAAGTGGAAGGGCATGAATAAAACTTTTAACTTTTTGTTTTGTAAGTCTATAATTTTCTTAGATGACGCATTATCATTATTACTTTTTGACTTTATTCTGTTACATTTTATCGCAACTCTCACTTAGTCTTAATGTTCCTAGAATAGCTGAAAGTTGCGATAAAATGCAACAGAAATAAAATTAAAGAAATACTTCACAAAAATAAAGTACAATAACAATAGTACATTTAAGAATTTCGTAGATATAACATCTAATAGCAAAAGTGTAAATAGTTCCAATACACCAAATTGTGTGAGTACACATCTTGAAGTTGTATTCGCAATCGTAGAAATAAAGAATAGCTGGAGTTATTCATGGGAAAATCTGTAAAGCCATTGACACTATATATGTCAAGAAATGTTTTCTAGTATAAAAGAAACGAGTTCAAATTCTTCCAAGTGTCTTATTATTTGTTTCGATCTATGGAACTTACTTAACTATTTGAAATAAAGAGCATTAAAACAATAAATTTGTGTCCTTTTAATAAAAATCATTCGCAGTTCTCTAGGATTTTTCTCTGTCCTTATATGTAATTAATTTTTTCAGGAGATCTTATTTATCAGATTTTGTTCCTTGAACCGAATGCTTTCTGATATATACTAGTGGCGGCTGACAAATTCTCAACATGGGATTCTGCCAAAAGTTTGACCAACTGACCAAATATAAGTTTCGGAATGTATCTTGGTAAGGCTCCTCTATCCAACTATGGATTATATGGCAAAGCAAACTGGGCTCTATAGCATTGGTTGGCATCCAGTTTAGGAGAAAGACAACTCTGAATTCAAACCAGGAACATCGATGTAACCGGGGTCCAACAAACTTCCCGACGAGCAGGGTGACAGCATTTAATGGCTTAAGCAGCAAAATGCTGCAAATAGCAATCACAAGTGATTATGGTCACACACACAACTAATTATATATATATATATATATATATATATATATATATTAACTTAGCAAAAGTCAGAGGAATCAGGATGTAAAGGTTATAGTAGATGGCACCACCGTATCTTGAATCCATCGGACCTTTGAAATGATCATCTCTACATCAGTTCTGTTCTAAGATCTGCTGAATCAGTGTGAACATTGGCTCGGCTTCTCGTGGAAAGGCTACGTGAATTACCGAAGGTCGAATGGGTTATGATAGTGTATGTCAGACGAATGGGACGGATATTCCATTTCGGATATTATGGAAGTTGCGTCTACCGTAACAGACAAACGATACTGGCTCAAATCACTTCAGCATTCAATGCAGAACGTATCAAACGCATATCCAGTCAATCAATTCAAGGTTCTTTAGATTCCACCAGGATGCCACTGTTAACACCAGTACACCAAACACAGCGCCTAACCTGTCTTCGCGGCGTCGTGAATTGGACCTTGGAGGACTAGCTATGATGAGTAACGGTTTCAGTAGATTCGATCAGTGAAACCATAATCCACCTCACAGTCGCTACTTCATGGTATATGCACTGAATCATGGATTCTATGTAGCCCATCAACGATAGTAATAATGCTCCGTGCATCGGTAGCCCAAGGTGCCTGGAAATAGTTTAGGGGATTTCTAGAATCTTCCGATGATTCGCCCGACATAAGCTCAATCGAATTTTATGGGTCGTGGGGACATGGTCGATTTACGGTACTTCAAATATGAGGGACCTATAACAGAGAACGAGAGGAGTGAGCTGAACATATCTCTAGTTTTCTTCCTATTTATGGAATCGATGACATGTCAAGTTGCTACAATTTGTCGTGCTAATTGATACTAGGAATAAATTCTGATGTAATCATACTTGGTATCGATGAAAAACTTGTTTTATGTAGATTAACATACCAAAACCCTCCTTTTATAGTCTTTGGTTGAAAAATGTTACTTTCCCTGGCGGGAAAATTTCTTTTGATATATCTTGAAATATTTAAAACTGAAATCAAACCTTACAAGTGTGTGTGTAGCTGAGATCTTGTTAAATTGAAAACAGCTGGGCCGGTCCGAAAATGGATGCGAAACATTTACTTTCGACCGATGGTTATTAGTAACTGAATAAACTCCATAATACAAAGCAAGAGGTTAAGACAGAGAGAAAGTCACAATTACTTTTTTAGACGAAGATAACAAAACAAAGAAAATTTTTATATGTAAAACTGGCCATCCTGCGAAAAGACACACACAGAGGGACGAAGCGGGCTTCATAGAACGGACAGGGAAGACAGCCGTTAAACTGTGCACCTCCCCCCTCACTTATGCCTAATCTCTGCTCACTTCCAAGAATAAAATCTGATTTACTGCTAGAAATTGTTTTGTTTTTTCACTCGTGGATAACGATCTGGTCGAAGGAGAATGTTTAAGCCACAAGAGTTACGTGATAGTCCGCCCCGCCCATCCCTGTACAAGCGGGAAAATAAAGATTGCCAAGAAACTAAGATTCTGGTTGGCAATCTAAACGGGCGTTCTTTTCCTTATCTCTCAATGTTTATGAGATACCGAATCAATATATCTATCTCTTTTGAAGAACTTTGACATTCAGTTAAGATGCTTTTTCATTCCTTTGTCAGCATTTCCCCATGAACACTTCTCCATGTGTGTTAACCTATTTGACTGGATGGACAACATAGTTTTAATACTTGTTCATTCATTCATTTTTCGACAATGTTTAACCTTCGTACCCGCTAAAAAATAGGGCGGTTATTCCTTTGACGCCTGCTGTTACTGTACACAATGTTGTCTTAAAAGATGATGATTAGAATTTTAATAAAACCCAAACATATGAAAGTGGATTTATACATTTTCTTGTTTCTTGACAATTGGCGACAATGATATTAAACAATATTTATTTGATTGCTTATTTACAAGAATACTTTTATATTTACAAGATTGTAAAAATATGTGAACCAACCATAATGAAATATTTATTAATTACCATTTTATAAAGAAAAAGTATGAAAATAATTTGTTTTCTTCATAAATTTACAAAAATATTTGTGAACAAGAAAATTTAAATAAACAGATAACGCTGAGTAACTAATTATAATTATAAATTTTGAAAAAAGAATTTCCGGACTGTAGTATCGTATGCAAATTAGATAGACAAGTATAAATAGAGAACAACTGTTGAACATAGGGTGACTCTGCTTAGCAAGCCCGTTTGCTAATCAGGACACAGAGAACTGTACTAACAGTGCTACTACGCTATCCACTTTCATATGTTTGGGTTTTATTAAAATTCTAATCATCATCTTTTAAGACAACATTGTTGTGGGAGTCAACAGTGTGTACAGTAACAGCAGGCGTCAAAGGAATAACCGCCCTATTTTTTGGCGGGTACGAAGGTTAAACATTGTCGAAAAATGAATGAATGAACAAGTATTAAAACTATGTTGTCCATACATATCTCTCTAGATATGCAAAACATAACAATGACGTCGCCGATGGGGTCGTTAAATTCGCTGTACGACCCAAAACACATTGAAACATAGATAAGAAATTTTTCTGCATTTGCAAGAATAAAAAAATTAAGAGACACAAAGACCGACAGAGGAGAGAACGAGATAACGAATTTCTTGCTACAGCTAGATGCGAAGCTGTGAAGAAAATTTCGACAATGTGTTACCCGAGCGAATTAGAAGAAATGACATTGAAGAAATTATTAAAATTATAAAAAAAGAACATAAAAGAAAAGATTGGTCATTTCCGAAAGAACCAAGTTTTTAAAGACAAGACAAGCACCCAATGAGTCCATTATACAATACTTACATAGATTGAAGCCAAGTATTGTGAATACTTACATAGATTGAAGCCAAGTATTGTGAATTTGAAAAATTGGGAGCTCGGGAAATGACTACAGAAGATTAATTAATCCTTCTCAGAATAATTGAAGGCTTTCAAGACCAAAACCATAAACGAAAAATATTAGAATGTCTACAGAGTAGTAGCATGAGTTTGGAAGCTAGCGACGAGTTTTTACAACAATTGGAGTTGATTAGAGAATTTAATCAACCAAAAGAAGAATTCGGGACGTACAGGACGAGAACGACCAAATCCATAATTAAATCATTATTTATATTATTCGGACTATTGTCCTCATCTTTGTCGCTATATTTATTACAACGTTTCGGCCTTCTTCAGGTGGTTGGAATGTCTAACTGAACCCTTTATTTCGCTTACTGACGTAGACTGTTCTAGTTCCAGGTGCCATGTTTAATGGATGTCAGTTATCAGTTATATATAAAGGGTTCAGTTTGACATTCCAACCACCTGAAGAAGGCCGGGGCGTACAACGGCCGAAACGTTGTAATAAATATGGCGACAAAGATGAGGACAATAGTCCGAATAATGTAAATAATGTACATAATACCTCATCCCATAATTAAATGTAGATATTGTGGGAAAAAAATCACGATAGAGACAAGTACAAAAGTCCAGCGCTAGGAAAAATATGTTCAAATTGCAAAAAAAAAAAAGCGATTTTCAGAACGTATGCAAATACGGATCGAAAACAGAAAGAGTTCAAATGGTACAACCCCACTCCGAATAAGAAGCTGAAATATTTACAATGACTAGACAAAAAAGAAGTAGAGAAAAAAATAAGGATAAATGGCCAAATATTTAACATGAAAGTTGATACAGGCAGTGAAATCACATTGATATCAAAAAAATTCTGGATAAAATTAGGACGACCTAAATTTTAAAAAAGCAGCATCCAATTAAAGCAATTTGATGGAACGATTATAAAAATAATGGTATATTTCAAGGCAATTTTGAAACTGACAAGCGTTTTGAAATAATTCCCATTACAGTTGCAGAATGCGAAAAAGATCACAAATTACTAGGAATTGATGTATTAAAAGTAGATACAACAAGACTAATCAATTCCATGGAAACAAGAAAATAAAATAGGATTATTGAAAGGCTGTAAAGCAAGCATTCGGCTAAAAGAAAATTATCACCCAAAATATATAGAGTTGAGAAAAGTTCCAATTCATATCTTATTTTTGGTGGTAAGCAAGTTAAACAAAATGATACAGGGCATACTAGAAAGAGTGACTCAAGGTGGTAGCAATTGGGTGTCACCAATAGCAGCGATAAAGAAACCTGACGGAGATTTAAGGATTTGTGGTGATTACAAAATAGGGGTAAATCACCAGATATGTTCAGACTCTTTTCCTTTGCCAAATATCGAAACTGCGAACTACGAGTTTGCAAAAATGGAACACTTTGCAAAAATTGATCTCAAGGCACCATACAACTAAATAGAAATTGACGAAAAAATCAAGGAAATCACCACGATAAGCACCCCTATAGGCTTACTAAGATGAACTCGTTTGGGGTAAAGACTTCGAGCCATATTTTTCAAAAAACAATTGAAAGAGACTTATTAGGAAATATAAAAATTATAATAATATACCAGGATGATATATGTGTAGGGGCAAAAACTAAAAAAGAATCAAACCATAAAGAAGAGCAAATTTTGGTGAGATTAAAAAAAGACAGGCATAAATGTAAACAAAGACAAGTGTAATTTTGACTGTAAGAAGATATCATATTTATGATATTAAATATCAAAAGAAAGCATATCACCCGACAATTGACTAACAAAGAAAATAACAGAAATAGCTGCTCCAACAAATAAAAAAGAATTAGAATCCTTTTGGGGGCTAATAAAATTTTATAATAAATACATACCAAGATACAGCGACATAATAGAGCCATTTGAAAAATTACACACAAAAAAAACAATGAATTTAACTGGACACAAAAGCAAATTATCGCTTTTGAAACACTAAAGAAAATACTGAGGAACAAACCAATAATAAAAGTTTTTCATCCACAAAAAGAAGTGACGATAACCACAGACGCGAGTGAAAAGGCGATTGCTGCTATTCTATCACAAGAAGAACACCCAATCATGTACATATTAAAGAAGGTTAACGGCAACAGAAACTAACTATTCGAATATTGAAAAGAAGCACTAGCGATTGTATGGAGCATGGAAAGGGCACGATACATTTTGATAGGAAAAAATTCTTATTAAAATCGGACCACAAACCATTAAAATTCATATTTAACCCAATAAAAGAATTACCAAAAGTCACATTGTCAAGGATTTTAAGATGGGCGATAAAGATCATGGCGTTTGATTTTGACATAGTATACGTAAAATGGAACACTATCTATCATGTAGATGCTTTATCAAGATTACAGTTCAAGAATGAAACAGAAGAAAATGCTGAATATAAAATAACACTGGGTAGAAACGGACGTTCTCCTTCTAAATAGACTCAAAATAGAAATAAAGCAAGATCCAATATTAAGCAGAATAATAGAAAGAATAAAAAAGTAAGATATGGAGCAATTGTTCGATGGCAGAGCAAACCTTTAAATAAACAAAGCACAAATTAACCATAGAAAATGGCATAATAATCAATGGGGATATAATTGTAGTTACGCAAATACTGAGAAGGGGACATATTAAAAGGAGTACATGATGATGTGCATTATGGCATAACAGCAACACAAAAAAGACTAAAGTTACACGCCTGGTGTCCAGGATATTCATAAGATGTAGAGGAATACATTAAAAATTCGCTCATGGCCCAAGGAAGCAGAGCCATGGGTTAGAGTCCACATGGATCATGCACATATCAAAGGTAGGGGATTGTTCTTAGTATTAGTGGACTCATATTCAGGATAGCCAGAGGTTGTCAGAGTAAAAAACAGAAAAGCCACCACAATAAAGCAAGTACTAAGAACTATATTCTCAAAGAATGGAGTACCACAGACAATGTACCCAAATTTTGCAATGAGAACTTATGTGCATGGTTAAAACAGATTGGATGCATCCCATACAAGACACCACCATATCACCCACAATCTAATGGAATTGCGGAAAGAATGGTACAAACGGTAAAAATGGGATTAAAAGTATTCTCACCACTTAATAAAAGCATAGAAGCGTATCTACCAAAAATGCTCCTCAGTTACAGATCCATTCCACATGCAGAAAAAACTGAGCCCCTTGGCATTAATGGGAAGACAAATCAGAGCCCCCATAACTATGTCGCTTGCAACGAAAGAAAAGGTATGGTATAGAAAAAATAAAGAGGATGGTCCAGAAGAAACAAATTTCCTGATACAAAAAGGACACAACACGGCTATACTTGAGAACAAAGGATAACATATATTGGCACATGCAGATCAGTTCAGAAGCAGAAACGAACTGGATGACGTACAAACGAAAGATCATGAACAAGAAGAGACAGAAAATTGCAAAAGTGGAACAGACCTGTAAATGGAAGAAAGTGAGAATGAAAATACGGACGAGTATGAAGAAGAAAATGAAGAGAGACCGAGAACACCATTAAAGAGAAAACAATCAGGAATAGTAAAAGACAAAACAAGAGTATACGACCTCTCCGATCCAGGGAGGTGTAGTATCGTATACAAATTAGATAGATAAGTATAAATAGAGAACAACTGGCGAACATAAGGTGGCTGTGCTTAGCAAACCCGTTTGCTATTCAGGACACGGAGAACTTTACTACTACGCCTGCTACTACGCAGAGAAATATGCAAAACATAACACGGACATTTATTACATTTGCTCTTGCCACATAAATTCACTAAAATAGATTAAGGACATCTCTTCATCTGAATCAAACATTCTTTTAATTTATGTTTGTCATATGTTTATTCAAATTTTCTTGTACAGGTTGAGTGTCCGAAATTTCAAAATCCGAAAATTTTGAAAAATTTCAGAAAGCAACATTGCTACACATAGTATGATTGTTGCTTTGTTGCCTTACAAATAAAATGCTGATTTTCTTTCAGTTTTCATTACATTTAACAGTAATTAGACTTCATGTTTTTTTATACAAATACTGTACCTGTATGTATTGTAATATTGTAATGAAAAGACGATATCGTTGGTAAATACTGATAGCTTACCGAATTTTCATTCTCACACTCACAGTGGTGTCATTGATGGCGTACCCTCTCCCTCCAGTTTCTCACGCCTCATGTAGAAGTAGTGTTTGGTGTTGCATTTATATATATTTTGTAAGTAGTGATCATATTTTGTGTACACGTATAGAAAGTACAAAACATTATTTTTATGTAAAATCTTTCAACACTCAAAAATTCTTATGAAAATTACATGACTAGCGTCATTACCTGTATCTGTATGTACATAAAATTTATTAAATGTTATATGAAACTACTATCAGGAAATATGTTATTTATATAAAACTACCTTCAGGGTATACGTATAAGCTGTGTCATGAATTGTAAAGAGATATGGTGTTTATACTTGGTTTCCATTCCCAAGCTGCTTCATTTTATAGATAAATTATAAAAATTAAGCAGCCTGTATTCCAAAATCAAAAAAAAAAGTCTGAAAAACCGAATCACTTCCTGCCCCAAGAATTTGAGATAAAGGATTCTCAACCTGTGCTATAGTTATTTATAAAATGGTAAATAATAAATATTGCATTGTACTTGGTTTGCAAATTTTGTCTTTATGCGAGCACGAAGGATAAATATTGGCCATATTTCTAGATTTGGATATAAATGTTTTTCTTGCAGATTTAGCTTTTTACACTAATCTATTTCAGTTGAAGTTCAGTCGACTGGGTCTGTAAAACTAAAAATTATTGAGTGGGATATTCATTTTTCTCCCACCAATCCTTACAAATAGAATCAGGCTTAAATCCACTTATAGACCAAAAATGAAAATCATTAACTGGAAAATCGTGTTTTCTATTGAAATGTGTAAATATATATAACACATTTCTTACTCTCAAGAAATTTATTATCGACAAATGATGGAAATAATTCTAAATATAAAAAAAATCATGAACGTTATCGTGAAGATGAGAGCTTAAAATAATAAGTTGTATGATTGACGCTTTTAAGCCAAATCATCCGATACCCTTTTACGGTCACTTAACTGGTCAAATAATGGGGCTTAATACCTAGTGACATTAATGAGTGCCATTTACTAAATTAATTGACTATTTACTTCTCTTGACTCTTCTATGTCGAAAGTATGGACGTATGAGACGAAACAATGAAGTTAAGAGTAGCGTGCGGCGACATAAAGTTTCCCCACCCTCCTGCGAAGAATAGATCCGCAGCCTCACCATGCCAGGTGTTGCTGACGTGGTTTCTGTAGCAAGTACGTTTTTATGAAGTTGCCAGCCCCACGTCCAACCAGTTTTTAATTCAGAGATATCATTCTCCTAGACAACCAAAGCTAGCTGAGGTAAGGAGAAGAGACGGATTCATATCTTTCCTAATAGTATTTGTGCGAAAATGAATGCAACGAAATCGGTCCGACTTTGAACACGGTACGCCAATTCAATTTTATTCTGATAACCGCGACAATATTTTATTCTCACATAATGTTTATTAGTCATAAAACAGAAACGGCAAACCGGATTCGTATTGAGACTACTTACATCACTTTTTGGATCCTAGCACCCTGTCCCATTGTCAGTCATCTTAACCAAAGTGTTTTCCGCGACACGTCACAACAATAGATAGATGGGAGAAGCGTTGAAAGAGTATATTGATTCAAGGTGTGTTTGTAGGATGCATAATACAAGATTTACATTGTTCGGACTATTGTTCTCGTCCTTATTATAATAGTCACGACGTTTCGGCCGTTGTACGCTCCAGTCTTCAGGTGGTGATTCTACGTAGGAATTTCGATCGAACCCTTTATTTCGTCCACCGGGGGAGATTGTTCTAGTTCCACGAGTCATTCCTGTTTCTGAGTATCTCCATTTAGTAACTCAACTCTCCAGGTACTTGATAATGTTAGCGCCAATTGTTTATTCTACTACCTTTTGCCAAAATTGATCAAGGAAAAGGCAAATGGAAACCTCCCTCCTCTTTACACTTTATCAATCTAGGTATTTCAGTCCTTCTCATATTTCAAGTGGTTATTGTTGTTTGTGATGCTGAAGCAGCTATCAACAGGAACTGACCAGGCTGGCACAAACTAAATCTGGATGACGTTATAAATAAATAATTATATTTGATCTTGGTTGGGATCGAAAGAGGGTGGAGTTTGGGTTGAGTCAGAACTGAAAAGGACTAAATTAGAACGGTCGAGCTAGAAAATTAGATATTTGAAGATGAGGTGTGTGTGTGAGAGAGAGATAGGGGGTAGAGATGGGGGGAGAGATAGGGGGTAGAGATGGGGAAATGAGGCGAGATAGGGAGGGAGATGGAGGAGAAAGAGATAGGGAGAGAAGGTGAGAGAGAAAAAGGCTCTGCATCACGTTTGGACGTCATCAGAAACAGGATCGTTTATAAAAATGAAATAAAATAAAATAAAAAATGGATTAAACCATGAAATAAGTTAATAAGAAATAAATAAAAAACTGAGTTGAAATTAACTAAATTCTAATTTCTAAAACAATATAATTAAAGTAAAAATCAAGTGTTCAACCAGTTCAGTTTATTTTTTTTATTTTATTTTATTTATTTTTTTAGAGTAAGTTTCATCCTATACAAGGCCCTAGAGACCCACTTGAGGTGGGGGATTATGTTAAGGGGTAATTTGTGCGGATATCAGTGGAAGATAACGGTTAACCAAAGACTTAGTTTAAGATTGTAGTGATCTGGGAAACATCCTCTTGTGAGTCGGTTCCATAGAGCAGTGGTTCGCGGACAGATGTTCGAGTGGAACTTACTTCTCACCGATGGAATACGGAGGACAGGTGGGTGGCTTGCTACAATGTGGCATGGTGGTATGGTGTGTAATAGCTGCGAAGATTTGAATTGGCGGAGACAAGGATTATAGTTCGACAGGGCACTTTCCATGGAAGTAGTGAAAGCGCAACGAGGGCCTCGTCACATTTTGACTGTGAGAGAGGTTGGAAAATAATTTGTTACCCATAAGGGCTCAGAGATGCTTTTGATCTCTAGCAAGACAGGAGAGTGAGGTCTGGACAGGTCCTGTCCAAATTTGACAACAGTACTCCATTTTTGGCCTGATCTGGCTCTTGTAAAGGTAAAGGATAGCATGAGGAGTCAGGTACTTACTGGAGCGGTTCAGGGAGCCGACCATTTTACCTGCATCTTTAGCAATGGATTGTATCTACGAATTCCACTTCAAGCCAGATGATGAGTTTGAGGCCCAATAGTCTTTCAAGGCAGGGTGCCTCCCCGAGGAGGCATCCGTTTATCCTAACTAGCGGTAGTTCGAGGTTCGATCGACGATAATGGAATATAAGTAGTTTGGTTTTCGAGGTATTGAATGTAACCAGCCAGTTTTTACCTTATTGAATAGTTTGTGCTGGATAGGAAGAGAGATCAGTTGCTAATCTCTGACCATCAAGAGTTTTAAAGGTTCGCCCGTATATAGTCGTATCATCGGCATACATGTTTACAAATGATCTGGGTATATTCTTAGACATATCAGTCATGTAAATCAAGACGGTTGGTCTGAGGAGTAACCCCGGGGAGACGCCTGTGTTGACCGCTACGGCTATTAATCACTACCTTCATGGACCTACCTGTTAGGAAGGATTTTATGATCGAGCAGACTCTTCCAGTGTCACACCTTTTCAAAGGCCTTCGAGATATCTAATGCTATGGTCATCGAGGTGTGTTTGTCAAGAGCCTCACTAATTCAGTGAGTGATGATAGTTAGGACATCGGCAGAGGATCGGACCGATCGAAACCTGTACTGCTCGCCGCTGAAGAGGCTGTTCTTTTCTAGGAGCTCAACGTCTTTGTTAATTATGGCCTCAAAAAGCTTACTGGTGATACCGAGGAGATTGATGGGCCTGTACTGGGAGGGTAAGATTGCACGCCCACGTTCTTGAAAACTGGGCATACGCTTGACACATTCCACAGGCTTGAAAAAAATTACCCTTCAAGCAGCGGTTGAATAACTTCACTAGGATTGGGGATAATTCCGTGTTGATATTATTAAGGGCAACCACTGGAATTTTGTCTAGACTAGTGGCTTTCTTAGAGCCAAGGCTTTTGAAAAAATCTAGACTTCTCGTGCTGTAATGGTAATATTACAGATGTGGGAAGTTGGAGAGGGGATGGTCTTTGTTTTCTAATGTTGAGATTGAGACAAAAGCCGAGGCGAAGAGTTTCGCCTTGTCTGTCGAGAAAGATATGACGTCAGATCCATTTATATTTATGTGCACAGCCGCTTTACCACTGTTAATGATTTCATTGCTGATCTTCCAGAATTCACGAGATCCAATTTGTTTCTTTTCAACCTTGGCCTGACTGTTTGTGTGTAGCTGCACTTGGCGTTTTCTAGAACTTTTTTTCAGCGATTGCGGGCAGTTCTGAATGCTTACAGCATTCAATTACATCCAATTACATCCAATTACATCGCTCCTTTTGATAGATACTGAAGTAGTTGTTTCGGTGAATTATGGCTGCAGCGCATTCAGGGATGAACCAGAGCTGATTGTTTGAATTTTGCTTGAATCTATTTGTGTGGGGAGAGTGTATAAAGGATCCAGAAAATATCCATTCAGAGACAGGGGCAGCAGTTTCAGAGGGCAGCAAGCTTGAATTTTGAATGGGAAGCTTCCGCTATGCATGATCAAAAGCTGTGTCCCAGTCTACCTTCATGTAGCGAAAACTCGTTTTATGGAATAGGGAGGCCTTTTTGGAGTCAGTCTAAACACTGACTAGGGAATGCTCTGATGTGCCTAGGGTTGGGGTAAAACTTTGCTAAGCATTTTTAGGAAAGGAAGTTAGAAAGAGACCTAGGTAGTTCGCTTGATGCCCCGTCACATCCGGGATACGGGTAGGTTCTTCGAGGATCTGTGTTAGTTTAAGTCTCTGCAATATCTGCCTTCGTCATCGGTTTTGTTGAAGTGGACTAACCATTTTCTATGGTGAATATTGAAGTCACCACAGATATGAAAGCTGGTCGAGTGAAATTGAGTTAGTATATTATCAATCTTCTCAGATATTTGGTCGAAGATTACCGTCCCTTCATCCTGAAGGCAATAGAGAATAAAGATGAATGTGGTACTGTGGATAAGTGCCATGCGGAAGCACTTATACGGGATATCAGGGTTCTCATTTTTTGCGTCCCTGCCGTCCTTAATATAGTCTCCGAATCCGTGGCCGTGGCGATTTAGGCGGTGGTGTTTTGTTATAAGTGAGTAGACCGGGACTGTGAGCTCCTTTAGTGGGTTTGTGTTATTGATACCTGTTTCAGACAGTGACAGGAGGTAGGGCTTGAACTGAAGAATGTGGAGTTCCACTTCTGGAAATTTGAAACGTAGACCTCTCACGTTGGTGTAGGAGATGTTGTATACGGGGTCTACTTTCTGGGATCGGGAGGGGGCTGGTTTGAATGAACAAATCTAGCAAATTGGTTTCATGTGTGTATTGATTGGTGTAAGAATAGTAGACAATGAGACAGACACACCTACAGAATAGAATCGCCCAGAGATGCTGCCGTAGCAGTACACTTCATCATGGCGAAGTCCAGAAACCATTCACAAAATGGCAGTACAATAGCCACAATATTATACACCTGCTGATAAGATAGACACCTTCCAAGTTATTCGAAGCTTTGGATCCCTGACTATCGGGTGGATAACGTCAAAACCCAGAAAACATCTGACCCTTAATGAAGGGATACTCATTCCAGAAAAGAAGATACATGTATGCATGTCTCGTCTGCCTAAGCAACAGAACATCTTGGGTAGGAAACATCGTATCGGTCCGAGACCTCAAGGTACCAAGACAAGTTCGCGCATATACATGAGGACTAAAAGACCCATTAAGAGAAGGTGGGTAACGAAGGTTGCTCGGGGCTGCATGTGTATCACCTACCCACCGCCTATTTTATTTAGTATAGTAGATGTATGATTACTAGGACGGGAGTAAGCAAAAGGCAAGTTATATATTCAGCTAAACAAATTCAGGATTAGAAAGGAGAATGATTAAGGATCGGAGTAGAACTGTGCGGTGGGTTGTGAACTGGGGGAGTGAGACAGCTATAAAGTTTCAATTTAGTCCCAGTATCCACTTTCTTGGAAAAGCGTCAAGAAAAACTCATGCACAATTTATCACGTAGGAAAGACTCCAATAAATGTAGCGGCATCGAGTATTAACAATAATGTGCAAGTAATTAATGCAGACGTGTCTGTGTGCGTATATCTGATGATCCGGCGTCCTTTTAAAAGGACTCTGGTGAAATAAATTATTATAATGGTACCTTAAAGTGGTCTGTTTTTCTTTTATTTATATATATATATATATATATATATATATATATATATATATATATATATATATATATATATACACGTCTAGCCACACTGAAGAGCTGTGATACAGCGAAACAGTCTGTCTGTGGATGACATTATATATATATGTGTGTGTGTGTGTGTGTGTGTGTCAAGAAATATAGTCTTAAGGTGTGCTATATTTATGTGATAAAGTGCTGAATATCAGAGATAGAACGTGTGTAATTGCCTATCGCCTCTAAGTTTTGACTTCAATGTTCACTTTTATATATATATACCACTACAGGCACGCACACACGCATATATATATATATATATATATATATATATATATATATATATATATATATATATATATATATATATATAGGTACACATGTTGAATCAAATATTGAGACATAAATTAAAATAGAAAAAGTAGAAAATAAAATAAAAGTATTAGATAAAACGTTTCGTTTCACTAACATAGATTTTCTTACGAAATAAAATTCTTTTTCTCTTTCAATTTACTTCAAGACCGTGTAACCAGTTTTTGGGTTATTCAAAATGGCTAGATACATTCTGTACATACCTTATATAAGAAGTTCGTGAGTGGCTGGAATATTTTCAACCTGATCGACATATAGCCTAATAATTATGCATCGGAACTCTGTTTTGGAAGTTCTTTTTTTTGTGTGTTTGTGTGTACGTGCGTGTGTATGTATCTGTGTTTGAGAGAAAGAGACAGACAGAGAGAGAGAGAGAGAGAGAGAGTTCCTGCAGGCTCCTTGTGTGCGCATAGTTTCAGTAATAAGTGATTTTTTTTACAGTGCCGGGTTGGTAGCTTGGCACCTAAGTTGGACAGTTGTTCAGAACTAAAGATCTCCAACTACCCTACGATTTAAAAAAAAATGGTTCAAACTTGTCCCAAGGCCATTAACATTAAGTGAATGATAAAATTTCCCACCCGGAGTTTGAACTTAGTTCGTCAAATCCATTTCAACAATGTGAGCCGTTACGCCAGCCGCACATCCAATATCCTTTATTTGCTGAGATGAATTATCTATATTTGCGCATTTCCTTGATGAACTTGTAATGTATTCTGCGGTGTCAGTTCGTACACAGCCACTAAAATATTTATGCACTTAACCCATCGTTCGCTTTGTGTAAAAGCCAGACTTTCAATTGGACTTCAGAAAACTTAAGGAAAAAATCTAACTGAAAGACTGACCTACACACAGACCCATTCAAACGAACAATGACAGGTCAGTAGTAGTAGTAACAAAATCTATTATTGGACTATTTTGCCCACTCTAGACAATGCCGTTCAAATATCCTAATGGCACATGACCAAAAACCACTCATTCATAAAATGAGGGACAAATGCATATAATCTCTCTCTATATATGTTTCGTTCTCTTTCTTCCTATGTTTCTCTTCATTTTCTTTGTTTCTCTCGCTTTTTTCTTTCTTTCTTATGCTTTTTTTCTGTCTCCCTTTCTCTGTTTTTGTTTCACACTTTTTCTCTATCTCTCTTTGTCTCATTTTCGTTCTTTCTTTTTTTCTGTATTCTCCCTTTTTGTATTCTCCCTGCTCTCTTTCCTTTTCCTTATGCCATTTTCTTGTTTCCTTCCATCTTCCTTGAATTTTCTTTATCAGTCTATTTTCTTGTTGCCTGTTTCAGGTTTCACTCTAAAGTTAGAGTGGTTCGGACATGTTGGGTTTTTACAAATTACTATTAACCGCAGTGCAACGGTCAACCAGAAAACAACCACCAACAGGTAGACTGCATTGCTGCATTTTTCTACACTTTCTTTCTTCAATGTCCTTTCTGTTTTCTTACCTATAAATTCTAAAATATTTTTCTCAACACCCATCAGCTTCCTACAACCGAAAGAATTATGACCTAACAAGAAAGAATTTGAAAATGACATTAAGCGCTTTTGTCTTCTAGCGGATATTTTTTCGGCTTTTGTGATCGAAAGAGTTTTAAAATTTCAGTGGAATAATTGCTTGAAATATTTAATTTATTCAACTGCTGCATAATTTGCAAAAACGCAAATGGAGAAACCTCTTCAATTCTTGGTGTTTGATCCGAAAGATCATCAAACGGAAACCAACCATGTTCACAGTTAAATGGATCGATGTCTTTGAGTAATTTGACTGAGATTTAGTATTCGCGTTCATTCCAAGTTGCTGACCTCGAAAGTATTTGGATAATTACTATGAATAATTGTATAACCACTAGTTTGCACTGGACATAAAATTAATAATATACACTTTTATTTTGATAATTAAAAAAATATACCCGATCAATTGCAATGAAACACCTTCATACGATCCTCCCCTGTTGGGCGTATAAACATGCAAAATTCTTTAAAACATGTATTCAAATTTAATTAATTAGGAATACTGTGTCTCAAATCGTCAATGCAGAAATTTAGAAATTATGAAAAACAAATAACACTTTTGCAAACATTAACAAGCACATTCCTGCCCTAATCAGCTCAACCAAATAATGGGAAATGAAATGTGATCAAATTTTATGTTTAAAGAATGCAAAACTATCAAGGATTTGGGATTGTCCATATCTGTCTGCTTTTTTATCTGATAAAATACTGAAAGGAGATAAATTTCGTGAAAAATCATCATTCACAATTTTATGACACGTGATTAGATGGAATGTAAATGATTCGGAGCGAATCAGCGGGTAAGCCTGCGTCTGTTTTATTTTGAATTTACAAAATCTCTGAAGATGATGTCGGAAGTAAATGCTATTTTTCTCTTTTCATTAGAAATCGACGATAGAAGATCGTTTGACTGAATAAACATCAGAAACAGCCAGGTCATCTGGAAAAGATATGATGGAAATTTTCCTCCCCACCAAACGAAATTGCATTAAAAAATACTAAGGAAATAAAATAATTTAGTCATAAACTTGACCATCTGATTCAAAATCATGTTTTCAGAGATATTTTAAAACTCCACTTTTTTATTATTTTGAAAAAAAATAGTAGTATCCTCATTTTTGTTGTTTGCTCCGTTTTTATTTTTTTTATTTTATTTTTTTTTTACCCTTTACCAGAAATGTGTTATATATTGAAAGAGTTCTGAAAAGCCTTCTAAATTAGACTTATTTATTTTCATCATAAATTAATAGATTCACAGATTCGTTCGACGCTTTGTCAGAATATTTACGAAAAAGAATTCTTTTCTGAGATTCCTAAGTGCAACATTAAATGCCTTAAGAGAAAGGTACTCAGTGAGAATCTAACTAACAACATCAACGAACGAGATTAACTTGCTAACTAGTGCTTCAATTTATTGGTCCATGATAACTATATAACGGTCAAATCTTGTTGAATGTACTTTGAATTGAATTTCAATTTGTCTAAAAGGCTACACGCTCACAATATAATATTCTTTCGCGCGCGAGTATATCTAATTTGCTTCTTAAGAATTAAGAATCTTGTTAAAACAAATTAATCTTAAGCTGTCTTAATTTCTTGGACAAATACACAGTTTCGAAACAGTTTTTCTTTCATCTTTTTTATCTATTCTTTTTATCGCAACACATAGGTCGGTTTTATATTCTACGACCTTTAAATAAACAGCATGTGTCGGAAATAGTATCGGAAGAATGCTGAATTCACATCACTTAAGGCCCCCTGTCTGATAATGGGAAGTGCCTTACCAATTAGAGCACAATGTATACCAACATTTAAATTACCTCAAATGCTGAGATTTTGTAGCCTAACTTGACAAATATAAATAAATGTAGCAGTTGCTGTATTGATTTTAAGATGAAATATCAAACTGAAATAATTGTTGGGAAACTAAAATTGAAATTATTTTGCGGGGCACGTGTAAGTAGTGACTGTTAGCTGGTTCTCAAATCTGTTCATATAAAGTTGAACTAATAAGTCTCGAGAAAAAACATTTTTCTGACACTTATTTTCATTTTTAAAGAATTACGAATCTTCATAATTATCAATAAATTTAAAATTGAAAACTTTGATTTCATTGGAATTTAAAATTGAAAACTTTGATTTCATTGGAATTTCAAAATTGATTTTGACTTCTGAGTTTCTTTGTCGGAAAATTATTAATATTCATAAACTTCAAGACTTCGGGCGCCTACCATAGAACGATGATTATGAGTTCACACTTTACGGTGCATCACTATGTTGACCTTGTGTCAATCTAAACCACGTCTAGTAAATAACCATAGACATTAAAACTTCCTTAAAGGTATAAGAATCTGACAACAAGTATGAATTTGTAATCTCAGTATGGATTTTAATTACTGAGAAAATACTTGTCCTGTATGTGTCCAAGGCTTTGACATAATGCTGCCCACTGTCTTTATCAAAACTCCACCATGTATCACTTTGATTTAATTATTTTCTGCACTACCAAACAAAATAGTTTTAACTGTAGAAAGGAACTGATTATTAAACAATAAAGTTTGCAGTTTTTTATCTAAAGTCTGTTTTAGTAAATTTTGGTATTCAATCTGTATGTTGTACATTGAAAATTTAAAAACATGGGATTTTTAGTAGTTAGGAATTGACAGAATAGCAATATTATACATATAATATTGCTAACAATTTTTTATAGGAATCAGTAAAAATAAAAATAATTATTGCTAATGACAATGAATGAAAACATTACTTAAGAAATGTGGCTATATATATATATATATATATATATATATATATATAGTATAGGATTGGTGTATACGGAATAAATTCCAATAGCCAAAAATACTATTCTTAAGAGAGTGCTAAATACAGAGTAGAACAAATAATTTATTCGAAAATTATAGCATATTTATGTTATAATTAACGAATAAATTATATATATATATATATATATATATATATATATATATATATATATATATATATATATATAATGTCTACCCTTCCATCCTTTGTCCAAGCTCCTTGAATGATGATCGGCTGTATAGAATTCAAACTTAAGCAAAGATAAAGAAATAAGAAAGCGCTCAAATAGCCAATACTTCTTAGTTGAAGGAAATTGATTGCAATTTTGGACAGAATAATTACCCAGTGTATTTATCGATTTTCCCTTTCAACTTTAACATTTGTTATGGTTGTCTAAAGTGAAATAAAGAAATAAAAGAAGAGAGACATAAATGACAGAATCAGAAAAATTGATGAGTTTGATTCGTTAGCCAAAACAAAGTTTCCGGTAATGTGTTGGTACTTCCGATTAAAAGTAAGGGCCAAGCCAACAAACGGCTTTTCTGTAACCATAGAAACATCTAACAAAACAAATTTCAACACTTAAATTAGTTCGATGAAATTGTAATAGCACTGGACTTCATTCCAAAACGATTCCGTCTGGCTTTTTCTCCATTGCATTTCAAGATTTAAAAAAATATTTTGGTAAAAATTTTTAAGTTTTTAATTCGTATTTTAATTTCTTTTGGTATTCACGGATTAGAAAAACTGCATCGAAGACACGATTCATGTTAACATGTACTCAATGCATAAAATTTGTCGGGCTTTCGACCAACGTGACCCCGTCGATAAAATCACAGATATACTTCTCCAGAAACAGCTGGAACAAATTGACAAGGTGCAAAAGAGTTTTGTCAAAGAAATAACAGTCCAACAAAATCTCACAAAACGTCGTTTCGACGACAAAGTGATACGTACCGAAAATAGATACGCGAAGCTCTTGGAAAGCAGAAATATGACGAATATTTGGCTAGAGATGAAACAGGGCCAGGACTCTTCTTATAAACTGACAAGACCTAACTGGAGTTGTAAAATCAGTCGGAAGAATGCGAAAAGTTTGTTATCGCGTGAAAAGACAGAGATAGGAACAAGCAGCACTGGTGGTGGTAATATAACTGAAGATTCTATGGCATCAAAGACTGCAGAAACAAGATTGGTAGCTCCGTTAAAACGACTAGAATCCTGGCGATTAAATAATGGAGGATATAAGGCTAAATTTCAAGGAAATGTCACGTTTGTAAATCCAAGAACATTACCTACTGATCTAGGTAATAATCCGAAAGTCACTCCAATCAGACCTTTACGACATTTATCGCAGTTGGGCGAGTATTGCAGCCCGGGGAAAGTTGAATCTTGGCGTTCGATTCATTCCAGCGCGAAGAAGCACCGAAGACAGGACTGCTATTTACAAAGTCACTGCTGGGGAAGCAAGTTCTTTTCTAACCGGCGCACACCGGGACGACACAACGAATCAAGAAGATACAATAAAATCGGGTCATCAACAAAAGATTTTCTTGATGTCGGCGAATGTTTTGCTAACGTTTCCCTCCGCGGAAATTCGAACAACTATGAATCAAAAATCAAGGACTTTTGTGATTCACTGAAGCATTTAATTCTAACATCGACCACCGATAATTGATAAAAGTTTAAATGAAAATTCACTTTCTAAATATTCTTCACTTGATGTTGTTAACACAAGGTTTAGGGTGATCTTATTCTTCAGCCCATATCTGATTTTATATTTTGTGAGGAGGAGGAGGAGGAGAGAGAGAGAAAAGAAATTATACATATTTTATTTTTTAAAGTAAAAACTAACATGACAATAAAAATGTGGTCACTAATTTACTAATATATCAACCAAATAAGCCCACCACGGTACAGTGCTTGGTACACCATATAGCCACCGAAGTAGGCAAACAATTTCAAAACCTGCTAAACAAAAACTACATAATGTTGAAAACGGATGAGCTCAACTTATGTCACCTCCTTCAGATTCCTCATTCCATCGTTGGATGCTCTTTGTTAATAATTTGGACCTTTTCTCTGAGTGGGTACTGTGTACTTTTCTGACTGCAGCCATACCAACATTTTTACAGTCTTCGAGTTTGACTTTAAGGACACGTTTAGTTTTCCTCATATATACATTTTCTTAAAGACATAGAAAATTAACTTATTTGCCATGTTATAAACGTGTCGTTTTTCAAATGCAAAAATGTCAACAGAATATTGCAATAAAAAACTGCGAATAAGTTTGGTGAGTTTTTATTTCGATTGTTATTAAATTATAATTTAAAGAATTTTTCTCTGCTCACGTAAATAAAGCCACTTGACGAAATGTCTTTCTGACAATTGAACCCTTGTTCGCGTTGTTGATACAACGTTTCGCTTGATACATTCTTCCGTTCTAGTCAGTTGTATAATCCTTTAGAGAATTTTTTGTATAAAAATTTATGTAGTACAAAGCCTTGAAAACTTTTGATACGTCAAAATAACACATTTACTCTATATCAAAAGTAAAAACAAATATATATATATATATATATATATATATATATATATAACAAAGATTATATTACGCCGAAAAAAACGACATAGATGTACGCGTTAAGGGCAAGATAAATAATATATATATATATATATATATATATATATATATATATATATACACGCACAATTCTATGAGCTCTACACGGGTAAAATGATAATGGAGAAAAGAAAAATGAAAAATACGTGATATTTTAAACTAAATGAGAGGTTTGTATGAGTTCAACCAGAAAAATATCCCCAACTGAATCGCTCTTTTCCAGCCACCTTACACGGATGTAATTAACCACCACACAAAATTTGGAATGTTAATATCACTTCTTAAATTGTTAGACTCTCTTTCACATGAATGCTGCTCATTCTTTCGCTTTATTGCTTAATCCAGAGGACTCAGACTCGTTAAGTAGGTTTTTGCTCTTTTTCTCTAGTTTTATTGGTTTCGATATGCTCTGTGAATTTTAAATTATTCAAGCTTTTTTTCCTTGTCTCAAAAATTTAGCAGTTTGTTTTTAGTTACTTTCCTTTAAACGTCTCAATTCGTTAAATAATCTCTTAATATAAAACCACAACTTCAAGCTTTCACTGTCATGCAATATCAGGATTATATATTTTCATACATCTGGGATAATTTTACTTAACACATTAAAAAAATAACACCAAGATGTTGAAAGCACAGAATCCGATACAAATATATATATATATATATTTTCGCTGAATAATATTTCCTCGCATGTATGTATATACGTGTGGTGGGGTTTGTGTGAAATTATGATAGGTAAAAATTATTATTATATATATATATATATATATATATATATATATATATATATTATAATTTAAAAATAGGGTTCCATCGCTACACAAGAATTACTGTTTCAAAACAGCAACTAACTAAATCTTCAAATTTAATTAAAAAATTAAATTAAAATCCCTAATACTGTTTCATTTTGAAGCGAATTTTGGAATAACTTATTTTGAATTTACAGAGTTTTATAAGCACATACATTATTCGTTTCTAACGATGGGGGAAATTCAATCATTCTGACAAGGGGTGGTATTCATTTTCACTGACAACTATTGTATCAAAATATGAGTTACTTTCGAAATGAGGTTAAGTTAAGGTACGGTAGGGGTGCCTGTTCAACAAATGATGTCATCCGTTTTTCGCATGTTGTCTGTTTTTTTTTGTTTTTCAATGACAAACGAATGATTTTTTTTCAAAAGGGTTGTTTGAATATTCATATTACATATTGAATATTCATATTCAAACAACTCTTTTGGAAAAAAAATCTTTATGTACACAATCACAAATTTAACGGCAAAACAAGTGCCAAAAAACTTTGTCACTGAAAAAAAAACAGACGATATGCGAAAAAATGGATGTCATCATTTCAACTGATAAATTATGAATTAAAGTACAATGTTTTTTTTTTAAATGAACAAAAACAAGTTATCTTTCTTTTAATATCGTAAAGTTTTCCCGATTTAGAAAAAAAGTAACGTCTTCGTTTGTTTTGTTTTTTTACATATCCCCGGTTTTATTTTTATTTTTTTTAAATAAACAAGCACAATTGTATTTTATATGATAATTTATCAGTGATTAGTTATAAATACCACGTTAAACACGATAAAAAAAAACTGGCATCATTCGGAGAAATAAAATTGATTGGTGTACGAATAATTTTGTCGTTGACTATATAAACTTAAAGAGGTTACCGTTCGGTTAATGTGTATTGTAATATTGTGTATTCCTTCTGGGGAGGGGCGGCAAAAACACTAGCGGCCTCACTGTTACTTGGTAATTTAAAAATTATAAAAAGGCGTTCATATTGTATTCAACAAGTAATTTTTAGTTATGTGCTCTTTATTTATAAATGACATTTAGACCTCCAAAAATTCGTATGTATTTTTCATAAAGGAAAAATCCTTTTTGAAGCTTTCCCCCAGTTTCAATTGAAAGCTAAAGGGTTAAATTTTCTAATTCCAGAAAAAATATAGTGGGGTATTTCAAATAGAAATTTGGATGATTTTTAGTCGATTCTTCCGAAAAACAAATCGAAACGGCTATTTTTAACTTTTTTAGAGAAATGTAAACTTAAACTTATTTTTTCCTTTTTGAAAAGCCAGCTAAAATAAGATATATATTTCTGAAACGTTACTTTCGTAAAATTAGCAAATTTAAAGTTAAATTAATCTGTTCTGAAACTAATATCACTTACTTATAGCATAAAATTTTCTAGACAAACATTTCTTGACTTCGGTGTATTGTTATTTTCAGGTCTCCATTGATAATTTGATGTGTTGACAGGTTTAGTACGGTGTACTAAAATTGACATAACGGTTTATAATTTAAAATACTATAAAAAATTTCTTACATTATTGAGTTACTTCTTTTTCATTATTTAATAGCTAAGATAATGATAATTTTATTAATTATTAATATTACTTTAAATTATTACATTTTTAATTTAATAACTGAGATAACTGCTAAAATTATTATTATACTCTAATAATTAAAATATCTCACTTGGTTATTGTTTAAATTGATAAATGAGATAATTTTATTATCTCAATTTAATTTTCAATTTAACTGAAAGTGAGATAAGACCTTTATATGTCAAGGGGCTTTCCCCAAGCAGGAGACACGCTTTGAAACACGTGACCATTTAACCATAATGTCACTTATGAGATATCATACTAAAAAAAATATAACATTTTGAGTTTGACGCACCAAAAAATATTTTTAATTATGGTAAAAAGTTTTGGTAGAATTATTTGTATTAAGCTTTTAATTTACACATAGTAAATATAGTCTTCACTCAAAATCTTAATAACCTACCCCATACTCTGGAAGAATTTTAAAACATTTTTTTAAAATTAAAGAAAAATGAAAAAAACTGAAAGAAAAGTGCAAACAATTCTTGTAAAAATTCTTTATTCATCAAAATTTTTTTTCTTCAGATGATAATGTCCTTAATGTATATTATTTATAAAAGCAAATAAAAGCCTATCTAATTCAATAATTAGAGTTTTATTGCAGTTTTTATTTTATGATTTGGAGCAGATTTTTAAAAAGTTGGCAGTAGATGTGAAAAAAAAAAAATTGATTTAATTTCTCCAAGGCATCCTGCTTATAAGTAATATAAAACAATTTGCAAACTGTTTGAAATTCTAGAAAAATTCATAAAATCAAGTTGTGGGGGTAACAGATTTAAAAAAAAATATTTTTACCAAGATTTTGTAAAAACAAAAATTTAAAAAAAAGACCCACCTGTGTTAAAAAATGCTTTCCGGCAATATTTTAAACAAATGTATTATTTGAATTAATTCAGATTATTTAAACTTCAAATCATTTGATCTTCCTCATGGTTTCAGAAAAGTATATTTTATTTTTGTAAGATTTTTAATAAAGTAAATTGTATTGACAGATTTGAAACATGGCCGATTTTAGCTATTTAAAAAAAATAATTTCAATCAATATTAAATTTATTCTATTAGTTTGTAATTAAATCTAAAATAAAAGCTTTAAGATTTTTCATTTTTAAAGAGAATTTTAAAACTGAAGTACATATACATATACACATGTATACACACACAACTGCCCACCACCAAAAAGGAAGTCATTTTTGCCTAAAATATTTTTCAATATAATCTTTGAAAGTGTATATATATATATGTAGATAGATACACACACTCAGTGATTCAAATTTAAGGTTCAAGATTAGAACTAAATGTACAAGAAATTTGTACAATAGGATGTACAAGAAATTTGTGATTAAAAAATGAATGTAAAATAAAATTAAGACTGTTCTGAAATTAAAATCAAATCACAATGACATGTTACATGTCATAGTATGTAAACTGCTTCAATTAAATGCACATTGAGTTGTTTTTATTGATTTTTAATTATATATTGATAAATTTTTATATTGATTAATAAATTAAGTTCTATTAGATTAATTGTTATGGATTTTTTTTTTTTTTTCAAGGAAAAAAGTTTTTGCATGTGATTTATTTTAGAAATTGTGCATCTTACTTGGTTTTACTTTGAAAAGAATTTGGTAATTCCTTAGTTTTGTCAGATTCACAGTTTAAGAAAAAAAAAAAAAAACATTTTTTAAATTTTCTATATCAACTTTATTAAACACTAGCCAAATTATCCACGCCTTACTGCATGCCGCACATATTTTTTGTAAGAAAATGATTGATTCTAAATCATTGTTATAATTTGTATAGAAAAAAATGCATTTCAATATTACTCTATGATCTTGCCAATGTGACCACTATCTTTTGGCTTTTTACATCTATATTTTGGATAGGAGTGATTCCCTTGTTCAAATTTAAATTAAATCCAAGGGAAAAGAAAATTTCAATGGGAGATTTGTGCTCCCCAGGAATACCCTTTGATCAAAATAAAATATACTTATTCAAGTACTCTGGGTAATGTAGTTTCAGAATATATATGGCTATGGGGGTCTATCTCCCAAATCCTAGAAGTTTGATAACAAATAATTAGACAGGCAGGTTACAATAGAGATTTGCCATTACCTACTCCTATCTTTTGGGTAACTAAATTAATTTCATACTTTTGTTTAGTTTTTTTATTTTTCAGAAAAAGAACTGCTTTCTATAATTTTTACCATCTTCCAGAGGATTGATTTATTTTTCATTAAGAGATTTCCGTAATGACCTAAATAAATAATAATCCCTTGATAAAATCTCTGACAAATGTGGCAGATGAGCAAAGCTGTAACACTTTTTGTCTTGACACTGAAGATTCATTATGATGGCATATTGCAACTTTCTTTTAACCAATTACACATCAACGACAGGGTTAAACTTAGTAAGACCCCAATACTTCATAGACTAATTGTCTAAAATATCTTGTTATAATTTTACTTAGAACTCTGATTGGACACCACATTTGACTTTTTACTGGTTAACCAAAATTTTATGATTGTAGTTTGTTTAGCTTGTATTAACTTTGATACTATTCCAGACAAACATTTTTCATTGATTTCTGCTTTCACTTTGCCTGAGAAATACTTTTTCAAATTAATTCTTTGCTTTTCTGGAAGGAACACATCATACCATATACAACTTTCTTTGGATGAAGACCTGACTTCTGATTTAGTTGTGGTTCATTTTGCTTACTTCCACAGTCACTTACATTCTGAGTTGGTGTTAACCTCTTTTTTTTTTACTTATCAGCTTGTTTTCTTTTCATAAATGAAACATATTTGCTATGTTTAAATAGCAAATCACACAAAGAACCAAAGTCGAGTATTTTGACTCTGTTTATGTGGAAGCCATATATACAAGTGACTATTGTAACAAAACTGTTTCAAATGGATATTTTGAGTATTTTAGCTAATTCCTGAATCATATAACATTGATTATTCACACATCTTCATGTAATCACTTTAAAGATCAACTAATCTAACACAGAAACATAGTTTAGTGAAAAATCTCCAACATGAAAATTCACAAACCACTTTTGACGTTGGATTAGTCACAATACCTTCTCTGTAAATTGAGTGAATCTTTAATCTTTTTTTTTTTTCTCCAAGAGTTAGTTCACCTTTCTTGGAATAAAAACAGCAGAAAATATTACTTATTTTCTTCCATATTGTCAGAATCAATAAAATATATTTACAACTGGTACCCATGATTGGTGTTCAAACACATGATTTTAAATGTTAATGCAAGCACTTCTCACTTAGCAGATTCAATCCCCATTTCATCTGAAATTGTGCTATAGTTAGTAAATATCTCAGTAATTCGATTAGTTATAACAAAACACCATCTCATTGCTTTGGATGATTGAGGAAGAAACAATTTGAATATATTTCAGAATTTATTTAACTTCTTCACAAATAACAAGTGAAAGAGAGAAAATGCTTGGACACAACATTTGACTTTTTACTGGTTAACCAAAATTTTATAATTAATTTTTAAAGTGTACTATTTATTTCAAATTAGACTTTGTTTTGACAGAGACATAATCATTATCTCTTTCTCTATTATATATATAATAAAAAATATACATTTTTTTCTATCACTTTTTGCTGTAATAGTTATTCCTCTTGCTTTGGCAAGGTCATGTAGCACTCTTACAATAATGACAGACTGTTCTAAGATGTTTACAAAGCTGAAAAACCAACTCCGTGAAAGAACAAAGTGCAATAATAATTGAAAAAATACATTGTAAGATGAAAACCTCCTAAGTACCAAGTAAAATATCAATTTCATAAATGCCACCATTTCTGCCTGCATATATGCAAAATGATTCATTTCAAATTCATATCTACACAGACATATTGATATTTACCAAGTTTAACTTAAGTACAGAAGTGTGGAGTATGCATTTCTTTGGAACTCATGTGGAATGGCTTGTTAATCATAACTCAACAGGTGCCCTCTACTAGATTTGTATGCCATTTCCCTTTAGAATGTGGGTAATTATATCTCTCCAAAGGCTCCTACTTTTTGTCACTCTCTCTGTCAATTCTCTTTCTCCCTTTGTGATACTAGTTCCTCCTCCTCTGCCAAGTAGATCACTTGATCGTTTCCTCTGCTTCAGTTGCCCTCAATGTATCCATGATTGTTAAATTCTCCAAGATGTTTTGTCTCAAACTTTTCAGCTGTCTTTCTGATTATCAGCCATTTTATCTTTATTCAATTATCTTTAGAATTTCCCCAATTGCCACTGTCTGCAGTTTTAAATATATTAGTAGAGCTACATTTTAGTTGTGTCAAGTCTTTTTTCATTTGTGTTACCATTATCCAGATTTCTGTCAAATAGGAAGATAGACATTTGAGTAGGTATGTCCCAGGTAACGCTAAAAAGGTGGTATACCCTGGAGAAAAAAGGTCCCCAAATTGATAAAAAAAATTGTAACATGTAAGTGTTTATGTTAAAATTAAAGTGGGAAGACCAAGGTATTTTTTAATTATTTAAAAAAATTTTTTTTTCATTTGCAGCATTTTTTAAATTTAGGTTGAAAATCTTGTTTTTTTTAGGTCAAAAATTAGGTAATATTAACATTACTTGTTTTTTTACTGTTTTCAGTTGAAAAAAACACATTGATTTGGAAAATCTTGCAAAAATCAAGTACTTGTTGGATTTTAATGAAACTTTCAGAACTTATTCACAAATGATTGAAATTATTTTAGAAATGTTTATCATTTTGAAAGTCATGGTATAAATATTTTTTTTTTATATCTGTTACACCCCTCGAACTTAATTTTATGAAAACTTCAAAAATTTATTTTCAAAGCCTGATATTTTTTTTTCAATTAAATGCACAAGACTCTGAAGATTCTAAATCATCGATTTTTTTGGTAAAAATGTGCAAAATTGTCCAAACTTTTACCTCAATTGTAAACATACAAAACCCAATAAAACTAAGATAATTCAAAAAACTTTTTATGACTTTTCTGAATAACATATACTACGGTAATTCTTATGTGAAAAAAAAAAAAATTTTGATGAGAAATGAATTTTTACAATAATTAGAACAAATTACATCACTTCTGCGCTACCATACGATAAATTCGCTTGACGTAAGTTGTCAATATATTGACACCCATCAATCACGCACACGCGCAAGTACCACAGTTGGAAATATCTCTCTTAAAAAATTTTCTGCTAAAAAAGTAATGTTTCTTTCAAATTACATTAAGTATACTTTAATCATTCTAAATTTCCTAAGATAACAAAAAAAAAGGTGTAACTGAATTTTAATTGATTTTTGAACTAATTTTGATTTTTTTTTACAAATTCGGGCAGAAATGTCGATAAATCAATTTTACTGATTTTTTTTTATTCAAGAAAAACGAGATTTTTAAATAAAATTTTTAAAATTTATAGGAAGGATTAAAAAATCTGAAAAAATATTCAAAAAATACTTTGGTCTTCCCTCTTTAATTTTAACATAAACATTTACACGTTAAAATTTTTTTTTTATCAATTTGGGGACCTTTTTTCTCCAGGGTATACCACTTTTTTAGCGTTACCTGGGACATACCTACAGAGTGTTATTCATTTGTAGCATTAGTTTTCATTCCCTTATGATGTCATTTTCTGAAAAGTAATATTCACTATTCTTATACACCTTTGAATTGTCATACTTTCCGTCATTTGTCATTACACTGTCCAGTTTGTTAAATCCACCACTTCATTTTGACATCTCCAACTTAGTGATAAAAATACTTAAGCTTAGCTTAGTCTGAGGTAAGACTGTAAGAAATAGGATAATCAATGAGGTTTGCACTCATTACAAGTTACCCTAAATAAGAATGCACACATGGTACATATTTTTAACATTTTGTATTTTAACTTAATGGACCAAAATATATTTTGATGTTAAACTTGACATTCCCAAGTTACAATATTACAATGAAGTCAGTGAAATTAAAAAAATTTAAATAACAAATATTTTAATTATAAATATTTTTATCAGATTTCCTAATTTTTTTGAGTCATTAAATTAGGTACCTCCACGAGATCGCTAAAAAAGAGTATAGCATGATGAAAAAGATGCCAAACTTGACAAAAACAAAATGTTATTGTCTAAATGTTTGTTATTATTAAGAGGAAAGATCAAAGTATTTTTGGGGTATTTTTTTCCATTTTTTAATCGTTCCTAGCACGTCCGAAATTTTTGTTAAAAATCTAGTTTTTTTTTGAGTCAGCAAAACTGACCATTTTTTTCCATTTTAAAAAAACTGGAAATCTCACTTTGAAATTCTTTTAAATATCAATTATCATTTTTTCAAAACTTATTTTAAGAAAATCAGAAATTATGTTTATTTAAAATATTTTAAACCAAACTTAACTTATCTTTTGTGCCAAAAAGATGTAATTTGAAAATAAAACAAAGCAGGTCATAAACTTTCGCGTCTCTTGACAGGTGATGAATGACATATTTATGAATTCCATGAGGCTAATTTGTTCTACGGAAGGAGAAAAGTGAAATAATTTACATTTAAGTGAACAAATTATTTACCTCGTTATTTTTAACGAAAACTTTCAACGGTCTAATTTTTTTTTTTTTTTTTTACTTAGCTTTCACCTTTACGTTTATGATGCTTTATGGAAAATATATAAAGAAATTAAAATAAGACTGTTAAGAGTGACATTAAATTTCATATTTCCTAAGAAATGTATCTAATTAATTTATAGGTACCTTTCTTATGAAATTTTATCAGAACTGTACATAAAATACTATAATTTTATGTACATTTATTACATTTTACTGTTATTTGTATTTGCATTCATTTTATTATTAATTTTGATATTTCATTTATGGAAAAATGTCATAACTGAGATTAATATAAAAATAAGATCATATAAATTTCGTAAGATGATACTGATACTTGTAGGTACCCTTTTCAGTTGAAATTGAAAAATCAAATTAACTTCTCCACACGTGTTTCGCAAAAGTAAAGGCCTTAACAGCAGAGAACTCAAATAACACAACTTAATTATATTCTGGTTGGTCTTCCGTACTTTATAATTACAGCCAGGTTATAAGCACAAAATTACATTTCTTAATTACTGTGGATCTTCTGATTAGTCAAAATGATACAATTTACAACGCGCTAAAAAAAGATCTATCTCATAAGGACACTTAGGAAAGCCGATGGGGCTTTTAACTAATTTTATAATATTTTAACAACTTAAATGTAAAATCTATTATAATTAAAGAAATAACAAATAATTGTATTAAAAATTCATTTTTCATCGAAAAAAAATGTTTGCTTTCAGGAAATATTGTCCATATTCATAAAAACAACTAAAAGCAAATAAAAGCATTTGAAATTAAATAATATCTTTGTTTTATTGAATTTTGTATGTTACAATTCAGAGCTGATTTTCAGGTACATTGGCTCCAATTAAAAACAAAAAAACATGATTTGCATTCCTCAAAGCCCTGTGCTTTTAATTATTGTAATCACTAAACCCGATGCGATCAAATTTCTAGCGTTTTCATAAAATTAGTTGGGGGGGGGGGTAATAAATATTTAAAAAAATATTTCTACCATGACTTTAATAAAAAAAAACATATTTATAATAATTTCGATAATCTCTGAATAGTTTCTGAAAGTTTCATTAACATCTGACAATTATTTCTATTTTTGCACGATTTTTCAAATTAATGTGTGTCATACCAAAAAAACGTGCTAAAAATTGTCTATGTTATTTACTAGTTCCGCTGATACAAATAAAAACAAGGTTTTTTTAATCAAAATTTAGAATGTTCTAAAAAGAAGGAAACATTTTTTAAAATAATTAAAAAAAACTTTGGTCTTTCCTCTTAATAATAACATAAGCATTTAGACAATAAAATTTTGTTTTCGGCAAGGTTGGCGTCTTTTTCATCAAGGTATGCTCTTTTTTTAGCGATTTCGTGGAGGTACCTACATTAAATTGAAGGAAAATCAGATTAATAAAGTAGCTTCAAACTCAAATTAAAATCATATTCCAATAACAAAATATAAGTGAAAGAAAATTATTTAGAATATTTGTAATTGGGGAAAATACCACATCTAAAAACAATTTCAGAGCATTTCTATTATTAAAGTCAACAATATAGCAAGAAATAGGTAAAGAAAAAATATTAGTAGAGTACTAAGATTAATCTGTAGTCACAAGTGTTGACGTAGGAAGGCATCTTCCATGGAAGATGAGTTTTGAATATATATGTCAGTTCAGATTTGATCCCAATTTACTTATGTATATTCATTTTCCCCTAGTTTTATGGCCAAAGAATTTATAACAGATGAAGAAAAACCTTTGAGAAATATTTCAACTAATTTAGATAAACAGCTTCTTAAAAACATTTTCCTTTTCACTGACTTATAAACTTTATGGTTTAAAAATAGATTTACATCTGACAGCCATTAAAATTAATAACAAGCATACTTTTGTAATTTACAACTTTTTGTTTTTATACATACTGTGTTGCTATCTACTAACTGATATTTTCTGTATCTGAAATGTAAACAGTAATTTAAGAAATAAAGGAATTTTTTTACATTTGACATTATTCATTACAATAAACATTATTTTTATGGGTACATGTATCAGTTCATTTACAAACAGTGAATACAAGCTAGATTTCTGTTTAATAAAGCTTTCAACAGTCTAGATCTAGGACAGTAAATGTTAATTTTGGTATTTGTAAATTAACAGTAATGTCTACTCAAACAAGAGTACCCTTTCAAAATAACATTTATGTTAATGTCAGATTGTTTTTGTTTTTTTAGAAATCCATCAAATATATGTATAGATATATATAATCTAAGTAGATTATATATATCTATACATATATGAGAAAATGTACATGTAGTGCTGTGGCTATTGGCATTCTGAGTTTAAATCCAGCTAAGGCTATTGCATTAACTTTTGCATGAATACACTTGGAAAAGTTCTGACTCCTTACCTTCCTTTCTAGCTATTGATTAATCAGCAGGGTACACCAGGTTCTCTAGCCTTGGATGGCAAAAAGTCTTTAAAAAAAGAACAACTCTGAATTTAAAACCTTTGCAGCCTTGCAATCATACCAACTTATGAGAAAGGCTTCAGATGTGAACACTGAGAAAATATCTGGAGTTGGAATCCCTAGGGTAGTTCATAGCTGTTTCAGCAACCTGGACCATTTTCAATGATATCTGTCCCTCCTATCTACCAAACCAGAGAGAATCAGTAAGCCACAAGGGACACTGTGCTTGAAATATTGTCAACTCCATAGTTTTCCAAGACTATCTGATATATGCATATGCCCTTAAACATGTGTCAAAACTGCAAGATTCAAATGTATTTGAAAATCATCAGAAAGTCATTGAGGATGCAGAATTTGACATAACATGGGATTACAATGGAGTTGAGATCCTGGATCTTAAGAAAAGGAAAACATTGGGATTGGTTTGATGACAATCATCAAACCAATGCCAACATTTCATTTTCTAGTTTTCAGCAGATCACCAAATGTTTGGGGGCTAAAAATATATTAAAACAGTGCATTAGATAAAGATTGTCTATTTAGAACAGTTTCATAGTAAAATAAAATTGCCATCCCAGCACAAAATACATCAAATAAAAACAACTAGTGTTAGAAAGTTCCAAGAAAACTCAGTAAGCTTATAACTCAAAAGTCTTGACAGGAATTGTGAAAAAATCCATAAAATGTTCAATCGATTGTTTGATGATATCTGGATCTTGACAATTCTCTTTTGAGACTTGAGAGGTATCATGGATAGAGACTGAGTCAAGATCCAGATATCATCAAACAATGAATTGAACATTTTATGGATTTTTTCACAATTCCTCAGTTGTTAATGAATAGAAGGCACCAAGTTTTATGCATTCTTAAGGCCTTCATGGATGTGACAAGCTTGAGCTACTAATATTGGATGTCTGGATGAGTGATCCTGTATCCCACTTCTGGGTTGACATAATTATAATTTAAAAATAAATGTTCAAAATCAGTGTATGAAGACTTCAGAGGAAGTCATTGGGAAGGTCTTTACAAAATTCTTGTTAAAAAGTGAATTTGTTCTGCAGTCATCTCAGTGAGCCAATGTACATTTAAAGTGGGTTGTGGTACAACGGGCATCTATTAATTTCAAGAAAAATGTATTGAATATTATGTAGCTCTTTTTATCGAGCTAACCAAAGCATTCAACACTGTGAAAACGACTGTTCTGTTGACAATTCTTGGCAAACTTAGATGTCTACCTGAATCCATTAAAATATTCAAACTACACTGACATGTCTATTAAGGGAATCTTTATTCTATAACTGACATTGTTGTTTAACAGATCAAAGCTTCTAGTATCCAGAGATGGGCAGATTCCCTTACTAGAGTGGGAAATAGCAGATTACCTAATAAGTTATTTTATAGAGTAACTATCTGGTAAACATCCAAAACAAGTTTATGGTTGTTGTTAAAACACTTGGCATTGATGCTCAGGGTTAAGAAATGTCTGCCATATATGTATTAAAGCCTGCAGAAATGAAGCATGTCTTTTGAGTGAGTTATGCACTTGCAGCTGCTCAATTAAAAATTGCAGAAAAATGTAAACCAGAGACAATGATATCAGGTATAGCTGACCATATATGGGTGTTTAGATTGATCTATTTTACTTGTCCACTCTTGTTGGATTATTTAATATTGAGGACCCAATGAAGCTTGAAATCACTAGTAATGATTACATGTGGCAAGAAAAGTAACCAATACTAGTAGAATGAATATATAGAGTACACAAGAAGTGATTGAAAGAATCAGCATGTATAATCTCCTCAGTATGCCTCCACCATATGTGAGCATCTACTTAAGAAAATACATTAACACTAAAAGTAATAACACGAGTCAAGTGAAGAGACAGAGAAGTGATATTAGGCTGAAGTTTCTAAGTTTTCACCAATTAATTGTGGTAAGTTAATTTTATTTTGAGATATTTTAATTAAGCACATTTATTTAAAAAATTTTATGTGGTTATGTTTGAATCCCAAATATCTTCGATAAATGTTTGAGGAATTATTCTAACACCTTGCCTCCACCAATTTAAGCTAATATTTGTAAATATTATTTTAATCAGTAAACCATGGTCACAAGTTTCACATAGAATAGACACAAATGAGGCATAACTGAATCACTGTACAAAAACCTTTTTTGTTTTCTGCAGATATCTAACTTTAAAATATAAACAGCCCAAAAGTAGTTAACAATATGCTGTATTTGTCAACTGCAATACATTCATATGAATACCTGAATATTGGCTTTATATTGCATTTAAATCTTCATAAATAAATTTAGTCACATTTCCCCTCTCCCAAAATTTGCCATGTATAGTAACGTCAGTTTTATATTTTGACAAAACACACACAGCATAGTCCCCATAGCCTGTATATAATATATATACATCTTTCTTCCTAGTATGTGCTCATATCCTTAGGACAATATAAAATAAGCATTTATGCATCATTTTAATAACCCATTGGCTTTTAACCATGTTAAATTTAACCTGCAAGAAGCATTGTCCACCAGCCATTAGAGCATATTATCCATATTCAAGAAATCCATGCAACTTACTTCCTTCTCTGAATGGGTTTAAGCCATCCACTTTGCCTATTGTTTGTTTAGCTAGTGTTAGAATGACTTGGCATCCAGTGTTCATGCCTCAACCAGGGCAGAAACCGAAAGAACACTCTAAATACACAAATAATGCAGTTACTGATTAAGTTAACATATTGAAGAAATATCTATCAAAATTTATAAAAAAATAATAGATGTTACTACCTGAAAATAAAATTTCCAAGTTTCAAAAATGGTTTTCCACAACTACACATAAATCTGATCAACATTCTTATTTGATTTGTTCCTTACCACCTCTTCTAGCTTTTGTCAAGCATCACAACTCTGTCCACTTGGTAATTTGATCATGCTGTAATATCTGTTATTTCTTTTGAGTCATCTATTAGAAAAGAATTTATTTCATGACTTTATTCAAGATGCCCCCATAATTTATATTCTTAACCTTCCTATTGAGAATTGTGCCATAGAGGTTTCTTCTTGGGGTAAAGCTGGCACTGATGGTTCTGTACCTTCTTGTAAATACCAGGTGAAACCACAACCTTATTTCAAAACCCACAGGAATTACTTTTTCCAGGTGTACCAATGTGATAGTTGCAATCACATGACACCTATTTGTATCTGCTCACAATATTTATAAATGTGTCCTCAAAGAGGCTAAGATGATAGAATGAAGCACTGTATAGCCTCTAAGTTTGGCTCTCATGACTACTAGCAGCTCTGTAATAGTGTATTAAATAAGAGTAAGTTTTCAATCCGTCCTCTCTTCACTCAATTTGGGGTGTCAACATTTTCTGCTGAAAGCAGAATGTTTGGCTCATAAAATCTCTTCAAATTCTCATTTGGGATATCTTTGTCTGACTTCCTACTTAGAACTGTCTCTCTATTGAGTGATATTCATGTAACTCCATCCATGGTTTCTGCTATCCCTAAATTGGATTTCCCCAAAGCATGTGAACTTGATAGTATCCCTGCAATAGCACTGCCTTTTAAACTCTACAATAAAGACCTTGTCAGAAATCCTCCTCCATAGTTCCAGTCAAAGGCAAATCATTAGATCCTTCTATCAGCTAATTAGCTTTCTACCTCATTTTAGGAAAGTACTAGCTCTAGTTATCTATGAATTGGTTAAGCACCTCACCTCCCAGTGTCTTCTTTCAGATAAGCAATATGGTTTTCACTTCTCTAGGTCAGCTGCTGAAAGAGTCTTATTAAGAATGAAGCTCAATCTGTTGCTTTGGATATCTCATTTGATAGGGTTTGGCATGCTGATTTTCTTCACATGATGAAAGGTCATGGTATGTCTAGATTAATTTTTTAACAGATTCAATCTTTATCAAATTGTAAAATAGAAAGTTATTTTGAATGGCCACTCTTCTAGATCATTTTGCATTAATACAAGTGTCCCCCAGGGCTCTATCCTTGGACCTACATTGTTTCTAATTTTCAATGACCTTCCAGTTGTCATCAGTTCTCAACTCAGTATCTATGCTGTTGACATAATTATTTACTCCTGTCTTAATAATAAATCTGATGGGTTCAATAAGATCAAATTGGCAGATGATTTAAAAATGACCTATAATTTTCTGTTAACTGGGGCAATTAACAGCTTAAATTTAATGCCTCTAAAACAAAACTGCTCTTTTGTAAGAGAACCCCTTACTGTCTTCTATCAGCATGGGTGAGGCTAACCACCAGGAGAATGACTCATTATGCCTTCGCAGACTAACATTTTCCACTGACATCGAATGAAAGGATTATATTGAATCAATTGCTAGTTCTGCTGCTAGGAAAGTTGGTTCATTAGGTAGTGCTAGACAATTTTTCTCACCAGAATCTATCTTACATATTTTAGGTCCACTATTCATCCTTGCTTTGAATATTGCTGCCACTTCCATTCTGGTGCACCTGTTATATATTTAGAGATTCTTGATAAAAGAATCTCCTGGCGTCTCAGCTTCAACCATGTTTCTCTGTGCTTTTTCTATAATTTCATGGTAATTGTTCTGATCAACTTTCCTCAATGGTATCTAGACTTTATGAATTTAAGCACAGTACTAGATTATTTGCAATTTCTCATCAGTTGAAATGGCTAGATGTAATTCTAAGTTCTATGCTAATAGCTTCTTCTATTGCACTTCTCATTTGTGAAACTATCTTCTGGCTTCTTGCATCCCAGTCAACTTTGATCTTCAAAAATTTAAATGCAACATCAATCATTGTCTTCTTAATTCCTATTCTTTTATTGTTCTCTCCTTAATAGTGTTTTTTTTTCCTATTCTCTAAAACTCATTAACCTCTTGCATCTTGATTAGGGTGGAATGTTTACAAAACAAAAAAGAACACACACACCTGCCATTCTTGGCAGTGGCATTGGCAGCTATATATTTTGATTGATTGTCATTATTACACAAAATGAAAAATCCTTCACATTCACTGAAGTTATAGTTTCCTTACATGAAAAGGTTTTGAAAGAGGAACCAAACCTATTAAAGTGTTCCTAAATTAGAAACTTTCTGTGTTTATTATGCATCTTATGAAGGTCAATTTGCACATGTTCACAGAGCACTTTATTAGCAACAAAACTTCAAATTGTTAAATAAAACTGGAACCAAATCCACAATTCTTAATAAAAAGAACAATTCCTTAATACTGATTAATGTTATTTTGAATTTAAATACAATAACCGTAAAAGGACAGCTATCTTAACCAGATGTTTTTAAACTTTTTATACCAGTTACAAAAGCAAAAAAATAACTTTTTTTTTTCAAATGGGTGGCACAAAAATAATGTCGCTTTCTCGCATAGTAACATATGTGAGAAAACGACATTATTTTTGCACCAACCTAATAATAAGCACTTGTTAAATGCAGCATTGTGGCACAATGAGGTACCACTCAATTTGTCAGGATACCCACTATAATCAAGTGATTTTATCTCGGCATTGAACATTTGGCAGTTTTACGATTCTGAATTGCATTCCCAATAAAATTGAGATGTGAGTTTAAAAGCAACCACCCACTGACTAGCAGGGAAAAATAAAATGTATAAATAAAATATTTTTGGATCAAGTGACACTTGAACACAGAATAAGGAGAGATGAATACAAAGTTCTAGCTGGCCAAAGGGGAGATCTGGTCCATTCATCTGTCATGAGAAAAGACAGAATAGCAGTAAGACATCCCAAGTGTCACTTATTGACCCCAAGGTGAATTGATCCATGAATAGGACCAACAGGTCTTTGTCAAGAAGACAATATCTCAGTATGGCAATATCAAGACTTTTCTCCCATGCAACATCTAGCATTCAGTTTGTTTGATGAATGTACACTGGTCCATTCCCTGTTTTGTTCACAACAATGTAAATAAGAATCAAACCACGAGAGACAGATGCATATGTTCAAGGTATTAAAATAAGGCAGCATTTAATAAAAATACAAGTTAAAAATATAAAATTTAAATAGCTAATTCTCAATGTCATTAGCAATTATTAAGGCAAAATTTTGCCATATGCCTGACTGTTACAAGTTAAAATTGAGAACATTTAACCCTCGCATTAAAAACAAAGGGGTTTGCAATTTATAATTACAAATTAAAAGATTTATTTGTGTGCTTCTACTGTAATCCAAACAATTCCTAATTAATCTGTTGTAAATCACCTTACCATGTAACCTTTCTACATTGCTCATAAAACAACTAAAATTCTACACAAAATTAATTTTGAATTCATTTTAATCTGTATTTCCCAACATGGATGCTAATGTTGAAAGAGAGTACTGGGAATTTTTATTTCATTTTTGGGTTGGTGAACATAGTCGTTGGGCATTGAAGCACCCCACCCAAAAAAAATTATTCAATATTGGTGTTTCTGATATAATATCTGTTTTGGTACACCTAATTGATTACCTTTGTTTTATATTCCCTTAAGAACCATTATTTAGCAGAGAACCCTTTTAAATTAAGATCCAACCAGTCACTTCCTGTTTCATTCTTACAGCACCAGCTTGGGTAGTAGACATGTTTTCGTAGTTCAACCAAACTGATAGCACACTTCCCTTCTATATTACATTATTCCCCTTGCCGGTATGTAACATTTTCTTTATATTTTGTGTAAAACATTTTCATATACTAAGGATGTTCAGTTTAATGTTCCAAATTAAATATTTAATTTTATTTGAAGTTATTAAAAAAAGAAAAAAATTATGCAATTAAATATTTCTTGAGCAATTTTTAACTTCAAAGTAAAGCATTTTCAGCTACCAACAGCATACTTGTAAACAAAGCAAATAAATGTTTTAAAAATAAAATACCCATCATAGAGATCTATTTCAAAACAAATTAGTCTTAAGTAATAGAATTTGTGAGGAAAAAAAAATTACTTTTTTGTATAACTTTAAAGCAAAACAAGTTCATTTAAATCCTGAAAATGATGCAAACAAAAAAAAAAAAAAAAAAAAAAAAAAAAATCTATCTTTCTCAAAAATCAGTCTATTATCCATAATAATTTTATTCATATTTGTTATATATATTACTACTATGAAACTCTGGAAAATGACCAATTTATTTTTTTTTAAATAAGTTTACTATAAAAATTAACAAGTATTTAAAAAAAAAAAAAAAAGAAATTTAAAAATAAAGATGCCAGTCTTATGTTCATTTATTTTGACCTGTTATTTATTGGGAGGCTGAATTATGTATTCCACAAGTATTATTTCAGAGTAAGAATAAATTTTTAGAATTTTTCTTAATTGCAACAAATTCATTTATTATTATTACTACCATCATTCAATGAATTATTTAAATATCTCGATTTAATATTTTTCTTAAATTATTTATTTTCCATTATCTTTTCTTATGGCAATTATAATCACCAAACTTAGTAAAAGGAAAAATATGATAGAGAAATGGTTATTAAGCACTGTGCTTATTGTGACAATGCTGCACATTAAGTCCATAGACCTCTCTATGATATACTTTGTCTCAAATATCTATTGTCACCCAATTTTCCAGTTTCTTTTAAATAGATTTATGTGCTTCCACCTCTAACCATATTTATCGAGATCCTACTTAGACTGAAGCTTATATTAAACCTTCTAGGCAGGTGCACTTTCAATGTTGAAACAGCTGATTTAGTAGAAACTATTCTAAAGGTTTCATATAACAATTGGTCTTTCAATCATAGAATCTTTGTTTCAACAAAATATTTTATAAAGAAAAAATAGCACCTCTGTATCGCAACAGCTGTTGAAGAGTTAAATGATGGTTGTTGGCATTTGTAAATTTTTTTTTTTTTTTACCTTATTTTAAATGCTTAAGTTCACCTATAACCATGTCAGAAAACTCATTTAAGTAAAAATGCAGTCAATATAGTGTTGAATATTTGAACTTTGGATTTATTACTGCTCCTAATAATGAACAGCCAATGTGTCATCTTTGTAAAAAAGATTTTTCAAATGAGGCCATGAAGACATCCAGGCTTTCTGACCATTTAAACAAGATACATCCTGATAAAGCAAAGATTCATCATACTTTAAAACTATAAGATAAATTTTACAACAGAAAATCTATTCACTCCCTCATGTCAAACCAATCACAGAAATGTGACAATGGACTTGTTTGTTCATACATCTCTAGGATGATTGGCAGATCAGTGAAACTTCATACAATTGGAGAACAACTCATTTTGCCAGCTATAGAGCAAGCTCTTTGTACAGTAGTACATCATCTTTTCCCCCCAAGTGGAATTATCAGAACAATTACATTTAGTAATAATCTTGGAAAGAATTGATGAAATGGCTGAACACATTGAAGAGATCTTATATAACATACTTAAAAATCAACAATTTGGTTTACAATTGGACAAATCAACTCTCCCAGGCAATGAAACACTGTCTTTTAGGATATGTTCACTTTATTAAAAGAAAATTGTGCAAGAATTATTGTCTGCAAAGGAACATGAAACACACTAAAAGGTGAATTCATTTTCACTATATTTGAAGTTTTTCAAAAATGAGATCCCTATGAATAAGATAATTGCTTGTGCAACAGATGGTGCTCTAGCATTAACAAGACAGTAGAGGTTTTCTTACATTTTTAAAGTAAGCTACAATGTGTAATTCATCAACATCTAGTTGCAAGAAACTTGTGTGATCAGCTTCATAAATCGCTTGGTAATGTCATCAAAGCAGTAAATAAAATGTCTTCTTAATTCCTAAATATTTCAACTCTGCAATAAAGAATTTGACTATCTCCTTTTACATGCTGAGGTGTGATAGTTATCTAAAGGCAACTTTGAAGTAATTTTATTCACTTTTCAAGTCATATAAATTTTCCAGAATAAATATAGCCATTTGAGTAATCTCTTAGCTTGCAAATATGACATTATCTACTTAACAGATTTATTCAATGATCTGAATTTGCAACAAGGATGTGATGTAAATCTTATCAAAGCAAAATCTGTTATTTGCACATTCATGGACAAGCTTTCACTCTAGGCATAATGTTGGTCATCAGGATCTAAGTCAATTTCCAAATCTTGTCCAACTAGAGAATAAGCATGAGGCTGACATCTCTATATTAGATAATGACCTCTAGATTGGTTGTGACCTTTTTGAACATTTTGCATGAGGATGAGTTGCAGATATCAAGACCTCATTAATATGGAAATACTTGGCTGGCTGATAAACCCATTTATTGATGATTATAAAAATGAAGCTGACTCTGCTATGCAAGAGAAGTTGATTTAAAAAAAAAAAAAAAAAAAAAGCTTCAAATTAAAGCCACCTCTTCAAAAAAAAAAAAAATTATACCAGGAATTTTGTCTACTAACAAATTTCTTAACAGGATCTAAAGCTGTAGAAAGCTAACAAAGTTTTCTTCATTGGTTTTCCAACTTCCTATATGGCTGAATGTGGTTTCAAGTTATACATCTTACCAAAGAAACTGCCTGAAAATTAGAAAACAAGGAGATTTACAAATACTTCTAAGTAGTATGGAACCTCAGTGAGTAAACACCAAAATCAACCATTGCACTAAAAACAATGAGATAAGCTATGAAATAATTTTTTTTTTAACCTTTTTATTCATTAGCATTTATAATAGAAATGAAAACAATTATAAATTATTCTTGCATTAATACCTAAGTGTTATCGTGCTATGAAAGATAAATTCAGTATAATATTAGAAATTCAATTTAATCCTAGAGGTGTGTGGGGAGAGGGGTGCACTGACAAAAAAGGGTGCTGACTGAAAAAAGGCCAAGAAACACTAATCTAATGGATACATCTCTGCACAAAGAAAACAGCAAAGAAATGGGTCAAATTTTTCAATGCATGGTATCATATAGGTCCTTTCTCCTAAAGGATTATTTTATCAGCAAAACTTTTTATAGAACTGCTTAAAAAAATTCAAAGCATCTTGTAGTAATTATATTATTAAAATGATTTTATAGTGTACAAATTCATGCAGTAACCTTTTCTGGAAACCATACAGTTACTCATGCACAACTCTTATACCACAGCATCAGTAGTACTGTGAAGTGATCTGAAGGAAAGTATGCTGCAGTGAAGAGAGCAAATTCTACCTTCATACACATAATGTGCATGTTTCAAATAAAGCTAGGAAGTGACATATTCTAGAGTGGATTTTCCTACAGCACACAGGCCCAACCAACTCCAGCAGCATGAAGTGAGTTTTCATATACACTTGCTTTTGATGTTTGTGGTGAGAACAGTGCCATATATATCCAGAAAACAGTCCAAACCATCCTGCTGCCATCCAGGAGGATAATACCTACCCATATGCTGCTCCCCACCCTATTCAACATCAGTAAGAGAGATTGATACTTGACTCATTCAGTTAGTCCACCTATAACTCTTGCGTATTACATCAACTGCAAAAGGTGCTGGATAATGCATCAGTAGTTGGTAGTCACCATTTGTATAATCATATGCATGTAACAGTTCAGGACTGTATTAATGCCCAAGGAGTATGTATATTGATATAAAGTTTGAAACCCATGTAAATATTGATCTATATATGATCATTTACTGTAATCCTACCTATATTATCTGTATCTTTAATCTTGGGTAAATTACAGGACACATTCAGTGGGTATATATGAGAACTGAAAATATTTTGAACCAAATAAGCAAACCTTCCCTAAAAATTCTGATGTTTGGTCAGAATTTAGGAAGTGGACTGGGGAAAGAACTTTTCAGCCCCAAAACTGTGTATATAAATACACAAACACATTCAAGGAACATTTGAAAGTAATGCCTCCTATTTCCAAGGAAATTATATCAGATTTAAGGAGCACAATAACAAGTGTTAAATAAAGTAAGTTTTTAGCTACAAAACATTATTTTCTCATAGTCACTACCATTGGCTGACAAGCTACATAACACTCAAAATATGACTTGTCATGCACATCACTGCTGAAATACATTACCCACTGCCTGAATGGAAAAAAAAAAATTGCCAACTGAATTCAAAGGTCAAGTAGGAGTTATCCCTAACATTAAAAGGTAATATGAGCCAACACTAATTCAATAAATGTAGTAGTATTCAAGTTGACTTGAAAATGTTTAACGTCAGTTGAGATTAAAAAAATGATCAGGCAATCATTTATGTTAATTCATTATGTATCATTTGCATTTTCAGTCAGTTCTTGATAGAGCAAGTTCTATTCTATGGCATCAGTTATTAGTATTTTATACCTTTCCCTATTGTCAAATTTTATCACACAAGTCACTCTTTTCACAATAAAACTGTTTCTAACCAGCACAATATTATATATATATATATATATATATATATATATATATATATATATATATATATATAAAATTCCAGCACTTGAAAATTGCTTCAACATGAAACTCTTGAGTTGTGCAATTAATATAAATTATATATATATATATATACACACACACACACACACACACAATTAAATAGCTCTATTACTTTACATTGAGCACTGCTTTTTTTTTTTTCTTTCTTACACTATAGAATATATATATATATATATATATATATATATATATATATTATATATCAACTTTTATATGATCACTCACTCATACCTACATATATTTACCCATTCAGTTACACACACACATATATATATATATATATATAACTTGTGATAAACATACCATGTGAATTTCAGCTTATATCTCGCTTTATTACAAATATTTATAACTGATTTGGTGGTGGTCGTGCAACTTATGCAATGAGGGTTATTCAGCTTTCAATAAATAAATACATACATACATACATACATACATACAATTGTATAATTATTTATATATGTGCAGTTGAACAAATACATAAATAATGCAATGGACCATAAGAAAGACAAATTCAAGAGAAAAAAAAAGATGCTATGAAGTTATTGAGCAATCGGAGCAGAATGCTGGAAATTGTTAACAGGTTGAAAAGAGATCAAAGAACAATCAAGTAATTGAAAACACTGGCAAGATAAAATCCAGGAAAAAATGTTTTTAAAATGTCATAAAGGCAGCTGAGAAAAGGGTAATAAGCAAGTGACTTGACCAGCAAGAAAATATTTGCAGTTGGGTATTACAAACGTAAACATAGTGAAAAGATACATAATATTAAGAACACTAACTAAAGACAAGCCACCCACCAAACTACCACATTTAAGTAAACTTCATGTTAGGAGTTCATAAAAATTCATTACTCAAAGTAATTTTTAGTGATGAATGCAGAGCTACACTGGATGGACCTGATAACTGGGCTAGAGGTGAGATCTTCCATGGAAATAATCAACAAATGTAACAGTGCGAAATAAATTTCTAAGTTCATTGGCAAGGTATTTTTTAATGATACAGGTCACAACCAAGATCAACTAGAGTATATTCATTCAAGAAAATGCTATAAAAAGCTGACTACCCTGCACCAAAATTTTTCAAATACACCAAATTAATGGAATGGTCCCTATCTTTCCCATAAATTAATCTGATAAAAAAGTTGCAGTCCATCATTACAAGATATGGATACAAGAAAGGAAAACATTATTTAAACAAAGACCTCTAGGAAGCAAAAACTGCTGCATGCTGAATAAAGTTGAAACAGGAGAAAAGTTTACTAAATGAATAAAAGACTGATGAAGGTTATAGAAAGTCAAGAGTCTATGTAAAGTAATAATTCATTCAGATATACAGGATACTGTGGTAATCAAATGTTCCTATGGTTGATATATTGTGAATTTACAGATAAAGCACTTACATTGCACTTAGTTTGTTCAGATAATAAAAGCAGACACACCCAAAAGTTATCATGAATATAATAAATATATTAATAAAGACATATTACAAACTGAAATTCAAACAAGCATAAATTCTGGAAGTTTAACATTGTTTTAGTTCATAATACCAATTTCACAATGAAAACAATCTTCCACTATAAAATTTTTGCTCCATTATATATATATATATATATATATATATATATATATATATATATATATATATATATAAGTAGTCATTAAAAAGTTTTATTCTGTGGCACGCCGAAATTAGTTTGCAGATCATCACTGAATTTTATGTAAATGTAAAATTCAAAACGAAATTGTTTCTATACAAGGAAAAAAAATGTTTACCTATTTTTCTTTAAATCAGTTTTATGATCTTGTTGAAATTAGTGCTTAAGATTTTATGGCATTAAATGAACTAATTATATACTCTGAACTTTTATTTAAATTTATTTTTCCCTTGTGATAATAGTGATCAAGAGTAAAAATATTTGAAATTGGAAACTTATATTTCTAAGATTTTTTGACTTATTTTTGTAATTCCATATTAAGACTACCAACAATCTGATATCAGCAGAATTGAAATTAAAACCAATATCCTATTCAGCAGGTTTTAATGAATAGAATATTTTCCTTTTAACAAAACCTCATCACCAGGTCAAAATGTACACAAAGGTCATCATATGAATAACATTTTATAATTTACTGAATGAATCTAGCCGTTTTTAAAAGGAAAACTTTGTTTCAATAAATACCCATTGTTAGTAAATAAAATTTTTTTTATTTACTTAAATTGTCTACTATTAGTTTTGAAGTTACTTTCATTTAAATTGGACAGCCTCAGTAATATCCAAATTGAAAATGGGTGCAAAAATCTTGGAATTATACCCAATGTTTCTTTCGCTGCTATTCTTTACAATCAATTGCATTCCAGAGTTCAATGAGACCAACATTATATTGACTCATTAAATTTTGATAAAGCACAACTTCTTATAAGCATAAAAGAAATTGAACTATCCAGTGAACTAAACAAATTGATGAATATTTTTTTAAACTCCTTTTTCATGGGTTTTTATGAATCACTATCTTCTTGAGATGAAAATAATTTTGAGTTTTGCTTGATGCAAGATCAAATGAATCATCCCTCCCTCTAAGTTAAACCTCCAAATTTTCCCCAGATTGAAGCAAAGGCCTTCAAAAGCAAAGAGCAATTAAGTTGCTTTTTGTTTTAAGCTTCAAATTCTTTTGAAAGTTCTTTGGAATCCACAGCCATTTCTTTTGTTAAGAGACTTACCTTCTGGTCAACTTACCTGGCAGGACACTTTTTCAAATTAAACTGCTGCTATTTAAGAAAGAAAGAAAGAAAGAAAAAAGGGCCACTGAATAAAATTCTCAAATGCTGAAGAAATTGAAATTAAAATATTTGAGAGAGAGTAAAATCAAGATAAAATTACTTTAAATGAACTTCATTTTAGTCTGCCTGCTTATTTTTTGTCCTCTTAATTTGCAGTTATTGTATTTCTATATAAATATCTCTGCTAAAAATTGCTAAAAAAAAAAAAAAAAAAATTATTACAATAAAATGAATTCAACCAAAGTACAAAATTGTCACATCCCGCCAACAATTCTTTTAAAAGCGCACATTGATGAGTAAGATTTTGCAAGACAAACTGAAAAATTATAGTTTGTAACTGAATTTTGTTTGGATTATTGCATGTGACTTGCTTGGAGTAATTTTCAAATGACAAAGGAAATTAGCCCAAGCAAACCAAATGCAGAAAAATTAATGGAGTAAAGAAAAAAAAAAAAAAAAAAAAAAAAAAAAAAGGATAAATTTCAGCTGATTATTTTTGCCCCAAATCCCAGGCTCCTTGTCATCTTATGACGCTTATCAAATCAATCGAAATACAAATGCAATCAAAAGCATCTGATTTCTATATCTACCACTGTCTCTTGCTATATGCAAGGTGGTATAAGTGTTAGAAAAGATAAAAAACAAACATATGAACCAACAAACTTACCTATCAAATGGAATTGGTAACATTTGAAAGAAAGTTATTCCATCCATAAATTCTCAAAGCAGTGAAACACTGATGTAATTAAAATAATTAGCAAAACATTGACTGGCTATTAAATATAATGCATAATAGCAATTTAACTTACCATCATGTTGAAAATTATAATATCTTATCAACAGACTAAGACTGCAATTCCCTATTACATAAGTTTTCACATATATCCCAAACAAGGAAAAATAATTGAACATTTTGCTACTGAAATTGATTGTATAAGTATTTAAGACTTATTTGCACAACAATATTGCTGCAGCTGTTCATTTTTTATATTAGAATGAATAGACTGAGAAAATGGACCAGATCTTCTCATCTGCTTTTAAACCTGCATAAAAAGAAAAAGAAAAAAAAGGTTAAGTGAAATTTCTTGTAAATTGATTTTGTTAGAAATCTAAATGTGAAAACATTTTACAACATGAAAAATCCAATTCTAGGAAGGAAAAAAAAAAAAAAAACAAAAAAAAAAAACAAATAGGATAACACTCTTACAAAACTGACAAGGTATATTAAGGTCACTGAAAAATGGATTGAGAGTTATTAACTTGAAGCCCTTTCAGGAAAAAAAAAAGATAGAAAAATTAAATCAACTGCACTATTTTGAACTCATTTATCTCTTTACAAAGACCTAAATAGTAGGATTGTTGCTAAAAACATTAGAAATTTTAATCATTTTTTCACATCAGTTTGAATAAAAGATTTTCTAACATACCATAAAGCACAAAAGAATGATTCTTCCAAATTCTTATTTTCAATTTGGAACATTTTTAATATCTACACTAAGAAACAAATTAGGAAATACTTCAGATTGAATGATGTCCACAAAGACATCTGATAACAGTATTCCACAAGCATGAGAATTCCTTTAAGAAATAGGAAGAAATTTTATGTCAAATATTCATCTACAATTTTAAAATTGTCTTTTAATAGTGGCATGCTTACATACCTGTAAAATCTGCAATATCTATAAATATCAATTTCACTTTATGATTTCATTATTTAAAAATAAAAAACAAAATATTCTAAAAATTAATCAAAATCCAGTAATTCAATTATATTGTTAAAAAAAAACAAAAAAAACTGGCCTTCTGCAATTTAATCCTTTAGAAGCAATCCTCAAACCAATTTCAGAATTCAAAATGAAACTGCACATTATTTCTATTTTTTCTCATTTAAAACAGGGGATCTTACACACAGACTGAAGATCGGTCTTTCTGCGATCTGTAGGGAACCATTTTTGTGATCAATATTTTTCTCAAATGTTAATAAATTTATCCCTTGCCACTTCCATACTTTTGCAGTAAAAGTATTGAGCTTGAACTACACACTAAATGGCAACAGACATTAGGTCAATTCTAATGTCAGTATGGTCTGTTCAGATTCGTCTCCAGGAAAGGGAAGAAAAGTCAACCTCTCCACCACTACATATTTAATCAGGTACCTGATGAGAGATTATAAATGTACTTTGTGACAAAGTTTTCTCTTTTCTTTTATAAAAAGAAATAAATTTGATAACTCCTGTTAGGGAAAGTGAAAATCAAATCTTTATAAACAATTTTTTTTTTTTTGTATAAAAATATATTGTATATTTTTGTATACAAGGTGAAATGGGATACATTTGACTACTCATATTGGCCTGTGTGTGTGTAGACAACAAAAATGTTTTGTTTTTTTTTTATCATAAAGAGGAGGAATATTGGTATGGAGTTGGGTACATGAGATAAAAGGCAACTAACACACGCCAACAGAAAATCATGTTAGAAAGAGATTAGGGAGAATATTGATGCGTTTCCAATCAACTACATAACTGAAACAAAAAAGAAAAATGCCAATATCAAAGAAAAGGAAAATTGTCAAGAACTGAAACTTTCAAGAAAAGTGGGGACATTTATACTTTGTCAGAGATAAATAGCGTTGTCAATTGTCCCACATTTGAAAAACTATGCCTAATTTTTTTTTTTTTTTTTGGAAGTTGTACTTAAACACACACAACTAGCATATGTGCAAAATCTTTCCTGCCAGCAACTCCTTCCAATTACTGACTGATTTAATTCAGCTTCATGAGTCTGTGCATCCCTCATTAGGAGCTTATCAATAAAGGCACCCTTGGACCCCATGGTTAGGTTGTGATCTACTGCTTCTGGCCTGCTGCACCTTGTAATTTCCCTTTTGTATCTTTGAATTTGAAACTCCTGCTTTAGAAAAAGACCAAAAACATTTTAAGGGAGAGAACTATTGAAAATTAATAAAATAAAGTTTGTTCTGAAAAGTAGAAGACAACCCTGTTTTCAAAGTTGAGAAACTTGCATTTCTTGCCTCAGCATTTTCTTAAGGCGGTACACTGTGCAAAAGAGGGGGAAAAAATTCTGAATAGAATGCACCCTTAAACCCAAATCACAATTTTCATAAGAAAAAATGTGCATGGTAGATGACATGACTAGCATTTTTTTTTTTTTTTTTTTTAAACTTGGCTTTTATATGCACTTTTCTACCTGAAAACTGCTAAAATATCATTTTAAAGCAAAAACTGATATTAATTTTTAAGACACTTTTGAAACAAATAGGTTATAGTCAAGAATAAAGCTTTACAAGCCAGTATGTTTTTTTGATATCTAAAATTAAAATCAAAAGCAACTCCTTTTCCCACAATTAAATGGTCAGGGTTAAACAATTTGAAAATATAAAAGCCTTTGAAGTTACAGCTAATATAATTTATATAAAGAATAAGATAAAAGTGTATGCCTAAGAGACATAAAAAGAATAGGTAGAAGAGAAGTGTAAGGACAATAGAAATCATGAGAAAAGTAAGTTTAAAATTACTTTATAGTTAGCATATCAAGTCATTTTACTATTTTTGCTACAGCAATATTCTACACTTCAGTTGTTTACAGGTAACACACCTAAAACTTCATATTCATTAAAGAGCCAAAATTTAATATAGTTTTTTTTTTTTTTTTTTTTTCAAGTGAAACTATTTAAAATGCAATAAACTCAATGAGATGACCTATTGTTTTTAAAACCTAAAATGTTTAAATATTTCAAGTTTATGAATTGTCAGATATGAAGATAAAATCACAATATCGTAAGATGGAACTGTTGCACATTTAAATTAAAATCAATTACTAAATGCTTGTTCTTGAGAAACAAACTTCTAGAAATACAAAAAAAGTTCCCACCTCTTTAGTCACTTACACTAAATAGAAATGAAGTTTTTTTTATTTTTATTTTGTAGTTCTGCAGTAATAAGCATGATTATCTTGTATTTTTCTCACACGATGTCCCATACACTATAGTTGGCATATCCAGCAATTCTATTTGCAGACTTCAGAAATTAAAAATGCATATTTGTTGAAATATAAAGAAATATTCAAGTTTAAGTCAACAACTCAGTTCAACTTTCTTGGGTGACTTGTTGAAAATCTGGCTGACTCTAAAAAAATTATGTAAAATTCCATAAAAATGACAATGTGGAAGTCACAGGGATGTGCATATTTAGAACATATGCATAAACTGCCATTTTGATCACAGTAGTAGTTTAAAGATTTTCCTTGATATCTGTATGCCCTTGACAGTGTAATCTGTAAAATGGATAAATTTGTAGTTCATTTGGTTGATTATATGAATATCTACCTCATCAATAAACTATAATGCTTAATTCTGTACTAAATGGTACTTTAAAATTGACCATAAGAGTTTAAAAAACAAATCCAAACAACCCAGCCCATTGCTTATATTTGCAAGCACAAAAAAGATCTTTAACAGTATGAAAGGAGGAAATAAAAAAATCCATTTTTCATATTGTGATGGAAAATGGGTTAGACAGATTTGCCATTGTTATTTTGTTTTAATGTTGACGACCGCAAAGAAAATAGTTCTTTCACTTTATATTGCTTATTGATACAAAGGATTCAGTTTCACTAACGTGTGTATGTATGTATGTATGTTTTATAGAAAGTAAGATACTAAGTTACCTGGGTAATATGTTCACCCTGTACAGTCCACTTAGAGGACAGGTGCAGCAGCAACCTCGCCAATTCCACAAAGGGAAATTCACCAAAGCACCATGGAAATACCTGCTGGATTTGGGGTACAGCTGCCAAATGAAGATGACCAGGATACTCTGGCCAGAAACCGGTAGAAAACAGTTTGACCTTAGTAGGATCTAATAGAAGCTTCAGTGATTTAATTAAAACTATTCAAATCAATGTTAGCATTCAAATAACCATAATCAAACATTTTTCTAATAGAAGTTACTTGTCTTGTCTGAGCTAATAATCATAAATTATTTTCAAGTTATATCTTATAATGTACAACATAGGTAATTACAATAGCAAGGATTATAATAAAGCTAAATAATGTAGATTACTAAACTGAGAAAAAAATAGTAACTATGGAAAAAAAAAAAATGTAATAAAAAAGGATTCTAAATTTTTTTTTTTCACTAAAGCCAGGCAAAATCATTTTGTGTAATTAATGATTTTAAAATTCAAGATTTTTTGCAAATAAATGCTCTAACCCAACAATAGTTGGAAATCAAATGTTAGAACACTGAAGAATCTGCAATAGTTGCTACATTTGAAAGAAAGGCCAATGTATAATAATAATAAAAAATTAACACAAGGAATATTTCTGCAGTGAAATCCTAATTTTTAAAGTACTTCAACTTTATGAATCACAATAGTTGTACAAACAAGACAATTATGCAGTTTTCCTTTATAAAATCCAACTTAATGCTATAAATAACTATACAAAGTAAGGATTTCTTTGGATAAATCTCCTTAGAAAAGTATTGAAGCTTCTAAGATCCTGACCAAGTAAGTAATAAAAATATAGTGTATAGTTGGAAAGATTATACTTTCCATACAATTTTTTCATGGTTTTCAACAATTTTATTAACAGCTGTTTTTCCCCATCAACGAAATCTTTTTTTTTGTTTTTTTTTTTTAGGTCTTTTTTCTTTTTCTTTCTTTTTTTCTTTCTTTTTTTTTCTTTTTTTTTTTTTTTTTTTTATTGGTGCATTTTTTTTTTTTTTTTTTTTTTTTTTAAAACCTGATTTTGAAAAAATTTATCCATGCTCTACAAATATTTTTTCGTTTTTTTTTTTTTTTTAATTTTTTAATTTTCTTTTTTTGTAACCTTTTCTTTTAATTCTTAGGTTTTTTTTGTTTGCTTTTTTTTAGTTTTATTTTTTTCACTTTTTTCCAGTTTTATTTTAAAACTCGAGCAGGACAATTTTTTTTTCTTTTCTTTCATTTTTTTTTTTTTTTTAAATTAGAAAAAAAAAAAAAAAAATCAGGCAGATCAAAAACAATACAAAGAAAACATTTGGGAAAATAACAGCAATCTTTATACATAAATGTTTTTTTCTTTAGTCAAAAAAGTTTTAAAGCGAAAACTGCTTGAGCAAAGTTTTTGGTAAAATCTATAATTTTTTACAAATTAGGAAATCCATAGCTTAGTGTTAGCTGCCTTCCATAAAAGAGAAAATATAATCTGAAAGTGGAAAGGCAACAAAACCAAACATTAGATAAAACAAGAAACACTCCATTAAGGAGTCTTTAAAAAAATTAAAAAAAATAATAAAAATAAAAGTTGTCATCTCTGCAGTAAAAACACCATTCTTTAGTTTATGGGGCTACATATATTCCTCAGTCTCCTTGACAATGAGACAAAAACTTACTAAATTTACTATATAGTCTCAGAAAATTAAATGTCACAGAAATCAACATAATACAAAATAATGTAAGTTATCAAAAACATTTTCAGTTGATAAAATATAACAGACTAAAACAATATAAAGAAATAAAATTCAAAAATTAAAATTAGATTTTCTTTCAAAGAAAATAAATCACAAGCTAAAATATATTATTTGGAAATTTGAAAACCTTATTCTTGAATAAAATTCATATTTAAATGTAAGCATTTATTCTATAAACATACCTTTTTCATTGAATAAAGATGGCAAATACAGTTTCTTCATTCAATGAAAAAAGACTAGAGATTTCCAAAGATAAAGAAATATCATAGGTAATACAGGGTAAATCTATGAAACTTAAATGTCTGAAATATCAAGAAATAACCAAGATTCAATCAAATGTGTAACTTACTAAGATGTTATTAAAGAATGCAAAATTTACATTAATCATATTTTTGTTTCATTATAAAATTTCACATTTTACCTTAAGTGCCTTATAATGAACTTTTAGTACTTTTTTTTTTAGATTCGGCAGTGTGAATTCAAGCCAAATAAACAATAGCATAAAACATAAAACTTACAGCTAAAAACTTATACACAGCCAATATTAGCTTTGGGTTCTTTATGTAATATGCTGTACACTTATTTTCTTGATGTGCATAAAGAGTTAACATCTAGTTTACTTTCATATACTTCCAAAATGTAAAATAACCTAAAACTCAAGAAAAAGATTTTGTACTAAACTGAGATAAGTAACCTATTGATTTACTTTTTATTAAAATTGGCTCATTTCTTACTCCTCTCAAGTTTCATTTCAGGATTAATTTCCAAAACTTAAAAGTCAACTATAAAATGGCGAATAAACTTCCGAGAGGAATGTTACTTGAATCATATCTGTAACATTAAATTGGCAGTGGGGAGATATTGTAAACCTTTCACAAATAGTGAATAGGAAACTTAATAGAAAAGTAGGATATGAAAGGTTTTAGAAATTATTTAAGATCATCTCAGATGACAAAAGACATACCCAAAAGTATATAGATATATTTTTAAATGCTGAGAACTAAAACTGGTTTTACTCACATGAATGTGTGTTATAAAAACAGAAATAGACAAATAAGAAGTTTGAGAAAATAGCCATGAAACTGGAATAAAGTTTTTCTGCAGGATGAAAAAAATCTGACAACCCTTTAATTTACATATGCTATATTACACAAGTCTGTTGTAATAGCAGAGCATGAAGTTAGTTCTGCAGTAAACAGTGCCATACTTGAAGTTGGCTGCATCAGAAATCTCCCAATTATTTACATGGAGGAGAAATGTGACAAGTCATTTTTCAAATAAGGGGGCTTATTTACTTGTTGTCAATCAACAATAGGTCATGTCAGGTGATGGTGTGGTGAAAGTTATCTTCTCCAGGAACGACTTTCTTCATCCTCTTCATCTTCATCATCAGCAGCCAACAAGGAATCATCCAAGTCAGTCAAGTAAGATGGTGAGTGAGGCAGCTGGAAAATAGAAACAGTTAAATTACACCTGTGAGGAAAAGAATAAAAATTATAACAGACCACTACAAATGGGTATAATAGCCACCACCCTATCACAGAAAAAAAACAAAAACGTTAAATCTAAGGAAATATATTGAGTACTTGTTAAATCAAGCACGGATTCAATAAAAAATGAAAACACTACTTTGGAGAATCAATTGTATTTTTGATTGTTTTGAATAATATTAAATAATATCTGTGCTCTTCCAGCAAGAGAACAGTAAATAGGGAATTTAATCAACTTTATGGTCGACCCAATATTACATCGAAAAATTCCATTTCGCATTGATTATCCTTTCTCCCAAAAATTTGTGATAGATACATTGAAATTCCAATAAAGGCACTATATTAGAGCATTCTTTCTTGTAATTACAGATAATCTATCAGATCAGCATCAATCACTAGGACATCTACTTAAGCATTTATAATCATCTGAGCTTTTACAAAGCAGTAATCAAGATGAAGAGAAACTTAAAAAGCAACGGAAAGTTCCTACTTAGATTCTTATTTCCACTTCAGTTTCTTTTACTCTAAATACAAATCAACTTCAGAAATAACAATTTACAGGAACAACAACAGAATTTATGGAAACTTAAAAGTCATACCACTTCTGTTTCTTCAAGATCCAAAGAGCTTGAGTCAGTTGTAATAGTGGAACCTGGAATATACCACTGAATTTTCAGATCTTTGTCTTTGTATCGTTTACATTTTGTGACAGCCTGAAAGAAGACAAAGAAAAGAAAAAATTTCGACATGTTACAAAAGGAAAAACTCAGCAACAACTCAAATTACAGTTTTAATTACAGTGAGTAAACAAATATGAGAGCAGGTCAAGGATTTCAAACACAAGGATGTTACAACTATAGCTATATTTTTTATGTTAAAACTTGAGTTCAGTAATGAAAGTAATTTTTATAAACATAATTTTTAAGAAAAATTAAATAATGTTAAATGATAATAATTGAAAATTAAATTCTGAAAAAGATTTATTTACAAGACTCAACAAAAATTATCAAATGAATATTACTTGCCTTCTCAGCATCTTGCCGGCTCTTGAATGTAAGTATGACACTGGTCTCTGTTGCATCAGGCTCCGATTTAACGACTTCACAGAATAACTAAAAGAAAAAAATTGTAATGAAGGCAATATAAAAATCCTTCAACAGTGTAAAGAAATATAGACCGGAAGACAATATATAGATTTTTTATATATCAAGAACAATTTTAGGGAAATCTATGACAAAGTATTGGCGTGACGCATTTCACCATTTAGGACTGTCATACTAAAGTGATATTTATGCTGATGTGACTACACATGTGCAGAAAGGAGAGGGGAATTATGAAATATTCAATAAGGCATTAAAATATCTAAATTATAAAATTTCCAAATGTGAGTAATCTTACATAAAGCTTGTATTAAAGAAAAATTATATATATATATATATATATATATATATATATATATATATATATATATATATATATGGAAAACATTTGAATTGTCCTTCAAATTGCAATCTTGAAACAATAAACATGATAAATACATTGTATTTTTTATCTTTTTATCTCTTACTCATTAAAGAAAAAAAAAAAACTAAGTCAAACAACTGTTACTGTAAATCTTATTCATTTGGCTTTCCAACAAAACCAAATTTATTTCTGCAGGTTAAAAAATATTTCTACAAAATTAAAAAAATTACTGAAGAAAATGCATAACACAAATTTGAACCAGTCAAACCTTGTTTGCATCAACAAAAGTATAAAACTTCCAAGTGTTCAAATAATTACCAGCATAAAGCAAAGGGGGAAAAGATAAACATTTATTCAATACCAGCAAACAAAATCAGTTGGATATATGGATGATATGAAAGATATCACCTTAAAGCTGTCAAGACTAGCATTTAATTTTAACATTAAATTCTTCACTAAAACAACTTTGAAAATCTGTTACTTTGAAGTAAAAAATTACAAATTATATCAGATATGTACAAGAAATATTCTAATACACATTTTAATAATTTTAAATATATTCAAAGAGCAACTGAACATTCTTCAAAGCTATCAATAAATTCCAAATATTTGAAAATAACATTTGCTTCATCTAAATATTTCCTTCTTAAACACTTTAATCCAAGTAAGGAAAAAAGTGAAAATTTAACTTACAGAAAAGTGTGCTATAATGTTTTTATATTGATCTGACTCAAAGCCAGATACATGAATTTGTTTGGGTCGGTTATCCAGAGATCGACTGAATGTGATCATTTTGAGGCCACGTCCTCCTCGTGCCCAAGAATTCCCACGCATTCTCATTCCACCTCTAATAATGCCTCGACTTCCTCTACCTCGAGGTAACAAGCCAAGAGCAGCAGCCTGCAATTGAAAAAATGAAGTTAAAAATTTTGATCTTTTAACCAATCATCATTACTGACGGATTACACAAAGGAAATCAAACCTTGTTAAGAAAATAGTTGGATGAATTGACAAGTGCATTAAAAAACAGTGGTAATTCTGAATTTTGGCCTAAAATTTTCACTGTACAATATTTTAGATTGCAGATTTATTAATGTATGCCAAAAGAATACTTCTGAAGAAATAACACATACAAACACTACATTTCTCTCATGCAAACAAAAAGGTAATAAAACAGTCTAAAAACAATCTATTTCTGGTTAACTTTACAGAAGGTAGTTAAATATAAATATGAAAAATGGTTAAACTTTATAAGCTAAATATACAAATCTATTACAAACAATATTAAATATCTTAATTTAAAATCAAATTATCGAACATCTGTAGATTTACTTTTTTTTTTTTTTTGCTTTTTAACAAGAAAAACACAAATACCAAAAGCTATTAAATACAGAAATCAATGCTTAAAAGCAAGGTTCAACATCCTGATGAAGAAGTCTGCTGTTCATAAGTCAATTGACACAAATCAGTTTCTTTTTAAAGTCACAAGAAAAAAAAAAAAAAAGTTGTAACAGACAACAGGAGTTTTAAGCTTATAAATGAATCTAAATTTCTATCCACAGCCTTTCCAAATATTCACTTACAAGTATTTTTCTGCCTTCAGTTCAATACAAAGCTTTTCTTTTGCCTACTGACCAAAAGGTTGATTAATCAAAATTTATTTTAAGTTAAATAAAAAATTCTTATAATTCAGCCTTTAAGCCAAATAAAATAAAATAAATAAAATAATAAAATAAATAAAAATAAACAAATTTTGTTTCTTAAAATGAAAATAAGCATAAGAACCAAAAAACCTTCAAGTTTAAAGGAGATTAAAAACAAACAGTTACAACTTTATAAATATAAATCTTGACTAAGAATAAAAATTTCCACAGAAGAATGAATACAGCAGGAAAGTAATTGAGTAGAATTACCTCCTGGGTCAGTTCTATTAATTTTTTACGCAATTCTGTGGTGTCTTCCCCACTTTTCTGCTTAGAAATCAATTCCAATTCAGTGTCCAAGATCTCCTTTTGGGTTTTCTGACTATTAGCAGTAGGTGCGGCAGTAACAGCAGCAGCAGTAACAGCCTATCACATGACAAAGAAAAAACTCAAACTGAATTGTAACATAAATAAAATTAAAAAAAAGAAAAAAAAAAAAGGGCATTTTTCATAAAAGTCCTACTTTATTTTGAGAATTGCAACAGGATGAGATATTTGTTTGTGAAGCCTGTATATTTAGTCTTAATTCAAGTTCCATCTTTATGAAAATTCAAACTGTATAAATTTTCTTTCAAGAGATGAAGTTCTTTTCTATGGAAATAAGATACAGATACTGTTTTTGTTGAATCTGCTTAATCACTTCTACAACAAATATTGCTTAAGATTTGTGTTTCAATCAAGAATTGTCAACAAATGTCTTAAAAGACCTTTATCATTATTTAGTTGAGCAGATACAAAAACAATTCTTAAAAAAAAAACAAAAAAAAAAAAAAAACAAAAAAAAAAAACAAACAAGCTTACTGAAGATTTAGCTTTGAACATCTCAGAAGACTTCTTTGGGGTAATTTCCTCTTGAAGTTTCTTTATCACAGTAGTAAGATTATCAATTTGCTGAAATTAAATTAGAAAAGTAATTTGAAGCTAAAAGATTTTTTAATTAGAAATTCATACTTGTCCTCAATGTTTTTATTCACTTTAACAAAAGGAATTTTGTTAGAGAAATATCTTTATTACATTTCATCAATTAATGATTGTTAACCCACATAATTAGAGTTTAGTTAGCTTAAGATTGAGTATTTTTTAGCACAAAAGTAAGAATTTTTTTTAAATATGAGCCATTGGCCAAATTTAAAAGAACAAGAAATTTTACAATGCACTACACTAAAACCCAAAAAGTGATTAAAATTAAGTTTTTTTCACTCATTGGCAACCACGCATTGTTAAAATAATAAATATTAAAAATGTACCTCTTTAATTTTGAATTTTGTTTCAGGAGGACTGCTTTTATCCTCATATTTCTTTATCAATATCTGCAAAAAAATAAAAACACAAAATAAAAAATGTCCACACAATTATTTCTGTGTTGATGCACCTAACATTAGATCCAGTATAATAAAAAGGAAATATATTCAATCCCCTTTAATGAAAGTCAGTGTGAGTTAGTTGTCATAAGATCTGACTATTAGATTTAACTAACAAAGGCAAACGAAACTGTTTCTGAAGAGTTTTTAGCCCAAGCTAAAAAAAAAAACAAAAAACAACAACTGATGCCTTGATTAGATTGGTTGATTTTATAACATTTCATATCGACGTCAGACATTTTTGCTTTTTTTAATAATTAGGATAAAACTCATAATGTAATGGATAAATAGTTTTAATGTCAGCCCTTCTACATTAATTACTATTAAGAACATTTCCATAAATCTTTCAATATTGAGAGTGTGTGTGTGTGTGTATATATATATATATATATATATATATATATATATATATATATATATGTGTGTGTGTGTGTATAAAGGTTAGTGGTAAAGAGTTGAATCAGACCCAGAAACAGTGGTATTAAAAAGCATTCAATACACATGTGGAAAAAATAAAATAAAAATAAAACCTTAAGAATCAGGTCAGTTGAATCTGCTACCTTGGTTTCAACCTTGCAGTATCCTCAGACAATTTTTATCAACACTTTATTTTTTTTTAATAAACACACAACATTGAGTGTAATAGAAAGGGAATTTTACTATAATGAATTGGTGCTTTACAGGGCAACCCAGATATAAACTGAACAAACACTATAAAGACTGTGCAATAGTTACATTAAAGAAAATAGGTATTTGTGAAAATTGGGAAGTAGAGACTAAGAGCAGAACACTGGAGTAGACTTAATCATTAAGGTGGTAATTGAGTAATTGAATATGAAACAAGATGTATAGAATGTGTACAAATGAAATGAGCAGTGAGAAAAGGGGATGATCTGACTTTAATAGTTACAGTAAATGACAAAGCTCAATTCTATGTAATCTTTGTAATTGCATTTGTCTTTTAAATGCTGGTTAATTTCACACATGATCACATAACAATCAACCCAAAATCCATTACCCTGTTAAAAACAATTACCTGTGCCTGGAATTTAGTAAGACTGTCAAAGGCTCAAGTGGCTTAAAACATGAAAATTTATCAGGCTGTCAGTGTCCAGCCAACAACTTGTCTGTTGTAACAATTCAGCAGGTAATTTTACCTATTCCAACTGTCAGTATATGTAAATCTAAGGACATGCTAGCCAAACAATGATTCATTGTAACCCTGATGTTTCTAGACACCAAATAATAAACAACCAAAAGAAAAATTATTATTCAATAATAAGTAGGCTGCCACCATATAACTAATAATTTTCAAATAACAAATGTCTAGTCAGATCCTCATATTTTGGATTATAGACCCACTTCTTGAATGAAGGGTAATAGGGCATCCACATTGATGGTTTTGAATGCTGTTTGCATTGTTAAAATTGCTGTCCACTGAAAGTAAAGTCACAATACTCAATCAGTTGCTTCATTGTATGCAGTGCTTAGCATACTGCACATTATCTACTTGTGTATTTAAAAAAAATAACTAAAAAGTGTGTGAATGGCTGAAGCATAATTAGGACAAGGTATGTTCTTTTCAGATCTTTCCAAATCCTTGTTTCACTTTCCAATCGACCAGATTTTATGAAGTTGATTAAGATGAAAACTTGTGTGTGAAACATAGTAGAAATGATAATAAATTAATGAGGAGTAGAATCTTGAATTGCAGAAGTGAAATAATCAACATTGACTTGTCAAACTCTGACTTAATGGGTCTCTAAAATTCTTACTTTTTGCTGTTGAAGATAACTGGTCAAAAGTTCATGTCTTTGTTTTTGCACTTTCTTCAGAATGCTGTCCTAAAAATAAAATTAGTAAATTGCATTAAGTAAAAAATCAACATGTAAGAAAATTCCTGACAAACTTGACAAATATAAGTAAAAAAAAAAAAAAAAAAAAAAAAAAAAAAATATGAAAAACTCATAGCATTAATTGCTATGAGTTTTGCAAATTATTTTTTTTAAAAATAAAATGAAAAACAATTATCAGTGCACTACTTACATACACTATGTTAAAAATTTAGAAATAAATGAAAGAAAAATAAGTTCTGAGCAGTTACATAAGCAATACTTGAAAGGAGAGAACGTGTGAAGTAAGGAACAAAGACAATAAATGAAGGAAGGATCCATATCAATTGCTTTCATCAGATGTATTTACAAAATTTAGCAAATTATTTAAGAGAAAACACTTTATGTAAATTTCAAAAGAATATTTTCTTTTGGAGGAGGAGAAAAAAGAACAATGGCAATAAAATTGAAAAGATACAAAAAAATTAAATTATTTTATGATAGGCAGAAATCACAAAAATGGTTAGTACCTTTTTGGGAATTGTCTTTTTCGAAGTAGCTAAATCTGTCTTTGTAAAACTAGTATTGTCTGTAGAAATGATTTTGGTTGTAGAAGTGGTTGATAATGATGATGTAGTTAGAGTGTTGACTTTAGATTTCATAGCTGCAGGATTGAATACTGTTTTGGTCAGGTGCCCCATCGATGTAGTAAACACAATTGCCTTTAATTATAAATCAGAAACATTCATATCCAATGACAAGATTTCAAGAAATAAAGAATACAAATAAATCTTATTTAATCATTTCATGATCCTTGATTTATACACTAACAGAGAAAATTTCAACACTCTGAATATTAATTAAAAAAGTACTTACAGGTAATGGCTGGAATACAGTGAAGAAAAAAAAATCAATACATTTACAGGTTCCAAAAATTAGGATTGTATTAAAAATTCACAAACTCCATAACCCTCTTGTGACACTACTGAGAATGTACACAATGGTGTTATGACATAAACGGAGGTCAGGCTAGAGATGTGTCTGGAGTCATGCTGCATTCACACTTTTGGGGTCAAATTTGCTTTGAAGAGTGTTGTACATGTCATGCATTTTGTCACTGCTGTCCTCACACTGCCTCAATCTTGATGAGCATCTGTACTATGTAGCTATCTAGAAACTGTTCTACAAGAGTAAGAATTTTCATTTAACCAATGTTGCCAGCATTAAAGAATGGCTAATATGTCATATCCCTAGGCCTACAATCTGATTTGTCTGAAATATCTAACTGAATAAAAAGAGCTAAAGTGCATCTCCATGCATGTAATTTTTTCAGTGAACCTTGTCAAAGTATAACAATACCATCTAAATCTCAAAAATAGATGTTGCACTGGAATGAGCATCAATGATGCCTAAAGACTGAAAATTTTATCAGAATATCTGCTACCGTTGAGCATGAACATACTGTACACATGTCAAAATCAACCTTATTCTCCAGGGCATTGCAATTTTATTTCCCATTAGTGTATCTCAATTTCACAATAACTGCTGGAGATACCAGCCATACACAGAAATGTATTTCCTGTAAATTTTAACTTAATACTAATTTCCTTGAAATTGATTAAAAAAAATTGTTTAAGAAATACAGTAATGTTTGAATACACTTGGTAACAGAACAGTGCATTAAAATCTAAAATGTATTCCTACTTTAACAATAAAAAATTATCTTCTCTCCATAAATTTTTCTAACAAATAGGCTAAGTCTACAAGATAAAAATGTTTTTTGTTTTAAATTTAAAGGATGCAAGTTTGCAACTTGTTCAGTTTACTAAGGAGTCAAATTGAATCCTAAGGTTCAAATTAAAGAATTATGTATGAACTTTTGATATCCCCCCTCCAAAAAAAAAAAAACTTAGCTTAAATGAATATAGTTTTTACAGACAGACAGAATAGATCTACTACAAAAAAAAAAAAAATTATAGTTTTCAAATTCTTTACAATAAAAGCCCTTCATAAAATTGACTTATTTTTGAATAGACTATGTTCAGTATACACATAAAAAAAGTAGAATTCTTGGAAGCTAGTAAATCTAAAATATTTCATAACCCAAATCCATTTATTATGATTGGGGTAGTTTGATTTTTCTTTTATTGCTAAATGCAGAAATATGATTTTTACCTTTTCAGCAGTTTCTGTTTTCTTTGGTACTGTGTTATCCAAACTGAGCAAGTTAGGGGCAGGAATACCCAGTCTGGCTTTGACTGGCATTCGATGATCAGTTTGAGGAGTAACAGAAGTTGTTCGGGTTACAGAACTAGAGGAAGTATTTGGCTGCAATAAAAAAAAAAAAATAAATCTTTCACGTGATTCAATAACTGGTTTTACATTTTCAACATTTTTAATGAAAATAATATCAACTGGCAAGCTATGAAGAAAATCTTTGAGAAATTGAACAAATTGGTTTGAAATCTGTGTAAGAGTATAGGGCATAAAAAGTACAACACTGTTTGCCTGAAGTTTAAATAAAAATATGTGAGCATTTAGGAGGTACATTGGGAGTTCATAGTGTAAAGGTAAGCATATTAGATATACAGTACTACATGAATTAAAAGGTGCTATAGTGTGATGTTAGCTTTGTGTCAGACAAGTCAATCCAAATGTAAGGATCAGATATTTGAATTATCCAAACTTGGTTTCTAAATAAAACGACTAGGTTTTCATAGAGGTTTTAACAATGGCAAGTATCATCCAATTTAAACTGGAAACTACCCAAATCAGTCTCTTTTCACTCTCAGCAATGGATTAAATATTCATTTCTTTTGTGCCATTTTAACACAAAGTATTGATTCAGACATGTGCCTATACTTTGAGAGACTTCACTATTAACTCAGAATTGCAGAGAAAATGATATTCATTTCACTACATTGTATAGCTTTGTTTACTTCTGGCAATGTTCTATGCCAATTAACAAGATATTTGAACCTCCTCTGTTATATTTAAATTTTACATATGAACTCTTAACAATAATGACCCTGACACGAGAATACATCTCCAAATATTTGGAAACAGTATTTTTATGTGTTACTCAATAAACCAATTATTTCAAACCAAACCTTACACAGTTAAAAGGAACAAAATACTTACAGGGTTCTGATCTGGTAATTTCTCTCGGTGCCAAAACACTTTAATAAATCTGTTATTAAATACTGGTTCACTGCTCCTGTATGCTGTGTTGGCTTGGCTATGATTAGCAAATGTAATCAAGGCTGCTTCAGGATCATTTTCAAATGATACCTTAAAGAAAAAAAAAAAAAAACATCAAAAAACAGGTCATTCACAATTTAGATTTTATTGTATAGAATCAAGAATGAATAAGGAATGTAAAATAACAAAAATAATCAACCATTATTAATGTTTTTTTTTGTTTGTATTTCTTTCATCACAAATATTCATTCTACAGCCATTAGTAAACAGCACAGATTGGAAATAAATAACCTCTTGGCAGCAGTTAAACTCACATCCCTTTTACTCAAGAAAAATTGTTTTACTGTGACACTAACTATGAGTTTGAGTCTCACCAACTGTTTATTCTTCATTTCTGATCAATGCAATTTGCTAAAAGTCACACAATGTCAGTGTAAATAGTTGCAATGAAGAAATACTGATAAATTAATAATGATTAACAATAATTCATCTTATAAAAAAAGTACAAGATTGACATTTAAAAATAGGTAATTGAATGACAAAAAAATTGAAAAAACTCTTACATTATACATTGTCATACAAAAAGGACCTTTTCAAATTAACAAGGGTATTATTAATGGAGTCATAAAAAATAAAATGCCAGTTACAATTTTACATTGAGAAACAATGATAAAGACACATAGATTTAAATTTTTGGCACCCAAACCTAAATGTTTCTATATCTTCAGTATTTCTTGATGTAAAATTGTAACCAACATTTGTTGTACACCTACACCATATGCATAAGATTCCATTGGTAAAACCATTATGAGTCCTTTTGAAGTCATGGTTCATGAAATACATAACATGAGATTTTTTCTATTTTGTCATTCAGTTACTTACTATTAGTCTGATATATAGATTTGTGTATATCTTCCACATATAAGAATGCTTGTAACAAAAGATTGAACTGCAAGTCTAAGATATTTTTAAATTAGCATTTACTCAAATATAACCTGGCAAAAAAAAAAAAAAAAAAAAAAAAAACTCATTAAATTGACATTTTCATCAGTTGAAATGGTTTAATTTCTTCTAATCAAATGTTTTTATACAACTTTATTTTTAGATAAACTCCTGAAGAAAAAGTAATTTAAAAAAACAAAGCAAAGAATTGGGACTTGTTAACCAGCCAGTTTCTCCTTTTACTTGGGGTAAATGGAACTCACTTGAATATTCTTCAAAACGCCAAATTTTCCAAAATGCTCATTTAATTTTGCAATATTGTTTTGGTCTCTTGGTATTTTACGAACTTCCAGAGTTGTATTAAGATGCCGAGGAACAGGTCTTCCATGGCCAGCTGGAAAAACACAAGTCATTTAATGTAAACAATTTTCTTAGCTACTTTATAGAGTAAAACAAAAACATTCTAAATTCAAAACTTATCAAAATATACTTGATTCTTAAAGAAAATTCTTTATATTCAACCATTTCTGCACTTACATCTGTTGCTAAAAAGCAAGTTATTGTCCAAACTTTCATAAAAATAAAACAGTATTAGGGTAGAATAAAACTTGTAATAAAATGATAGTCACTATTTAATCTCTATGAATTGCATTGTACTCAAAATGAGCAAGTGCTTAGCTCTTAATATTGAAAGCTTTGTTACTAGGTGTTGGTTTTTAATTAATTCCAAAAGTAAAAATAGAAATAATTTTACCCAAGTTCAATGTCTGAAGCTTTCATTTTTACAAGTGAAAAATTTATTTTCTTTTTAACCTGAGTAATTTTCTGTTTCTTTTTATATAAAGGAGGAGTTGTGTTGAAATGTTACTGAGAAAATATGATAATTATCTTTCAGATAAAAATTTCAGCAGTAAAAATATAAACTTTGTAATAAAAAAAAAAAAAAAAAAAAAACTTTCTCCCAACAAACAAGACAATTATCTCATCCATTTTAGTCAAAACTTGCCTTTTCTTTTTGCCTTCAATCCATTTTCTCTACAAATTTAATTTTTTTTTTTTAAAAAAAACATTGAAGAACTAAAGCTATGTTGATGAAAAACTGATTATTTAAATAATTATCCTAAGCAAATAAATAAATAAACCAGAAAAACTTACACTGGTAATTAGGTTGAAAATTTTGGTGTTGTTGTGATCTTGTGGGATAATGATGCTGCTGATTTTGTTTGTGGAGATCATTAGTAGGAACATAATCCCTTTTTGGTGGGATCACAGTTCGGTTAGTTTCACATGTCACATTGTCATCTTGCTTGTCTTCAATGTCTGTAAAGCAGAGAAAGGTAGTGCGAATGCTGAGACTTTCAATCACACCTTGGCAAGGCTATAGACTGAAAAATGGTAATTATCCAAAAATATTTGACAATTTAAGCAAAGGGCACATTTGACTGCACATTGTAAATACATTCAGTAAAATTTCCCAAATAGATAGAAAAAAAAAAAGTGATTAAAGAGAGAAAATAGAAAGATGTCAAAAAAAAAAAAAAAAAAAAAAAAAAAATGTTTATTTATGTGTGTGTGAGACAGCAAATCACATTTCTTATTTCTCCCTGTGTACACATTAATCATATGGAGCCATTATTATAATTGAAAAAGAACACAAGAGATAATTACAAAATGCAATAAAATTGAGAAAAAAATTACTATGGAATTAAAAATTGTGTGAAAATAACCTGGTTTATGGCTAAACTGTACAAAACTCATCTTTCCTTAATATTCAGCTGGAAATTGGCCTTCCATGAATACTTCAATGTAGTTAAGAGATTTGTTTAAGACACTGAACATACATGTAATATTATAAAAAAAATAATAAATTATTCAGTAACTTAGGGAAAAAAAAAAAAAAAAAAAAAAAAAAACAACTTGGTATTTCAGTAAGGTAAGAATTAAGGAAAGAAAAAAAAATACTTATTCAGAAACAGAAAACCACAATCAGAAAATTTCAGTTAAATTTAAAGAAAAAATAAGTATAAAAATTGCAAATCAAAATATACTAACTTGGAGGCTTCAAGACATCGGGGATGGTTGGCACATTGACAAGATCCCTCTGCCTTGGAGGTTGTGGGTAGAAGGGTTGATTTGGACGAGGAGGTCCTCTAGGCCCAACCCAGAAAGGTGGCCTAGGAGGGTTAATAGCAGGAGCCTCTGGGTTGTAACCTTCTGGGGGATACGGTTCCACTACAGGTGAAGGTTGGAGAATGGGGTAATGAAAACAAAAAGATAAAAAATAACCATCAAAATCCCTAGGCTGTCAACAACAAATCAATTAGCAGATAAGGCTGTTCAAACAAAATTCAATTTAACAATTGATCAATTACATAGTACCTATAACAAACTTTAATTTTTGTGTATGCAAAAAAAATAAAAATAAAAAATAAAAAAGTGTGTCAAAAGGACAATTTTGTACTACCTTCTCTCAGCCATGTTTATCTACAAGATTATAAAAATGTGATCCAAGTATGATATATTATTTATCTTATATAAAGAATTATTTGCAATTTTGTAAAAAGAATGTGAAAAAACTTTTTATTCAAAAATTTACCAAAATATGTAAACCATCTACAATACAATATTTATTATTTACCATTTTATAAATATGGATAAACACTATGTATTAGTTGATTCACATTTTTAGAATGTTGTAAATATAAAATTATTCTTGTCAATAAACAATGTAATAGTGTTTTATATTTTTGCTGCTAAATTCTCAAAGAAGAAAGAAAATGCATTAATTGACTTCCATATGTTCGGGTTTCATTAAAATTCTAATCATCACTCTTTAAAACAACAAAGATTGCTGAGTAATATCAGTATTAAAGGGAAAACCATCTTTTTGACACCCTTGTATTGCAGGCATGAAAGTTAAAGATTGTCATTCCTACTTCAGAGAGGGGAACAAAAAAAAAAAAAAAAAAAAATCAATTGCATGCTTCAACAAAGTTTCACAGAAATAGTGTGTAATGAAGTCTCATTAGAATGTTTAAGAAAAAGAATTTGTGAAGATTAAATAAAAAAAATTCCAAGCAGCCATAAAACCAAAAAACTTGAAAAAGCAAAATAGAATTTTGAATATAACACCATTTCTCCTTTTTTGTACGTTTTCTCAAATATTACCTGGCCTAGAAGGTCGAGGAGGTGGTCCCCGAGGCCCCATTTGTGATAAGTGAGGATGATTAGGGGGAGGAATTCTGGGTCCAACAAATCCTGGGCCACCAGGACCAGTTGGTGGACCTAAAAGAAAACAAGAACCAATTTCTTTAGCTCCAAATTACAATTTGTGAAGAAATTTAAAAAATTACAAAAATATAAATGAAGGTGATATCAATATCTACATTGAAAATGAATTTTTTCCCTAATCTAGAAACAGAAGTTGGTTTTAGAATGTTAGTTGGTTCCATTAATTTTAAAAACTAATTGTCATTAAATGAATGGGATACTTCAAGGTTTAAAAAAAAAAAAAAAAAAAAATAAATAAATAAATAAATAAAGATAATGTTAATTATTGTCACAATCCAAAATTTACTGCTTATCTATTGAAGTAATTAAAACTGGTATTGACTGTACATTTGAATAAAAGATTTTTGAAGTAAAAATGGTTAAAATTCCATATGCAGTTTGAAAAAAAATATAAAAGAAAACAAACAAAAGACTGATCACAAGTGAGATATATACATACCATGACCATGAGGGAAGGAGAGAACATTTGGTAAATTGACATCTTCAACTATCACTGGATCTAAACCATGATCATAAGGGCAGAGGTCACCACGCATACAATAACCCTTTTCTGAAAAACATCAGAGAAAAAAATAAAAAAATAAATAAATAAATAAATACATAATTTGCCCATTTTATGATGTTTAAGTCTTTTCGACTATTTTAAAATTCTGTTTTTTCTCTCTCCACAAAATGCAAATTCAAATCTATTAAAAGTAACTTGAATACAATGAAAATGGAAAATAAACTTATTGCAATAATATCTAATGAAAACCCGGTATATACTAATGTCCACATTTAAAATTATGAAGTTAAATTTGGGAAAAGCTTCAGTACATTTTAGATTTGTAGTAGCTAAATAAAGAATATTGGAAAAAGAAAAGTATAAAAATCTATCCGTATTTCTAAGATGAGGTATTGTACTTATTTACATTGTTCAGACTATTAACCTTATTTTTGTTGCTATATTCACATTTCGGCTACTACAGCGATGAGCAAAAGCTTGGAGAGTTGAGTTAATGGGAGATATAACCAACACATCCAGAAGAGGCATGGCACATGGAATTAGAATAATCTACCCCAGAGGACGAAATAAAGGGTTCAGCCTAAAATTCCAATCACCTGAAGAAGGCCGAAATATTGTTTGAATTTGTTGTTCTCATGTTCACAATGTAAATAGCATATGAAAATGTTTATTTTTTTTTTTTTTTATTCTTTTTCTTGGGTTACCAAAATGTTTTCATACCAGATCCCCATTGAAACTTGTGGAATTTTGAATCATGAGATCTTTTTTAAACAAAACAAATAAGTACCACTGAACTTACCATCATAATCTCTGCAACGTGGACGATTGGATCCAGTGCCAGATGGAGCTGTTGTACGAGGAGTGGCATCAGCAGCAGCAGCAGCAGTGGCAGGCACAGGAGCAGGGTTTCTGTTAGCATCCCAGGGAGACACAACAGATATTGCATTGCTAACTGTTGGGACGGGACTAGAACAACCTGGAGGAACTTGGGCCACTGATGCAGCAGCCACATTATAGCTATCGGAATCTTGCAGAGGAGTTGATCCGCAACTGTCAACATCTTTCCGCCCTGGAATAATTCATTACTATTAATAAAAGGAATAAGAAAATCTGGCGCCAACTATGCTTACAGACTGCATAATAATTACTATTCCACCACTGGTATATCTAAAACATTATAATGTATTCATATTAAGTTTTATTTAGGGAGTTAAAACAAAAAATAAAATACAAAATCAATATAAAGACTCAAAAAAATAAGTAAAACAAGTTTCTTTGAAAATATTGCTTTTGTTCTTCAATGTGGAGAGCAATAAATGTGAACAACATACCTCTTGATCGAGAGCGGGATCGTGAACGCTGAGGGGACCAGGATCTTGAACGTGATCGACCACTGAATGTTCTTATGGCTGGACTCCTTGATCGTTCTCGATCACGAGCAGAGTCCCTCGTAGGACGGTGCCGTTCGCGAGACTTTCCTCTGGGACTTCTGGATCTTGACCGATCTCTGCTACGTCGTCTGTTAAATCTACGGTCATCATGGCGTCTTCTACGGTCATCACTAAAACAAGCATCCAATTCAAATTATTACAATCAACAAATTTATAATCTAGCTATTACTGAACATTTACCTCAATAAAAACAACCCATTCTGTGGGAAATTTAAAGAATAGAAAATACATAAACATGAACCAATGCCAAAAATACCTTCTATAATTTTTTTTTAATACAAAAACAGTGTGTGTGTGTGTGTGTATGTACACACACACACACATATATATATATATATATATATATATATATACACACACACACGAAAGAACAGATGGAGTAAAATTCCACTATTCATAGTATTTACTTTTTAAAAGTGCTCAATGCAAAGTAGAGTAATATATTATTTTCATTATAAGAGATAATAAAAAAATGTTGAAATTGCTACATTTTACATTTACCAGTTACTTACCATCACCTGAAGAAGCACAATCAAAGTATTGAAACATGAAAGCTTTTGTGTAGAAACATGTTGCTATTATAATCCTTTATAATAAAAATAATAATTTTATAATTCTTCAAACTTTTGCATAAAAGGTATTTCAAAACCATAAATTTTACATTTGGTAAATATATGAAACTAATAAACAAAATTATAAAAAAATAAATTACAAATAAAATAGGATAAAATAAAAGCACACCTAGATCGGCCTCCTTTGGGGCTTGAACTTCGAGAACGCTTTTTGCGATAATCTTTTTCTTCTTCACTCGGGCCCTACAAAAACAAAAAATATAGTTAATTGTATTCTTGCAAAAACATTAAAAAAAAAAAAAAAAAAAATTTTTTTTCAATAAACCATATTAAACAATAACAATACTTTGACAAATTAAAGAAAATAAATATCTTAAAACACTTACTGCATCAGAACCATCAACAATTTTTCGTTTGCGATCAGCTTTTGGAGGTGGTTGTGGAGCAGAGGCTGGACCGTGGTTACTCTGATTCAAAACAGTACTGTTCTGATAATTGTTGGTAGCACCCTGAGAACTCGGTGGTACAGTAACACATGACATTCCATTAGTTGAGCTATTTATATAAGATTTTGTTTTCAAGGCCTCAAACAGTCCACTGACAAAAGAGCGTGTACCTAGAAAGAAAAAAAATTTAACTGTTTTTTTTTTTATTACACACACATGCACAAGTTTTTGCAAATAGGTTGCAGTTTTATTTATGACTTCAACTGGGTTTGGTATCAGTCAGTTCTGAACATTTCTGGTAATCACTGCCACAACTTTAACAATGTAAAAAAAAAAAAAATAAAATAAATAAATCATCATTAATATTAATAACATGTTATTGAAGTAACCGAATAAATAATTTTAAAACATTAACTGAATGAAAAATAAGCAACTAAAAATATTCTGAGCAAAATATTTAATTGTAGTTATTTTTGTATTTGGGACATTTTCTACACCATCACATGACATTTCAAATAAAATTTCATTCAATTTCTCCAAGGACATATTTTTATATAAAATGTAATTTTTAATGCCCAAATGAAATTTTACTCATAAAATTTAATTTTATGAGTAAAATTTCATTTGGGATAAAGGGATTACAGTTGGCTTAGAAGAAGAAAAAAAAAACAAAAAAAACGCTTCTTGAAAGTGTGTGTGTATGTATGTATATATATATATATATATATATATATATATATATATATATATAAAAACATGCATATTTTTTTAAAAAATTTCATAATTGACTAAGTACTAAAAATTCCATTGAAATCCAAAAATTAGCTAATAAATCAAGGTGTATAAATAGCCTATAAATATTCCATTATTACTTAGGAAAACAGTGTTTTAAAATGGAAACACTTCAAAAACAAAAATCTACAGTTCTAAAAAATTCACATGACCCACTTCCCCAAATCAATATTTCAATGACTAAATTGATAAAATGGATGGATACTGATTTTGTGAAGTTGGTCAGGTGGTGTCTAATTTCTGGGTTCCAAAAAAAGAAGCCACTGTCATGTTAACTCACAATTAGTTTCCAATGCATCAACTACTAATTAATCAATTATTCTGGTGGACTTTATTTTGCAATAATGGTTCATAACTTTAATTCTCTTTTAAATGTGTTATATTGCTATTAAAGAACTTTAAAAGAGACTGAAATTCTCAAAACTTAGAAACGGGAATATATAGTGGATGGTTTTGCCCTCGCCCGCTTGTAGAAATAGACTAAGATGGAAGATATGCAATGTAATAGATAAAAAAGGTAGTATATCTATAGCAGAAAAATGGAAGCACTATTTCCAAAGTGGTTACTCATCTAGATCTCTCTTAGACTACAGATGCAAGTATAATGAAAATTGTGAAAATTTTTCAATGCCATATAAAAACTGCAGGCACCTTACACATGATACAAGACCAAATTTGCTGGTGACTAACAAAGAATAAGTGGGAACAATGAGGAACATTGAATCAAATTCAATTCTAGTATCATCAACTTCTCAGTAAATGCTTGTACATTGTACACTAGATTCCATGGGATTTCATGATTGTCAAAAACATACAAGGGTACCATTATTAACACGAAATCATAGGTTAGTGCACATTACTAGGACCAGAAAACATTGCCATTGAACTGTGAAAGCCTGACACCATATTGCCTGGGCAGTCAAGTTAATGTATGAAAGAACAACATAAGATATAGATCAAGCCAATTAGCTAAATGTTACACAAGATGGTGCTGGCTATATAAATTGTGTAGAGTGCATTCCATTGGCCGATGTGACATACCAAGATCTTTTTGTAGGCCATTTGCATCCCTTTATGCTTGCTATATTTCCTGGTGGTTGTTTCTTCCAGCAAGATAACACAATCTCCCATCGTATGGATGACAGAAAACCTGTTCCAGAAAAACTTGACCGATTCCCTGGTACTCCATTGCTCCTCTCCTCCATGCTTTCCAAACTGAAACCCCCTCTTATACACACACATGGAACATATGCAAACATCATTAAATTGCCTGTAGCCATATGCAATACTGTTCAGTTATAGACATACCCACATGATGATCCCAACAACTCAGACTATGTTGTGTCATGTTGCTACCATTATTCAGGTGATGTGAAGAGGTAAACACTATTGTCAAATTTTTGGCACTTCAATTCACATACAAAAATGTTATATATCACACACATACACAGCAAAATAAAAAAAATAAGAAAATCCCTATCCAGATGTAAGTATCTGAAGTAAAATTGCATTGAAAAGTGAAAACGTACGCTGCTGAAGGAAAACATCAAGTTGATCAATTAGGTTGTCATTCAGCTCATTTTCTGGTTTATCTTTTTTCACCAAGGCAACAACATATTTGGCCAAAGCAGCAGGATCTGCATCACATCTGCAGGGGAAAAAGAGAAACTGTAGTCCACATTAAGGCAGTTCAAGATGTTACATTGTTTTGTTCTTTTTTCATTATCATGAAGAGTTAATGGCCAAAAAAAAAAAAAAAAAAAAAAAAAAAAAAAAAAATCTTAGTGCAAATGCAGATTAGTTATTTTTTTTTTTTTTTTTTATAGTCTCTACCAATTCCTAGCATGAAATATTAAACATTCTCATGTGTAACATAATGGTGAAAAGTGAAAGAAGGGCAATTTGAAGTGGAAATCAGGATTTTGCAACTATTTAGAGGAAAGGGGTAATGTGTTTTTCAAGGTTATCAAAGTGATGCGAACATGCAACAGAACCGTGAGGGTACATTACATGTCAAAATAAATTCAGTAAAGTAAATACCCCAGACTCTTCATCTTTTCATGCCTGCTTCCATGTAAAGTTGGAGAGAGAAAATTTCAGTGCAAACAATAATGAACATTCATTCATTACAATGCCCAGAAGAACAGAATAGAAAGCAGATTTTCTGGGCAAGAAAATAGAAGCAGTTCAAATTCAGCAGCAAAGGGGCAGTAAGCAAAGAAGAAAAAAATGTTTTATTTTTGTAATGCTTACAAGAGAGTGCTAAAATGTTCTCAAGCCCAACCCGCTTTTCAAAACTTGAGCAAACATTATTTAGTCTGACTGAGAACTTTTCAGCACCCCCTTGTAATTAGCAAGATACCTGGAACAACCTTGAAACCACAATCACAAAACTCACAACAACCAACAACATCAGCTGTTTTTAACTGCATTTCCATTTATGCAACAAAGTAATTAACAAACAAAAAATGACACTGTAGATTTCATATTAAGAGATTTTTAAAGTTATCACCAATACAGTTTTTTTTTTCAACTTTTTTCATAACACTTAAAACTCAATCGCATTCTGAACAAAATCAACTGATTTGTTCAAACTTGACACAAAAATTGTCATTTTGCAGTAATTAGACTTCCTCCCAACAATGAATTAAATAAATCTAAAAGGAATCCATTTGATAGATTAAGTTATTTCTAAATAAAGTCTGAGAGGGCATAAATAATTCAAATCTTGTTTCATCACAACTATTTTTTTTAATAATAATAATAATAATGATGAGAGAGAGAGAGAGAAACATACCTAGAAAAAAGTAGATCATTTTGAAATTTTAGGTGATAAAAGACAAGGTTATATCCTTGCTAAATTAACTTTATAGTTTTAGTGCCATCTTTCTGGCAACCACTAAGAGAACAAAAATCTCATTAAAAACAAAAAATAAAAAACAAAACGAAAGCTAGCGGCTTTTATTTCGTTTTTTTTTTTTTTTTTTTTTTTTTTTTACCACTAGCGTTTTAGCACAATCACCAATTATTATGAAATGGACACTTTTTCTCCTGCACCATATAAAAAACATGGTGCTACATATTCTTTTAACCTTATTACAACCAGTGTTATTTTTCGTAAGTTCTTGAAATCTGAGATGGTTACAGGCAAAACAGTTTTGTTGAGGTCTATCTACAAATTCGTTAATGAGGAAAAAAAATAACACGTTAATTTGTTAGGCGATGAAATAAGAAAAACGGTCAAGTTTTTACCCAACTGCAGACACACACAGCCTACAAAAAGCAATTAAAAACAAATTTATTCAACATTCTTAATGTTCCACTTTAAAAATACACAACAATTTTTTTTTTAAAATCGGAAGGAAATTTTAATTTTGAGCTTAGCCTAAAAATGATAGTTTCGGGAGAAAAAGTGAACAATCTCAAATAATTCCAGTGAATTAGTAACAAAAGATTTTAAAGTTGTTAGGCAGAAAATGTTAAAAATTAAATCAATCGAAACATTTAGAAATTATGTTGAACAAGACAACTTAGATGATTTTTAAACACAAACTTAGCTTGTTTATCACCCAGTTCATTGTTCTTAATTAGGAAGGCTCGTGGGGATACATCGCCCAAAAATTTATGCGGAATGTTAGTTCGAAGGAATTTGGCAAATTTTAGACAAAAATCGTTAAATGAAAAAAAAATGGGGAAACACTCCAACCAAATGATACATTTACTTTTAAACATGTATTGTTTTTACAATACATTTCCTTAATTTTGTCAAGCTTAAGTTTTTTTTCTTAAAAAATTGTTATTTATTGATAGAATTTATTTACTAGATTGTTGTCTTTTTCAAAAAAAAAAAAAAAAAAAAGTTATTAAATTTTAAAAAGTAGTACTGTTTAATAAACTTTAATCAAAAGTTTAAAAATAAATCCAATTAGAACTATATATCCTTCATCTTTATTGATATTTTTTATCGTAACGTTTCAGCTGACATTATGTTCTTCAGCCCTGTCAGGGATATGTTGCATCCAGTGGTTAGGTATTTTTAGCTATTGCCTTTTTCGCTTTTTCTTATTTTTTATTTCCTCAAATTAGCAAGATCTAACATCACAGAAACACGAAGCCATAATAATAGCCAGTCTTGTAACTTGGGTGTTCCGCGAGGGGAAAAATAATAAAAATGGATTCTTAAAAGAAAAACCAAATGTAAAATTGTAATGTAAAGAACGAAGCTGTCAAAACTTCTGATACATACGAAAAACATTTTGAAAGCGTGAATAGTCATTTTATTTATCAGGTAGTTCAATAATAAAACATTGTTTTTTAAGAAATATTTGGATTCCCATTTTTTTTTTTTTTTTTGTTTTCACGAAGGAGAGGAAGGCCAAACACGTATCAGTTGAAACGTTGATAATAAAAAAAAGCGTCAATGATGAAGACAAAAAGTAAAACTAAATGGAATTATGAAGGCATTTCTTTTAAGTTCATAAAAATAAATTTTAAAATTCTTTTTATTCTAATCAATAAATAAAACAATTCACTGCAGAAATTAACTAAAAATTATTTCTGGAAAAACAATAAATAAAATATTCTTTTAAAAATGTAAAAATCTATTCACTTTTGTTTGAATTTTGATTTTTGATATATAAACTTTTTACTGGAAAAATAACGTATTTTTATGCACGAATTAATAATAGAAAAAAAAATATTGCTCCAGTGAATTATCAACATTTATTGAATCTCGAATTGTATTTTTTCTTTAATTTAACAACAGCTAAAATTTTTTCTGGATTTACTGTTAAACTTTTACAAATATAATTTTTTCAAAAATTCTTTTTTTATAATTTTATTTATATATTTAAAAGCGTCTGCCATAAACAATTTTTCCTTTTTATAACTATTCAATCTATTGTAACAAAACCATAAACAATAAGAAATAACAATAACAAAAATTAACAAAAAGTCAAGAAACAATGTTTTTCAAAATAAATAACAGACTGGAAAACTTACATCGGCGATAAAGTTTTGGTCAACCAGGTTTTCAAAGCTTCGACATTGTCGATTATCATCTTCGCCAACCTTTTCGGTTTACTTTAAATTAATTTTCCGGTTTTTTCCGGATCCAATATTCTCCTTAGACAACTTTACAGGAGAATAAGTGAATACAAAAACATCAAATGGCCCAAAAATAAATAGGTTTTGCTAAAAAATAAAGCATAAACGAATTTTTTTCGTTGTTTCACTACTGTTTCAGTAGTTTTAATAATCGGAAAAAAACATTGCCTCTTTTTTTCCGATTTAAAAATAGAAAAATGGTCGATAATTTTCACTCTTTACAAGTAGAAAGTTAACTAAAGTGATCCATAAATGTATATTTTACAATCACAATACAAAGTAAAACGAAAAAAATTACTTTCAGTATTATAATCAACGTGTGCTGTAAATTAATTGGACGTGTTTCTTTTCAACATGGAGACCAACTACGACACTTTTCTGTCACGTGATTTTCAATTCACATCTCGTTCGAACGAGATTTGCTAGTTGAAAATTAGATTCAGGATTATTTTCAATTAAAATAAAATGTTTATAATATTATTCATTATCATTTTGTTTTATATAATATTATACTCATAAAGCAACAACGATAACATTCCATTGTAATGTTAAAATCGCTGTTGTAACTTCGCACGTGATTTGATCCATCTCACCACGGTCGAAGGGAAATTTGTTTGTCCTGATGTCTGTGGTATATCAATGCACCTTCTGGAATTTAGGGTATTAATGTAAAAATGGCCGCATGTCACTAAAATTTATCATATGGATACCAACTTAAAATACTATCCTCCACTTAATATAGAGCATCTAAGCATTCTGTTTTTGATTCCTCTGACATGATCCCACCACACAAAAGATGATCCTGCAACTACATATACATAGGATTTATCACAGGTTTTTCATTAAAAATGTCATTATTAACAAGATAATCAACATATGCACTTTCAGTGGTATAAGAATAAGATCTCTCAAGAAAAATTCTCAGTGGTGAAGTAAATCACTCAGTAACTCACACCCAGATGTATGATAACTTGTAGTGAACAAAACAAGTTAGATTTCAAATTCAAATGCTAAGCACTGACTCATTGATTTTGTTAGAAATTAAAAAAAGACTTGAATTTACAAACTTTGCTTAACACACATGCAAAAGTGAATCCAAAACAAAACTCATGAAATTTCACACCCTGATGCAAAATGTTTTTCAGCCAATTGAAAATTAGAAAACATTTAAAAACAAAATTTTAAATAATCTTCAATTCTCAGAAACAAATTCTTTTACAGACCTTTTCGCAAGCTGACGTGAAATTTGTTTGTTGTCCAATGGAAAGGCTCGAATCATGTCCGGGAGTGAATTCCCAAATGAACTTTACAAGGCCCACAAACAAAATAAAAGACAGGCAAGTTCGCCTGTCACCAGAGAGAAGGAGAGGAGCGTATTAACACGTCCCTCGACAAACGTCAAGCAATCGTTATTATTATCTCTACCTTTCTCCCTCACCTCTTTTATACTTGATAAATGAAAGGAACATTTTAAAACTGAGCGATTACTTCAAAGACATTCCTACCCTAGGATAACGTACGTACATACGTCCACACATACGTTCCTGCCTACATACACATAAACTCATTCTTGCAAAGACTACTAGGAACATTTTGACAACCTTGCATCAACCAAAATACATTAATTTTATTTGTAGAGACCTTAATTGATTTATATGTATATAAATTTATTGTTTCACTTTACAATTTGATTTTCTTGTTTTATACCCCTCTTATGGTAGGCTATCTAACTAACAATGCCAAATCAAACTAATCTGTTTCAACACTCATACATTTCACTATAACTGATAACCCACTATAAACTTACATTATGTCTAAATCAGAATGATCCTTGGTAGAACAGTTCCTGGAGGAATACTTGATGACTGCATTTTTGAATTATAAAGCATTTTACTTATATCTTGGTAGTGAGCGTCAAGGAAATATCTCATACCTATTATTATAAATCTTACTTTCTGAGTACTAGTGATCTATCACTAATTTCTTCAATTTTTGTACCACTCCAGGTATTTTTAGAATTAGTCTTTGCATAGTGACCAACTAACAAGGATACCCTGGGTTCCCTGGAGAAAAATAACTTCAAATCTAACAAAAACTAGGGAAAAATATGTTCCTTAAGATATTACATCTTATATGAAATTAAAAATCATATTTACACATGAAAAGTAGTAAAAGAATCTTTTTTGGGGAGGTGGAAATAGAAGAAAATGTCACCTCTCTTATCACATATTAAAAAAGGTGCATACAATAACAAAAAAAACTCATGAAATTTGAAAGGTACAAATATTTTATAGAAATAAAACCATATAACAAAGTACAAATTTTACAAAAAATTTCCCTTCGTGGAATTTATTATGACCAAGGCATGATAATATAAAAAAATATAAAACAAACTTAGACAATTTAATACTTATTTATTCACACATTTTAATTAATTATTATTTTTAATTATTTTAGACTTCTAATAAAATTTTTATACTAGGTACGTTATGTTTTGAATATCTCTCTGTGTAGTAGTAGTCATAGTACAGTTCTCCGTGTCCTGAACAGCAACCCGGGTTTGTTAGGCATAGCCTCCATATGTTCACCAGTTGTTCTCTATTTATAGCTGTTTATCTAATTTGCATACAATACTACACCTTCCTGAATCAGAAAGGTTATATACTCTTGTTTTTTCTTTTACTATTTCTGATTATTTTTGTATTTTGTCCTTCCTCTTGTCTTTTTTGTTTTCTCTTTAATGGTAACCTCAGTCTCTCTTCATTTTCTTCTTCATACTCGTCCATCATTCTCACTTTCTTACTATTTCTTAGCCCTATGTTCACTAGTTGTTCTCTATTTATACTTGTCTATCTAAACAAAATAAATGATGCTGGCATGTCTCTTGCTCTGATAAGGTTCCTGGATACACAGCATCCATGTTTCTTCCACCTTATGCCAGTTTGAACAGGTAGTTTGTGAATCCAACTTTAGAAAAAGCAATTTAGAGTTGATCTTGGGAAAAGCTTGGAGAAGTCAGGCGATTTGTGAATTTGAGAAATTGTTCTTTGGCTTAGCTGATGCTAATGATTTGTGTTAGGAAGGTTTTGCAAAGTTTATAAAAAAAGATTTTTAGCTCATGGACCAAGAATGATGAGAAAACCTTGGAACCTGAAAACTAATGAATTAGAAGAATGTTTAAAGGAATATACAGCACAAATAACTTGTGGACTTGTAGAAAAATTGATTAATTTGTTTGCATTGAAGGAGAAAAAAAAATTTTCTTGGTAAGGAAGTTAACATGGTTTTGTTGCATGATAAGACTCATTCTCAAGTAGGAAATACGATAAAACAAATGTTCAATTTGGAGTTTGGATGGGAAATTTATGGTGTGTTGAGAGTTACCTTTGATCAGGTTTTCTATCAAATGTAACTTTATATTCATCACTAAAAATTACTGCTGAAAAATAATTTTTTATGTTCTTCTTTGTACTTCTTTCTCTCACATATTTCTTTTTGTGATATTTAAAGATTTTGTTAGCAGTACAAAACTTAATGATGGCTAAGAAAATTAACATATTTTAAATATGGAGTTAAAACCAAGAGAAAAAATAGGAAGTGACATTTAATAAAGAAAAATATATTGGGAGTAAACTGATTTCATTCTTCTCTTATCTAAACTTGGTCAAAGATAATAAAATCAAAGTACAAATGAACTAAAAAAAGAAAACAAATACACTGCATTAGTAATATACTGACACTTAATTTTTTATAGACAGATCGCATTAAGTCCTAACAGCCATCCCTTTTGTTTATGCAGAAAAGGCTGCCTAGACTTAATGAAACATTTTTCAAGCATTTTGAGATTAAATTCTGAGTGTTACCTGCACAAAACAGAGAACATGTTCTCCTGGAATGCCACAACACTAACAATTTTTTATCAGGTGCTCTGCAATAGTAGACCCATAAGCAACAGGCTTATACAAATTCCCACTCAGCTGACCTCTCCTGATAAATGCCAGCACAGTTTAGGAAATTTTCCTCAACAGTAGTTCTGTTGTTCTACCTATAGAGTTAGCATCATATTGGCATTTAAAAGAATAAATAATAAAAAATTTTTAAAAACTAGGCAGGCAGTTCTTGCAAACAAATTTCAACATCATCCATAGCAAGAACATTACTTGTGGATTAGCAGAAAAATAACAGTTCAAAATACTGGCCATAATTTGCTTAGCAAAAATTGTGCCAGTCTCACAATCCAGGGCAGTTTTAAATAGACAGGATATTTTTCATGGCAAAAACATTTAAACCTACAAAATTGTTCAATCTTGACATTTACACTTGGCTAAAGAATAGCCAAAATCAAAAAATCTCTCTTTTATAAATTTTAGTTCTTGTTCTGTCTTATTAGGAGAACAGATCATTAGGGCCCAATTGATTAAGGTTTTGACAAAAGGAGTCCCATCAGGTGTGTAAAGCTGAAAATATGGGCTTACTGTACACTGATGTAATAAATCTTTGTACAAAGACATCCAGAGAGGATAGGGAAGAGTTGCTCTCCCATTTCATAGTGAACTACAGAGAAGGATGCAAACTGTTCAATATTTTATAAAAATTTATGCAACCAACTCATCATTGAACACACAGAACATGTTATCTACATATACATAATAGCTGGGTTGGCAGGCAATAGAAAATAATTCTTGTTCATAGAACTCTATAAAAATATTTGCCATAGTTGTCCCAAAATTTTGTCAATTTGTCTATACATTATATTGTTGAAACTAACCACCACTAACTTAATTAGCTCAGCAAAAACAGTTTCAGAAATGCAGTGGTGGTGGGGGAGATGACTATGGTACAAAGTTTCAGTACATATATCTATAATTTCCTGAAGAGAAACACTAGTATATAAATTGCTGATGTCAAAGAACACATGAACCTATCTTAGGAAGAGAAAGGACAATTTTGAATATAATTTACAAAAGTAAATGAATCATTAATACAATATTCTGAATACATGTTCAGGACCAATTGTAACAATTCATGCTAGATAGATCCAAAGTTCTTAATATTCTGCATCTTTTCTTTCTGTTTACATTTATAACACAAGCTTCTTGAAATATTTTATTATTAGTCAATTCATTTTTCTTGCTTTTTAATTTTTTCTCAAATCACTTTTTGTATTAAGTCACTTGGAAAATAATGTCTGATTTTAGAATAAACTGTTTAATTGTGTTCTAATATATTATTTTTTGTGCAATTATTATGTTGCACAAAAATAGAGGGTGAACATGGTGTAAATGATCCACTTTTGATTGGACAGAATAGCGTTTTGTTTCTGAAGTTCATCAGTGGAGATCAAGAGGACGTACATCTGCAACTGACAATCAGTATCTGAAAATACAAGTTGAACAAAACCTATGTCAAAGTGTTAGGGAAACAACTTAGATAATGGATGTCAGCATTTCAACAACATTGAACAATTGTAAGGAAATTGGCAAGGTGAAGAAACTTGATAAATGGATTCCACATGAACTCAGTGAAAGTCAAAGACTTTAAGACTTTGAAGTGTGTTTAATGTTGCATCTGTGAAATTTGGATGATCCATTTCTTGATTGAATAATGACTTGTGATGAGACAAAAAACTGAGTTTGAATTCCATTTGGGTTTGTTACATTCATTTGTGTGCAAATATCTTTTGGAAAAGTATGAATCCATCTTTTCTCTCCCCCCCACCAGCTATAGGTTTAATAGTAGGATAGTCTTGGTTAGCAACCTACTGCTGAAAATCTGCCTAGTCAGTTATGAATACACTTAAGCGTGTATCATGTATGGCACTGACTGACTGATGAGAAATGGATCCTTTATGACTATCATAAATGATTGGCTCAATGGCTTCATCATGACAAATTACCCAAACATTTTCCAAAAGTGAGATTGCACAAACAAAATATTATGGTGACTGTCTAGTGGTCCACCATTAGCATTATCTATTATAGCCTTTTGGATTGTAAGCAGAGCCACCACTGCTGAAGTTTACTGCTAGCAACTGGATGAAATGCACATTCAGTTAAGCAAAATGTAAAAAATGTCTTTAAAAACAAATAATTGCCAAACTGCAATGTCCAATTTCTTATATGGCAGTGAATGCTGGACAGTTTCATTATAGACAAGGAAAAGCTTGGGACGACAGAGATGTAATCCTACTGACAAATGTTGAGAATTCTATAGACAGAGAATGTAAGTAATAAGGAAGTTTTAAAAAGAGAAGGAAATATAAAGAAATTGCTGACAACAATTTCAAAGAGATAGCTGAAATTTTTGGGAAACAATGTTTGAAGAATTTAACACTCACACAAATGTCAAATGAAGGTGGGAAAAATGGTAAGAAATTAACATGACATGTTTGAGTTTGAATAAATGCCAGAACAAGCATCCCAAAGACAAAGAGAGGTTGTAAAGGAACAAGTATTGCTGACAACAGCAAAAGAGAGGAAGTTGTAGACATGGTGCAAGAAAGAGAGAGAGAGAGAGAGAGAGAGAGAGAGTCTGTCCACTATAAGATATGGTTCTATAAAGTGGGAACCTTTCAGAATATATGGGAGTGTAGTTTCTGTTGTTAAATATTTGATCATGTAATTTATTGCAAGTTTTATTTTTTCATCTGATAAGAAACCAAAAACTAATTTTGAAACCATTTTTAAACAATTAAGAGTGAAAAATAGTTATTATTGTGGGTAAACACAAAAATTTAATAGATACCAATTCTCTAATAATATAAAAATTGACAGTGTCCTCAAGTAAGAAAGCCTCAAAGACTTCTTTCTTAATTTGGAGAAACATTTTATTTTAAAAATTTCTGCTCTTATAATATTTGATATAAGATAAAATCTAATGCTTAAAATCCTTATTTTTCATTGACTGCTTGACATTATATTTGTTGAGTTCTGACAGCTTAGTAGAATTGCTGCCATACTTAAGTAGTTTCATGAAGTAAAAGTGATGTGAGTTGGAGTCTTGCTTGGGGGAGTTTATTCTTGATTGCCAATCTTCACTGTTTACCCACTGCCAGAGAATAACAGTCTGATTAGTTGCAATGAAAAGCAACCAAAATTAAGGTGAAAGAAATTTCAGTCAAAAATTAATAATGGTTGACAATGCTTCATCTTAGAAAAAAATCAAGATAATATTACAATTAAAACAATTTCATAAGTTTAGTTCATAACAACTTGTAAACAGCAGTTTCAGTGTTAGGAATAGAGAACAAATCATAGCATATTTTGTGGTTTACTTCCATTTTCTAATCCCTACATATCCTTAAATCTCCATCCAGTTTTTGTAAAACCACATTGGGTGAGGCCCAATTACTACCACCAGGGGGAACATGCTCTAAAATTCCTTGCTCCACCATTGTTTTTAGTTTAACAACTACTAAAGGTAGTTTACATGAAAATGGACAGTCTGTGAGAGTCAAAGTAAGAAGAGATGACTATTTTCTTTTGACTGCTTACTTTATATCCTTTTTAACATCACCATGTCATTACTTTCCAAATTCACATTGTTAATTAATTTGGTTTTATCCACTTTCAAGACATCTATTCCCACAAGTCCATGACTTTTTTCACATTTCATTGTCATGATGGGAATAATTTGGAAGTGTATGTTGGTCTCAAAAGTTCCTTCAAAACAACCTAGCATTTTGATGAAAGAGTCATTGGACTGTCTCAGTTTAAATCAACATTTTTTATTAATTTGGGTCTGCCCATTTGTTCCTAGAAATTTATTGGCATTGGAGTGACATCATTCCCAGTATCTACTTGCATAGGAATGTAGCCCTAATTTGATCCTGGTAAACAGCAACAAATAATGCAACCTACACCATGAATTAGTTTACAAGCTTCTTCAGACCACCAATGTTGCCATCTAGCTGATTCATTAATGCATTGCTGATTTGTCACTGGTATTGTGATGATGGGCACAGTTCCACTCAACTGAGCTGGTGTTTGTTTGTTCACAACCATTCACTCCTTTTCCATCTTCTGTTTTTTTTTTATCTCAGAGGTTGAGAAGATTGCTGATGAAGTAAACTGAAGTGAAGACAGGTCAATGGCTGAGAGCTACATAAAAAAAGGATTCTTTGAAATAAGGAATTAACTTGGTTAAAAATTGTAACAATGATTTGGTTTATATATGATTTGTTGTATAGAGTGGTTTTAACCTTTCCCACTTACTTTTATAATCAAATGACACTGGGATCACCTGTTAGAGTTTGCAGTTTGTGTTAGTAGTAATTTAAATTTCTAAGTTCTGGTCTTCAGGGCTAGTACAAGGTCTTGGTCAGGAGGTATCAGCAGATAATGTGCATTCCAGAAACAGTAGTGGGGGGACTCTCTAAGTTGTCTAAAGCTCCAGCTTATATGGAGTAATGTATCCGGCAGGGGTGGGGTTGACCAGGAGCTGTATTCAGTTATCTTTCACCCTTAGCATCAAACTTTTTCTAAAATTCCATATTCTCAAAATATGTTTACTTGAGTGATTTTCCAAATTTGGTATTGCTCAGCCCCCTTTCTGAGAGTGATCATAGGAATCAAGCCACTCCTTAACTCCAACTTCCTTCACCTCTCATCTTTCACCATCACTCCATACAAGCAGTGCAAATCACTTTCTCTCCCTCCTCCCACTTTCTCAGCATATAACCTGAGTCAACTCCAAGGACCAACACACTGTTCATGTGATGTATTCAAACTTTCAGAATGCATAGGTGAAAAGGAATTTTCTGATGATTAATCTTTCTTCATCAACTTGTCTCACACTGTGATTTCCCAAAGCCAACAACTTGTTTGGAGCCCATCAATGTGCTGATGATTTTATAAAGTTCTTATTCCATTTTATTACTAAAACAGTTGACTGTATTCATTTCTTTATTGCATTTCTACTTGATTTAGGGTGCCCCACTCCATCAGGCAGTCACCTGACATTGGGCAAGCTGACACCCTGGCAAATTATAATTCAAATATGGACATGTACTCTAAATTTGTCTCCAATCTCCTGTAGATAAATTTTCAACAAATACATCCATATCTTTTGACAGCACAACCATACTTATTTTATTTCACTCTTTTGAGAATGGAATTCTAAAGAACTGTCAGAAAAGTTGTTTCCAATTTCCCCATTTTCTTACTCATTCTACATTTTGCCTTGTGTTCACTTCCTGGTCAGTATCAGCTGTTTAATTTTCTTGAAAACTTCATACAGAGCATTTACAGCATCAAAATTGAATGACCATCTTGTGCTAGACAGACATTTGACCACAACATAATCTTTTCCTAAAGATGATGCTAGAACATTCTATAAGTCTGTAAAAACCAAGAAAAAGTAATACGGATGATGGATAAAGTCTACACTACTACTTTTACTCCAACCAAATTTAGGCTGTGTCCAGCATCAGCGACATTGATTGTGTACTCGTTAATTGATTTATTTGCAATCTAGTATAGCATCCAAAGATGTGAGGTAGTGTCCTACAACTGATTATGACAGTTTTATAGCAGCAAAATTTTGTCTCATTTATGAAATCAACAACAATTTCTGCCTGATTCTTTGCTCCATGAAAAAAGATGAGACATACCACAAACTCCCAACCTTAGATATATGTGAAAAAAAAAAAAAAAAATACGACTCTGTTCTTTCTCATTATCTAGAGCAAAGGCTGTTCTGACTAATAATAATTTGATAAGCTTACTCTCTAAGCCTGATCATAGTGACGCTATGTATAGTACAGGATAAAAAAAATGAAAGAAAGAAAAAGGCTTGAGAAGAGGACTAATTCTCATGATTATTTACAATCCAATCAGGATAGAATTTGAACCCTAAGACAATTCTGAAAAGTAGCATGAATATAAGGGAAGGTGTGAGCTGGTTTAACCACTATTCATCATGACTCGGCTCTGAGTAGGTAAGAGAGATGAAGACAATAGAGCAATTAACCTTTGCAGAGTTAAGAAAAGAGGACTCTTGATTGAGATAACCTGGGAACCTCAAAGAACTCCAGGACAATACACAAAAACTTAACGCATAATATCAAACCTGCTTATTGGAAACATAGAACTTCAACAATATCAATTCACTTATTTCAATTATAATTCTGCAGGACCATACTAACTTCTGAAATGAATGACATTCTGCAACTCCTTCCATTCAACATTCATGCTATGTTGACCTATTAACTCCCCAAATGGCTCAACAATATTTGACAACACATCATGAACTTCATTGACACATTACACTCTATACCAAGGACTTTTATAAATTTAACTATTGTAATGTGATCCAGGATCTTGTTTGCATTGGTACTGACAGGTGTTTGTCACAGAATATTTTTAACAAAATTTCTATAAAAATTAATTTTACTCTAAGAAATTGTTGTATTAGAAGACATTACAACAGAAGTAGTATTTATTTCCAATGTTTAGAGTTATTTTTATTTTTGATAATTCCAAATGACCTCCAAAGTCAACTCACATAACCCAATGCAGCAACTGAAATGATTTGCATTAAAACTAATTGTAGGAAGAGGAAGTTTATAGTAATAAAATACATTTATAGTCATCCTTTGCCACTTCGTGCTTCAAGTTTCATGGCTTTGCTTTGTCATGGTTTTTTCAGATATTTTCAATAAAAAATCATATCTCTCTTCCTAGTTGTTTTGCAGTTTACTACAGACTACTATTGTTGCAGGTGTGCTGTGGATCACTTGTTGGTGATGTTGGCTGCATGTTGGTACAAAGGAGACCACAAATAAAAATATTCAGAAGAGTTGACAACAAACCGAATACAAAACAACACGGCAATAGTATTTGATTAAAATTAAGCCAAATTTTATTTTTGGCAACAAAACCAAAACTACATACAAAGATATTTATGCAAATATGATAATTCATTTCAAGGATGTGCTGAAAAGAAAACATCAAATTATACTTACTAGTCCTTCCTAGGTATAAAGAATGTTTATGCAAATGATATAGAGGAGCAGTAACCTTTGTTGTGCAGTACATTGCTTCATCATCAAATAAGTTGCATTATTTTCCTAGGTTCACACTAACCTAACTTGTTCGATTATGAAGTGATGTACATGTAAGAACTTTGTGTACGATTTTCATGTACAATTATACTTGTAATGTCTAATATATTTTATTTTCTCTTATTTTCTTTAATATATTGGGTTATATAAGTGTAAAGGTTACTGCAGGGGTGTTATTTCATGTCTACAGAGCCCTTATAATCTCAGAAACCATATTTAGGAGTTCATAAACAGATTTTCTATGTTCTATGAAAATATTCAATTTATAAATAAAGAATCCTACTTTGTGGAAATTCACTTATCACAATAACTGATTAACTGTGATAAACGAAGGATGACTGCAATGAAAAACATGAACCTTTCATAATTTAAACCAAATCTTTCTTTGTATAAATATAAATAATTTTGTATCTTCAAAGTTTTATTGGTTTGAAGACAGCAGAGGTTAAGTATATTTACAGGGGTCAGGAGGAAGAGAAGGAATAAAACTTAAGAAAACTGATTTTAATTTCACACCTTCCCAGTGGTAAAATATTTCAACTTCAACAAAGAAAATATTGCAAACCTTTTTAGTGGTAATCATTTTCCAAGGCAAGGACCCAAAAAGAATTTCCAAAGTGGGTTGGGGTTTTTATACCATAAACACTACCACTCTCTTCTTTGAATGAGGATTTGTCAAATGGATAAGGATCTTTTCTGAAAATCAAGCCACTTTGTCCTCATATTCTTGATGCAGAGAATGACAGAAAGCCAAGCTCTTTGGAGGACAGTTTTATCCTACTTTTACTAAAAAAATAGATATTTATGTAAAAAATGTATAACAACACTGTGACACTATAAAGGGTCACTGATAGTAGTTGAAAGGAATGTGATACTATTGTGAAACTGGTAGTTTATAATTAGGAATTAAAAGGGCTCATGTAAAAATCCCATATAGAATTGGAGTATTAGAAGGGCTGAAAAGTTAAACAAGAAAATATTGGAGTGAAGAAGGAATTAAAATATGAAGTGAGGAAAAAATGTTTTTTTTTTTTTTTTCTTTCTGATAAACAGAAATGCACATGTGTTCATTCAAGGCTGGGAAGTGAATGTTGGTAAAACAAAAAAATGCAAACAAAAAAATTGTCGAATGGAATGTGGAGTCCAAAATATGGTTTCAAGAAATGTAAATAATTTTGTTTTTGAAAAGTTGACTGTGCTGGTATTTAAATATCAATCAAGGCTGAGGACCAAATGTAAGTGAAACTAGAAATCAATAACCGAAAGAAATTGTTGATTTGAAATGAAATTTATTGACGAGAAATTATTGTCTGGAAAAAAAGGAATGTCTAAAAAGAAAAAAAAATTTTTCGAATTTGAAATAAATTTTGAAACACAAAAATTTATTAACATAAGTAATAAGTGTTGGGTAAGAGGAATGTGGAGACAAAGTTTATTGTGTTGAAATACCAGACAGCTTTGTTTTAGGGTTGATATCATGACTCCAGAGTTGGAGAAAATAATTAATTGATGAATACATGAGCTTTGAGGGGTAGTGACAGTTAGGTGAGATGCATATAAACTGAACAGTCAGTTGAAGAGAAGAGCAATCACAGTTGTGCAAGAAGTCACCTAAGCCATGAGAGGCTAGCAGAGGGGCTCGAGTCCAGAAGACACTGGAAGAAGCCATGGGACATGCTGCTTAAGAGAATTGCTGATGTTGCCTCATACAGGAGAATTGATAATTACAAGTCCCGACAACCTAACACCTCGTGTGAATGTTTAAGCCACTCCAAGTTTTAGAAGCAAGAGATTGTTAAATCAATCGTCATATCATCACAAATAATTCAAATATCAATGTTAATATCTTGAAATATCAATATTAATTTCTTCTAATCAACAGGCAGCATTTTAATGTCCTTTGGAGCCACCCACAAAATGATTCCTATATATTTATGTTGATAATTTCAGCTTTTTAAAATTGTTTCTTGACAATTTGGGGTCGATTCCAGCATGCCCATATTATCCATTGACATCAGTGATTTGTCTTCAATGAAACAAGAATTGTTTGATAACTCCCCACCTTTTCTATTAATCAAATGCAATAATGAAAACTACATCAATCCTCTGTGAACTTCTGTAATTGGATGAATCTGAAGCTGTGTGCAAGCTAAAAACCTGATTAGTCAACAAAATTTCAAAAAGGAATTTTTTCATTTGCATTATCACCAAGAATTGCTGTAACGAACAAGAACCTTTTATCCAGTCACTTTCTGAAATATATATATATATATTTATTGTGGTGGAACAAAAGTTCATAGTACTTTACAAGAGGTGGCATTTGAACATGTGATTTCCTTTTACACATGACTGAAATTTATATGTACATTCTGAAAAGTGACATTTCAACATGTCTTTCTATATGATTCATATCTGGATTGTGAATTTTAAATGCTTTTATATTAAAAGTGAAAATGGAAGAAAATGAAATATAGGCACCATTCAATTTGTGTCATGAAGATCTATAAGTGCACCAAATTTGAAAAAAATCTGTCAGTGATGGTCAGACCCTTATTGATTTGATATGGAATGACTCAAAGGTATTTGCAAAAAAAAATTATAATGCTACATTTAGTGAATTGACTTGTAACAAGTTTGTGAATTTTTTCAATAGCTGGCATTTGAACATGTGATTTCCTTTTACACATGACTGAAATTTATATATACATTCTGAAAACTGACATTTCAACATGTCTTTCTATATGATTCATGTGCGGATTGTGAATTTTAAATGTTTCTACATTAAAAGTGAAAATGAGATACATTTTTATCATTGATCTTTTATTTTCAGAAAGAAAAATGTTGTACAAATAGCAAAAAAGATATGTGCAGTTACTGGAGATGGTGCCATAGAGTATTGTTTGTAAGTGGTTTGCTAGATTCAGAAATAAAAATTTTAATCTAGAAGACCAAGAATGTTCCAGCAAGTCTGCAGTCATTGATGATAACCAAATTGAAATGTTGATTAAAATAATCCACAGGTTATACAATTTGGGACATTGCAGAGATATCCTTTATATTTCATACAAGTGTTGTAAGGACTTTGAAAACACTTGGATATATGAATCACTTAGATGTTTGGGTGTATCACAATTTAATGAAAAAAAAATTAATGGAAGGCTTTTCCATCTGCGATTCTCTGCTCAAACACAATAAAAGCTACGCATTTTTGAAAACCACAATCACAGGCAATAAAAAATGGATTGTTTACAATAATGTGGACCTAAAAAGGTCCCAAGGAAAATGAAATGAGCCATTGTTTACCACTCCATATGATATGGTCTGCATTGGAAGAAGTTGATGCAGTATATCTGGTGGGATTGAAAGGGCATTGTGCTTTATGAACTCCTTCTACAAAATTGAATTCAGACAAGCACTGTCGCTAAATGGACTGATTAAAGACAGCAATCGATGTAAAGTGTTTGAAATTGGCCAAATGTTATCAGTGCCAGACCTCACATCTATTTGAAGGCCCAGCAAAATTTGGTAAAGCTTCTCCCACTGTCCAAACCTAACCTTGCACCTCCAGAATTACCACTTATTTTGAACCCTATAAAATTCTTTAAATGGGAAGAACTCCAATTCTTTGGAAGATGGTAAAGCACTTAGACCAGTTTATCATCAAGAAAGATGCCAATTTCTGGGAGGATGGAATTATAAAGATGCTTCAATAATGGCAAAAAGTAGAGAAAGAAAATGGCACATATGTGGTTGAATAAATGTACATATATTTAAATCTTGTCTGCAAAATTCACTTAAAAACTGCTATCAACTTTTGTTCCAACGAAATACATGAAGCTATATTAACTTCACACATTTATACTAATAAACAAATGTAACAAAGTTAATCTGTACTCATTACCAAAGACAATTAGAAGTGACCTGCCTAATAATAAAGACACGTGCACTTACAAATTATGCTCATTATTGACATTATTTGGACTATTGTCCTCAATTTTGTCGTCATATTACAATGTTTCGTTGTATGCTCCGGCCTTCTTCAGGTGGTTGGAATATTGAACTGAACCCTTTATTTTGCTCACTGTTCCACATGCCATATTTAATGAATGTCAGTTATCAGTTATCTTCTGTTAATTTCCCTCTGAAAGTTCTCCACTGCCTTAGCGGGGTATTGAACTCACACTCTTTGGGTCCTGTCCAGATTGATGGCCAAATTGTATTAGAAATTGCTTTAGAGTATTTTAATGGTATTTTGACAGATTTTGAGAAATATTTTTAAAAAGTCAATCAAAAATGTATAAAGCCTATTTTAATTGGCCATATTTGAATTTGTGAACCTTACAGCAACAGCATGAAACAGAAAAAAATATTTTTAAATAATATTAGTTGCATCTTGTAAAATTAAAAGGGCTCGTTAAACTTTCAAAACAATCAATGGATGTAATAAATCATATGTTAAAGTAACAACAAGTTTTATTTTATAATTTCTAATTTTATAAAAAGATGATGACAATTTGTTTTGAATAATAAACAAATTAATATTATTATTTAAATTTTTTTATTATATCTGCAATATGATACATACAATCCATAAAAATATAGTTTATCAAAAAATTACTGAGCTTTATTGCATTATATTATTTAAAATTATGATGAACACATTTTTATTTCAGGACAAAATATAATATCTCAGTTTTCATAACATTGGTTAACATGTTCACTGCTATGTTTGGATATTTGTTTTTGTTAAAGTCACCATTACAAATTGTGATATAAAATTATTTATGTCTTACATTGAAACATAAAATCAAATTTGTTAAATCATAAGGAATGGCTTTAATGTGTCGTTGGCTGTGAATTCATTTTCTTTTTTCATAGCATCATGTGATATATTTGTACATCATGGTCATTTTTGTTTTATCACAAATTATCTCTACAAATCTTGAGAGAATAGCTATGTTGCCAAATCTATTTACATTACATAAAACTGTCCAATGGCTGTATATGTGCACTTGTGGCAAAATACAACATGCTACAAAATGTACATGTTCATTGTGTAGCAGTAAATATATTAAAAGTTTATACAATATCAATTTTACAGATGGTCGAAAAATGTGAATCTTACTTATTATAAAACGCAGATTGTGTGTGTGCGTCTGTACGTTTATATATTGAATCGGATTTCCTACATTTTTCAACCGATTTCAACAAAACTTCACAGGACTACGTAAAATTACCTTGTGGTGGTTCCGACAGCACCAAAAATTGGAAAAACACAATTGTTTTTGCACAAAATCAATTTGAAAACATGATTAAGAGGCATTAATGAAAGGGGGACAACTCATATCAAGTTATACTTATTAATATCGAGTTATACTTATTATAAAACCCAGGTTGGTTGTTTGTGTGTGTGTGTGTGTGTGTGTGTGTGTGTGTGTGTGTGTGTTTGTTCGTTCGTTTATATATGGGATCGGATTTCCTACATTTTTCAAACGATTTCAACAAAACTTCACTTTTTTTTGGCAGGTAGTGTTTCTTATTGTCTTGCACACTTTTTTCTTTATTTTTACATTCAGAATGCTTTAAAAATTCCATTTACAAGACAATTGTTCATAATAAAATTCTATTCAATCTGTAGACTCCTAACGATTGAAAACAATGTTTTTGTTTGAGTTTGGGTTTGACCAATTCGAAAAAACAAAACAAAAAAAAAACAAAACAAAAAAATAAAACTAATTAAAACATGCATGTCTGTCAACCTTAAACAATAATCTTTGTCAATTTTATTTTTCGGTCTTTATGACGGTCAATACTTGATCTATCTCTGTTACATCCATGGGCAACGCTGGGCTCTACTGCTAGTCTGTTATACTTGCCAGAAAGATATTTGTAATTGTGAGAAGATATGAGTATTTATAAAGAATGCAAGTAAACAGAAAAGGCATTTTGATAAACTGTTTGCAGAGGCACTTGAATCTCATGATGGCACTGACAAGATAGAAACTTGAAACTGTATACATTAGCATCTTGACTAATCAAAATGGAAGGAAACAAGCAATAAGATATGTGAGAAAAGAAGCTATGAGAACTCCATAATTGAGAAACTTCTTTGATGCAAAATTGCAGAAATCCGTATTGCACCAACACATATACACACTAATCTGATTATACACAGAGTTGTAACATGTATTATCATTGGAAGCACCACAGGCACGATTGATTTCAAGGTTATTATCTGCAAAGAGACAGAAAAAATATTTAATTGTAAAGTAAATATAACAGTTTGAGTAAAATGCAACTATTTAAGCTTATCTTTAGTAGATTATAGAAAAGAATTGAAATGTTAGCAATATGTCCAATCAAATAAAAATGAATGAATGGAAAAACTATTAATTCTTACAAATTACAGTTTTTATATATATTAGTAGGGTCCTGGTTTCCTTATTTAGCAGAAGTTTTTAAGAATTTCAATTCAAATTAATAGGATTCATAGAACTTTAAATGTAAAATCAAAAAGAGAAATAAAATTCAATGCAATATCACTTCATATATTACAATATTGGAAGAAATTTTCCAAATAATAAAAGTATTTTAAAGAGTAAACCATCTAGATAAGACTAAAAATCTTTAGCAGAAAAAATAAAGAGAAGACTTTATAAGAAACTATAATGTTATTTCACAAAGTGTAAATAAATGCAATAACATATAGACTTAAATAAGCAACAGTCACTTTTAATTATCAGTAGTTTTGATAGAAGAATGATACATCTATATTAGTGAAAACTTAAAATATCCCAATAGGAACAATTTGTATGAGGTATGATTGAGGTTAGATGATGATATTGTAAGGTTGTTAGTAACCATACAAAATATACCCTAAATAAATCATAGCATTGTTGGCTTGTAGAAATGTAATACTTGTAGAAGGAATAAGGAAATGCAGTTTGTTTGTATCTTGTAGACATATGAGGAATACTATAAAGAAAAACAGCATTGTGGGTTATTGATGCCTTAGAGCCATACTAGTTATGTTGAAAGAAAATAATGGTATTAAGTTATTACAGGTATCTAGTTGCCATACAAAGTATCCTCTAAGGAAATTATAATATTGTGCTGTTGCTACTACCTACAAATACCATAAAGAAATTGGTCCTACAGAGGTTCATTGGTCTGCTTGTAAAAACTAGAGAAAAAACATTTTTGAATGAACACACTTTTAAATCCTTTCACATTAATGCAAGGATCCCCCATGACGCTATCCTTGGACCTATATGGTTTCTTACTGTGATCAACAACCTTCCCAATGTTATCTGTTCCCAACTAGACATTTATTATTATGATACAACTATTTACTTCTATTTTAATAACAAGTCTGAAAGATCTGAGAAAGTAACACTGGCACCTGCTCTCGAAAATGACCTGAGGTTAGGAATGGCTTGCAAATTGTAAAGCCCCTAAAACAAAACTGCTATCATCAACTCTTTGCACCTTCCTTGGCTCACGTTTAAAGTGGAACAATTATATTGAAACAAATTGCTAGGTCTGCTACCTTAAAAGTTGGTTCACAGTGTTATGCCAGACAATTTTTCTTATCAGAATCTGTCTTTGGAATGTTACTGACATATCTGATCTGGTGCTCTTGCTATAGAGCTTGTGATTCTTGATAAAATCCAAAGAAAGATCTGTAATGTAATTGTCCTGACCTGGCATCTTGACTTCAGTCACTTTCCTACTATTATGATGTGGCTTCTCTCTGTCTTTTTTATAAATATTTTTCATGGCAATTGTTCTGGTGAGCTTTCTTCCTTGGTGCCTTAACTGCATAAATTTAAGCATACAACCAGATTGGCAACTAGGTCTCATTGTTTTACTGTTGGACTAGCAAGATGTAACAGTAAATTCTATTTTTTTCTCACACTTCTCACCTGAGGAACTCTCTGCCAACTTTCAACTTCCTTACTACCTACAATCTTCAAAAATTTAAATGTCATGCCAATTGCCATCTTCTCTCTTCTTTAATCCTGTTCTTTTATTGTCTTTTCTCATCACTAAAGTTTTCTCATTCACTCCCTGTAACTCCTTGCATCTTAGCAGTATTATTACCTTTCTTGGGTTGAAAGGATTAAAAATACAAAAACAAAAATTACTTGAGTGCCTTCCTCTTGTTTTTAAACAAGAGCCTGTGCATTCAATGATTTTAAAATTTTTCTGATTGAAATCATCTCCACACATATGGCTTTGTGCTGATGAACAAGAGAAACATTTCACAGCCTCAGCTACAAAAGAGAAGAAAAATAATCAGATAAGTGAATCATACAGAAAAAAAATAAGTAATCATACAGAAAAATCAAATAAAAATCATACATATTTAAGACAAAAACTTGAAATTGAATGTTGTGGATATAAAAGAAATAATAGAAAAATAGTTATTTTATAAAATGATGAGAAATTTATTGCCATCAATCTACAAGTTATCATGTTTTTTCCATGTTGTTTATAACTAGTTGACTTGAGCTGTTAAGAAAATGATACCATGATTTACATTTTTGATATTTTATAAGTACAATACAAGTGCAAAATTAATAATTAAAAATACTTTTTTTTAAGCATTTCACCTCAAGCAAGGCGGGAAATGCTACTAGCATGCAAAGGGTTACAGAGGGTGAAAGTAAGAGAAAAGAGTGGGGGGATTGAAGAAAGGATAAGAAGAACAGTGATCAAGATCAAGGTATAGATATTGCAATTTTAGGAATAAAAAATGTTTCATCTGTGAAAGAGTGGGGCATAAAAGCTCGCACTGCAGGTCAAAAAATAAAAACAATAAAATAAGAAAATTAAAGTCCTACAAAGTGAACGACGGAATAACTAGAAAATTTGTTACCGTCGAAATAAGTAATAAAAAAAATAAAAATGCAACTCGACACTGGTTCCGACCTATCTATCATAAATTTGAATACGTGGAAGAAGTTGGGGAAACAAAATAAAATCGCAAGGTCCGTGACAGGAGAAAAAATACAATTCATTGGAGAATTTGTTACAAACGTCACGTTAAATAAAAAAATGCGAAAAGCTAAACTATTCGTCATGAAAAATACCACAAACTTACTTGGTATGGATTGGATAACAGAATTTCAATTATGGGATTTACCAATAAATTCTTTCTGTTACAAGGTTGAAAATTTAAACTGCAAAGCCAAAAAATTACTACAGAAACTTAAGAGAACTTTTCCTACTGTTTTTTCTCCAGGTTTGGGAACATGTACCAAGATGGAGGCAAAATTACAGCCAAAACAAAACGCTCAGGTGGTATTCAAAAAGAAAAGGAATGTGCTGTTTGCTTCAATTGAACAGATAGATAAAGAATTGGACAGATTAGAGAAAAACGGTGTATTTAAAAATGTGGAATGGTTAACACCGACAATATACATGAAAAACAAGCTCCAGAAAGTAAAAATGAAGCCGACACCGAGAAAAATTGAAGTTACACACAACCAAGGACATGCAGTATTATTAAATGATTTAAGTCAACAAGAAGAACCTACAGAAACTGTGAGTCCATCTCTAATTATAGCACTGTTATTATATATCAAGCACTATTTTATTAGTACCAGCACATATTTTATATTCCTTTCGTCTGCTTCCACTTGCATTGGGATTGTCATCTCTCTCCTGTTAGCAGTGGTGGAGATGGCTGTGAAAGCCCAGCCTACTACTGAAGAGTCATGCTGACAGTTGGACTCGTCTCATCCGCCACCAATTGTACTATGCCAGAAGGGCTGATTTGTAGTAATGGTTTCCCAGGTCTCAGGGTCAGGGTCTATGTTGACTTGTGTCAGGGATGTTTTCAACTGATCTTTGCAGGACATATTCTAGACATGTGACCCACCTAACAGAGGCAATGTTGAAGGATGGTAGCTTTGATTCAGAAGAGAGATGTCCAAGAGAGGACTTTGTTGTTGTTGATGTTTTCCTCCCAACTGATGAAAAGGATTCTACGGTTTGTTTGCTGGAACTGCTTCAAATGCTTGATGCCCTGATGATGCAAGGTCTGCAAGTGTACAGAAGGGTGAATAGAACCACAGCCTGGAAGACCATGATTTGGGTTCTTATGGTGAAGCCATGATTGCAGAAAATCTGGTGTGAGAGCATTCCATATGCAGTATGAGCTACTTTGACCCTGTTGTTAAGGCCTCTCTTGCAGGTGACATTTGAGATGCTGGTGCTAAGCAAAGTCATCAATTACTTCTACCGGCTGCCCATCAATGTTGATACTGATGTCTGGTGTTGCTTGTCCTGGGGCTGGCTGGATAAAGATCTTCATCTTTTTGACATAGACCTGCATCTCAAAGTGTTTGTACGCCCCATTATACAGGCTTGCTGATCTTTGGAGGTTAATGGCCATCTAGTCCACAGTTGTATTGTTGTCAGTATACTGAAATTCTCACACACAGGTGGTAGTACACTTTGTGTGAGATCAAAGTCAGGTGAGGTTGAAGAGTCTGTCATCAAATCTGTGTTAGATGTTAATGCCAGTGATGCTAAGAAAAATCTCATTGATCGTGGCGGTGAGGTACAGGGAGAAAAGTGTTGGAGCTAACACACAGCCCTGTTTAAGGCAGCCAGTGATTGGAAACTGATGAGACATAAAGCAATCCAGACAGCCAAAGAGGGAGATCCTAGAAGATGAACATCAGTAGTTTTTACTGCTCATGATTCTTCTCCTGGAGCTGTCTCACACAGAAGACCATGTAGATACTGCCTCGCAAAGGCTGGAAACCACATTGAGATTCTGGAAGGATCTCTTCTGCCATTTGGAGGAGCCGATTCAGTAGTATTTGAGCAAAGATCTTGCCAGTGATGCTTAGGAGAGAGATGCCACGATAGTTTCTGCATAGTGAGCGGTTTTCTTTTTTGAAGATTGTCACAATATTGGCATTTTTAAAGTCCTCAGGGGCTGTTTTATCTTCCCAGATTTTCTGTATCAGGAGGATTAACCAGGTCTTCAGTATGAGGCCACCATGGGAGATAAATTCCAGGGACAGATTGTCGGAATCAGGAAATTTTCCAGGTTTCATGAAGTGAAGTGCTTCTTTCAATTCACAGAATGTTGTGGGGAGTCACTCTACACAACATTCTGTCACACCTGATGCCAGGCATTTATATATAAGAAATAAACAAATACTTTCTGGTTTCTGGTCATCACATCTGATAAGGTAATTTATGGTCTCTCTTGTATCTCAGCTCAGAGATTCCAACACATTTTCCTTAGTCTTCCATTATAACATTAGTGTCATTTATAGCTTTTCCACTATGTTTCATCATCTACAAACACACATTGATTCATTTTTTACAGCTTATCAAGCCTCTGCAGGTTATCCAAAGCCAGAAAATATTTTTAGATTGTAAGAAGTTTTTTGAGATAATAATAATTTAGAGATACAAGTCTTACTAATTAATCTATAGCTGAGGTGGATTTATACCTTTCACAGTGGTATTTGCACATAAGTGAATATAATAACCCCAGCTGGAATTGAAACTTGACTCTCCAATTAACAATTCTGAGTCATTATCCATTACACCACCTACACATTCAAGCTTACAGTACCTGATATTGCCAAGGGGCCACCCATCTAGGTAGTGATCAAGCCTGATGTTGCTTAACTTCAATGATTGTACAGGAACCAGTGTTTTAATGTTTTATATATATATATATATATATATATATATATATATATATATATATATATATATATATATATATATATATATATATATATATATATATATATATATACACACACACACACATTGCATCCAATATATGTATATATTTAACCCTAAGCATTTTTATATTCTGTATTAAATTTGAGACAAATTATATTGTCGTTATTCCATGTGTTATTTGAACTTTGCTGATATAACAATGTTTCAGCCTATATATTCTTTGGCCTTCTCCATATTTATAGTCTATCTGGCTGTTTATTTTTCTCTTTTATGGATCATTTTAAATTTAAGAATCAAGTATTCTTGCAAAGAGGGTCAGTGTAATAATCAGTTTGAAAAATATTGGAGCTATATCTTCTTAACTAAATAATTCAGTTGTCAGTATGTATCAAAAATCCTAGACTTTGCTATGATTGTACTGTTCAATGAAAAAGTGTTTACGGCTGATATTTATTGATAAAAAGCATACAGAGTCAGTGTTCAGTTATTATGTGGGATTTTGTAACACTGTATTGAAACCATTCTGTAATCTTTACAGTGACTGTTAAATGTAAATAATATAGCTGCATCAAATTTTGCATGAAACTTAGCACTCTCAAAATGATTTGTCAGGATTTTGCTGAATATTCTTAGTTAAATGCAGATTTGTAAATGACATGCAGATTTCAAGGATGGTTGAGTGTTGGTTTAAGTTTAGGATCATCAGGATGATAAGTCACCAGAGAATGTAGAAAAACTTATGAATGCATAATGACTGTTGCCAAACAATTCATCAAGTCTCTCTCCCATGATTGCCAGGAGATCCTCAAAGAAAATCTGAACACACATTGTGTTTCTATGAAGCTGAGATCATTACATACATTTCAAAGGGGCTATATATTTTGAAAAGAGTATCAAACAAAGTCAAATAATCTATGAAATATATCATCTACTAGAGTAATCATGTACTTTTGGGGGTTTAATCTGGAATCTCTACAATATCACTTTGTATGACAAACACACTTAGGTATAAAATTATCCATAAAAGAAAATATATCATACACATGGAGAAGAATGAATCCTCTTCTTTGCCCCCCCCCCGCTATGGGTAAATAGCAGGACAGACCGGGTTCTGTAACCTTGGATGACAACTGGTCTATCACAGAAAGAAATGGCAACCTACTGCGGGAAAAAAATCTGCCTCATCAGTCATGTATTGAAAGATACATGATCGCCTAAGCATGTATCACGCATGACACATAACTGACTGTCTTTATTATTTGGGCAAACTTGCCTTCATCTTAGTTGTTTTAGTCGTTGTTATTTTATTTTTGTTCAGCCTTCTTCAGGTCCCTGTTGTATTTGGTAATGTTCTTGAAATGGTGAATCCATGGGAACGAGCAAGAATGGATGAAGAAATAGATGGCATACTTGAATAACTGTTATTACAAACATGGACAGTTGAGAATGTGAACAGCCTTACTCTCGATAAACTTAAAAAAAAAAGGGTGGTTTTTGGTTCGGATCAAAATTCTGAAAAAGTTACTGTAACGACGACAGTCACCAGAAGAAGGCAAGTAACTGTCAAAGATGAGAGCAATAGATCGAAAAACCACTGTTACAAATTACTCCTCAAGGAATTTAGAAATTAGTGTGCTACAATTCCTTGACGATGAACAACAATAATTTTATTTCAATTTCTCCCTTTTCCTGTAGAAAATGTCTCTCGAAAGAAAAACTAGGAAACGAATTGAAAACAAGTAAACTGTAAAAAAAAAATTAACCAAAAATAACAATGAAAAAGGTTAATTTAAAAATAAAATATTCAAAATAAAATAAAATAAATCATACTTATTAAACAATTTAAGCAAATCCAAACTCAAAATTATTTGCCTATTTTTCCTCACTGAAAAAGCCTACATGTGAAACTTTTGTTGGGTTTCTTTTTCGGATTTATTTCCTACCAAACAGCAACAAAAAAGGTTGATGGTATGGTAATTATTGCCTAGCAACTACTTGGTATTATTATTTTTCCCAGTTAGCCCTTATTTTTTTTCCCCCAAACTCATTTGATATTTTGGATATTGTAGGTAAAAGTCTATTTCTGAAGTCAAAAAATGTTTTGTTTGTTTTTGAGATCGTAAAATAAATGTAAAAGTAAACAAACAAAATAAAAACGTAGACACTCGCCACTCAGACAACAGCTTCTCCCAACTGTAGTGTACACAACACACTCAGTATCAACAAAGTAGTATACATCCTGATGTCTACAGCAATGGCCTTTTGTTTGTTTGTTTGATCATTCACCATTTCTTTTTCTATGAATGCGACCTTGAATAGCGTACTGTATTTTTAGTGGATAACGACAGATTAAATTACTTCACCCACATTGACATAAAACAGTAGCTGCTTAGTTTACAGATGGGGTGGTAAATAAATACTGATTGAAAAAAGCAGTTTCTGATGATCATTTTTGCCTGAGCTCAATTTCAATTTTCTCGACCCGACCAAGAAGTCCTTGCAATCAGATATCTACTGTTTTTTTTTTTGTCAAATTTTTTAAACTGGAACCGAAAAATTTTCAAAGCCTACCTCTACTTTTTATGTAGAAAAACGAATAAGTTTTTTACTTTTTTTAATATGTTCTTAGATAGAAATTTAGATCGATTGGTACTTAAAAAAAAAAGGATCGTTACATTCAGTCTTCAGTTTCCTTTACAAATATTTTCTTTACTTTTTTCAATATTTCAAAATTACAAGAAACCACAAAAAAAGATTTAGAAAACTGTAGCCTGAAAGGTAACACTAACAGGCAAGGCTAAAAGGTGGGGAAAAATAACTCTGTGGTGAGTAAATGTGTACAAACAAACAAACAATGCATATCGCAGGACACATAAGCAAAAAAAAATTTTTTCTTATTTCAGCAGCTAAGATTTACTAGCCAGAGGTCATATATAGCGGCTAGCCAGTTAGTCTAATAAAGGACAAATAAAATAGCTTTTAAAAAATGTTTCATAGGTTGGCTGATTTTTTTTATGAATGTCTCCATGTTATGAGCAGAATTTTTTAAAAACTTACCTGTTTTTATCATGCCTAATAAGGAGAAGAGTAAAAAAATAAGTTTGTTTCGGTCAGTCATGGTAACTCAATCTGTTACTTAAGAAAAAGTTTCTGTTTTACCGACAGAAACTTAAAGTTACACGCAAAAACAAATCACTACAAGTGAGTTAATTATTCTCGGAACACCGTTTAAATTGCTTGGGTTGTGGCTTTGTGACTGATAAGACAGCCTCAAGAAAAACTCTTAAAAACTGATGGATTTGAATTTTAGAGCGGAAGCTTTACTAAATATCACTGTTGTACAATTGTTAAGTTACTCATAGTAAAATATTCAGTATGTTATTATTATTTGATTAATTAAACGAAACCTAAACGGTAAAATTAGAGAGAGATACTTTTTGTTGTTTCACTTTTATTGATTAAAAAAATCTAAGGACCGACTGTTGTCTTGTAACTGTGCATGTTCCCACTGATCGATGTTCGAGACAGGATTTTTTTAAAGATAGACACTTTTTCACGTGAAAGATTGAAGCAATAACATTCCTACTCCTTTCGCAGTGTAGCTTATTTGAGGAAATCTGGAGGTAAAATTTTCATACAACACCGGTGACCATGTGGTTTTAGCGCCACATTTCATTTCTGAAACCAAACTTGTGTATGTATTTTTCTTCCGTTATTAATTAAGTGAACGGTTTTGAACGAATTTGACAAGCCAATTAATCATGAGTGTTAAATCTCCTTGTTCAGTGGCCGAGGTTGTTTTGCCATCTTCCCCTGTTTGGTATTCTTCTTATGCTTGTGATGGAAACGAAGCCGGCGTGTTTGTCTTCGCTTCCCGAAATTACTTGATAGTTTTTCAAATTGAAGTTAAAGATACCAAACTCGGAAATGAAGACGACAAGGAAAATCGGATAATGCTGGATTATCATCTAATTGGAATGCTTTATCATGCAGAAAAGGTGATTGCTACAGCCGTGGGACCTCGGACTAGGGCAGCACAAAAAGATGAATCGTCCTTGGCAATTTCTGCTTCTCAAAATGGAGAGGTCTGTGTCTGGGAATTGAGTAGCCAGAAAATAATTCATGTTCATCATCAGCATAAAGTAAGTCAAAATATACTTTCTGATTTTACTCTTCATTTAAACTGAACGGTAATAACTTCGTTTATTTATTTCCTAAATCTGGGCAAATTTGATACTTGAACTTTAAAAACTTCAACAGAAAACAAAGAAAAGCTGTTTGTTTACTTCCTTGAAGGAAGATATTTTCTAAGAAATATTAAATTTGATTATATTCTCATAAAAAAAGAAAAAATAGTAATGTCAAATTGTCAATCAAACAAATTACATCACAAATCATCTTCAGTAGTAAGGATTCTTCAAATTTTATTTTCTTAGACTTAATTTAAATCATTTATTGCTTTCTCTCTCTCCCTGTTTCTCTTTTTTTTGTTAAGTAAAAGTAGTTAGAAATTAAAAATAAGAGAAGCACTTTTGAAAATGTTTACCCTACCCCTCCCTATCAAAAAGTGCTTATAAAATTCAGAATACACTTACACTTGGTTGTAAAATTGACCCAACAACTGTTTAGGATTTCAATATTTGACTTTCAAAAAAGCTGTGTAAGTGTTCAAATCTTTTGGAAATTTTCGATGACATGTTTAATAAAATCTTTTCAATATTAAGAAAACAAAAATGAACTTTTAAAAATCCTTCAAACAAAACTTTACACATGCTTTTGAGATCACAGAAATATTAAATATTTTGTTAGCGGTTTAAGTAAAGAACATCATCAATTTCTAAGTCTTCATTTGCGATGTTAATCGCGAACAAGAAAACATTCAGCTGGCTTTTTTAAAATTTGCGCAATAATTTTTCACGTCGTCTTTAAAATTAAATGTTAACACTATGGTGTATCCCGCAGATTTCTTCTAGAAAAATTCTAATTTCTGCATGAAGTGTATAAAATATAACTTCGTTTGTATTGTTCAGTAATTCAGAATTTTTTTCTTTCGAGAGGATTAAATTAAAGGGAGGTAACTTTATTTTCATTTTACTACAGGTGTAGATAAATGGTTAGAACATGTGGAATGAAGACTGAACATTTTGTACATGAAGTTTATCTAAAAAGAAATAAATTTTATTTTAAGCTAAGACAGTGGATGCTTAAGGTCTACACAGTTGAGCGGTACAACATTTTTATACGAGTTAAATTGATTGCTCTTTGCAGTCCAGGCTTGAAAACCGTCCCATATGTATGCTATCAGTATCATCAACTTTGCAGTAAATGTCTAAGTTTCTTGTTTTTTGTTTTTTTTTAATTTTTGTTCTTTTTTTATTGTTTTTTTTTTTTCACCCAAGGTTAAAGAACCCAGTTTTCTTTGCTATTTTACTCATAGTAGGAGGATGAGGTGTGTGGAAAAGATGGATTCATTCTTTTCTCAAGCATAATTATGGGAAGTGAATACACTATTTCAGTCTGAATTTGAACTCTGCTGATTTCATTTTCTGTGTTGATAATTATTAGGTTACCTCTACTACTCCTATGTAGTGTGTGCGTTCATGATAATTACTTTAAACTACAATTTTTCCAATTCTCTACTCCATTCTTGGCCAGGAAATTCATCAGATAAACTGACATGTATATCTGTTAAAAAAATGCCTAATACATTTAAACACAGATTTCTTTTTTTATCTTGTATTTTTGTTTACAAGTGATGGAAAAGAAGAGTCTTGGAACTCCCTAGTACTGAAACCCAAGTTTTCAAAAGGCCAAGTGCTTTACTGGTACTATTTGAGTCACATTTAAACAAATTTTGGCATAGAAAATGTGAATATAAAATTCTTCAGACGGTATAGAAATTTGAAGCTAATATTATTTGCTTTAAGGATTAGATTATCTGTAAATAGAAAAGTGAAAATGACTGAAGAAAAAACCTTGATCTGGAAGGTCAGAGTACACTTGTTAAATTATTATAAAAACCACAAACTTGCTTGTTTGGAATTATTGAATAATATCTTAAAAAATTTCAAGACATTTGACTTTGAATTTCTTTGAAATGTTATCATCTTGCTAATAATTGTGATGTTTTGCTTATAGAGCAAAGTAATGGCTGTAGCTTGGTCACTGTTTGAATCGCACTGGATTGTTACTGGAGATGAGCGAGGGGTTCTTGTCTCCTCTAGATTTGGGGCTTCTATTCTGAAAAATTTCCACCCTGAAAAATCCTGTATCAACTGCATTTCTTTTTGTCCACATGATCCTTACCTTTTGGCTGTTGGGTAAGTTAAATACTTTTCTTATGAATTAACACTTTTTGTAAAAGATGTGCTATGATAGGATGAGTCTGCAAAGGTCATTTGATGATCAAAATGTCATCCAATGATGTGTAAACATTTCATGAAGATGTTTTTAAAACTATTGTATGCATGATTCAGCATTTGTGTTATCACTGACTGATGGGAGGGGAATTCTTAAAAATAAACTTGTTTTTATTTCTTTTCAAATAAGAGATTAATTTCAGTCATATACAAGCGTAGAGAAATTGAATAGAAATTTATTTTTTCTTCCTTTAGATGTAAATGAGCAGACTACCAATCAGTTTATTAATAAAAAATATAAAGTTGACTACCCTCTATAAATTTTTATAAAAAATATAAAGTTGACTACCCTCTCAACATAGTTTTGTTTTAGGAAAATCTTGATATTTATTTAGATTAGTGTAATATGGCAAAAGGTCAAATTTGAAGATTAGATTAGAAAAATGTATTGTCCAGTCTTTCAATTTTTGGAGGCTGCCTGCCTTGTAAGTATTAAAAAAATTGCAAATGTTCCCAAATCCTGACTTTTATCCGGGATAAAATACCAATCTTGAGCACTGGTGGAAAATACACACTTATTTCTGCTATAATGTAAAATTTCATAGTGATGTTTAGTTATCCTGCAGGGATCAGTTTAGTACTTAAAACTGATTCTCCAATTTTGATTCAGTAAGTAACCATGTGGAAAGAAAGTTATTAATAAGTAACCATGTGGAAAGAAAGTTATTAATAAGTAACCATGTGGAAAGAAAGTTATTAATAAGTAACCATGTGGAAAGAAAGTTATTAATAAGTAACCATGTGGAAAGAAAGTTATTAATAAGTAACCATGTGGAAAGAAAGTTATTAATAAGTAACCATGTGGAAAGAAAGTTATTAATAAGTAACCATGTGGAAAGAAAGTTATTAATAAGTAACCATGTGGAAAGAAAGTTATTAATAAGTAACCATGTGGAAAGAAAGTTATTAATAAGTAACCATGTGGAAAGAAAGTTATTAATAAGTAACCATGTGGAAAGAAAGTTATTAATAAGTAACCATGTGGAAAGAAAGTTATTAATAAGTAACCATGTGGAAAGAAAGTTATTAATAAGTAACCATGTGGAAAGAAAGTTATTAATAAGTAACCATGTGGAAAGAAAGTTATTAATAAGTAACCATGTGGAAAGAAAGTTATTAATAAGTAACCATGTGGAAAGAAAGTTATTAATAAGTAACCATGTGGAAAGAAAGTTATTAATAAGTAACCATGTGGAAAGAAAGTTATTAATAAGTAACCATGTGGAAAGAAAGTTATTAATGATATTACTTATGTGCAAAAATTCCCTTGTCATATTTGTATTTTTAAGTATGGCACTGAATACACTGTTGAAAACAAGTTATTTGTGTGGAAACAGTTGCATGCACTATAAAACTGATCCCTCCTCAAATTTGGATCCAGTAACGTCATGTATCTTTGAGGGGGTCAGTTTATTACTTATTATAATTTAATGACCTGAAGAAGTCAGATGGATGACATCCTGAATTGTCAATGTGGCATCTTGTCTCTTATAATATTTCAATTGATAAAATGAATAACTTAGCAGTGCTCCTCTCCTCTCTGAGAGGTCATAATGGGTTACAAGGTTAGTTTCAATAACCACCAACTTATGACCTGGTGGTTATTGAAATGTCATGGTGGACTTTTGTCTTTCATGGTGTGTTAGAAATACAAAGGATTTATTTGACAGTGTCCATCATTTTACCAACAAATATATAGCAGACAGTACTGGTTTTCATTAGCAAGGGAGTGTCCTTAATTTGACTTTGGAAAAAATCCATAAGCGGTAACAAAAGAATAGATTAGTTTTCAATTATTAAAAATCTCTTTTATTGTTTTTATTGAAGATTGAATACAAGTGGTCCACAGTAACTAAGGTTAATACTATTAGGGTCCTTTCTATACTTGTTTATATTGTTGTCAAAATAATTTGTTCTTTACACACATCATTTCAAAATTTTTATTTCTTTGGTTGTCATATAAGCTAGATTATTATTTTTTTCAGGTATCGAACTGGTGTAATTCTTCTTGTCAATATGTTAGACACTAGTTCAGTTGTGAAAAAATTTCTTGGCCACAGTGATGATATTACTTCTCTTGCTTGGTGCCCAGAACCTGGTGAAATTCTTTGTATTGGTCAGGATTCTTCAAGTGATTGTGAGTATTGAATATGAATTTTTATAAACTACCTTACAAAGAACTTTATTTTTGGGATAATCTGTGACAATGGCTTGTGACACTATAAAGAGGACAAAAGAACATTAGAATTAAGGCTTCAAGTTCTTGCTTCAGGATTATTCCATGGAGTAATACCTTCGAGGATTATTTGATGACCTAGTAATTGTGAGTTCAATGCCTGGTTTGGGTAGTATAGATATACTCAAGACTATATGGAAACTGGGCTAGCAATACATGGACAATTAACCAAGACAAGATAACCCATGAACAGTGGTAGATTGAATAAAGGGTTCTCAGAATTTCCTGAAAATTACTGAGATCAACATACACCTGAAGACGGTTGGAGGGTTTATTTTCAGAAATAACTGAGAAAACTGTTCAAAATCTTCTCCCAATGTTACTACTTTGGATTGGCATGGTTAGCACAAAATTTGCCAGGTAAATTTCTTGGTGTGCAGCATAGTTATTTTTCTGCCAATCCATGATTAATTTTCACTTTCCAACCCATGTTGAAATCTGTTTCTAAGGATATTCTTCCCCCCTACCCCTCATGCTAATTCAGTGATTTTTAACTTTAAATATCAGTTTGTTAAATATAAAGGCAGAACCAGTCAGAGGTTTGAAGTGCGAGTTGATCAGCAAGTACTAGCTAAGATTCATGGTGGCAATATGATAATTTAGATATACTTATCTTAGGTACCTCCACGAGATCGCTAAGAAAAGAGCATAGCATGATGAAAAAGACACCAAACTTGATGAAAACAAAATTTTATCGTCTAAATGTTTGTTATTATTAAGAGGAAAGATCAAAGTATTTTTGGGGTATTTTTTTACATTTTTTAATCATTCCTAGCACGTCTGAAATTTTCGTTAAAAATCTTTTTTTTTTTTTTTTTTTTTTTTTTGAGTCAGCAAAATTGTCAGATAATCGATCATGGCAACCATTTTTTTCCATTTTATAAAAAAATGGGAATCTCAGTTTGAAATTCTTTTAAAAATCAATTATCATTTTTTCAAAACTTATTTTAAGAAAATCAGAAATTTGAAAATAAAACAAAGCAGGTCATAATCTTTCGCGTCACTTGACAGGTGATGAATGACATATTGATGGATTACGTGAGGATAATTTGCTCTACGGAAGGAGAAAAGTGAAATTATTTAGATTTAAGTGAACAAATTATTTACCTTGTTATTTTTTAGGCAAACTTTCAGCGCTCTAATTTTTTTTTGTTTTTTTTTTTTTGTACTTAGCTTTCACCTTTATGTTTATGATGCTTTATGGAAAATATATTATAAAGAAATTAAAATAAGATTGTTGAGAGTGAGATTAAATTTCATAAGATGATAGTGATACTTGTAGTTATCCTTCTCAGTTGAAATTGAAAAAGAAAATTAACTTCTCCACATGTGTTTCGCAAAAGCAAAGCCTTAACAGTGGAGAACAATGCTTAACTCTAATAACGCAACTTAATTGTATTCTGGTTGGTCTTCTGTACTTTATAATTACAGCCTGATTATAAACACAAAATTACATTTCTTAATTACTGTAGGTCTTCTGATTAGTCAAAACGATACAATTTACAACATGCTAAAAAAGATCTATCTCATAAGGACACTTACGAAAGTGGATGTGGCTTTTAACTAATTTTATAATATTTTAACAACTTAAATGTAAAAATCTATTATAATTAAACAAATAACAAATAATTGTATTAAAAATTCATTTTTCATCGAAAAAATTTTTTGCTTTCAGAAAATATTGTCCATATTCATAAAAATTAAAAGCAAATAAAAGCATTTGAAATTAAATAATATCTTTGTTTTATTGAGTTTTGTATGTTGCAATTCAGAGCTGATTTTCAGGTAGGGGGGGTCCAATTAAAAACAAAAAAACACATGATTTGTATTCCTCAAAGCCTTGTGCTTTTAAATTGTAATTACTAAAGTAAACTTGATCGAATTTCTAGAGTTTCATAAAATTAGTCATGGGGGGTAATAAATATAAAAAAAAATATTTCTGACATGACTTTAATAAAAAAAAAACATATTTATAATAATTTTGATCATCTGTGAATAATTTCTGAAAGTTTCATTAACATCCTTTTCCAAATTAATGTGTCATGCAAAAAAAAAAAAAACATGATAAAAATTGTCTATGCTATTTTACTAGTTCCAGTGATAAATAAGGATTTTTAAATCAAAATTCAGAATGTTCTAAAAAGAAGGAAAAATTTAAAAAAAATAATTAAAATAAACTTTGATCTTTCCTCTTAATAATAACATAAGCATTTAGACGATGTAATTTTGTTTTCGTTAAATTTGGCATCTTTTTCATCATGCTATGCTCTTTTTTTTTAGCGATCTCATGGAGGTACCTAACTTATCTATATATTCGAGTGTGTGTTTACAGAACACTTCATAAGTAATCGGATTTGTTTTTTGTCTTTTGCAAGAGATTTTTTTTTCTTGGTCATTAGCACAGCCCATTCAGATTACCATTTGAAAGTACTTGATACCATTTATATTAAATCTAGGCAACCTTCTGTAAATAGAAGGAATGGTTTCTTGGTCTCAATGTTATCTGTTCATCACTCATAGGGCCAATTTTCTGGTAATTCTTTTTCTAATTTTAGTTGTTATAAATCTGAAGAATGAGGAACAGTAACTGGTTGGCTTTTTTTTTTTTTTTTTATCACTTTACAGTAATGCTATTTCTCCCATCGTTTTAATATATTTGTATATGCTAAAAATTTATTATATATTTTTGAAATATCCCCCTTTTTTTTTTTTTTTTTAAAGCCATAATTAATTTGTACTCCCTCTCAGCTATTTAAGACTAAAAAGCCTTTAACTTTGTGCTTGTAATTTGAATTGTTCTGTGTACTGTTTGATCTTTATTCTTTTTAGATCCAAGAAAGGCAATTTTTTTTTTATTGTAGAATTGTCTCATTTTATTTTGTTACAACTTTGACAATTTAAGTTTGGAATTTTTTTTTTTTTTTCTGTGAGGAAAAGTGCCATAATGCTTATGATACTAGAAAATGAAATTTTCATCTAATTTGAGTAATTTTGACTCTATTCTGCTTAAGTTTATGATGCTATGATAGTTGATAGATAATTGGTGAGTGTACATTAATGCAAACACCTTCCCTTTAATTAAGGACTTTCTGACTTGGTACAATGCAATCTTCCTATTCTCACTGAATTGCACATAGTTCTGTTCCAGACTAATTTGAGCTTTGTAAATATATACACATATATCTAAATAAAATGTTGTCTTTGAATTTGCAGGTAAAGATGAAGAAAGCACTTCACCAAGCAATGAAAATACTTATTTACTTGCATCTGGTAGTAAAGATCAAGTAATTAACATTTGGAGCAATTCCAAGAATCATTTGATTCGTTCTATCAAAGTTCCCCAAGTTGTGTCGAAACGGGAAAAATTAACTGAAAATGCTCGCCTCTGGCTTGCTCTTCATTGGCCTAAAGAGGAACCCTATACTTTGGTATCAGCTGTGCAAGCGTAAGTATTCCACTACTAACTAAGGTTTTTCTTTGGAATAATAACTTTATTATTTTATTACAAATTTAAAATGCTTTAGTTTTGACTTCATGCTGTTTTCTTTAGGAGAATAGTAAAATAATAGAAATAATGAAGAATGTATTGACCTAGTATTAGTAATAATATGGCGTAATAAAATAATAAAAGGGAAAATTCTCCATTTTAAGAAAGAAAAAAATGAAAAATAGACCATCTTATGATGGTTGCTGTTTTTATGAGAAAGGATTAACAATTCTTTAGATACTTTTGAGTATTTTTGCTAAGAATTATTAGTTTTACATTCTTAGCTATTTTTGGTTCACAACAAAGCTTGTAAATAAAACAATTCTTTTTTTTTTTTTTTTTTTCCAACCATTTCTTTTTGCCATAATGATATTAAGATTTTTATTCATTTTAGCCTGCTTTACTCTGTATTAAATAAATTTTAATTCCCTATAATTCAAGTGATGGTAATTTTTTTATTTGTTTCAAGCCTCATTTTATTCTATCCCTAAAATGTCCATCCAGTATTTTGTAACTCTTTTAAACTTGTTATCTTATGGATGTTAATATTTTCAAGACCAAATTTAATCTCTGATCCAGTAGATTACAACAACCACCATCAATATGAGGGTTGAGCAGTTAGTCCCATGACTGACATATTTTATAATAGAAAATGCATTGTGATTTTTATGTATTTATTGATCATATAGTCTGATCTCCTCTTTTTAATGAGATATTCCATTATTAGCAGGAAGCATTACTCTGCACAATAATGCAAAGCAATCATGCTTTGTATTACTGTGCCAATAATCTTATTAGAAATTCAGAAAGACTATTTTGTAAACATAATGCATTTTATTTCCTTTCTTTTGTGTTAGCTTTTTTGACTAATTTTTTTTTTTATTTTTAATAATTTCAAAAGTAGAATTCTTTGTTACATGTGACAAGAATTAATTGTAGAGGAGAAAATCATAGTTCAGTCATATAGGAAATATAACCAATCCAATTGCTAAATTGTCTAAATATGGTTGTAATTGTATTTTTCCTTTTTAATGATACATGTAAACTATATACATATTTATACGAATCATTATTCCTTTAGTTACTGTTATATTAAGCATTTAGTAGTGAGAGAAAGGAATAATGAGGATTAGATTTTGAACAACATTTATTGTTTGTATGTCATACAGAGGTGTTGAAATATGGGTGGAATGTCTCAGTGGCCGATTGTCAGGAAGCAGTCACGTGTAAGGGAAACGCTGGGGTGTGTTTGTGGGGTGGTGGTGATCTGTTTCTTGTGTTGGCCTGGCCGAAGTCACAGGATATGGTCGGTGCATGTTCGGTTGATCAGCATTACAGTGGTAGGTCATTTTTGTTGGTTGGTAAGCCTTTTCTGTGGAATGGGTATAATGACAGATTGACATGGTTTTGTTGATAATCCTGTTCTGTTGAATGTGGCTGCAGTGGTGACTGTGAAAGGAATACATTGTAAATGAGTTGAGTGGGCTGGGGTGATGGTGGTGGGTAGCACAGGTGACTAGGTGTTGTTGTATTGGTGTGGTTGGTAGGCCTGTTCTGTTGAACAGGTCTGTGGTGGCAACTGCGAAGGGAATGCTTTGTAAACGAGTTTAGTAGTCCAAGGTGACAACAGTGGGTTGCCCAGCTGACGATCTGTTGTTGAGTTGGCATGGTTATTATTTACCAAGTTGACTGTGTCATTGATGATGGCTTGAAGCTGGGTGGAGTAGAAGCTGGATAGTTAGCCAAATTTTCCAGAGTCATCTTTTGCCCAATGTTAGGGAAATCTTAGAAGTTTCTTTTATTTCTTTATTGTGAAAGTATCTTCTTTAATAGGTTGCAAGAAAATTATTTTTTTACTATCTTTGGGTGACTGGCTGAATATCAAATGCATGTTTATTCTTCATGCAACAGAATCTCTGCACTGGTTTACTGAAGTTGATCATAATAATGCAGTAGGTGCAAGCATGTGTGGAGAATGGTTTATAAAGTTTTAGAAAGAACTCTCTGGAAAACCATAGCAGTTTTCTCCCTCTAATATGCCTTGTCTGACAAGCTGGATACTAAAAAAAATCTTTGATGGATTCATCAAATCAAAACCAGAATCATTGTTTTATGGAATACACAATTTATCTGAAAGATAGCATAAACTAAAAAAAAAAAAAAAAAAAGATTAAATTGTATGGTGATTGATAATATCATATGATCATATGAATAAAAGATTTTGTTAGAAAATGCTAGAATGTTTTGTAATACCCTAATAAGATATGACTTTATCAATGTGTTAAAACTCATACTCTAGAAATTCCATCTGAATGTTGAAATGACACTTGTCAACAAGAAATAAACAGAATCTGGTGTACCCTTCAGGATAACATCTCTGCAAACATAATATCAATGTCTATAGGTGGAAACAGAAGGGTAAAAGAGAAAGACTAGTAAATTGCCATGGTCTACCTACCTTATGTCAAGGGCTTATCAGAAAAGATTCAGAAGGTCTGTGGTCCATACACCATCAAAACAATATTCAGAAGCAGTTCTACTCTGTGAAGAAATCTATGCAGAATACAGCCTAACATAGGGGGGGGGGAGAGAACATGACCAACAACTGCATGTACTCCATTTCTTGCAGTTGTGGCAAATAATATAAAAGTGAAACAAACCACTCTCTGAAAGTAAGGCTGGAGGAACATTGAAGAGCTATGGTTAGGGGTGGGACAATGAAATCAAGCATGGGTGATCATGTATGGAGGGAAAATGGTAGTCATCAGCCCCTGTAGAATGAAGTGAAAATACTGGACATAGAAGAACAATGGAGAGTTAGATGTCTGAAAGAATCAGTGCATATGGCAATCTCCTTCGCAGGCCTAGCATAGAAATAAATAGAATATGGGAGTCGTTAATAGAGACAGACAAATGACCACAAGTCTTCAACAACTGTAACAGAAAAAGAAAAAAAGCTCCACTGAGTGCAATTAAGCACTACAAGCAGCAACAATCCTCAGCAGGCAAGTTAAGTTTAAGGCTTAAAGTGTTGGTTCATGAATTTGATGATAATAGTTATTGTGAGTTCAATCCATGAGTCAGGCACTGTGTACTTGTACTCTGGAAACAGGGGGAGCAATAACTGGACAGTGCTAATAGATATCCCAATACAGCAGTCTACCTCCAGAGATTAAATAAAGGGGGTTCAGTTTGGAATTCCCTGTAGGTTACTCTGATCAACATGCACCTAATGAAAGCCAGAGGGTTCAATAGCTGAAACATTGAGATAATAACAACAACAAAGATAAGGGCAATTGTCTGCCTATAAATAGTGTAAATAAATATTTGTGGTTTGTTAATTTTTGTTACCAACAGTTTTCTTTGCTGGAGCTTTACATTTTTGTATGCAGAAGCAATTAAACATATTAAGTTTTCCTATTGAAATATTTTTCTGATCTGATGATGATGAATTTCTCCCTGACTGTTAGAATATCCTTTTTGATATTAAAGAATTTTGTTTTCTTTTTCATTCTGTTACATTGATTAAATATTCACTTATTAATGTTTTGTGCTTTTCAGTGGCTCTATGATCAGTTGGGATCTGAAACATCCTGGTCGAAAGAAATATACTGTATTTGAAACCTCTGCAGGATGTTCTCATAATCGAGCAATCTTCAGTATTGCATCTATGGCATCAAATGGCAATATTTTGTGTACCATTTCTCAGGATAGAAATGTAAGTAACTAGAATTCTACTGTGAATTTTTTAAATTTTAATTCATTTTAATGAGGTGTTGCTCTTATTTAAAATGTCGGCATCTGGAAGTGCAATTAGCAGGAAATATATTTATGTAACTTCATAGCAAGTTAAAATCTTTATGAAGGCTTTTTTGATCAGGAACCAGATTATGCAATTATATAGTATTGTAGTTTACCATGTAACATGCAGGACTGCTTAGAATTGCCTGGAATTTTATTTAAAATATGAAAAGTATATTTTTGAAATGAATTAATGTTGTTGCAATAATTGTACAACCTAAAGACTACCTCTTTATTTTCTATTACTTTCAATTTATTACTGAAAATTAACTTTTTCATTCATTTCAATTGTTTGATTTTTATATATTTTCAAAGTGGTAAATGGCTTGATTGATAAGTAGAAGTTGCAATGGGCTCTCTTTTTTTGTGTGTGGATGTATATGATAAGTAAGACCAGTAGAGCTTTAACAAAAAAAAATACAATTATACCATAACAGAATTCTTAATTAATATATAGAATAGATGATGTAGTTTGTATGTTTATAAATAAAATGAAGTGCCAAAAAAAAAAAAATGACATCACACTACACTGGATAGTTTTTGCCTTCTCTCCCATGTAGAAATGGGCTCAGCCCAGTACATTCCATATGGTTTTGTCATCAACCAACAAAGGTACCATTATTAAAAGCATAGTGTCATTTATTGCATCTCAGTGGAGTCAGAACATTGCCATCAAACTGTGAAAAACTGGCACCATGTCTCCTATCTAGAAAAGATGGTTCCAGCTCTTTAGAGAAGGCAGTTTGTGTATAGAGAAGACTACATAGGGCTCTGGAGCAAACATGTTAGGAGGGGCTTTTATGCAAGCTGGTGGTGGCTATGTAATGGTGTAGGGTGTTCTGTTAAAGCTTTGTAAAGATCACTAGTAAAATTAGAGTTGTGTTACATACTGGGATATATTTTTTTTTTATCATTTCACCCCCTCCAAACAATGCAATAAAAGCCACTAGGCTACAAGAGGCTCTACTGAAAGTGAAAGAAACAGAGGACAATAAAATAACAAGATTCAAGGATATGGAAGATGATGACTGACATTGCATTTAAATTTTTGAAGATTGTAATTGACAGGAAAGCATGCCAGAGAGAAGTGAGGTGTGAAAGAAGAAACTGTCAGCATGTAACTTATGGTTACAACTAGCTAATTTCAACAGGGAAATTATGAAACCTAGCTGCCAGTCTAGTACTACACTTAAATTCGTAAAGTTAAGATACCAAAGAGGAAAGCTCATCAAAAAAATTAATATGAAAATATTTACAGAAGAAGCAAATTGAAGCTAAGTCAAGGTAATGGGAAAGTGACAGAAGCTGAGATGCCAGGTCATGACTGACAATATTGTTGATTCTTTAATTTTGTTAAGTATCTTTAGATGCATAGCAGAAGCACCAGACCAAATGTAGTAATATTTGATGCATGGATGAATGGTACTTATAAATATGCAAGTTGGAATCTACAAGAAAACTTGTCTAGCATAACATAGTGAACCAACTTTCCTAGCAGCAGATTCAGCAATTGATTCAGTTTAATTATTCCACCTTATGTCAGTGGAAAACGTGAGACCAGGAAAGTGCAGTGAGTTGCCCTCCTGGAGGTTAGCATTGTTACGGTTTTTGTTGTATATATATATGACTAGTGAGCCAATCCAGATGACTCAACTTCCTTTATAGTCTACCAATAGAAACTTAACCAATCAGAAGCCACAGAACATTGTATTCGTCGTGTATAAAGGCAGCCATCTTTGTTTAACCTACCGGAAGGACCAGTGCTAACTTGACAGGCGAAGAGGATAGAAGGAAGAACTACGCTCTGCTAAGATATCCACTGCGAACCTGAACTACGCTTTCCTACTGTCTCCGAAATATTCACTGCCAACCTCTGGATTCTATACTCGAAGACGACCGTCATGAAAATGTCTAACATTGGTTATGAGCCCAGGTCACGGTTATATTTTGACGGAAATGAATCAAGATATGAATTATGGGAGACAAAGTTTTTAGGCTACCTCAGAATACAAAAACTCCATGACATAGTCCTTTGCAAAGTCGACCATGAGGGGGATGATTTCATGGAAAAAAATGCGACCATGTTCGCTGAATTAATACAATTCCTGGATGACCGGAGTTTGTCTTTAATAATGAGAGAGGCCAAGGACAATGGCCGAAGAGCTCTACAAATTTTGCGTGAACACTATTTGTCAAAAGGTAAGCCTAAAATTATTGCTTTATATACTGAACTAACCGCGTTAAGGAGACGAGAAAATGAATCTGTAACAGATTATATTATACGAGCTGAGAATGTCACAAATGCCTTAAAAATTGAGAGGTGAGACTTTCTCGGATGGGCTGCTAATAGCCATGGTCTTGAAGGGTTTGCCGCCGTCATTCAAACCATTCACGACAGTAATAACTCAAAAAGATAAACAGCTAACTTTCACTGAGTTTAAGATGGCGTTACGTAGCTATGAAGAAACTGAAAAAATGTGTACCCCGCAAAATCAAGGTAATAACGTAATGCAATTGAGAACGTCATTTAAAAAAATTCAGAAAACCAGTTCCTCAAACCGATCAGACTAGGAATTATGATATGAAGAACAAGGGCTTTAAAGACAATTATTACAGGAATTCTAGACAAAAAAAAACTAAAAGAGATATTGTGGTAATGTCGGCCATGTTCGTCAATTTTGTACACGGAATAACTTTTGTAAAAACGTAAAAACTTCTCCGAATAGACGAACATATGCCTTCTCATTTGGATTGGGTGCTGTGTCCAGTAGTTGTAATTCTTATCTTATCGATACGGGTGCGACAAATCATGTAATTACAGATGAAACAAAATTTGTTGGTTTTGACTCCAATTTTGAGCCCGACTCGCACTTTATCGAGTTGGCTGACGGGACCAGAGTTAATAATTTGGTTTTAAAAAGAGGCGATGCCTGTATTTATCTAAGAAATACTAAAGGAAATATTTGTAAATGTTTACTAAAAGGAGCTTTATATATTCCTAAATTTAAACAAAATATCTTTTCAGTTCAGTCTGCAATTAAAACTGGCGTTAAAATTAATTTTCACCGAGACAATTCAAAGTTAATATATCCAGACGGAACTGAATTCAATATACAGCAAAATGGACGTTTGTATTATTTGAAAAGTATTAAGTCTGCCAAGACAGCCACACACGACTTGGGAACTTGGCATAAAATATTGGGCCACTGTAATATTTCGGATGTTAAAAGATTAGAAGAACATGTCACTGGAATGAAAATTACACTTCCAAAGGGTTTACAATATTGTGACATGTGTATTAAAGGTAAAATGACGAAATATAGAGAGCGGGGTAGGATCCCAAAAGCAACAGATATCTTGTTCAGAGTTTATTGCGATTTAGCGGGTCCAATTTCCCCAAAAGGTATAGACACCTATTCATATGTATTAAACTTTGTTGACGAATATTCAGGACTTATTATGATATATTTTCTGAAAAATAAATCTGATAGTCTGCAAGCTACAAAAATGTATTTATCCGATATCTCCCCGTATGGGAAAGTAAAAATAATTCGGACTGATAATGGTGGAGAATTTACTTCTGATGCTTATAAAAACCTCCTAATAGATGAAGACATTAAACATGAGTAGACCTGTTCTAATTCTCCACATCAGAATGGAGTCGCTGAACGCAGTTGGAGGACACTGTTTGAAATGGCTAGATGTTTGTTAATAGAATCTAACTTGCCCAAAAATCTGTGGGTTTATGCATTAAAAACAGCGGTATATATAAGAAACCGCTGTTATAATAGTAACATTAAAAAAACTCCTTTCGAAGCTTACACAAACTTTAAACCTAATATGAGTGATATGCATATTTTTGGTACAGTTTGCTATTCATATGTCGAACACAGAGCGAAACTGGATCCAAAAAGTGAAAGGGGCATATTTATTGGATATGATAAGGCAAGCCCAGCCTATATGATTTATTTTCCACAAACTAAAACGATAAAGAAGATTAGATGCGTTAGATTTACAGATTCCTTTCAGCGAGGGGAGGAACCCGAAGAAAAGAACTGCGACGAACTAGTACAACCCGAACTAGTATGGCCCAATTATGAGCCTATGAGCAGAAAACCCGTTCAAAATCCACAATCAGGCGAAGGTATTGTACCAGATAATGTGGACGAGGAAAAATCGGACACAGAACTTTAGTTAAAAGAAAATATAACTGATGAGGGGGGGAAAATTCCGCGTTATCCGACAAGAAACAGAAGAAAGCCAGATTATTTTGGAATGGATCAATGTAATACCTGCGACATTGATTGTTGTTATTCGGTACAATGTATCCCAAAGAATTACCAAGAGGCCATACATTCTGTCAATGCCAGACGGTGGATGGCTGCCATGCGAAAAGAAATTGAATCATTAGTATCAAACGACACTTTTGAATTAACAAAGGCCCTGGATGATAAAAATATTATTGGCAGCCGTTGGGTTTATACTGTGAAGCGTACTGAGGATGGATCACCAGTATACAAGGCTCGTTTTGTAGCTAAAGGATTTTCGCAGATATACGGGGAAGATTATGCAGAAACATTCAGTCCGACAACAAACATGACAACAATTAGAATTTTGATGCAAATGGCCGCACATTATGGTATGGATATACACCACATGGATGTGAAAGCGGCTTATTTGATTGCTGCCATTGACTATGAGATATACATAGTACCGCCAGAAGGTTTTAAAGACGGCGATAATTATGTATGGAAACTTAAAAAGTCACTATATGGACTTAAACAGAGCGGAAGAACATGGAATAAATTAATTCATTCTTATTTAATAGAACAGAAATTTCAATCCTCCCAAGTTGACCCATGTCTATACACAAGAATCTTTCATAATGAAATATTAGTAATTCTGGTGATTTGGGTCGACGATATGTTAATTGCATCAAAGTGTGAGGCCGCTCTATTAAAAATCAAAAATTCCCTGGAAATAAGGTTTAAAATGACTGAATTGGGTCGACTATGATGGTTTCTTGGTATACAGTTTGAATTTAAAGGTAACACTATTACAATGAATCAATCTAGATACATTGAAAGACTCTTATCTAAATTTAGCATGCAAAATTGCAAAACAAGAACCACTCCATGTGAAATGGATTTAAACACAATTATGAGTAAGGAAGATGGTATAGCGGCGTGTGAGAAAGAATACAGAACATTGGTCGGAAGTCTTATTTACGTGATGACATCAACCAGGCCAGATATCTGCTATATGGTTACTAAGTTGTCCCAACACTTAAATAAACCGGGGACTGTGCATTTAACGAGGGCTAAGCAAGTATTACATTATTTAAAGGGAACTAAGAGTCAGTGCCTGGTATTTCGACAAGCAGATAAACCATTAAAATTGGAAGGATTTTGTGATGCTGATTGGGCCAACTCACCAGATCGTAAGAGTATAACAGGCTATTGCTTTAAGCTAGCAGACGATAACCCAATAATCAGCTGGAAATCGAAGAAACAGGGGATGATTTCACTTTCTACTTGTGAAGCTGAATATATTGCATTATCAAAAGCCACACAGGAGGCTATTTTTCTTAAATTACTAATAGAAACAGTTACAACACTGGTAAGAACTGAACCAATAATTATTTACTGCGATAATCAATCCAGTATTGCTTTGGCCAGAAATCCAATAATACATGAAAGATCAAAGCATATCGATATCAAATATCAATTTGTTAGGGACCAAGTACAAAAGAAAATGATACAAATTGAATATGTTCAATCGGAAAATAATATGGCAGATTTATTTACAAAACCAATTACGAAATTCAGATTACAGGCTTTCACTTCTGCCATGTTTGGTACTGACCTATAAGGCCCTTATTGGTCCTGGGCAAGACGTAAAACTGCATCCATTAAGTCCTTATAAGGTCCTTATTAATCCTGGGTAGGACGTAAAACTGCATCCATTAGTTATTGTCCTAAGAAACGTCAATTCAGTTTTAGGTATGAATGTAAGTCCTTAGTTTCGGGGTATAAATGTAAATAGTCCTACTTTTTAGCCCAATCCTCTTCTAAATGATTTTCAGGATCACTCTGACCCGGAGTGATAGTAACTGTTTTAATGGGTCCCAGCTACGGATAAAATAACAATTTTTCACTTAATGATTTTCTGGATCATTCTGACCCGGAGTGATAGTAACTGTTTTAATGGGTCCCAGCTATGGATAAAGTAACAATTTTTTTTTTTTTTTTTTTTTTTGTTGTGATCACAACCCAAACTTATAATATTGTTGTTCATGTTTCTATTAACCCAGAAGTACTTAACAGTGAATAAAGTGATATGACTAATTTTTATGGATATTAATTTAAGAAAAGAAAAAAAAAAAAAAAAAAAAAAAATTGGAATACTAAAATATTTGTTACGTATTAATATTAACTTTAAAAAAAAAAATATATAATTTTTGGAATTAAAGTATTGACTTCCTTAATATTTTGAAAGAAGATTCCATAATATACCCAAAATAGGGGGGGGTGTTACGATTTTTGTTGTATATATATGACTAGTGAGCCAATCCAGATGACTCAACTTCCTTTATAGTCTACCAATAGAAGCTTAACCAATCAGAAGCCGCAGAACATTGTATTTGTCGTGTATAAAGGCGGCCATCTTTGTTTAACCTACCGGAAGGACCAGTGCTAACTTGACAGGCGAAGAGGATAGAAGGAAGAACTACGCTCTGCTAAGATATCCACTGCGAACCTGAACTACACTTTCCTACTGTCTCCGAAATATTCACTGCCAACCTCTGGATTCTATACTCGAAGACGACCGTCATGAAAATGTCTAACAAGCATTAGCCATGCTGATGGAAGGCTAAAAATATTGCTTTAAGATGATTAATAGAGAGCAGTTTTGTTTTAGAGGCATTAAAATTAACAAACCATTTCTTGCCTCAGTTAACAACAGATTATATGTCATTTTTGAGATTAACTGCCAATTTGATTTTATTGAAACTATCCAATTTGCTATTAAGACAGTAGTAAATTGTTATCAGCATGTATACAGGGTTGGGAACTGATGATATCAGGATTTAATTGATGACAAAAAAAAGAACAAGTTATGTTTAAGAATAAAGCTCTAGGGACACCTAATTTAATGCAAAATAATCTACAGGCGTGGCTATTCAAGACAATTTTCATTACACCATTTGATAAGAAAAAATCAAAGAAATGGCCAGAAATACAAAGGCCCTTGTGAAGAACAACAGCCCTGTCAAATGCCTTCAAAATAAAAGCCCAAGCTTTGGTAATCTTATCTAAAGCGTGACAGATTTTTTCAACAATTTCTGGTCTTCAGGGCCGGCACGAGGTCTTGGTCAAGAGGTCTCTGTAAACAATGTGGGTTCCAGTAGCAGTAATATGGGGACTCTTCAAGTTGCTCAAACCACCAGCTTATATGGAGTCCTGTGTCTGGCAGGGGTGGGGTTGACCAGGGTTTGGTTTTGGTTGTCTTTCTCCCTCTGCATCAACCTTTTTCTAAAATTCCATTTTCTCAAAATATAGAGTGGTTTTCCAAATTTGAGATTGTCCAGTTCCTTTTTGAGAGTGGTTAGAGGAATTAAGCTGCCCCCTTACCTCCTGTCCTCTTCATATCTCATTTCACACAGTTGCACTATATAGGCGGTGCTAATCTGTCTGTCTTCTCCCATTTTCTCAGCATCTAACCTCAGCCAACTCCAATGGCTAACACACCATCATGTGATAAATCTAAACTCTCAGAATGTGTAGGCAGAAAGGGATTTCAGTCATTAATCTTTCTCCATCAGTTTGTCTCCTGCTGTGATTTCCAAAAGTCAGAGACTTGTTAGGAGCCTACCCAGATGTCCCCCTCCCCACCAATCAGTATCAAGAATTGTCATGGATGGAAAAGGAAAAAAAAGATTCCTAATCTCTTTAGTGATAAAAACAAAAGTTATCTTTCCACTGTTTGTTTTCTCAGTCAACAAGACCACACAGCCTTTTTGCCCAGGGTCACTCCAAAATAGAAGTTAAGGAGTTCATTTAGGATTTTTCAACATGATTTTAATTTTCTCAACTTTTTAATTCATCTTCCTGAGAATTTCAACAATTATCATCCAGTGAGTAGACTCTTTCCTCTTTCTTACTCTTTTTGTTTCTTGGGCAACAAACTTTCTTTTGAATGTTTTTCATTGAATATGACAAACAAAATTTAATTTTTTTTTATTTAGTTTTTGCAGCAATCTTGATTTTTTTCCATTTGGTGGGAGTAAGAGAGTCCAAAAATTGTCTGTATTGTCAATTGTTACAAGTGTTTTTGCTTAGAATTTACAAGAACCCTTAAGAAAAAGCTTTTTGAAAATACTAAAGTTTTATATAAATCACATTACCAGAAACATTTTGCTGCCATATTCAACAGTTGGAATGGTGTGTTAATTTTTTTTTTTTTTTTTTTTTTTTTTTTTTTTTTTTTTAAAAGCTCACTTGAATCCCAGCTCGGTACACAAAGTTTGGAATAAACACTCCTACTAGTATTCAAAATAGCATAAAAATAAAATACATAAATAAAATACATCTGAAACAGTCAAACATGAAGAGAAATTAACAACCTCTAAAAACAAACCCCTTTGAAAATAGCTAAAGAAGTGGTTGAAAGCATTTAGGGCAATGGATAATATGGACAATTTTTGCGCTCTCTTACTCCCATCAAAACAGAAAAATGTAAGAATGCTGGAAAAATTGAATAAAAAGAATTATATATGGGGGTTGACAACTTACTTGGATGAGTGCTGGTCTCACATCATTTGTGTCTCATTTTGGCCTATATAACAGATAAACTTTGTATCTTTGCTTGAGTTGATTGGATCTGTATGGCATACAACACACCTGTGCCCTTTCAGTACAAATGATGATCTGTAAAGTTTGTTGCAAATAACACAGATATCATTGGCAGGATGATGATACAGGTTGGTATAGTTGGCTAACTTCTAGCTGTTATGACCTTTCAGATGGTTTACATAACCTGCCCTCAACAGCAGCACATGCACCACATTTCCAAAACTGCATTCGTCTTCTGTTGTAATGTAAGAAAATAGTCTGTTGAGATTAGGGGGAAACCCCTTACTTATTGCTCTCCCAGCAACTACGGGTGTAATAGACAGAAAGGCGAAAGAAATGGGAGGTAACAAAAATAACACTGCCTTGAAAACCACGCCAACTTGAGGAACAAAAATGCCCATGAAACTGACTTCATAAGATGCTGTGTTTTGTCAACTGCCAACTGTTGTCCCCCCCCCAACTTTTATAGGCATGAAGCATATTGCAAAGACCCAGATTTTGACCAATTCTCTGACTACTGAGAGTTCGGCCATATGAAGAAGACTTTCCGATCAATGAGTCAATTATATCTACAGGGTGGCACACAGAGACCTGGCAACTAACAATCGGCCTGAGCGGAATAGCATCTTTGTGAATCTTAGGGAGACCGTATATGTGAGGTAGCTTGGTGTAATGCTGCAATAATTGCCTATACGTTTTAGGTGCAAAGTGATCCTTGTTCTTGATTAGTATCTGTGACGGCGTTCTGATTTCATTGTAGGATCCTTTTTTACTTTGCTGTAGCTACCATTGCTAATGAAGTCTTCCTGCTTTCTTGTGTAATCTGATTTTCCATCACTACAGTTGCATTGCCTTTGTCAGTCGGTAGTATGATGATGTTTTCATTCCTATGTAGGCATCCGATCGCCAGCCTCTCCAGTTTCATGATATTTGACCTGGGCGGCTTGACCTTCTCCAAGGTCTGTCTCACCTTCCATCTCAGTTCATCTGCCTGAGCCTGAGGGAAGTTCAAGGCCACCTCCTCCTCTGGCAATGATGTCCAAGTATGGCACTCGCCCGATGGTTGTGGCGAAGTTGAGATCCTGACTCCTCAGAGGCACTCAGCTGATATTAGCTGATGTTGATTACTGCTTTCACTGGTGGGTGATGGACCTTGTGCATCATCTCCTGATCTTTCAATCTGTTTAATTTTTGTACTTGGCGAGCCTTGACTACATTGAATTCATGTCTGGAGGATTTATCCAGGTCATTTTGGATCCTTCTCTGGTCTTCTTTATTGGTAATTCTGTTGAAGAAATCCTCGAGCCTCTGGAAGATATGAGCTTGTAGTCTCTGTTTTATCCAATGATTGTACTGAATTCTTTCTTGGACAAGGGCATGTCCCGCTTTTTCTGTAACCAGACAGGCTCTCCTTAAACTGACGTGAAGTCTTGGTGCCAAGCCTGAAGGGATGAGTTGTAGGTCTCTGCATCAGAGTAGGAATGTCAGATGGTTTGATATTCGTGCCAGTTTCTCGTAGGATTTTTCAATTCATCTCCATGTTTTTGGTATATTGGGTCTGTATCAATCCTTCAGCATCTGTCTATATTTCTGAGATGAGGTTGAAATGTTGTAATAAATATGGCGAAAAAGATGAGTACAATAGTCCGAATAATGTAAATAGTGTACATAATACTTCATCTCAGAAATATAGACAGATGCTGAAAGATTGGTCTCTTTGATTTTGTGAAACTAAGTAACATGTAAAATTCAGTTTTTTTTTTTTTAAAAAAAAAAAAAAAAAAAAATCATATTTTGCATTTTTGGCTGTTCAAAGTAAAATACTGTTTTAACTCACTCTAAAAAAAAATAAAAAAAAAATAATAATGATTTAATAAATAAAAGCACATACAAATTACATATTTAGAAAGATTATTTTATTTTCTTTCCAGCTAATTAAATATTTTTAAGATTGGACCAGAAATACATGAGAATTTGCGAGTTGAACAGACTAAGTTGCAAATTTATCTACTGAAAATGCTATCATTACACAAGAAAATGAATGGCTTCTTTAGAAAGAAAAAATACTAAATTAAAAACTGAAAACTGCAGTATCAAAGAAAAAAGAAAAAAAAATGGAAACTGATACTGAAACATAAATTGCCAAGCGACCAACTCTAGCTTCACCACACATTTATTTTGTGACCAGTCAAAAATTTGTTACATTTTAGTTGGAAAATTTTAATTTCTTTATCCTTCCAATCTCCTTTACTTAAAGGACTTCAAAAGGTACAGGAGCAGATCTTTGCTGAGAAAGTTCTGAAAGAATGCTGGTGATGGTAATAAATGATGGAACAAAATTGGTAATTTTTCAATAAAATTAAAGACAATGTTTGGAATTCTGAGATAATGCATTGTTAATTTGCAACTAAATATTCTGACTAGTACCCTCATCTTTGTATTGATTACGATGTTTAAGCTGATGCCTTTGTCCTTCCTCAAATGTATTGCAACAAATAATCTTTGCATGTTGTCCAGTATTTAAATTCTATTTTTTTAGATCCCTTGATAGGATCAATTCACAACCTAAAATTTAATGTTTCCAAAACTGCTTATATGGAGTTGTAAGCACAACTATTTTTTGAGACTTTCTGGCTTTTCTTACTTGTAATATTGTTTTATTCTTTTCACTGGGTTAAACATTTTTAAATCGTTGATGCCTTGAGATCAAGGCTTGTATTTCACTGTCCCTTTTCAGTATATTGCTGCATTTTCTTTTGCTGTGTGATTTCTCAGATCATCATTAAAAGGAAAAGAAAAAAAATAATCATAACTCATTTCAACAAACCATGGTAAAAATCCTCAATTTTCAAATTATTTTTTTTCTCTTTTCTAGATGGTATTTTGGGATTTCAAACATCGGAAAAGTATCCAGGCTGTGTCCACATTTGGTGGATATGTTTATGCTCTTCATGCTGTCCCTTTGAATCCAGGTAAAAAGAAAAATAAACAAAATTTTTTTTTTTTTCTTCATCTCTTAATGAGTAAATTTCATCAAATTGTTTATGTAAAGATCTGTTCTTCTGAATTACTATTATTTAATACTTATTTTTTGTCTACTTGCAACAGATGGCATTAATTTATACTGAATCACTTTGCTAATGCTGATTGTTTTCTTTAAAAAAGAACTCTTGGTTTTAGTCATGTAAAATTTGTCTTAATTCTTAAAAAATCTGCCATTTTAGTGATTTGGTGGTGGTTTTATTGATTTATTTTTCCCCATGAACTATTTTTATTTTTTTTTATTATTATATCTCTGCTTTTTATATCTCTGCTTTCTATTCTGTATTTGTTTATTAATAAAATATATGTAGTGAAGAAAATGGCGAATTACCTCGTCGAACCAGTTAACATACTGTCACTTGGTTTGACCAGATAATTAGCCAATTTCTTCGTTACACTCCCCTTTGATCACAAATCAGATAGCCTGGGTCTCTACCCTGGTGTTTTGTCGTAATGGACCATATCCATTATGTTATGAGTCTTTTGAGGAGCCATCAGGCATATCCAGAGTTTCTGGAACCTCTGCATCTGTGGAAGCATTGGATTCACAGAGCTCACTTACCCAATCACTTTCATCATCATCAGAATCACACATCAATGTACCAGAGTCTATGAAAAGACGAAGATCTTTCATATGCTAAGGCATCTTGTCAACTATTATTGTTTGTGGACTTACAATGTCCATCATGCGACCCACTTGATAGCTGGATGTACACCAGACATGGGGAACTTTCACCCACACTCTGTTCCCAACACTGTACATGAAGTGATTCTTACAACAATCAAATGGTAATGTTGTTCTAATTCCCTTTACTCTAAGTTGGTAACAATTTATCATATAAACACAGTAGTGGATGATGTGTCATTCTTCAGCGTGATATTATGCCAGTACACTGCCTCCATTTTGGAACAATATTTTCTTGCTGCAATTCTCTTTATGCTCCGATGAGATCTTTCCACTATACTGTTTCCTGCAGAAACATACACACAACGGAAACAAAATTGGACTCCACAGTCAGCTAAGAAATCTTTAAAGAACCTACTGCAAAATATACTGTCATTGTCAGTTAGGATTTCTGATGGTGAGCCTTGTTCAAAAAAAATGGTTTCCAGCTGTTGGGTAATGCTTTTTGTCTTGCTGCAGCAGACATTGCCGTATTGCAAATTGACTTGGGCCATATTCAATTAACATAAGTTAGTGTTGTCCACTGTAATGAGTAATATCCATTCCTAAGTGGGTTCAGATTCCAGTCACACTTAAGTTGCTTCATGGCCAATGACTTGAGGCTGTGTCAATAACTGGTATTCTTTACATTTTCTGACCACTGCCCTGATGGCTGCCTTGGATGTTGTAGTATGAACTTTTACAAAATACAGTGTCCAGCTGATGCTGGGCTGTCCATTCTGGCAATGTATGGCACTTATCTGTTCCAGAGAAATTTAATTCATCATTAAAGCACATATAGGTCATGCTGGCTCGTATCATTGCTGCAGTACTTTTGTGAGCTTATCTGCTCGATTCTGACTTGACATCATTAAATCTATAGTGATCAATAACTTGTACTCTTGGACCAGCTTTTCAAGAGTACTCAAATGCCTCTAGATCAGCATCTCACTTGCTGTCTTAGTTTGTATCCCTGGCTTTGCCAGTGAGTATGTTTGTTCCCCACCAGTGCACACATGCAGAATCTGTGAAGAGATGTAGTGCTAAATTGACTCCATTCAGGATAGCATCCAATTTTGCTAAATTGATATGTTGGGTATACTTCACAGGCCACAACTAATACGCATCCTCTACAATGCTTCCGCTTTGAAACCACTGTGGCAAGAGAACTTGCATCAACCCACATGTCATAATTATGTTCATTTGTGCACCACTTGCCGTGTGCAGGGGCATTCCAGTGTATTCTTGCTGCAATGCCCTCAATCATGTTTTTAAGGGTAGCATCTGTCACTTCATCATCCCAGCCAGACATGATTGACACTGTTCTGTGTTTATCAAATGATGCCACAACACAGCCAACCACATACCAGAATGTTACCCACCAGCTTTCCACACAAGATGTTGCATTGCATCAGGATGAGATGGCTGTTGGGGGTGTGGGAGGTCTTTGATTTTTTTTTTTTTTTTTTTTTTTTTGTGACTGTTGGACAGTGTGGTGGATTTATAGCTGTTTACGTGTATTGGGATTTTTGACATTGGATTTGTTTGCTTTAGTTTGAACTTCAGTTACCACATCAATTTTCTTACAATATATAAGGTCTTTTTTTAACTTATTGGCATCATCAAATATTTATATTAGCAAAACATCAACATTAATGACTGTTGGAATGTAATTGTCTAGAATATTTATATGAAAAGCACAGGGCAGCTACATTACAGCAATATGAAAGTGATTAAAGCCGAGATGATAGGTGAGATTTGTTTGCATAATCTTTTATTATAAAACTTAACAGTAGAACCTCACACTGTCCTTTTTGTTTTGTTTTTTTATTTTCTTGAAATTTTAAAATGCACTCTATGTATGTGTGCAGGTCCAGATAAATAGGATAAAAACTTTTCACATTTGACTAGTCAGTTTTTTTTTGTTTTTTTTTTAGGAAAATCCCAGATATATATGCACACACACACACACACACACACACACACACACACACTTTATTATATATTATATATATAATACTTTCTTTTCTTTCAGGTTGTTTAGCAATTGGTGTTGGTGACAACACGGTCAGAATTTGGAACAGAAACAAAGTTTCTTCTAACTTGTCTTTAGTTCAGATTTGGCAACGGATCAAATCAAAAGTGACTGCGGTGAGTTGGTGGCCAGTTCCAGATGCTTTTATTTATTTTATTTTGATTATTTTTTTTGAATGTTATTTTTTGTTTGTCTCAAATTATTTAAAAAGAATGTTAAAAACATAATGGAAACAAGCAAATACACTTGCAAATTAATTTTTTGACAGCTACAGTGATCTATTGATTATGAAGTAAGACTATTAGCATTGGTCTGTAAGATTCTGTCAGTTGCTTTGAAATTTCCAAAACTAAGCTTAGTCTATTATAAAACATTAATGTTGATCTACCTTTATTAACAAGAGCTTGCTAACCTAATACTCAAATACAGTAGTTTTGATATTTACTAAGCTCAGGCTAGATTAGCACTGATAACCATTGCTTTATGGAAGATGACTTATAATATTTGTTATATAAATATGATTTTTTTTTTTTTTTAAAATGCTTTATTTTGAGAAGGCTATGATCATAATTTCTATTATCATCCAGACTTTTATAGAGATGATAAATATGAAATGATTTCATTAACTGAAATTTAATTCTATATCTTCAAGCATTCAAATATGTTTTAAAAGATTGGTTTTATAAATATTCTAAAAGTAATTATTTTACAGAAATCTTATGTAGATTCTACAAAGAAACAAACTTCATAGTTGCTGTAGAATTTTAAAAATTGATTCTTATTTTTAATTGGTATCACTCCATGCAAGACAGTAAAGCCACAAGGGGTTACAGGGTGTGAAAGAATTAAATTTTTGCAGATTAAAGCTGACTGGCAAGGATGGAGCCAAAAGGGAGTTCCATAAGTGAAAAGTGCAGGAACAGAAACTGTTAGCATAGAATTTACAGTTACATCTTGTCAAGTCAACTCTAAAGCGATGGGATCTTGATGTCAGTCTGGTACAGCACTTAAATTCAAAATCTAGGTACCATAGTGAAGAGCTCATCCAAGCAATTAACATGAAAGTATTTATAGAAAAGGCACAGAGAGGTAACCTTATGTCAGTGGGAAAGTGACTGAAGTTGAGCCACCAGATCAGGACCAATAATATTGCTGATTCTTCTTTGGATTTTATCAAGGAGCTCAAGGTAAATAGCAGGAGAACTGGACCATATGTGGCAGCAATATTCTAAGCATAGACGAATCGTAGACTTATAGATATGTATAAAATCTTCTTATGACGCTATATAAATAACGGATGGTTAAATTTATACTCCTTTGCGAACGTGCTACTTATTGAATCATAAACGGAAGGCTTTATATTGAAACCACCAGTGCATTGTGGGTATATTCTGGAGACGAGTAGACTAAAGAGTAAGCCTTATATAAATCCCAAATGAAAACCCTAAAGCGGTTGTATGACATAATGCGTGACCTTCTGGGTGTTTCTGCAGCTGTGCCGACAACAAATGATATTGCTTTACTCCTTCCTTTGCTCTCTGGCAGCAACACGCAAGAGGAAGATTTTGATGTATCAGTAGCCAAGGATCTCAATAGCACCCATTAAGACCCGTGGCCTTCTGCACTACAGTATCATTTCCCGGCACGGACAGATGCCGACACAACAAATCTATATAACTCTATTTGAATGATGACTTAGACATTTATACATGCAACACGTACATGTATATATGCGTGTATAAATATCACATACATGGAGCTTGATCATTTATACACACACACACACACACACACACACACACGGTAGCAATATTCTAAGCATGGGTGAATGGTAGACTTATAGATATGTAAAATAGGTACTGGAGAGAAAAATTGTCTTGCACAACACAGTGTACCAACTTTCTTAACAGCCGACCTAGCAATGGATTCAATATAGTTTTTTCACTTCATGTCAGCTGAGAAGGTACAAGGAGTCATTTTCCTGGAGGTTAGCATCAGCCATGCTGATGGAAGGCAGAGAGTGGTTTCTCAGATGATTAATGGAGAGAAATTTAGTTTTGGAGTTGTTAGACCCTCTTTTACCCCAGTTATCAACAGAACTGAGGTCAAAGTCCATCGTTAACTGGGGATGCCATTAACTTAAATTTTGATCATTCTAGCTATCTTTTGTGTTCTATAATATTTGCAGTATAAAGAATTTAGTCAAAATATCAAAGGAAGAGTAAGGATGTGGTCTGTGTATGCCATCCTATGCAGCTCTGGTAGTTTAGTTTTTCCTTCCACTTGTGCTGTTAGATGTTGAGAGGAGACACAGTCGTCTGTCAGTAGCAAGGCGTGTGGCCCAGAGGAGAGATATCTTGTCGGCTCTGAAAGTGTTTGCCACCGAGTTGCTCCAGTGTCTTCTTGGTCTGCCTCTTGCTCTCTAGCCAGAGTACCTGAGGTTGTATGCTCGTAGGGCTGGTTGGTTGATAATCATATGAGTGTCTGAACCACTTGATCCTCTGTCATTTGATGTGTTGTATGATTGGTATTGCTCTTACCATATTTCTTATGGCTTCATTCCTGATCTTGTTCACTGCTTTTTTCAGGCATTTCATCTCACAATTGATCAGATTCCTATCAAGGATTTTTGTTAGGAGCCATGTCTGGCACTTGTATGTCAGGATTGGTAGGAAAATGGCGTTGATGAGATTTGCTTTGGTGCTCATGGAAATGCTAGGATGTTTTAGAAGAAGACAAGTTGGTAACTGACTGTGTTGGCTTTCTGACATCTGGTCTTAATTTCTCTGTCTAGTTTGCTGTTTTTAGTAAATATGCTGCCCATATATTTTAATTTGCTGGTTTGCTTTAACTGGGTTCCATTGATGTTAATGTCCAGTTTTTCTGGTCTCTTGCTGATGGTTATGTCCTCAGTCTTACTGACACTGATCTTCATGTTGTATTTCTCGCAGCTTGAGTTGAGTGTGTTCCTGCAGGTGGATCCGGTTGTTGTTCATCATTGCCTGATCATCGGCAAACATGAGTTCATTGAGTGCCTCAGGATCTGGATTGGCCTCCTTTGTAATCTGGTCCATGTAGATAACAAACAGTAGAGGAGAGAGATTGCAGCCTTGCCTAACCCCAGATGTTACTGGAAACCAGTCAAACATTCCACTGCTGTGCGGATTGCACTTTTGCTGTTACTGTACATGGCCTGGATGTTGTCTAGCAGCTGCCTCTTAACATCATACTGCTTTAGGACCTCCCATAGCTTATCTTTGTTGACTTGATCGAAGGCTTTTTCCTGATCCACGAATACCAAATGGAGATATTGGTCGTGTTCCATCGCCTTCTCACACAGTTGTCAGAGTACAAGGAAGGAAAGTGGGTGCACCGATGCAATCTTTGCACTGATGGTCACTGAGGAGATGTTTTGTTTTTACTTGAGTGTGCTGCTCAAGGATCTTTGCATACAATTTCCCTACATGACTGAGTAGTGATATGCCTCTGTAGGTATTGCAGTCTTTCTTACTACCCTTCTTTCATATTGGCACCACTATGGGGCAGCTGTGTTAAGAAATATAAAGGAGAAACAGGCTGCCTCTTTAAGGTAAGACTGCAAGAACACCATAAAATAGTAACATGAAGGGAAATAGAAAAATCAGGCATAGCTGACCATATATGGAGGGAAAAGTGAGATCACCACCCCATCATATGAGGTTGAAATAATAGACAGAGAACATCATTGGAAAATACGAAAACTTAAGGAATTGGCACATATCCTAGGCCACAAAAATCTCCTCAGTCGGCCAAGCATAGAAATGAATACAATATAGGAACCAGTAATATGGAATGCTACAGAAAAGCAATAATAACAACAAAATTGAAATATGGGCTCTGGTAAAAAAAATACACTGAGACATTAAGTTTATAGGTCCCAAAAATTCATACACTGATGCCAATGGATAAAAGTGTTGGTTGGATCCAGTGACTTGACCCAAAGAGTTGTGAGTTCAATACCTGTCTATGGGGAGTTGATTTAAAGGGAAATAACTGAGACATCTGGAAGAGGCATGGTACATGAAACTAGAACAATCTAACCCCCACCCCTGAGGAAATAAAGTGTCCAGTTCAAAATTTCAATCACTTGAAAAAGGCCGGAGACAACAACATGAAAGTCCTTAATATGGCAATAAAGACGAGGACAGTCAATATAAATAATATAAATGAAAATTCAGTATTTACTGAAGTAATGAAAATTCTTTTTCAGCATTGTAATCCTTAAGCATATTTTGGGTCCTGAAATTCATTTTGAATAAAATTACTTCCAGTGAAATACCTTTTAGTTTATCTGAAAATGGAGGAAGTTTTTAGACTATTAAAAAAGGAGACATATGTTCAAAAAAAGGATTGAGAGGTCTATAAACTTGGTGAAGGCCAAAGAGAATATTCTAAAAGTTCATCACTCTGCTCAGAAGCAATTAATAGGTAGTTAGATACCATGGAGGCTATTACTGACCAGATAGATTATATTTACATTGAAGAATCAGAATTGATGATTATACTTTTGAACAATTCCAATGTGATGCATTGAAATATTAGCTAAGATAGATGAACAAATTAAAACAATTAGTGAGATTTCTAATCTTTGTTCATTATGAAAATTGTGGAATTTCTGATGCTGATGAGAATTGTGAAATTTCTAACGCTGATGACATATCAACGAATGTCATTAAAAATAATTTTCTTCCAATTAGGGAGTTTAGAGTAAAGACATTTTTGGTGCCAAGCAAAGGAAACTGAAAAAAGTAATGTTTGATATTGGATTTAAACCTTTGAACCCTGACCACCACTTTACCAGTGGTAGAGAAAAATGACGTAATGCCCAACCAATGGTTGAACAGTGGGCAACTATTTTTATATCTATCGTGAAAGTTACCAATTATCTGTGAATTTTGATGCAGGAGCTCAGACAGAAGGATTAAAATTATTCCGGAATGCAGGGTTCAAAGGGTTAATGATTTTCATTCTTCCTTACCTATCCAGATTGGGGATGAATTTGATATTGAATTTAATCTTGATGGATTTCATAATATTGTGGAAAATCTAAACAAGTTAAATTATAAATTGGCAACCAATTTTGAAGGCGTTAAAAATTCCATTTGCATTCATAGACTTCTGGGTGGGAATTTAATTCAGTTTATGGGAACTATGCAAATGATTGATTGAATGAATTAATCTGTAGGGATAATTCCATTTGGGAGCATAGGCTCCTAATCAAATGGTTATTTCTAAAGACCATAAAAGGGCCACTGAAGATACTTTCTGTACTGTAATTTCTCAGTATTCTTCTTGCCCCATTACCTATGTGAATTTTGTATTAGAACAAAAGGGGAGAGGCATGTGGATCCTTTCATAGAAAATTTTAATGAGAGCTTTGGGGAACACAACCTGGAGAAAATATTCTGTGTAAAATCGAGGAGCTTACCAAGTGAAGGAAACTTTGAAATTTTGCAATGGTAATAGAGTTATAAAACTCAAATAATGAAAGATGGAAATTTTATTGAACATGGTTAGCAAAAGTTTTAGGCTTCAGAATAAGAGAAAATGATGGAATCAGTGGTTAAATAACACATTCCTTAAATCAATCAACAAACAATGAAACAGATGTATAAAAAAAATAAAATTGTTTGAATAAATGTGTTCCTACATTTATTCAATTTTTTTTTTTTTTTTTTTAAATTAAAAAAAAAAAAAAAAAAAACTTTCAATAAATTAATATACCCATTTTGTGTATAAAATTTTCTATAAATGTGTTCCTATAAAAACAAAAACTTAAATTAGTATATACTCTTTTCTTCCTCCACTTTTAGTATTCTGATGATCAGTTTTCAGTAAGAAATTGTAATTGGTTCCAGCTTAGAAAGGCTAGGGATCTGGCAGTTACTACACCCTGATGAAAACTGTAACACTTGTATATAAAAACAGAAGAATAGTAATGGATACTTCATCTAAGAAATTCATGCATTTTCAATTGCTTTGTATGTTAAACTAAAAAAATATTTTTGCAAAAATTTGAACTTTTTTATTTTTTATTTATTTTTTTACTCCAGATTCAATGGCATCCTGTTATTGAAGGTTTACTGGCTTATGGAACAGAGGATGGTCGAGTAGGAACAGTGGAAGCAAATACTCACAAGTAACCCATTTTTCTCTCTCTCTTTTAATATACACTTTTAAGGAAATTATTGTTTAATTGAAATAGCACTTTTTTATGCAAATTAATGTTTTTATAAATTTATTGTTTTCTTAATAACATTGGTATTAACCAGGAAATTAGGATCTATTTAAGTAATAAATATACCATATGAATTTCAATCTGTCTTATTCTTTTTTAATATTGAAATAACTTATTTGCTGGCATGTGACATTTTATTATGCAACTAAAGAGTTATTCACATTTTAAATGACATATATATATATATACTGATATTTTTCCAGATATATTAAGATTACTATGGGTTATATAAATATAACCTCAAAAAACTAACAAGTAATAGTGCTGGTGGGGGTAACCCCCCTTATATGAGGGTCATGTTGCTATTTGTCCTCATAATTCCAACAGACCATGATAACATATTCAAAAAAATCTGCCAAAGTGATAATCACCAGATCAAAGTGGATAATTAGTAAGGGTTACCTAGAAGGCTTGAAGCAAATTAGGAATATACAGGGGAAACTGAACTTGTTATGGGTATGCAAGGAGAAACCAACAGTAACTGTAAGAGCTACCATGTCCTGAGCTAGTATCAAACTTCAGATGCGTTGCTCTGACTTTGGAAAATATTTTGTTCTTTTGTCTTACTATCAGGTAGAGGAAAATTTTGAAACCCAGGATTTCTTTCATGCCTCAACTAGCAAGTGACAGGGCTGTGTGAGCCTCTAATAAGGAAAAGAAACATAACTGTATGCAAATTACCCCAATTAGTAAAAACAATAGATTTACATGAATTAGTGGATAAGTTAGCGATGGTGGGCAGAAATCACCCAACAGCAAATATAGGTTGGTTGTCAGTAGGTAGTAACATAGTTATCATAGTGCTAGTGATTGTTTTAGTGGGTTATAGAAGACTTTGGCTGAAAAGGCATAGGGTACAAAATGGGCTGGTGAGGGAGATGAGATTAAGGGATCTTGGGGTGGCCCAGGAATCAGATAGATTAGAGAGAGGCTACAATTTCTCACTATATATGTATAAATCAAAAAAAAAAAAAAAATAAAGGAAAGACATTTGTAGCCATCTATTCACTATTTTTTTTGTTTTTTGGGAGAAAAGGATAATGAAATTTCTGTTTTAATTTCCGCCCCTTAAAAAAGAAATTTTCACCCTTGCGTGTGTCTGATGATTTCATACTACACAGAAACCCACTAGTGGACTGAAGATGAACATTGTTAATACCCATTCTTATATATATATACACACAGTACTTATTCTCTCTCTCACCGCCAAACATGATCAAACACAAACAAGCATAAATAGATCCAATTTTGAAAAATAAACCAGTTTGTCTGATGATCACAAAGGCCTGAAACCCAGGATCATATATATCCATACAACTGTGTGTGTGTGTATATATAATATATATATATATATATATTAGTTGTGTGTGTTCTGTTACAAATTGTTGAATATAGTAAAATCATCTGAGTAGCTTGTTGAAACTAGTTATTTTTCAATCAAAGATTTATAAAAGCACTATTGCCTTTTACCTGAACTCCTACTAAACTAACAGTTCTTTTAAAATTAATAATAATTTATAAAGTAGATATTTCTGAAAATAAATGTCAGTGATCAAGATATGAAAAACTTTGAGTTTTTTAGCAACTTTTGAAACTTTCACATTTTTAACATTTATTTTAAAATGGCATTGATTTTGTTTGCAAAAACATGATGCAATTTGATTACTTTTGCAGACCCCCTACTTTGTGTTGGAGTTACCATTCCAGAACTGTGTATACAATAGAATGGGGCAAAACAACTTATGCAGAAGGTGAGATTATTTTATTCTTTCAAGAATTTGGTCAGATACTGTCTTCGCCATTAATCTGATGATTCTTTCTCTTTAAATATAAGGACTTTTATTCTTGATTCCTATGAATGCTTGGAGGAGTCTTCAAAAAACAGAATTGCAACACTAGTTGACAATATTGGTTACAGTTTATGGAATGTTTTAAATAACTTTCTGCCTTTAAAATCTACTTTATTCCAAAGACACAATCTGACACACTCTGCATGAATATTTAATTTTTTTGCTGCAAAAAAATAATAAAACTAGGCCTTACTAATTGTCTTGGAAGTTTTAAGAATTGAAAAAATTTACTTATTTGGGTATCAGAACTTTTACAAGTATAACACTTTTTGAATGCTGAGAGCATTTTGTGTGTAAGACTAGTCCAGTATTTTCAATAGATGAGCCAAACATACCTCACTTTGCAGAATTAGGTGTAACTCTTTAGGAAGTAACTCTGTTTATTGAGCAAAGTATTTGTCTTGTCAGTGCAGGTTACTTAATTTGAAGAATGATGTTGATTACATTTTGCAGTGTTGTTGTTAGGTCCTGCTATGATAACAGAAAATAATCTTGACTGAAATTAACAGTAAGACTACTATAGTTGAAGATCTTCTGAAAAAGAATGCAGTAGATTAATGTGTCTGCTAACACAGGTTGCAGGTTTAAAATCAACAACTTTCTAATTTAGTCCCATTCATAACGTTTTTTTGTTTTTAGATAAAAGGCTTCGTTTTCAAAGTACAAGGTAACCAAAAACTGTCCTTGTTGTTTTTGATTTATTAGCGAAAAAAAAGTAATCCACATCCAGTATGTTTTGCCAATGTACTTTCAGCTGTGCAATGCCCTGGCAGTAAAAATCTGGTGTCTTGGATACAAAGAAGTCTGAGTACCTGCTGTAAGTCTGCCTCATTTTCCAAGTTGCCATATGGTATTCCTGGCCACCTACAAGATGAGGCCTGGCATTGTCATGGAGGAACAGTGATTAAACCATGCTGGCTCCTTCTGTTTTCAGTGCCTGTTGCACATGTGCAAACTGCTATAAATACATGTCTGCAGTTAGGGTTTGGCCCATTGGTAGCAGCTCATTGTGTACCACTTGCAGATTAGTACAACAGTTACAGAGCATGATCTTGCATGAATGTAGAGGTGGTTTTGTAGTGTGAGGCATAGGGTCCCATGGTGACAACCAATGTCTGGCACATTTTGGAGTGTCATACAGGACCCACTTTTTGTAACTGGTGAGCACTTGATCAAATATGGGTATGTTGGAGTGCCAAGAGAAGTACTGCAAAACATGTGGTGCCAAGATAGCAATGAGAAATATGCTGTCACTCTTTGCTTGTTGGCTTCTGACAATATCTAGGGTACCCATTTGCTCAACTTGTAAGTGCCTTTCCTATGCAGTGTAGGTGAAGTCTGATTGTTTCATCAGAAACTTGGAAGTGTTCAGCAAACTCACCACAGGTTTGACTGTTGTACACCTCCCTATGGCTGCCTTTAGAGCCTCATCATTCAGGACTTGTGGCTGAACTTCTGGAACCAATGTCTGGCAGTGTGTTTACTCACAAAATTATCCCCAAAGGCTTGACATATTCAGCGACTTGATGCGGTTGTTGACAAGCTCACAATAAAGTCAAAAAGCAGACAAACCTGAACATGCTGCTTCAACATTGCCATGTTTCCTGGCCACTGTTCAAGTTATGACTTGTGTGTGTGTGTGTGTGTGTACCTTCCCGACACATGACACAATCATTTGTGTATCAGCGATCACTTCTTCCCACATGACGTAAAAAATGGCAAGGTCCTTTTTTAGTCACCTTATAGAATAAGAATAGTCTCAACTTTGCTTTCTTTTATTTATCCTTTTTATTGACATTTTCTTTTTGGGCAATAACTCAATTTTTAAAACATTACAAAATAATTTTTTTTAACAACTAATTCAAAAAAGTCATCAAGTATTTTGAAGTCATAGTTTTAATTTGAGTATATTTTTTGCCAGAGGATGTATTTTGGAAAAAAACAAAACAAATGTTCTCTTTCCAGATTCAGAACCTGAGAATCTTCCTGTATATTCTTTGTACAGTCAAGGAGATGGTATGATTCTTCAACACAATCTCAATGAAAAGGAAAGACCAGCTGAGAACATCAATTCCATTATTTTAGATACAAATGGAAAGGTAACATTTTAAAATCTTTAAAACAAAACAATTTGGTAGCAGTTCAGGAAACGTTTTCAAGTACTTTTTAATGAAAATTAATCTCAATGCAAACTGATTGCCAAATAGTTCTGTGGAACTATAGTAAAAAAAATTTTGAAACTGTTTCTTTCATTACATAATAAAAGATTGTTATTGATAAAATTTGGGAATTGGAAAAAATATGGTCATGGAATTGTGAACAAACATTGAATTATTATAATATTAAAAATTGTTCAAAATTCTTGATTTGATTTTAATCATTTATGTATATACAAAGGAATGTTATATATTTATGTTCAATAAATCTCTCTTACTGACTCCAGATATTTGCATAACATCACTCATGAGGGTCAGATGGTCTGATAAATCTATTGAATTATCATCAAATATCAGCATAATCTGTTAAGAATGTGACATTTAAATATTTAGGAGCAATCACAGTTTGAGAAATAGGAACCTTTTAAACCTTTGTAGTATTCAAACTTACTGATTATTTATTTTAAATTACGTAGTTAATTATATATTCAGTTTATTTTATTTAATTACTTTATATTATTGACTCTCAGCAAATATCCAGTCTATTTTATTCTTAAATTGTTGCTATATATAATTATCCTATATTTATAATTTTATAAAAGTATACCCACACAGTAAAATTTGAATATCTAATCCTTTGAAAATATCATTGTTAGTAATGTTTGCAAAGTTAATTTCTACAAATATTTTCAAATAAGATTCATAAATATGAAATTATAGAAATAAAAAACGGTATAATTACAGATTCAAATGTAGCCTTTAAAAATTTAAGCATTATTATGTGTTTAACAGAATAAATTTAAATTTTTCAAATAGTATTAAAAATGTAGGATAAAATAAAAATAAAGTGTATATAATATATATAAAATAATTAACATAAAACGAATATCCAGTATATTTATATTGCAATAAATATATTTGTTGATGATATTTACTGGGTTTATCTTAATATGGTTTTTCTACATAAATATTTTTATAAAATTATAAATATAGGATAATTAAATATATTAGGCTGGTGCAAAAATAATGACGGTTTTTGACGTAATTTTTAACGTCAAAAACAGTCATTATTTTTGCACCAACCTAATAGTAACCATTTATAAATAATTGGTAATTTCTATTTTCTGAATTATGTGATCATTGTTGAGTTTTTTTTTTTTATAACATTTTCTGAATTGCCCAAGAATTTGCATTCTCAACCTATTCTGTATAATTTGAAATGTTTGCATAATAATCCGTAATGATCATGATGATAATCTGAATGGCAACAATATTATTTTCATAACTACTGATCTTGGTAGCTTCTATTAACGGTATTTTCTAAGTTTACTTTAACCAACAAGTGTGAGGTATTTGAAGATTAAAATCACTAAAGTACTAATGATCTCTGAAATTAGACTAATAATCATGTATAGAAGTTCTCAACTTTGATTATAGATAATTATATATTATCTGTTATCTTATAGTTAATTATATTATGTAATATTAATATTTTATATGTCAAGTGACTTTTGTTTTTCTCTACCATTGATGTGTTCATATTAATATTTTCAGAAAGAGTATGGTGCTTTTCCAAATCGAACAGACATCAGATGGAAACCAGATTTTTCTTTGGTGGCTATTGGAAATGATGATGGGTAAGTGGTGCCACTTAGTAACAATACATTTACAGTCTGTTCAACATTATCAAGGCAAGGACATGTAAATTCTTATGTCATTTTCAAGTGCCATTAAATAATTTTACCAAACTGCATTTTGTGTTATGCATTTTGTTCAATGATTTAAGAATAAATGTTGCCTATAGATGTGTTTGCTCAATGTCAAATTACTTATAGAATTTGTAAATGCTAATTATCACTAAACTTAATTATCATTATTAAGACAGTATCACTAGTATACTACCATGGCAAGGCAGTTTTCAGAACTTTAATTACAGATGGTTACATGACATAAAATATAGATATATTTATAAGATATTTATATTAGCTATTACATAAATTATTGGAATTAACTGAATTTTGTTTTTCATATTTTTCTTTTTTCTTTTTTTCTATCAGAACTGTGGAGATTTTCTCATCACCTCATTTGAAGTATCTGTGTTCAGTAAACATATTTAGTAAAATAATCAACTGCATCTGTTGGCATCCACTGTACACAACTGGTTCTGACAAGATTTCCTCTTGTTCTAATTGGCTGGCTCTTGGTTCCAATGATGCTTTTGTTCCAGTCATTGATATAACTCTTCCCAACAAAGGTAATGAATTTTTCATTTCTGTCTTGCTCTTAATTCTATATGTCCTGACCATGATTCTGTGTGTGTGTGTACATCTAAATTCTTTGAGAATGCCCAAAAGCATTTTTCCCAGACTTTGTATGGCTAGTGTTATGAAGGCATCACAGATTTAAGTAATTTTATTTCAAGATTCTCAAATATCTTTCAGTAAACAAGTTCTTGGGAAATATCAATTTTATTACAGTGTTTGTACTCATGATTTCAAATAAATTTAACAATGCAAATGAGTGTTTAATGCACTTTGGTCAAGAAGAATTGTAAAAAAAAGTTTTTATTATATAGCATTCTCAGGTCCTGACTGAGTTAACAAGATGCTTGAAATTTTTAAGAAAACACTTATTCAGACTTTTATTTGAAGAAAAACTAAGGTCCATTATGCCCTTCTATATCTTAGCTGGATAAGAAAATGGTGATTATATATTCCACAAAAATTGGTATCTGTGCTTATTTTGATTCTAAAAATTGTCATATCAGCAGAAATTAAGAAGAAAAAAAAAATACTGGTTGATATCCAAGAATTCCAGGAATCAGCAAATACACAGGAGAGGCCAAAGAACTAACCAAAAAATGATGAAGAAAATTTGTGGGGTAATATTCCAATGAATTGGATCAAAATACTTTGTGTATGGCTCAGAGCTTGTCTGATTTCTCCTTTCATCATCATCAATCCTATGATTAGATGTTTTTTTGCAGAGGAGTTGTGCAGCTGAGCATCTGACCAGCTCCTTTCACTTGAAAGGTATTTATTCATATGTAGCATATCTTGAGCAAAGTCAACCTGGAGGAGCCCATCCCTCTCCAGTTTGCGCCAAAATTGATGTCTCCACACTTGAAGGCTTGTTTAGGTCATGGGCACATGGACATTGAAACTTCTGCCTGTTGATTTCAATCAAAGAAGCCACCTTCTCAGTAATGCCATGTCATCACTTCCATGGCTATAATGCCAGTAGTTCAGACCCATGTGCAGATTTAGCCTGCAACCAATTGAAACTTGCTACCAACTCTGTTGAACTCACCACTGGGTGAGAGCCTTGGGACTACTGCACATTTTTATAATTTCTAAGAGTTTTTATGTTTTTTCTTTGCTGATGTCAGTAAAATCAAGCTAATGGCAAGGCTTTGAGACATCATGTATATTTCCTATGTCACACCCTTGCATTATATAATGAGAGGATGGAGGAAGAACAGTGCAATGTGGATATGATAGAGCTGAGATTGAATAGATATATATGATAGAGCTGAGACAGAAGGTGCAATGAATAAATTGTTATTTAAATTACACAAAAATGAAAATAACACTGACACCTCATTCTAACAGATATATTTACCAAAATTACCCAAAAATATCTTGAAATACTAAAGAGTAAATTTATTCAATAAAATCGTTATTGGTTTCAACCACGGCCTACAGATGACTTCAGAATCTCCTGCAACTCCTCTGGACAGATGGTGAATGTTGCCATAATCTTTGATTTCAGTTCATCTTTGGTGTTACAAGGAGTTTTGTTGGTTTCTCACACAACTGTGCCCCACACAGAATAATCACGGTGGGGGGCCAGTTGTAAGGTGTGATATGGTCTCAGAAATTGTTTAACAGCCATGACTGGGTTCACCTGCTTGCATAGCATGGGGCAGAGTCCTGCTGCCAAACATAGTCTTCCAGCAGCCACCATCTTTAACCAGGGCAGCACTACCTCCTCAAGGCACTTGATGTAGGTCTCCATGTTGAATCTGAGGCCCTGTGGGAAGATGAATGCAGGCATAACATCGCCATCACTGGTGATCACTCCAAACATCATTATATTGACTGGATATATTGTCCAACTCTTTCTAAATCCTCTTCACTGTTCTCCAGACACACTGAAATGTTCATATTGGAGCTTCTGGCATGAGTGGCAAGCAGGACAGCATGCCATTTCCAAATTTCTGGCAGAGTGAATTGCATCCTGGTGCTCTTTTTCTCCAACTGAGCTTACTATATTGTGCAGTTAACAAAATAAAAAACAAACAATGCACATGCGCAAAATTAAAAATATAAAATGCCAACAAATTACTTATTGCATCCTGTATTTGTTGCATATACCAAATTGATTAAAGTGTTGTGGTCAGGTGAATCAATTGATGCATGTGCCAACAGTATCAGGAGGATAGGAGGATTTAATGGAAGGGGGGCCTTGTAAGGATTCTGAAAAATGGTCTTCTAAAATCACATCTTTATAGCTCTGCAACAATTGCCTGGTATACACATGGTGATGGATGAATTGATAACTCATACGAGAGCAGAATTAGCAAATTGCTGTAAGGAGAGAAGCAGTGGAAAGCCTCAATTTGCATAAGAGGAGATGAAAGTCAGTGTTATATGAAGTTGTGATATCTCAGATGCCAGTCCCCATATGGTGAAAAACTAGAAAGGAGAGGTCTGATACTACTTATTACTGTTGTGGGCCACATAATAAGATACTGTTCACAGGGGAGCTACAACTAAGGTGACTTCCCCTTCACCCAATAGAAGCACCCATAACTGCATTACAACAGGTAGAGTTGACCATAAATTGTCAAAGTGAAAAGGCCCTTTTAACACTGGATATACCTTAATACTTGTCACCAAAGAAATGGTTGATACATGGTGTAGGACTAGCAGCATTAAACTGATTGATGAAAGAGAGTTGTTGTGCAACTGGCAGTACATGGAACACAATACAGGTGATTGTACTTGACTGGATTGTTGTAGGTGTCAATATGATGTTAGGCATTGATGCCATTAATCAACAGGGGTGAGGTGGGAGTGTTACAGTAAATGTGGATACTGTAGAGTTCAGAAAACAATGCTGTGCTACAAACATGTGGGTGGAGAAGGGTGGCAATGTGGCAGCAAATACTTCTATGGAGGAAAAATGTATAATTGAGGAAAAGGGTTTCCATGTTACCTTTGATGTAACCAGTCACTGCAAGAAGAGGCAAAAGTAATTCGAAAAGGAGGCCGAGTTCTGAATTGAAGGAATTCTGATGTCTTGGACAAGTACTACAATTGATGGCAGTAGTTCAGCCTACAAAGAAAAAAGTCCAACAGGTGCTAGATTACCAGTAATTAAATAAATAGATAGTGCCTCACACAGGAGGTGAGACAGTGGATGTGTATGAGGAGACCATGTGTAAATGGAAGCAAAGATAAAGAACTTCAACAACTGTTGACCTAAAATTTACCTATCTGCCAAGAAGTTGTGAAGGTACCATCTGTTTAAATAAAAAGGCCAAATATAGTGCCTAACCAGACTGAGATTTGGTCTGAAATCTGCACTAAAAATTATGTTGACATTCCTTAAAACAATTCTTAGCAAGGATGAAATTATGAAAAAGGCAACTGGCTCATACACTGACAACATTCTGATGGATGAAATCACTCCTACAGCAGAAGAGTGATAAGCCACCTTAACAAATTTGGGCTGACAGTAAAACAGTTGAAGCCTGTGACGAAAGACACGACTTACCTCAAAGTTCAAAACGAGTGCGAGCGTGTCTTGCCTGCAAAGTAATGACAAAAAGAAATATGGCCGCTATCGAAGACACAATTTATGCGCACTGATCTCGTCCAAAATGAGACGATATTTGCACACATGCAAATTTCTGCCGTATTAGACAGGCATAAAAAGCGAGATGCCAGAAGTATGACTCAGAAAGTTCGGTTCATTTGGCGGACTTCGTGCAATAGAGTTGGACGTACGAATTGACTGACTGACAAGGAGGAAGTCTAAGTAGGTGCAGTTGAGTTGGTGTCTTGCAATCCATTTCCTTGAGGTGACTGACGATGAAGGAAGAGCAGCTGGTCTGCCGTCGAACAGCGCACTGCACTTTCTGACCCCCTTCTTGTCACTTTCTTCTTTTTGTTTACTACAAAGCCATTAGGTGAGACAGCGTTAAGGCTCTAATTGATGGAAGATGGAACAGGCAAATTGATATTTTGGAGAGGAAATAAAATTTCTGATGTTAAAGATGACCTGCAAAGAAGGGAATTGTTTTCAATATACAGGAAGTTAATTGGTCACTAATCTGTTGCTGAATGGCTACAAACTATATGTAGCTACATTGAGAGGTAAGCTGGTGGAATGAGTTGGCAAGACAAGATCAGCAGAAAAACTGTTAACATGATAAGGAGCTTGTTGCAGAGGTGAACGAACAGGACCTAGTGAGAGGTAGTTGGCATGTGCCAAAATGTGCAAAAGGAGTGGTATGGTGTCATGACAGCAGTATAGCATTGGGTTTGGTCTTGCTAGTTGGAGGTGCCACTGCAGGAGAAGATGCTTGGCTACAAAAGAAAGATGATGTTGCCCATCTCAATATGGCTTAACTGGAAGCTGTCATAAAAGGTATCATTTTGTCCTTGGAGTGAGGATTACAAGAAATTGAGGTGAATAGTGACTCTGTCACTGTGGCTTCTTGAATCAAATCTGAACTCTCAGAAGAGAAGAGAATGCAAATAAAAGGAGCTGCAGAAAATGCTTGTAAGGTGCCGGTTAGGGATGCTTTGGGAACTGATCAAAGATTTTCAACTAAGGATCTGTATTTTGATATTAAAGATGAATAGGGCAGACAAGGGTGGGGCAAAAATGATTCAAGATGTATGAGGAGCCTATAAATACAATGGATGCTGTATATAGTCCAGGAAATTAGGAATTAAAGACTATGGTTGATATGCACCATTTTGGAGTGGACAGAACCCTGTTACTGGCTAGGAAAGTGGATTCCCATGTTACTCGAGATGCTATCAAGTGCATGGTAGAAAGATGTGAAAGATGTTAGACAGAAGATCCAGCTCCAAGTAGTCATGAAACTGGTAATAGTCATGTGGAGAACCTGTTGACATAACCTATTATTGACAGAAACAGTACTTTACTATGATTCACTGTGGACCTGGACCAGTAGCTGCTTGGCAGAAAGTTTCTTTAGAAAATGCGACTGAAATATAAAAGGGACTGGAGGAGATATTTCTTGAAAGAGGGCTGGTAAATGAAATGCTCATGGACAACAGTATCACATTTTGTCCAGTTTTCTTTTGTCTTTTGCCTGGAGAACATTTGTCACTAAATTTTAACGCAGCTCAGGATTTTTGCCAGTTGGACAATTGTTGAAAAGTCAAGTGGATAGTGGAAGAGAAGACTATGAAATCGAAACAAGCAAAGACTATAAGAACAAAGATTACTATTTATTTAAGCTACAAGAACTAGATGTGATGTCCCTAGACATGGTCAGTGGAATGAGAACATATATTAATTAAAAGGTTCAGGTTGAAATTCCCTGTAGGTTACCTGGATTGACATCGACCTGACAAAGGCTGAAAAGCACAATAGCCAAAATGTGATAACAACAAAAATGAGAATAATAGTCTACATAATATAAAGATTGTGTTTTACTTTATTTGATTTGTGCTTTCTTTGAACAGTTTTATTTTTAATAATTGAAAAAGGAGCAATTTGAAATTTATTTGGAAATGTTTCTTAGATTCTTTAAAAAAAAATTCAAATATGTCTGAAATATTTCTGCATCATTGCTGCTGAGAATGAGTCTTTGGGGTTAATAATGATAGTGTTTTTAAATATTTGTTGTTTATATCAGTCAACATCTCTATTTATGACCTGTTGACAATAGATAAGTATTAAATATGTAACTTAATCCCACTATTTTGATGGGTACTATTTATGTATTGATAAATCATATAAATAACACAATATATAAAACTCAATGTACATTCTTCTATACAGGCTGTGAGTGTTGAAAAGCTCTTGGCTTTACAATCCAAAATTGGTCCAAACATCCAAATTTGGGTAATACTTTTGTGTTTGTGTGTGATTATATTTGAATCTTATTAGATTTATGAGAGCTAGGGAGTGACACTTTGATCTTTGGTATAAATTAACCTTTCGGTTTTGGCAGGTATTATGCTACTAATAATTTCAATGATCTGAATAAATTTGTTAAAATATATTCATAAATAGTTTTATCTATGTTTGAAAGCGAAAATATTATTTAAAAAAAATAAAATAATGAAGACAAATGCAGTTGCTTCCCCTTAGATATAATTTCTCTTCTGTGAGATTTTTCAGATAATAAATGTTTCAGCTAGTTTTGTTGCCAGTCATTTTCACTTGATTTGTTCATATTTTTTGCCATGCATTATCTTTTAGTATTGTTGGTATTTGAGCAAAGTAAAGATAATGATATTAAAACTGATTCTAGAGTGTAACATATATGAAATGTTGTCAGATCAATAAGATTCTGGTGTGTGATTTACTAATTTTATTATTGGAATTTTTAGATCTACAAATCAGATTTGAAAAGTTGTATTTAACTGTATTAGAAGTGCATATTTTAATGTGAAATATAATCAGTTCTATCTGCATGATAAAAATATTTATTTTATTTTTTTTTTTGCTATGCATTCATGAAGTATAATTATTTATAGTTTTCTCACTTACTTTTTTATTAGAAATTCTCTAACTCTAGTTATCTATAAGTCTGTCATGTATATCCTTGAAGAATCATTCCTATATAATTTTCCTCATGTTTAGGTTGAGATCAGTTAGATAGTGTAAAAGTTAAACAAATAAAATCATTTTACATCATTCAATGCTATCATACTTGCTATATATTTAGTTACTTTAGGGTTGCTATGACGAGGCAGGGAATTTTCCCCTGACAAAAGTAACAACATTCAACAGCTGCTGGTAAATTTTATTTTAATGTAGCTTTGTATTGATGCTAGTTATATTAATTATTAAATATCAAAAATTCAAATTTTGTATTTCTATTTGTTCATTTCAAGTAGTGAATATGGAAAATATTGAATAAAGTTATCAAAATATCTATAAAAGTATCTTAAATATCAATTTTAAGATGTCTATTTCATTTAGTTAAGCAAAAAATAAACTAATGTGCTTTTATATATAAAAAACAATGACTAGAAACAAAAGTCTGTTTCAATTTCCAAATTTAAAAGTACAATGTTTATAGATACTTAATAAGTTTAGCTATATTTGACAAAATGTCTCATGGTAGAGAGATTGTGTTGTATCTTCAATGTAGATGATGGTCTGCTTATTTTAAATATCATCTGAAATCTTGAGTTGTATTTGGGCTTGAACACTGACTCTTTGTGCCAGAGGGAAATATATAACTACTTTGATCCAAACAGATTGATGGTGTAAAGTTTTTGACCCAAAGTTAAAATGAAAATTCTGAAAAATTTATCAATAATTCCTGAAAGAAAACAAAATTACAATGTTAGAAAATTTTTAGGGGTAAGGAATCAAGAAAATTTTTATCCTTTTCATTCCAACAGTGGATGTACATCAGCCTGTTTATATAAGTCACCAGATGGTTAATTTTTTATTTTTTCATGAATCCCATCTACTGACAATTTAAAACAATGGTTTCAGTTTTTGTATCAATAGAAAAAAATGTTAATATTTGTAATTTAACAAAACAAATTAGATTTATTTTCTTGTATATTGGCTTTTTAAGCAATATCATTATGGATTTTGTTACTATTTAAAAATAGGTTAAAAAGTCTCTTTTTAAAGGAATTAACAACTTCATTTATAAATTATTCAAAGTGTTTGAACTATTTAATTACTTTGTACTGCTTCCCAATACTTATGCATCTGTCTGAAAAGTTATCTACCACTTCCATTTTTAAAAAATTTCATCAATGTTTCCTATGTATTATTTCTTGGAGAATGAAGCCCAGAGGTACCAACAATATAGTTGCAACAATCAAGCATAGTATATAGAAGGGTTCTTTTCAATAACACAATTATTCTATGCAACTCTCTTACTAGAACTGATCCCACACAAGAGAAGCAGATGGTAAAAGGTTATTCATAATGTCTCATGTAAATATGGAAAGCAGAAAAAGTAGAAAACAGTATTCTCCTTAAAGTCTGAACTCAAGCAATGTAAGGAAGCAATCTCCAAAGGAAGTAGACCATTCCTTTTGCTATTTAAAAATAGATAACCCATAAAATTTAAACCATAATTTTAGTTATTGTTTTTTAAAGTAAAACTTCAATTTCTAAGTACATTTAATTTACACACACTTATAAGAAATGTTATTTATTTTTTTTATTGAAGTTCACTCACTACAGGGATCAAAAGATACTCAAGGTAAAATATTACAGTAAACAAAATGGTAGTGCTGAATGTGGTATATTATAATAATGGGAGACAAAGCGGTAAGAAATGAAAATAAGGAGGAAAGCTGATGATGAAGAATTTTAGGGATGCAACCATATAGAAGCCTGTTCCAAAAAGTGGTAGACACCAAAAATGTCTACACGGCCTTGTGGGTGATGAATTATTTTCCATCTTACAACCTTTTTTCCATAGCCCCTCACTATTCTATCACTATTTCCATGGAAACTGTTCAGATAAACTACCATATTTGATGGCATACACGGGTGTATAAGATGCACCCCAACTTGAGCAGGGCAAATCAAGAAAAAATTAGTAATTAGTAAAATTATTAGTAAATGGTACAGCCTAAGCTATATTTATGAGGTATTACTTTGGTTAAACAAGCCATGATTATAATTAAACAAAAATAATAAGAAAAAAGAACCTGAGCCTATAAAAACTTTATTATATCTTTTATATGATCTGTACAACCTGTGTCTTGTAAACATCTTATTGGAATAATTAGGATATAAAAATTCTTATTGCATTTATACCAATGCAAATGGAAGTTTTATTGCAAGAAAAGTATTAATGAAGCAAATATTTTATAAATAAATAATTTGAATTTATTGCATATAATTTTAGTGAAGCAAAGTACTAATATTAAGCGTGATGAAATTAATGAATATATGATAACACTTTTAATCTGCATAATAGCTTTTAAATAATGACAATAGGTACATAAAAGTTACTCTAAGCTAATAGGAGTTGCCAGGTAGCTATCATGAATTTTCAACCTACATATAGCATATAAGACATAGGGGAATTTTAAAAGATATTTTTAGTAAAAAACAGCGCATCTTATATGCCATCAAATACGGTACATTCTTTAGTTCCACCAGTTCTAACCTTCACAGCTAAAACCCACTATGCCACACACATTGTAGCAAACTGTCCTCATTCCCTTTGTATTCCATTTGTGAGATGTAAGTTCCACTCAAGCAGATTCTTCCCACAAACCACAACTTTGCAGAAGCATCCTCTTGAGTGTCAGTTTCACAATCAACGCAATTTTAACCTGTTAAAGTCTGGGGTTAACCATTATCTTCCCCACATATCCTCATAAACTGTGCCATTTACCCTCTTACTTCGTAATCCTTTAGTGTTGCTCTTGGTCCTTGTACAATGGGGAACATTATTGTATTAAAAAAACAAAACAAAAAAACTGTGCCTGTAGAAAGCAAATATTGACAAATGTAAATTGAAAAAAATAATAAAAATAGTTGATTTTTTTTTATAGAAAAATGAGCTTCCATTTTCCTTCTGGTTTGTCAAGCAGATTTTTCCATTTTTCAGAAATAAACCTACCATGGTTCATCAAAACGTCACAAAATATTTCCAATAAATAATCACCACATAACAATAATAAACAAGTGTAACTGTAACCCATAACTTGTAATAATTTAAAGATAGCTAGCATAAGTAATTAGGCTGGAAGGACTTGGTTACAGAACCATTCAATGTGACTGGTGAAAAATCAGGATCTGATAAGTAATACCAGTTTGGATTTTGATGTATTGAAAGTTACAATCCCGTTCTCTCCCCATTGAGCTGCTGTTAGAGCAAGGGCAAAGGAGAGATCAGCTGCTAAGATCTGATCATTTTAGTTTTTGGAAGTTCATAAACAATGGTATTATCTGCATAGATATTTACCAATGTTCTTAGAATTTTCTGCAGGAGATCATTCAGGAAAAGCAAAGAGTACAACTGAAGGTATAGCCTTGAAGGATTCCGTCATTGATACCATAAGCTTTAGAAGATTGGCCATTCACAACAATCTTCAAGGAAAAAGAAAATTGATGATTATATAAACTCTTCTAGAAATTCCATAATTGGAGAGTTTGTGTAGCAACGCTTTATGCCACATTTTCTCAAAATCTTTTAAGATATCTAATACAATCATTCTGATAACAAAGCTACAAGTAAGAACTTTACTGATTCCCAAGTGATGACATTCAAACATGAGCAGTGGATCTAGAACAACAAAACTCATACTGTTTGTCACTCTTACTTCTGGTGAAGTGATCAACTACCTCGTTGATGAAAGATTCAGATGATTTGCTAATGACACTGATGGGATGATACTGAAATGGAGATAGATGCTCACCAGCATTCTTGAAAAAAGTGCAAACAGTTGAAAACTTCCCCAAATTTAGGAAACATTTTATCTTTCAGACAACAGTTAAACAACTTTGTCAGAATTAAAGATAATTCTGGACAAAGGTTCATCTATCTTTGATAGTGTCATACTCTGTCAGTACTCCAATTCTTTAACTCAAATAGAAGTACTCAGTCCAACATCTGCAGTTCGCATGACAAAAACAAACATTAATTTTGTCTAGCTTGGTGCACCCATTCTCACATTTTCACTATACTCCTATTTATATACAAGTATATTGCCTGTCAAAAAGGATGGGATGAATCAGCTCTTCTTCCTAGGATTAGAGTGTCACTCCTGGCCATCTTCCTAGCATCAGTTAAGTATATGTGCAATTATCCTAACTTACTATTTGAAAGTTAATTTAACTGCATGGTTTAACTTGCCTTCTGACCTCTAAGTTAAAACATTCAAATCCAAGCAGGATTCATTTGTTAATTTAATGTTGACTTTACAGAGAAACAAACATAGAAAAAGGCATACTGTTCATTATTATAAATGCTACTTGACTTAAAATAAATATTTTCATGGTTAAAAAATATTTGGATTTTCTTTTTTCAGATTCTCAGAAAACATTCGAAAAACTGATAATAAACAGTAGTTTTCGCTTATTAGAAGGCCACAGTAAAAGAATAACTGGAATGTGTTGGAGCAACCATAGTGAGGGGCATCTTGTGACTGTCTCTTTTGACAAAACAGCTGTGGTATGTTTTATTTTTGCTTGGATTTGAATAAAAATAATTTGCATAATCTCAGATAATCTGAAATTTTGTTACTTAAAGGAAAAAAATCTTTAGTCATATTATTCTTTGCTTTGTGAATTAAATATGAAAGTAAAAATTATGTTTAGCTCAGGCTAATGACCTTTCATGAGTTGCTTTTTTTTTTTTTTTTGTGTGTGTGTGTGTGTGTGTGTATATATATATATATATATATATATATATATATATATATATATATTTTTTTTTTTTTCTATGTCTACATACATGTGAGAAGTTAAAATATTATTAACACCTCCCTTATAAGTTATTGATGGGCCTGCAAAAAAAGCTTTTATTTGATTGGATATGTATTCTAAAAGATCTATAAATTTTTCGCTAGGATCTGGTGACAATGTTAACAGCAGGTTCTTTAACTATTGCAAGAAAAATTGTTAAAAAATGCTGTTGGATGAAAGTTCCACAAAAGTGGTCAGTGGGATTGAGATCTGGACAGACTTTCCATATGAATGGTGGCAGAACATAGAAGAAACAATGAAAATTTAAAGAAATAAACAATTGTATTAACACAAAATACAACAGATGAAAAATCAGTGTAGATGTCTCTCATATGAAAAAACAAGATAAGTGAAGTTGTAAAGGCATTCAGTGAGACGTACGAAATTGGCTCCAGTTTTTATTTTGTTTCTTTAGTCAGGAGTGGGTGCTATTGGTTAGAATTTCATGATTGCATTGCTTATTTTTTCAAGGAGGTCTTGTTTTAGCAAGAATGCTACAATGGCCTTAGCAACACAGTGAAGTTTTCTTGATGTTTCTGAAACAATTCTTGTTCAACTGGTGCAATATGGCAAAGTGCATTGTTTTACCAAAAGAGATTATAGAAGACTGTTTTGAAGGGGCATATCTGGTCTCCAATGAAGTTGATGGCACTCGACAAAGTACTTTCCATATGAATGGTTACACCCAGTGATTCCAAGTAGAACATTTTATAAACCATTACACTGTCTCTATTGGTTTGTTGGTTTTACACAGTACATCCTGTCATTTGCCTAGAAATAATGATAAATATTCACCCTAACATCCACCTGATTCAGGATAAATTGAGACTCTCTGGACTAAGTGATCTTATTCAACTAACATAAGCCTAGTTTCAGCACTCATTTACCTGCCTCTTTTAGTAATACATTGGTTAGCATGATGTACTATAATTGACCTGTATGCAATAAAGCTGAATGTCTTGTTTGTTATAAGACATTCCTTCTTTTCACTTTGATTAAAGTTGTCTACAAATTGTGCCACTGTATGCAGACTTTCTGTTGGTTCTTGGCAGGAAAATCTTTTTTCACATTTTGCATTGATTGGTCTGGACCATATAAGTGTTTTGTCGGCAGTTGCAGCAATTTTTTTCTCCTTTTGAAATAAGGAGAATAGATTAATAGATACTCAACACAATTTTATATCAGCATCCCACAAGCCGTACCATTTTGAAAAATGTTCTGATCACATCTTCTAGACATTGTAACCTTTATCAGAGGCTCTCGAATATTTCTTGTACCTAACTGCAACATTCAGCATATCAAAAACGAAGCCAACACCTAAAGGTGAGCTTGTATGCTTATATAATGTTTGAACCTGACATGTACATTTGTTACAAGACAATAGCTTGCCACACATGTTCTTCATTAAATCAAGATAATTATTTCTGTTGTGTAGAAATTAAAAATAGATATTTTTGGAAGAATAGTCCAAGCTATTGAAAAATGTAAAGATGACATATCCAAGAATTAATCTAATTTCAAATAAAAAGAATTATTTAAACATGATAATAATTAAGTTGTTCCTGTGGGATGTTTTTGTAATCATTAAGCATAGATAAATATCAATCTTTTCCTCTTTTTAAATTATCTTTAAAGACAATTGATTTGTCTTTTTATCTTTACACACAGTCTGTCAGACATATAATAAAGTTCATCTGGAATGTTTTTATTCTTCATTATTTTATTAATTTCTTTCCAGTTGCTCTTTATTGTAACTCTTAGATTGTCATTAGGCAGCATGAATTGAACATAATTTTGGAACCCACCTTTCTGGAGTTCCTACTTTACTGATTATATTAGAAAAACAACTAATAATTATTTTCTTTGAATGTTTGATATGCTCTCATCTTTGTTTATAGACACTACTAGATTTTGTTGTATGATTTGAATTTCTTAACTGAAGCAGTGTTAATTTATCAAGCTTTTGGTGGATTATTCATTGAAAATAAACATTAAAACTACATGACCAGATTTGAATTATTTTTGCTAATGGTGGACAATATTTCATTTAATAATAAAATTGAAGATATATTAATACTTGTTTACAAATGACTGTAGAATGATGGTCTGAATAGTTGCAACAAAACAACTAAAATTAAGTAAAAGAATTACCAGACAAAATTAATAATTGACATTGCTTTATGAGAAATGTTAAATAATATTATGTTTAATACTCCTATTGAAATGTTTTTATCACACATTTCAATGCTAAATACTATCACTGATTTGAATTATAAAGGGATGTTTGAAAAGGTTTAAAACTGAAATTAAGAAAATGGATGTCATTTGTAATTAATAATGTACACTGGTGGTGTTAACTTGAATAAATTATTTTATTAACTAACTTTCTATATTATATATTTAACACTGCATACAATTTTCTATATTATATATTTAACACTGCATACAATTTTCTATATTATATATTTAACACTGCATACAATTTTCTATATTATATATTTAACACTGCATACAATTTTCTATATTATATATTTAACACTGCATACAATTTTCTATATTATATATTTAACACTGCATACAATTTTCTATATTATATATTTAACACTGCATACAATTTTCTATATTATATATTTAACACTGCATACAATTTTGTAAAAGATAAAGTAAGTTATTGCCATTCATCCATTCAACCAATTTGTCTTTCCTTGTGTTGGACATTTGGAGGCTTACTTCACTGTGCTTCTCCAGACTATCTACAGATATGTCTTCTTCAAACTTAAATTTCTTGACATTGTTGTTAGCATTTTCTATTCAAGTTTTATTTGGTAATTGTTTACCACAACTTCCTTCAGTGCTGAGCACTGTATATTAGTTTAACCATAACTTGTTTCATTGTATATGTCCAAGCCATCATATTCTTTGTATGGTCAGGTACAAATGGAAAGATTATTTCATACCAGATGTTAAGAAATTTTAAAAGCCATTCTATTGATCTGTTCCTTTTTCTTAAACAGGAAATATATATTTTTGATTCTTGAGTTAAACTTTATCAAAATAAATAAAACTTAATTTTCAGTTTTATGAACTGATCAATACCTCAGTGAAAACATTTATTCATTTCTGACAACTTTCTGTTTCTTATTTTATTTTCAATTTTCATCCTTGTTATGAAAAACTAAACATTCAGATCCTTGTCTAAAAAATGGGTGCAATAATGAAAATGTTTAATTCCAGAACTTCAGTAAACTCTTAGTATTTCTGTTGTGGTGATGTTTTTCTCTCCCCCTCTCTCTCTCTCTCTCTGGTTGGGTGGGTGTTGGTAGACATATTACCCACCCTTGACAAGTGCACAGAAAATGTCATTTATATCTGATTACATGTCTTAAAAAAAACTCTAATTTGCTTCAAAAACATTTAACCCTTTCTTTTTTTTTTTTTTTTTTGTCCCTTATAGGTGTGGGATGTGAAAAGTGGTGAAGCATTGGCTCGTTACACAGGCCATTCAGGTCGTTTGATGTGTGTCATTTGGAGCCTAACAGATCCAGATCTCATTTACACTGGATCAGAGGATTGCTGTCTTCATGCTTGGAAAATAACATTGAATAAATGTGATGCTAACTTATGTGAGTTCTTTTTTTTTTTATCTTCTCATTTCCTCTTTATAATTAAAAAAAAAAAAAAATGATCTTTTATTTTTTATCATTTTAACTGGTTATTTCTAAAAACCACTTGGTGATGATTTTATTTAAGATGACTGACAAATCATAACATCTATTTTTGAATTTATATCAGCAACTGTTTTCATATTTTAAAAACATTTTTCAAAATCGCAACTAACCTACTATTTTTTGTTTCTTTCCTAATATTTCCTTGTTTATTTTTATATTTGTTTATTAATTATATATGTATGCATATTAGGTATAACAGCAAAATTGTCCAATTGTTAGATTAAGCTTTGAACCAGTGTATCTTAGAAGTGACTAAAGTAAGTGACTTATTGGAATTCGCCAAGGTTTTTATAACACTATTGTGTTAGACATTTTATGACGGTCGTCTTCGAGTATAGAATCCAGAGGTTAGCAGTGAATATTTCGGAGACAGTAGGAAAGCGTAGTTCAGGTTAGCAGTGGATATCGCAGCAAAGTAGCAGAGCGTAGTACTTCCTTCTGTCATCTTCGCCTGACAAGTTGGCACTGGTCATTCAGGTAGGGTAAACAAAAATGGCCGCCTTTATACATGACGGATAGAATGTTCTGCGGCTTCTGATTGGTTAACCTTCTATTGGTAGACTATAAAGTGAGTCGTGTCATTCGAACTGGCTCACTAGTTACATAATATATACAAAAAACTGTAACACCCCCCTTATTTTGGGTATATTATGGAATCTTCCTTCAAAATATTAGTAAAGTCAATAAATGCTTAATTCCCCCCAATTTCTTTTTTTTAATTTTTTTTTTTAATTTTTTTTTTTATATTTATTTATTTATTTTTTTTTTAAAAGAAAATTAATATCCACAAAAATTAGTCATATCACTTCGTCCACAGTTAAGTATTCAGATTAATAAACATTAGCAATAATATAAGTTTAGGTTGTGATCAAAACAAAAAAGTGGAAAGAATTGTTACTTTACCCATAGCTGGGACCCACTGAAACAGTTACTATTACTCCGGGTCAGAGTGATCCAGAGAGTCACTAAGAAAGTGAAAAATTGTTATTTTTCCCATAGCTGGCACCCATTAAAACAGTTACTATCACTCCGGGTCAGAGTGATCCTGAGGGTCATTAGAAGGGGGTTGCGGCTAAAAGTAGGACTATTTACATTTATACCCCGAGACTAAGGACTCGCATTCATGCCAAAAACTGAACTGACGTTTCTTAAGACAATAACTAATGGATGCAGTTTTACGTCCTACCCAGGACTAATAAGGACCTTATAGGGACTTAATGGATGCAGTTTTACATCTAATAAAGATCCAAGAAGCCAGTACCAAATATGGCAGAAGTGAAAAGCCCGTAATTTCAATTTTGTAATTGGTTCTGTAAATAAATCTGCCATATTATTTCCCGATTGAATGTATTCAATTTGTACTGTTTTCTTTTGTACTTGGTCCCTGACAAATTGATATTTTATATCAATATGCTTTGATCTTTGATGTATTATTGGATTTCTAGCCAAAGCGATACTGCCCTGATTGTCGCAGTAAATAATTATTGGCTCAGTTATTGCCAGTATTATAATTGTTTTATCTGTAATTTAAGAAAAATAGCCTCTTGTGTTCCTTTTGACAATGCAATATATCCAGCTTCACAAGTAAAAAGTGAAATCATTCGCTGTTTCTTTGATTTCCAGCTGATTATTGGGTTACCGTCTGCTAGCTTAAAGCAATAGCCTGTTATACTCTTACGATCTGGTGAGTTGGCCCAATCAGCATCACAAAATCCTTCCAATTTTAATGGTTTATCTGATTGTCGAAATACTAGGCACTGACTCTTAAATACTTGGTTAGCCCTTGTTAAATGCACAGTCCCCAGTTTATTTAAGTTTTGGGACAACTTAGTAACCGTATAGCAGATATCTGGCTTGGTTGATGAAATCACGTAAATAAGACTTCCGACCAATGCTCTGTATTCTTTCTCACATGCCGATATACCATCTTCCTTATTCATAATTGTGTTTAATTCAAATAATACAAACGTCCATTTTGCTGTATATTAAATTCAGTTCTGTCTGGATATATTAACTTTGAATTGTCTCGGTGAAAATTGATTTTAACGCCAGTTTTAATTGCAGACTGAACTGAAAAAGATATTTTGCTTAAATTTAGGAATATTTATATATTTATATAAGCCCTTTTTAATAAAACATTTACAAATATTTCCTTTAGTATTTCGTAGATAAATACAGGCGTCACCTCTTTTTAAAACTAAATTATTAGCTCTGGTCCCATCATCTAACTCGATAAAATGTGAGTAGGGCTCAAAATTGGGGTCAAAATTAACAAATTTTGTTTCATCTGTACAAGTTGGCACTGGTCATTCAGGTAGGGTAAACAAAAATGTCCGCCTTTATACATGACGGATAGAATGTTCTGCGGCTTCTGATTGGTTAACCTTCTATTGGTAGACTATAAAGTGAGTCATGTCATTCGAACTGGCTCACTAGTTACATAATATATACAAAAAACTGTAACATATTGAACTCTAATTTGAGCAATAAGAATGTTGTGGGGGAAAAAAGTAATGGCTTACCTCCCAAACGTCCAAGATGGCGTCCGTGACTTTTAATATTTACGGTCTCATGCAGTCACGCAAAGTCACGTTACACGCATGGTAATGAGGTGTGTCTGGACTTTATAAAAGCAGGTCGCTTGGAGAAATTGGCAGAACGGCATTACACCCGTGTTCGGTGTACATTGCTTTGCTTTGCAGCGTGTAAGACATTTTCCGACGGAAAGAGTTGCGTCCCTTTCACCCTTGAATTTGACACCTTTGCTACAAGCTATTTTGGCCATTATTACAACATGGACAGATTCGACTTGAAGTTGATACCAGAGTTCGACGGTTCCCCTGCTGGTCCATCTGTGGTCGAGTGGTGGGAAAAGGCCGAGCGGGTCTGCCGGCTGTGTAAAGTTGAAGATCCCGCACTGGTCATCCCTCTGAGGCTCACCAAAGGAGCTTACGCCGTGTATCAGCAGCTCAGGGATGACGCAGACTTGGAGGAAATTAAGCAGGCTCTATACGCGGCATTCAGTGCGGACCCCTTTGTCGCCTGGAGGCAGTTCACCGAACGGCGGCTTGGGCCAGATGAAACGGTAGATGTCTATCTGGCCGATTTGAGGAAGCTGGCCGCACCGTTTGGTGGAGCAAGTGACCAAATCCTAGGATGTGCCTTTCTGACCGGACTCCCAGACAACGCCAGTCGACTGCTACGAGCATCGTCAAGGCTCAATGAGCTTGGGCTAGACGAGTTACTGGCAAGAGACCGGAATATTCTGAAGGACAACGTGGAGCCTGTCTCAGCAGCTGCAGAAGCACCCGCACCGCCAACTGAGGACACAAGGTGCTATAAATGTGGCGGACTGAACCACTTCTCCAAAGACAGCCGAAGCGGTGCGAAGGATACGCATAACCGAGGAACACAGAGACATATGTGTTGCTACAGGTGCGACAAGCTGGGCCACATAGCAAGAAGCTGTCCGGGAAACGGGCAAGGGGAGTAAGCTATAGCGCCAATCTTCTCCCCTGATCGCCGCTGAACAAGGCGCTACCCGCAGTGAGCGTGCGGATTAACGGGCGTGAGTGCTTCGCGCTTGTAGACACCGGGTGCACCCAGACCCTTGTGCACAAGGCATGTTGTGACACGTGGGACGAGAAAAAGATTCCAATTCTGACTGTTGGCAGGGGCTCGCTAGCCTCTTGTGGAGTGAGCGTCATCCGTGCAAGCATCGGCGATGGGCCTGCAGTAGCCGTACAAGCCCTGGTCATGGACAGAGAACTGCTCGCATATGATCTGCTCCTGGGAATGGACGTCATCAAAAAATTGGGTGGCGTCCATGTTGACGAAGAGGGTCGGGCGCGTTTCACTGAAACTGGTCTTGCTCTAAGTGCAGCAATGGAGCTGGAATGGCCTGACTTTCGTGCGGAGTTCGACCAGCACACAGTCCTGGACGATTTCCTGGAAATGGTCGGACGATCAACCACCAGAGAAGCTGTACAACAGTGTGCCAGAGTATAAAACCCCCCTGCGAGCTCGTGCGGAATACGACAAGGAGTTGCAAGCCTGGATTAATAACGGGTGGTTGGTTCCTTATCCGGAGAAGGAATTGGGGCCCCCGAAGGGCCTGATCCCGCTAATGGCGGTTCTCCAGCACAACAAACAAAAGGTGAGGCCGGTGCTTAACTATCGGGAACTGAACGAGCACGTGGACCCTTTTACAGCCTGCGCGGACGTGTGTACCGAGAAGCTAAGGGAATGGCGACAGGCGGGATCTGTGCTGGATCTTCGCAAGGCATACCTTCAAGTGCGTGTGCACCAATCACTGTGGCCCTATCAAACTGTGCTTATCAAGGGGCAAAGGTATTGCCTGACCCGCATGGGGTTTGTACTCAATGTGGCGCCATCAATTATGCAGATGATTGTTGACGCCATTCTGACGAAGGATGAGCGTATATGGCGGGCAACATCTGCATATATTGATTACGTGAACGAGGGAGTCATATCTGCGGCGCGCGTGAAGGAGCATCTCTAGAACTTTGGCCTCCTCAGCAAGGAACCAGAGAGGCTGCATCATGGTGCACGAGTGCTTGGTTTGCAGGTCTGGGGGAGAGGATGACGTTCTGTATTGGAAACGGGGAAACGAAGTCCCAGACATGCCCACCGTTGTCACGCGGCGAAGCATATTTTCCTTGTGCGGCAAGTTAGTTGGGCACCTTCCTGTAGGTGGCTGGCTGCGTGTTGCGGTGGCGTTCATCAAGCGGAGAGCATCTGATGTCACCACTGGATAGGATGACGAAGTTCATGACGCCCCTCTCAACACCATGATGAGGGAGGTCCTCGTTAGAGTACGCAAGGAAGACCCAGCGCGGGGCAGATGGTGCGTCGACAGACAAAACCTCGGTGTGTGGGTTGACGCAAGCTCTCTTGCAACCGGTGTATTGATAGTTCACGATGGAGCCGTGGTGGAAGATGCTTGCTTGTTACGTCCAGAAAAGGACTCCCAGCACATAAACCTAGCAGAGCTCAATGCTGTCATCAAGGGGATCAACTTGGCGATCCTCTGGAAGTCGACCACCCTGCGTCTGTTCACGGATTCCGCTTGTGTCTATAAGTGGATCTCGGATACCCTTACCGGGAGGGCCAGAGTGCAGACTAAAGCCGCCAGCGAGATGCTTATCCGACGACGGCTCGACACGATCGTGAAGCTGGTGCAAGAGTACGCACTGACAATGGCGGTGTCCCTGGTCAAATCTAGCCTCAACAAGGCAGATAGTTTAACGCGGGTGCCCAAAAGGTGGCTTGACGCCACTAAGAAAGCTATTGAGCCCGTGCAACCCGCCTGCGCTGTGTCCGTGAGTCCCGTTCGATCTAATCGAATGAAAGAAGTCCACCAACAAAGCGGGCACCCTGGAGTCAAGCGGACCCTGTATTTCGCCAAGTTGGTTGACCCAGGAGTACAAAAGACAGGCGTCAGAAGAGTGGTCAGAAACTGCGTGGCGTGCCAGTCTATAGATCCAGCACCCGTCCGCTGGAAGAAAGGGCAGCTGAGCGTGAGGAACCACTGGAGCCGGCTGGCGATAGACGTTACTCACCACAACGGTGAAGATTTCCTGACGCTCATTGATTGTGGTCCATCCAGGTTTGCGATATGGCGGCTGCTGCGTCGGCAAGATTCAGCCACCATCATCCGTCAGTTAAACAGTATCTTCCTTGAACGTGGCCCCCCAACGGAGATATTAACCAGTGAGCAGTTCAGGAGGTTTGCGGATGGCTGGGGAGTGCACCTACGGTTCCTGTGCGCCCACGTACCGAATGGAAATGGGATCATCGAGCGGAACCACAGGACCGTCAAGACCATCGCAGCCAGGATGGGCTACGCGGTGTCTGAGGCAGTCTACTTGTACAATGTGACCCCGAAGGATGATGTCTCACCCTCTACGACACCAGCCGACACATTGCATAGATACCACGTCAGAGTGAAGGGCATAGAGACCAACCCGCTGACGGAACTGAAAGTAACCGGAGAGAGGCTGAAGAAAGGCGATGTCGTCCGGGTTAAAAACCCGCGCAGCAAGTGCACGACGAAATACGGAACCGGACGCTGTGGGTCGACGGCCGGTGACGCAGTTGCAACCATCGCTGGACGACGGGAGCTAATCGGAATCTGAGACCAGTGAGGCATCGCTCTGGTTCATGCCAGCTCCATCAGGCAGTGACTCAGATATCAGTAGCCTTCCAAGGGAAGCAGTGTTTTTCAACCCTCAGACCGCGGATGTGAGCACAAGCGATGATGAGGCTCGCAGCGTCCCTCTTCGAAGAAGAACCCGGCGAAAGCGATCGCCGCCTCCCTGTCAACTCTGTGATCATGAGATCAGGGGGGAGTGTGGGGAAAAAAGGTATGGCTTACCTCCCAAACGCCCTCATGTCTGTCTGGCCTGTGGGTTGAGAAAAGAAAGGGTCCAAGATGGCGTCCGTGACTTTTAATATTTACGGTCTCGTGCAGTCATGCAAAGTCGCGTTACACGCATGATAATGAGGTGTGTCTGGACTCCATAAAAGCAGGTCTCTTGGAGAAATTGGCAGAACGGCATTACACCCGTGTTCGGTGTACATTGCTTTGCGTTGCAGCGTGTAAGACATTTTCCGACGGAAAGAGTTGCGTCCCTTTCACCCTTGAATTTGACACCTTTGCTACAAATGTATAATAACTTTCCAAGCTTAACAGAAGAATTATGAAATCTGTCATAAATGAAAATGACATGTTCATCATTAATTTATCATAGCTAAGGATCAGAAGCTTCTGAAGGATTGAAATAAAGTTCAAATATATATTCCTGGATCATTTTCCAACTTATTCAAGATGATCTTTGCCCTCTCTAAACTAACTGTCTGTCTAAGTAACACGGTGCCTCACACGTTTTATGTATGATTTAATTTTCAAGTCTTTTCTCACTACTCATTGGACTGCCATAGGTGAAACTCCTTTGTCACGTGCCAAACATCTTATGGACTAAGTTGGATCTTTTCTAAATGATATTTTTAGCTCTAAGTTGAAATGATGATCTCTCTTCCTGTTGTGACATCCTGATCCAGTTTTCCTCTCTGCTGTTCCCTCTTAAACTTATTCACTATTCTCTTAATGGTTCTTGAATGAACTTTGAAGATGGAAGCCAGAGTATGAATGTTAGTACCATTATTGAAGGCCTGAATGATCATTTTCTTCTCACCGTTGCTCATTTGAGAAAGCAGTGGCACTGACACAAAATGATTTTAACCTGTTCTTTTTCTAGCTGAATAATTAAGATTTTTTTAGTGATTCTGATAACAAATGGTATCATGATGGCAAAATATCTTATCTGAAAACCTGGGAAAAAGAAACTCAATTGGTTTAGTGTATTTTTTAGATATTAAACATTTTTTGTGATGGACAGTTATGCTGTATAATTTGGATTTGGACTATTTGGCTGTTAGATCCAGTGTATGTTTGTGTATGTATATATATATATATATATATATATATATATTTATTTCAATTAAAAGGTGCAATTATAATTTATAAATTCATGAATCATTCATACAAAAAACAAATATAGAGGTTTTTTGTATGAATGATTCATGAATTTATAAAATATATATATATATATATATATATATATATATATATATAATAACTCTTAGAAAATGCAGAAATATTTGTAAAAGTAATATCTTATTTATCGAAGTGTGGCATTTCTACAGGTTCAGCAAAGATTTTATTATTTCATATCACTCAGACTAATGTCTTTATCTTTTATTTGAAAAGCTCTCTGAGCAACACAAGATTAGATTATTAGTTTTATGATCTTGTTAGACTTTGGTGTTCTTGAAGAGATAAACAAAGTTATTTCCAAAGATGACCAGATGTAATGTATATTATCTAAAGAGTATTTTAAATAAAACTTTAATGAAAAAAAACCACAAAAATGAGGATACTAATTTAATAATTAAGCTAAATAGATTAGTTCATTTCAGATTTGCATTGTTTATTCTTTGTTGCTTTGAGTAAAGGGAAGAAATGAAGAATTTAAGTGTTGATAGATTAGTGGATTAGCAAATTCCATATATAAGCTATCTTCTCAAGGAAAAGTATTGTAAACTTTAGTCTTATTCAGGTGAAAGAAATACTAGTCAAAATTGATAGTGATAGATTTGTGGGATTTTGAATTTAATACAAATTTATTACACAATTCATTAAAAATAACCAGGGAAGAGGTAATCAAAATATTTTTGAATAAACAAATTAGTCATTTTGTGAAAATAGTGCTAGGAGTGGAGAAGAAACCATTGTTTTCTAATGCTGTGAGATTCATCCATTGATTTTATTCTGGTCATATGTAAAACTGTGAAATTGATATTTCACAAATAACAGCCTGGCAACAGAGGCTTTTGTATTCTAAGCCATTCTTTCTATCTTTGAATATACCAATTGAATGTCGAAGTGAACCCTTTATTTTGCTCACTGGGGTAGACTGTTCTAGTTCCATGTACCATGTCTAATGAATGTCAGTTATCTCTTGTTAATTCCCCTCTCCAAATTCTAAAGCCTTTATCCACTGTGCCATGTGTCCTTGAGGATACATGGCACAGTGGATAAAGGTGTTAGTTAGATTCAGTGACAGGACCCAAAGAGTGTTAGTTCAATACCTGGTTAAGGTGGGGGAGAATTTGGAGAGGGGAATTAACAGGAAATAACTGATAACTGACATCCATTAAACATGGCACGTGGAACTAGAATAGTCTACCCCAGCAAGCGAAATAAAGGGTTCAGTTTGACATTTCAACCATCTGAAGAAGGCCGGTGCGTACAACGGCCAAAATATTGTGATAGATATGGCAACAAAGATGAGGACAATAGTCCGAATAATGTAAATAGTGTACATAATACCTCATCTCAGAAATATAGACAGATGTTCTTTTTTCGTCAAAAGTTATTTCTTGAGATTTCATTCTGAAGTTTTTGATTTGACACAAGGATACAATGTTGGATTTAACAGAAGGGAACATTTTTTTCATTGACAAACTGGTAAGCAAGACAAGCTTGCTAATTGTTGCATGACTGTAGAAATCTAATGTTAGCATTTTATGTATATACAAAAATGTTTAGGTAAATCCTATGTGCATATGATTGATATGATGGTGAGTCACTTGTTTATTGTTTAGTAATTAAAATGTGGTCCTCATAAGCAAGTCATATTCAGCAAGTTCTTTGGAAAATGTTTTCTGTTCCAAGTTATTGGTACAATTCTACAAGCATCCTCATCTTCTGTTTTTATCATATTTCTAATGATGTCAGCTGAATCCTGCTAAAACCAAAGATGATAAATCTACTTTGAATAACTTTGGAGAGGAGGGAGGTTATAATGATGACTCCTTTCAGGCTAGCTAGTGTTTCTCAAGTAGTCAACATGGGTTAATGTTTGTATCTGTTGTATTATGAGGTCAACATGGAATCAGGATCACTTTTCTACTTTTATGAAATAAAGCTGGTTGAAGAACATGTCTGTTGAAATATTGATAAAAACAATAAGGATACCAATCCAAAAACACTTAGAATACTGCTGCTTTATGCAGAAATATCTGTTATTCATAGATGTTTTCTGTTGCTGTAGATATCACATATAATATATTGGAGATTACAATGACATTGTGAAAATCAGGACCATCAAGGGAAAAAACACTGAGGAAAAACAGTAATATCAGCTGTTTTTTTTTGTTTTTTTTTCTGGCTTAAAAGGTGAATTCTCCAACTTTAATATTATTTAAGGCAAGAAATATGAAAGTCAGTTTTATTGTGTTAATAGACATATGCTTTTTTATTTGCTTACCTTAGTCTGGTACAAGTTATCATCATATTTCTTTCTGTAGAATTACATGTTATATACAGGTGGTCCTTGACTTATGGTGGTTCCTATGATCCATTATAACATGATTTTCCTGGCTAAATAGAACATAGCCAAGATTTTTTGTGAATAAACACTTACATCACTCACCTATGCTAATGTATTACTAATATATATATATATATATATATATATATATATATATATATATATATAAAATACATATAATGAAATTCTTTTAAGCTGCTTGTATATTTATTGCCAGTGATTATCATTGGCTCTTGGTAGATGAGATGACGAAGTATAAGATCTTGTCTCTTTTGTGTTGTATGTATGAAGCAAATAGTATAAGTTAATGGAAATTGTGTTGTGACCACAAATTGTTGTAGGTCGGTAACTTGGGGGCTTGTCCTATTTTGTCATTAATGTTTATATTGATGATATTTATTCCTCCAAAAATCCCTTCCTTGTTTTTAATGTGCAAGATGGAGATTGAGTGCTAAACAAATTTTAGTTGAAAATATTGTTGAATTTGGTGAAATAAATTTCACTTTTCAGTTTCTCTTATTACCCCCGCTCTCATCTCACATCTTAGTCCATTGAACAACTTTACCCTAGAACAATATTAAACAACTATAGTTTTTCTGAGAGCTGAGTAAGAATATTCCTCTTTTTACTCTATAGTTGCATCACTGAAATTAATATTGTGTTTTTGTTTTCTTGGGGAACATTTCTTTCTCTCCATGTGCCATATTCCATCGGGATATAGGCAGTCATGGTTCTTTATAGCTTTCTGCCTTTTGCTTCTATTTGTTTTATGTTCCACCATTTGCTGACCCTTTCAAGTTGGTTACCTACTGCTTTCCTCTATCTTCTTTTACTTTGTGTTTTGTGAATATTAAATTATCCAAGCCTTTTTACTCATTATGTATTTCCTAAATCTCAGCTGTCCTTCAAATTTTTAGCAGCAGCTTCTTTGTTGTTTCTATTCTTAAAATGTTCTTATTTGTTCCATGCTCTGGTGTTGTCAACATTCATTGGTTAAACCACATCTTGATCACTTCAAGTCTCTCTCCCACCCAGTTTTGACTGTTGGAGGATAGACATTACATAGGAATCCAGCATGATGGGCAATGATCATTTAAGAATTTCATACCATAACCCAAACAAATTTACTAATAGAAGGTAACAATTATGCTTCCCTTCCAAGACTAATGTACTGCTGATGACATAGGTATTCGTAGTTGGGACAAGAATGACCTTGAACAGAAAATCAACAACAATACTGGAATGAACAATAATAGCTACTGGTCTTGAGAAATTTATTTTCCTGAAAAATTGTTTTAAAAGAAAGGTTTTATAAATTTCAACTGTCAGTAGTAATGACTGCTCGATCAATGAATGCTGAATGATTCCTTATAAGGACATGGCTAATATTATCATTACCAGAAAATTAAGTATTAAATGATAATTAGATATGTAATCATTGCAATGAAGTATTTATATATTTTTTTAATAAATGTTACTCCTATGACCAATTATATAACCAATAGCTAATGAGTTGTAAAGGCATAGGTATGTATACATATAAGTACATCAATAAGACTACAGCTTAATGATGAAAAAGCATTTATTGCACACAACAAATATTAATTTATCAGTATAATCTAGTTCTTTGTCAATGCACTTAATTCAGTGGTGAGTATTAATCACATGGATTGAACATTATACAGTAAAAATTTCAGATCAAATTCAGCCTATAACTATATCAAGCTGTTAATTTATTGATCCACCTTGTAGGTGTGTGCACTAAAATTTATTTAGTGTTTTATTTTATAAAGCTTTATCATATATATATATATATATATATATATATATATATGATAAAGATTTTTTTTTTCTCAATTCGTTGTTGGAAGATTTACTTGATGATCCTGAATCCTTAAAAAAGGATTTAGGTGAAATAAATTATCGTAATGGTACATTAAAGTGGTTTGTTTTTCATTATATATATATATATATATATATATATATAATTGTTTTTTTTCTTTGTTTTATGTGTATTTAGTTTTGTCATTTTTCTCAGAAACTACAATCATTCTTCCTTGGTTAATAGCTTATTATATTAACTCTTTTCAATTACAAACTGACTGTTTTAATGCCAAGGGGCTCCTCAAGAAAGAATCTTGTTATGAATAGTTCTTAAGTTCACAATGCAAATCTCTGTGAGCAGGTAATGTCAGAATTAAAATTCTTTACTTTAGGTCCTTTTTCTTACTTGTCATTGCTGACAAATAAGAGGCTCATTCATGCAGAAATGCCATTAAATACAGGACAAATATCTATTTGTGTTTATATGTGAAGATAAGGAGATAAGTTGACATGTTTTACTAAGAGCAAACAAACAAGGCAAACACACAAACTCTCTTTCTGGGTTCTGGTCATTAGATTTGTTTTATGGTCACCACACTTACCCTCAGAGATCGGAATACATTTTTCTTTACATAAAGTTTTGTCTTTCATTCTCACCAAAGGGAGCAGACACTCCTTGTGAAATGCATCATTTCTAGCTTTTTCCACTTTGTCTCATTTTCTTCATTTCTATTTTGAATACTATTATACATCCTGCAAAAACACACACACACACACACACACAAAGTTGAGTCATGAGTAATTTCTGGGAACCAATTGTAATAATAAATGTGCCATTCTAACTACTAATCATGTATAACAGTTAAGAATAGATTTGAAGTGTACTAGCATATTGCAGTGTTCAATGTAAAATGCAGCAGACTGACAAGAATAAATCTCCATAGCAATACCAAAAGTTGAGCTCAGGATAAAGGTAATGTTGTGTGATCATCAAGGCATTATTCATTTAGAATTCTTAAAATACAATGAAATACTAAATGCACATTTATACATCCAGCAACTGCAACATGTCCGTAAAAGTTTGGTTAAAAAAACACTTTGCACTTGTCAGGAAAAATGTTATTCTCCTTGATGACAGCACAAAGCCACATACAGCAAGAATAACACAGCAAAAAAAAATATCAAAACTCATTTTGTCTCTTCTATCATACCCATTATATTCACCTGACCTTGCACCAACTGATTATTACCTTTTTATTGCTTGCTTCAAAATGCTTCGATGGGGAAAAGCAGAGGACAAAACTCTCTCTCTCTCTATATATATATATATAGTGTATATTTAAGCAGCAATTTTTCATTAATGCATGTTTTATTAAATAATATAGACAAGTTTTGTCTATTTATTTTAAGTAAGTTCCTTTCACATTGTTTGTGGAGATTTCATAGTTTATTTTGTTCAGGTAAGTTGAAACCTAACCTGAACAAAATAAACTACAAAATCTCCACAAATATTCTTAAATGTCTATAATTGATAACCGAAGCCAATGGTTTATACCAACAGCTTCCCATACTTAATACTTCTCGTTTTCACTCTCTCATGGTCATGTGTGACGTCACAAGCTGCGATGTGATTTCTGCTTCCGCGTTTTGTATACATGTGTTAGTTGTTGCTTTGAAATTTTTCATGCAACAAAAACAGACTATCATTATTGTTCCATGTATTGGTTGATATATTGAAAAGTAATTGTCATCTTTGATAATGGCTTATGTAAGCCGAAAGCTTAGATTGGATTTAAACATGTATCAATATGGTGATTTCCTTTTGTCCTTCAATGATAATGTTATTAAACTTATCAGACAATATAAAAAGCACTTACTTAAAATAGACAAAACTTGTCTATATTATTTAATGAAACATACATCAATATATATATATATATATATATATATATAATCCAACAATAATTGAACAAGTAGGAAAAATTTCATAAATTTAATGTTTGACTATCTTATTTTAGCTTCATTAGAAATTGTAGGGAATGAGTGAACACCGAGTTATTTTAATATTTTGAATTCTAAGTTGTTTGGGTGGATAAATGTCACACGTTCATTTTTATGCAGCATTAGTATGTATATCAAGTTTAGAAATTTTCCTTTGGTCTAGAAAATTTCTGGCTTTTTATCACTGAAACTCTGAAGTCAAAAAAATTATTATCACAAAATTTCAGATTGTATATTTTCTGGCTTTACTTTAACATAATGGATACAGTATCTTTTTGGAGAAAGAACTTTTTTTTGCAATAATGTATTTGATAATCCTGTTATTCAATAAATACATATTTTTTTTAAAGTATTTTTTCTAACTTTTGAAACAATTTACAAATCATGTTTGAAATATTGATTTTGGTCAATAAAGTTAATTTCTGCACCAAGAAAAACTTATTCAAGATCTGATAAAAATGTAATAATTTTCTTTTTGTTTTTATTTTTACATTCTGCACCAAAATTTGTTTATTCTTCAACATATTTAATATGGAATGTTACATAATTATTTAGCTTGTAAAGATAAATTTTTGAACACTCTAGGTCATTTTCTTGACATTTTATATATGTTTTACAAAGATGTCAAATTAAACTATTTATTTTTTTTCACTGTGTGCCATTTTAAGACTTTCAAATTTAGCTTGGTTTCTTCTCTGAATGAGAATATCACTTTAAGGCTAAAAGGTAGATTTTATGAAGTTCTCTTTAGGTTATTATAGTTAAGAAAAGAAAACAGCGACTTACCTCATCAAACCAAGCAACAGCACGTCATGTGTATTCTATGACGGAAAATGTGGTGAAAAAGAAAATTACTTACCAAACAAAAGGACACGTATTCCGCATGACATGCTGAAGATGGAATATTTGAATTAAAAAAACAAGTCTGTTGCAGGAGTTGTTATAAAAGTATTTTGATATGCAAAATACTGAACATCCTCTCCCAGGTGTCAACGAATGGAAAAAATGCTTGGCCGATAAAAGCAGTTGGTGTTCTCGAATCGGGGAGGAAAAAGTTGGCTATTTTGGCTGCCACGTTTGTTCGAGAATGATTTATTTTTCTGACTGGTTGCGTGCATTGTGATTTGTGAAATAGTACTTGCAAATTGAGTTTTCGGCATTTTCTTTCTGTCCCCAATGGTCGAGTCTGAACTTAGTGATTTATTCTCTATGACGTGGAAATAATCTGCCACAAACATTTCCTTTTCAATTCCAGATCGTTTAGTTATTTTCTTGAAGATATTGGTATTAAGTTAATCCTTAAAGTCCTGTGCTATTAAAATTCATGAAATAGCACAACTTTTATCAGTGTCAAATTCAAAAGACTTTCATAATTTGATGTGGTCTCTTCCTTAGCTAACCTCATGCTCAAAAATTAAATTTGTATCCTGGCATATACAAAGTCTTTATTTTCTCTAATTCTGTTATTTTTTTTAATATAAAATCTTTAAAAATGGTTTATAGAAAATAAAATTATCCCTCAAAAGTTGAATAAAAGAACTTTACTCAGACCTGGACCATGTATGATAATGTTACTTGTAAATGTTATGATATTCATTTAATAAAATTTGATATGGTAATAAAATAAGAGATTAATTAAAAATGAAATCATCTAGAAAAGATGATTTTAATTATAATTTAGGATTGTTTAACACATAGTGGCCTCCCTAATGTCTCTTTTCTCCTCTACTTTTTTCTCATGTTTATTGGCAGTGATTTGTTGAGATACAATTTGCATTACTCTTTTTAGATGAGTTCTTAAAAACACATAATCACAGGTTTTGGTTTTTATGATAGATGTTTAAATGCATAAATATTTGCACAGAGAAACTGTATTCATCAGACAATTTTATGATATTTAGAATAAAAGTTACTCTGAAAAACACACCTTGATAGATAAAGTTGCATTTTTCTTAACATATATATATATATATATATATATATATATATATATATATATATATATCAATCTTTATTCAGATTTTTTTTATTTATTTATTTATTTTTTTTACTAATGTTCACCCTATAAAGGCTAAAGTGCCACTCAAGGTAGATGTTATTGAAGGAGGTTGTTTTGTGTGTAGTAAGAGGATATAAGGGAAAGATAGAGGTTAACCCTAAGATTAAGATTATAGAGGTCAGAAAAGCAACATAGCAGTTCAGGTGGAACTTATTACTAATAGAATTAATACGGTTCAGTGAAAGTTAGAGTTGGTGGAACTAAATAATGTAGCTTGTTTGAACTTACTTCATAGATTGTTCTAGTGCCACATGCCATGTCTCTTCTTTAACTCAACTTCACCACTGCAGGTATTGATCTCACAACTCTTTGTATCAAGTCAATGGATTCAACCAAATTACCTGAACAAATCTTGGAAAGTTAAGTTAGAGATAATTGAGACATCTGGAGGCATGGCATGTGGAACTAGAACAATCTACTGCGGTGAACAAAATAAAGGGTTCAGTTCGAAACTCAAATCACCTAAAGAAGGCTGGAGTGAGTACGACAGTAAAGATGAGGAAAACAGTCCAAACAATTCCAAAAATAACCAAATAGCTGGTTCACTCCTGAATGACATAGTTCACCCTAACCAATACTACAATATCAAACACAGAGAAAAGTGTAGTAGGACACTTACTGCATTCAGAACTGATTGCAATAATTGCAAGAGTTATAGAAAATGCAAAGTGCACAAGTAATTCAGACCAAGGTCAGAAACAAACAACTTGGATCACAGGAGTTCTGGAAAATCTCAAACCAAATTCTTAACAGGAGTCTGAGGTTCTCACCTTGTCAGATAAGGCAAAACTCTTCACTATAATCTTTGCTTCTAACTCCATGTTAGATGACTAAGGCCATCCCCTTCTTGACTTCACTCTCATGGCACAAACTTAGTAATGTTTCTATTACAGCCCTGGAAGTCTCTTAACTTATCAAAAGCCTTGACCATAAGAAGGCTACCTGTTCAGATAAAATCCAAGTGTTTGTCTTTAAGAATATTAACCCTAAGTTATTCTCAATCTTAGCAAATTAATTGCTGCCTGAAAGAGAAATCCTTTGCAATTCAGTGGAAGGTGTCAAGTGTATACCTTATTTTCAAGAATGTGGGTAAGCATTTGTCCCCATCTCAATATTGGCCCATCAGCCTCCTTAGTGTCATCAGTGAACTGTCTGAGGCTATAATGAATAAGAAGGTTGTTTCTCACCTCAATAGGGACAATATCTTGAACAACAAACAATAAAGATTTCATTTGGCTTGGCTCACTGCTGTTATTCTGTCTGTCATTACTCACAGAATCAGTGAGGTATTAGACAATAAATACTTCTCAAGGATTATCACATTAGATATTTCAAAAGCCTTTGATAAGAATGACATAGATGGTTGCTACACATGCTTTCCAGCTATGGAATCACTTGCAGAGTTTTCTCAACTATCAAGTCCTTCCTAGTGGTTAGGTCTATGAAGGTAGTTTTTAGCGATCAGGCCAAAATTGGAGTACTGCTACCATATCTAGTCTGGAACTTCCCAATATTCACTTTTCAGTTTTGAGAATAAAAGCATCTACAGTGTTTCAGCTTCTTTATCAATGGATTGTATATACAAGTTCCACTTGAGGTCTAGGGTGAGCTTAACCTTTAGCATGCATTTTTTTTTTTTTTTTTTTTTTTTTTAGGTGCACAAAAACATAAACACCTACTGTTTTAAATTGTTATAACTTTCTTTGTATTGTACATATAGATTTTACTTTTTATATATTAATAAAAGAATATATGTTTAATATTTTGATGTAATGCATTATGTTTTACATGCATGTCTTGATGTTGAAAACAAAAAATTGAAACAAAATTAAAAATACATTAACAATTTAACATACTTTAACTTTTATTAATCCTTGTGGAGTTCTGAGTTGCAATAAGAAGTAAAATGGCTAAGAAGGCCATCATTTTGTCAAAAAAAGTGATGTGCTTCATAGTGTTTACATACAAGACACCAGCATTTGTTTGGTCTTTCTTTCACCTGATTAGCATATTGATTTGTTTTGTTGACAGATTATTTTGTTTATAAATAGATGAAATAATTCACCTTCAGAAAAGCTATCAGGTACATCTATGAGGCCGGTCGTTTCTATAAAATTAGTCAATTATGGATGATAGTATCCGCTCAGTATCTAATGATCATCACTTTCCTCCATGTCACTCATCTTTGACCATTTCACTGTCAATATCCACTTGAGTAAAGCCCTCAAAATCATCATCGGAGTCTGAATCAAAGAAAAACTCCTGAATAAAGGCATCGTTGGATGTTGATATGGCCATTTTTATTTACAAAAAAATTAATGTGGGTTTAATCGATGTTATACCTGATGTAGAGACTAGAAGAATTCAAAATGACATTGGAAAATGGAAGTTTAGCCTCATTCCAAACCAATAGTGATTTCCAGCTTAAAATACCAGAAATAACAGTTGACAAGTCTTTATTTATAGCAGCCATCTCAAGGTGACAGAATGTGCCTACAGCTGCAAAGGGAGAGAATTCTATGGCAACAATTTTCACCTACAGTGTGATAAGGTTAAGTCCCAATAGATGTTCAAGGTAATTGACCTCCTTGAGAGAACACCTGTTCATCCCAATAAATGAAAATTCAGGTGTCTGTCCAGTGATGATGGAATGTTACTAGTTTGGTTTTTGAGGTATTGAATGTTACCAGCCCATTTCCCCCACCATTTAGATATGTCAAATGGATTCAACACTCTAATGCCACTGATCTTGCTGGTGTCCAGACTTTGAACTTAATTACTCAATCTCTCACTCAAATAGTAGCCTTCCCTATGTGTTTCCCTAGTAACTGATGGACATGCTTTTCTACTTGATCTCTTCCTTACCTCCACACTGGAATCATATAGCTCTATCCTTTAGGCAACTCTGATCACATAGTAGTAGTGTCTATAGCTATCTCTTTCTGCTCTCTCGTCAGGCAAGAATCCCCTATTAACAGAACATCTTTTTGTTATCAATGCACTGACTGGGACTCATTTTGTGTTTTCCTTTGTGATGTCTCTTGGATTGATATTTTTAATCATCCTGTTGAGAAATATGCCACTAAGATCTCTTCCTGGGAGAAAGCTGGCATCTTAGCTTCCATACCACCCTGGAAATACCATATGAAATCACAATTTTCTGCTTGGAGATGAGAACTTGCCTGTTCAACTGCTATAGCCCATTAGCTATACCAGTGTTACAGGTCTGGTTGTAATAGATGTCTCTTTCACTGCCTGTAATGAATTTAAGCATGTCCTTGAAAGAGGCAAGGTCACTTTTCTGATAAAATAAGATACTATATAGCCTTTCACAAGTTTGGTTGTACAGATTATTGGTGGCTCTGCAAGAGTGTACTGAACAAGTACAAATCCCCAGTTCTTCCTCCCTTCAAGTAATTTGAAGTGTTGTCATCTACTTGATAGTATCCTTGCAATTGTCCTAAAGAAAGGGGCTCTGGAATTGGTTCCTGTTCTCTCCAAACTTTACAATAAATGCTGGACTAGTTCTTGCTTTCAAACTTGTTAGAAGTCATACTCTGTAGTTCCTGTCTTTAAGATCCATCTGACTCCTTGAATTATAACTCTATTAGTCCCTTACTTCTCTTTGGCAAAGTATTGCTTTAATCAATGCCAAATTGGTTAAGCATCTTACTTCACACAACCTCCTTTTGAATAAATAATATGGCTTCTGTTTCTCTAGGCCTACCACACTTGTGTTAATGAATTTGTCTATCAAGATTTAAATAAGAACAGCAAAGCTCAGGCTGTGGCCCTGGAAGTCTCAAAGGTGTTCAATAAAGTTTGGCATGCTGGCCTGCATGACAAGTTCAAGGGTTATTGTGTTTCTGGACAAATATTTGACTTGATCCAATTGTTCCTAATAAATTGTGTAATGAAGGTCATGTTGAGTGAACATGCTTTTAGTTATTTCATATTAAGGCAGGGGGCCTCAGGCTCTAACCATGGGCTATGCTGTTTTGTGATCATTATCAACAACATTCCCAATGTCATCAGTTCCTAAATAGGTATCTATGCAGGTGGCTATTTACTCCTGTCTTAGTAGCAAGTTTGATAGATCCGACAAAGTAAAAGTCACAGCTGCCCTTGAAAATGACCTCTAATCAATGGTTAATTGGGGCAAGGAGTGATTTGTAAACTTTAATGCCTCCAAAACAAATCTGCTTTCAGTTAGACCCCATAGAAAACCTTTTCTGCTTGCCATCAGTATGGCTAATGCTAAACTCCAGTGGAGCAACATTTTGTGCCTTCTTGGGCTCACGTTTTCAACTGGTATGAAGTGGAGTGATTATATTGAATCACTTGCTAGATTTCCTGCTAGGAAAGTTGCTTCATTTTGTTGTGCCAGACAAATCTTCTCGTCAGAATCCATCTTGCACATTTATAAATCTACCATTTGTCCATTCATCAAATACTACTGCCATATCTGTCTTGATGCTCTTATTATATATCTTGAGATTCTTGATAAAATTCCAAGAAAGATCTGTAATGTAATCAATCCTGACCTGGCATCTTGTCTTCAGTCACTTTTTCACCATTGTGATGTGGCTTCCCTCTGTCTTTTCTAATATTTTTCATGGCAGTTGTTCTGATGAGCTGTTCTCCTTAGAGAATTTAAGTGTGCTACTAGATTTGCAACTAGATCTCACTGTTTTACTATTGTACTAGCTAGATGCAAAAATCAGTTCTAATCTAATAGTTTCTTTTCTCACAAATCTTGCCTATGGAATTTATGATTTCTTGCTTCCCTCTCATCTACAATCTTCAAAACTTTAAATGCAATGTCAATTGCCATCTTCTGCATTGCTGAATGTTGTTCCTTTATTGTCCTTTTCCTCACTTCTCCTCATTTGTTTTCACTCCCAGTAACACCCTACATCCTAGTGGCCTTGCTTGGGTGGAAATGATTAAAAAGAAATATCAGAGCTGGTGCTGCTCTAATCCTTACTGTCCAGCTGCAAGAGAGTTCAAAAGTGCTTATGTGACCTTGTGGGTGATTAATCATTCATCCTCCCCCGCTGACAATCCTTATTCCACCAACTAATTATTACCAGTCTTTCACTACTATATTGCTATTACTATGGTAGCTAGGATCTGCTATACCATGTTGATGGTGACAGACAATCATCCCTATTCAATTTGTGTTTCTTTGATAAAAGGCTACTTCCACTTAGTCAGCTTCTTACTAAGTGGAAGTAGCCTTTTATTCCATGATTCCTTGACAACTACAATCTTACTCAAAATTAAGTCCAGGCTCAACTTATATCTGTCTTACTCATCCTTGTAATATTCACTTATTTCCTCCTCCTCATTCACTTAAAACAATCTCACTTAGTAATCCTCTACCTTGAATGGCCCTTAGGTCTTATATTGGGTGAAGTAATAGTAAAAATAAAAATATTGCAAATGAAAGTTTATTTCTTTTTTTTTTTATATATATATATATTCTATGTGTATAGTAAAAGAATATAACAAGGTAGCTCGACTGTTCAAGAATGTGAATGTTAGTAGCCATTGTTCTGTTTCAAAGAGATTCCATAAAAATATTCTTGTTTCTTTGGCATAACTTCACATACTAGTGATAGTGCAAATCTTTGCTTTTCTAGGAAAATTTTGTCAGAATATCAAAATAAGCTCAAGATCACAATTGTAAGAACTGAATTAAATTCAGGCACTGACAGAAATTGATATTGTAATAAATTATCAATTAAACCATTTTGTTCTCACTTACAGTTTCTATGTAAGCATTAGATTTTTAAGATGATTTTTAATAATTATTGGATTTAATTGGCATAAAATTTTACGAGTTTTTAATCATGAATACCCACAAAATTTTGATATCAATATCCCTCCAATAATCAAAAATCTGAACTTCAATTTTGAATATACTTACATTACTCAATATTACCCAGGCAACAAAATACACATTTCAAAAGTGCAATGTATAACCATATTTGTATGCTGAACCATATGTAAATAATCTTGTATTTTTTATTGATATTTTGTCAGCATAGAAATAAAGATTACATACATAGGTACATCAAAAGTCTGTAGCCTAATGGTAAAAAAAGCATTTGTCTGACAACAAATATGTTTCAATATAATTGTCTTCTTTGTCATTGCACTTAATTTGGTAGTGAATATTAATCACAAAAATAAATATTGTGCAGTGAAAATTTTAGATAAATACTCTTCTAATAACTATTTCTCAGGTTAGTCAGGTTTTTACCAATGTTTACTTTATAAGTTGACCTCTTACCCATTTTCAAAAAATAAAGCAGCATCACTTTCAAAGGTCTATAAAGTTTTGAATGTCTCAACTGATTAACATGACATTCTTATCTTTAATGCAGAAATAATTCAAATATATTATACAAGTTTGAATCAACTCTTATGCTGTGTTTTACCAAAATTGCAATGATTGTTTTTAACAGGTAAGCTTATTTTAATTAATTTTAATATTTTGTGCTGCATGTTTATGTGACAATCAACCAACTTGATTATTCTAAATATCTCAACTTTTTATTGAAAGATGGAAATAATAATCAAATAATATGTAATTATGAAATTACTTCATCTCAGAAATCAGAAAAGAATCCATTTTAGACTTTGGAAGGAATGCTGTTTATGTGTAAGGAGGTACCTGCTTCTGACTTTTTCATGTAAGATTGATAAGAAAAAATATGGTATTTAATGGTCAAATTGGCATCAAACAATAAAAAAAAATGTAAGGTTTTCTCTTGGAAACATTTTCTATTAATTGCAGGTGATTAATTAAAAATTTAATAACTTGTTATTTTCAAATAATTAAATTTGCCTTTTGCTGCAGATATTTGTCATCACAGTTGTGAATATTAATTTATGTAGGAATGCTTACATAATAGTCGACTTGGATTTTGTTAATTATGAAGATTATTTTAATCATTCTTAATATGCTCTCCTCTACTACTTTTTTTTTTTTTTTGAAAATTAAAAATAATGGGAACATTTTAAAATAAATATATAGATTAAAAGTACTTAAAATTATTTTATTTATTATTTTTTTTTTTAGCATTATGTTATATAATTTTTTTCTGATTATTTGAAAGACTAATAAATTAACCCTTGAAAATTATTTTGCTCCTTAACTGAATGAACTCAAAATCTTGAAAAGAGGTATAAAAAAAAAAATCACTTTCTAATTTTGCTTGATAAAAGAACTGAAAGGTTTTATGAAATACTTGATATTTTATTCTGACTCATCAGTGCATTTTGCTGGAGTAGATTCTGGAGTTGAGGTTGGGGAAGAGATGTGAAAATGAGGTGATTAAGATTAATAATCCATTTGTAGTTCTGAGTCATTCACTTTCTTCTCTTATGGAAGCTAATCATTCAACTACACTCTTTTTCTGCACTGATGACATCCCAACTGAGCACTTCTCTTCAGGTGGTTTAATTTTGGGGATAGGGGTAGAGGAGAGAGATAAATGAGGGAGAAGATGAGTTTTTGTTAATTTTCCACACGAAAAATCATTTTTATTGAAATCTTTTGGTTTTTGAAAAAGGTAAGTTGACAAAATAGAAATGACAAATGAAACTTGGGTTGCTTTTTATTTTATGGATAAGATATAAATAATCTACAATCTGTCTTTGGTATAAATGGGTGACATGTAAATAGACAAGAAATTAAGTTAGCACATTGAAATAAAAAGAGGAATGTAGCATATGTTTTCTCATAAGATTCTTTTAACATATACAGATATATAATTCTAAGAGGATCACCTATTGCTGATTATAGCCATGACAATACATGCAATGCAGATGACACTGTGTAAATGGCAGATTCAGGAAGAAAATGAAAAGGACTATTAGACAAGGTAATAAAGGAAAGTAATAAAAGCTGATCATTAATAGTAAAATGAAATTCATGGTAGAAAAGGAACCTCAAAAAAGGTGGGAGAAATTATCTAGGCTATTGCTTCTTAACCTTTTTTACCCAATGCACCCTTTTCACCATCTGTCAAAAATGTAATTACCCCTCCCCTTTCCAAGATTGTCTGACTCAAAAGATGCATTCCAAATAATATGCAGATATTATTGAAAATCTTTATATATTTTTTTTTCCATATTAGTACACATACATTTACATGAACTATTTTTATAGAGTTTTACAAATTTAATAGCAATAGAAAATGGATTTTTAAACTTGAATCCATGTACAGTAATTTGTTTTAATTCATAACAAATTAAACAAACTGAAGTATACTTCAATAAACAAAAAGTTTATTAGGGTGCCAGTGTATTGTAATTCAATAAACAAAAAGTTTAATAAAAGGTTAGGGTGAATCTACATTGAATATAAGATTCATCATACCATTTTTTTTCACACTCCTGTACATAAAAAAAAAAAACCCAAAAAAAACAAGAAAAATTAAAATTCCCCTCCTGAAACCATGACATTTGCCTCTGAGAGATATCTTCCCCTGGTTGCGAATCCCTGATCTAGACACTAATATGGAAATTCTAAAGTACATAGAAATAGCAAAAGATATTTTTTTAGAAACTGCGTAAGGTATTAAAGAATCAAAAAATAACATGAGAAATGAAGAAAAGAGTTTTAGACTGCAATGTAATGACTACCACCTGCCAAGAAGAATAGAAAGAAACTACTGCTAATACTCAGTGACAGCTAAAACTTTTGAGTCATATTTTTGGGAAAGAAGTCTTGGAGAATTTAACACTAACAGCGTACATGGAAGGCAAAAGAAGTAGCATAAACAATGACTAAACTACCTGATGTGTTTGAGGAATCAAAAAGAAAGTATTACTTGGTGTCAGTGAGTGAAATGAGTTGCATATTTGGCAGAATGATGTATGCAGAGCAGCTATGCCATTTGTACTCACATTCACTTTTACTGATGTGGTGTCCAGCAAAAAAAAAAAAAAAAAAAAAATACAAGCAATACAGGGCTGCTGCCTTTTTCTTCTTATCAAACAATTCTTCACTACAAAGCTCTTTTAATCAGGTTGAAAACTTCAGTAACCCTCCCTTTTGTGTGTGTCAGTCAATCTGTGATTGATCATTACCATAAGCCTAAATGATTTCTATTGAATTGCAGGCAAAAGTCAATGATGATTTTCAAGCTAAACAAGCAAACCTTTCTTACTACAAAGATAGCTTGATGTGAAGAATTTCTTAAAACCTTTGGGTAGAGTCAGTAATTTTTATGTTAATATTTTTATTCAATTTATATCTGTTTGCTATTCTGACTTTGGTTTTCAATAAGTACTTCTATATTTAATACAGTGCTTTACACACGCATACACACACACACTGTCTTGTCTTCATTCCAGTCTGCTTTGTTTCTTGCTCTTCTAGAAATAGCCTGATAAATTCTTCATTCCATTGTAAAGAAAGATGATCTCCTGACAATGATAAGTATGTCAAGAGATTGTGCCAGGAAGGATATCTTGATTCTAGTAACTACTTCTTCGCAAACAGTATGGCTTCTTCACAAAGATGAAGAAAATTAGTGGTATGAGATGTTAACTAAATTGACTTGTCCATGTTTGGGATAAGAGTGATATCCTGCTATTAGAGTGCTCATTTGAAAAAAAAAAAAAGGAAAAAAGTTAACCAAAATTTATGATTATCTTGCAGTAAAAAAACAGAACACCTTCATTCTAAATTCTTAGCACTAAAATGTAACTCTCTCTCTATATATATATTTATTTGTGAATTATAACTTTGTTTAAAAAAAAACAAAAAACAAACATAAAAAAACCTGTGTTTTTGACTTAATTTGTATTGAAGCTTTGGCTTAGCTTATTACTATTTGATATATTTATTTTTAAAATGTTTAGTACAAAAGAAAATTGACCATATATTCTGTAATATGTGTATAATCTTTTGATTTCATGTTGTCTCATTCTGGAATGTGTAGTTGCTAATCATGTTATTCCATTGTAGAATAATATATTTGCCAGCCTGTAAGATGTATCAATTGGCAATGACTATTTTCTTTGCATATCATCAAAATCATTCTGACCCTCTGGCTGCATATTTTGAATTTTGTTATTTGGTTTCTTATCTATTATACCAGCACATTTTTTAGCAAAAATAAGAAAAATGCAAAAAATAAAAAGTATTTTAATGTCAACCATATTTGAACCCAGTTAAATGGAAGAAGACATTTTTTTTTCTTTTTAATTGCTTCCTCCTTGCATTATTGCTCCTCCATAACACCTCCCTCGCCATTTACCTTTCCTCATCTTTTGCACAAAATGTTTCTAGAGGTAAGGGAGGCAAATTTTAATAATTAAATACTGAAATATTCACATATTTTTTTACCTAAAATATGTTTAACAAAGTTTTTAGTGCTCAATCTGTATATTGTTCATTAAACATCAGAAAGAAAGGGATTGTCAGTCATGAGTTGATACAAACATTTTTGATTGAATGTAACTATTATATATAGAAAGACTACTAATGATTATACTGTAGAAATGCATTGAAAATAAGGAAGAAAGTGATAGTCATTAGGAAAAGCAATGCTCATAAAATAATTATTTGTATTGATTTTTTTTGCCTGTCTGTATCTTTTGTATAAATACTTTCATGGTAATTGTCCAGTTGAGCTCTTCACTATGGTACCTGGACTTTTTGAATTTAAGTGCAGAACTAGACTGGCATCAAGATCTCATCAATTTACAGTTGAGCTGGCTAGATGTAGCTGTAAATTCTATGCTAACAGTTTTTTTCCTCACTTGTGGAGCTCCCATGCAGCTAATTTTAGTTTGGAAAAATTTCAGTGCAATGTCAATCACTATCTACTGTCATCTTGATTACTCTTCCTGCTCATTATTAATGTTTCTGTTCCTAATTCTTCTATACCCTGTAACCCCTTGCGTCTTAGTGGCTTTACAGCCTTGCATGGGGTGATACTGATTTAAGAAAATATATGTGTACATGCACACACACACACACACACAATCTGTGACGGGTACAAGACACTTTATTATTGCTGTAAACATGGACATGCAAGGTATGTGTAATATAATGACAAATGTAAGAAACAAATATAAGC
>OZ010605.1:40561735-40564235 GCA_963932145.1 Acanthosepion lycidas
CTAAAGGAATGTCAGTGTTTTGCACCAAACGAATTTCAAAACGGCTAAGGTGGGAAAAAGTTTCTCCAGGAAGAAAGTACCAGAACAGTCAATTTATACGGAATATTATGCATACACAACAAAGAAAATACTCACTGCGAGATTTTTGCAATGTCTGTGTAATGTTATATTTTTAAGGTACTGGTTCGTAATGGTTAGTGTTCAAAGAATATTAGAAGTTCTCATTCTTCATTGTTGAAGGTTTCAAAGTTCCCTGGTCATGGACGAAGGCAGGCTCGAACAAGATGTTCGCATCAGGACGAGAAATAAGTCATCAAAAAAGGTGTTGTGATGACAGTGTTGTAAGCGCTATGTTTTCCTGATAGAAAACAGAGGACAGTTCAAACAAGTTGTTAGCCTTAGGTCGAGGAATTAGTCGTCGAAAGAGGTGTTGTGACGAACGTGCAGTAAGCTTGAAGTTTTCCTGATAGAAAACAGAGGAAAGTGCAAACAAGATGTTGGCTTCAGGTCGAGGAATTAATTGCTGAAAGTTGCATCGACTTGATGAGATTACACACGACGAGCCAAAAGGGACGAAGAATTATTTGCCGTTAGTTGCATCGACTTGAAGAGATTACGCACGACGAGCCATAAGGGACTAAGCATAATTTGCTGCTAAGATATCCCTGTCTGAAATATGGGTTAACAGACGAGGAATAAATGAGTCAACTATTCGGTTCAGTGACCTGGCAGCGACTAAATTCGAAAAACCAGTTTGTCCTTGACGTCAGAGAAAAAAAATTTCAAATTCTGTTAGGCTGGTAACAGCATCAGCAGCAACTGCCTCCCTCACATCGGCTACAGAACAACCGTTTACTGCTATTACTAGCTGAAAGTGAAAGGAAGGGATGGATGGAAAAACTCGCGCGCACGTAAAATGTAGGTGGAAATACTGTGTTATTCCACACCTCTTGCCTGTGCACATTCAGGCTATGGAGTAGCTGCATATGAAGAGTGATGACCATTCAGTGAGTCCTGGGTTTTCACAAACGAGACAGGTGTTCCAAATGGAAGAAGATGTGGACCTTGAATTAATTTATGAAAGAGAAGAAGCCATTAGAAATTAGAGATGTGTGTTGTTGACGAACGGTGATAGTTGTACACAAAAGCAATCCTGTTAACAACACAGCATTGTATGGACGAGGTGAACATGAACGTGGATATTCATCCTATCAGTCTGGTAGTGGACAAAATTGCAGCTACAGCGACAATGAAGGAGAATTTACCAAACTTTCAAAGATGGTTAGCAGCAACTTACAAAAAATGGTTCAGAATGTTGCCCAGTTACATAGAATGGCTGCGATCCACGAACGACGTCCAGCACATTAACTTGGTCGAACTTGATGCAGTACTGAAAGGCATCAATCTGGCATTGCAATGGCAGTGCAAAGTCATGCATTTAAAGACAGTCTGAGTGAGCGTATATCACTGGCTAATGGATACACTCACCGGAAAGACCCGAGTATGTATGAAGGCCACTAGCGAGATGTTGCTCCAATGATGATTGGAAGCAATAAAGTTGCTGGTAGAAGAATATGGGTTGTCCATAGACGTTACTCTGATCCTGCAAAGGTGGCTCGAGAGGATGAAATCCCCGACTGAGCCCGTACTTCTGGCTTGTGCCGCGAGGAGTGATGAGATGACAAGTAGTCAGATTATAGAAATACATAAAGGTAGTGGACACCCAGGCATCCGACATACTGCGTATTTTGTCCAGGAGGGTTTGCCCAGCAATTACCAAAGCAGATGTGAGGTCGACTATCAGGTCATGTGAAAAGTGTCAGACAATCAATCCGGCTCCAGTTCATTGGAGAAAGGTGTCGAGTTGTGCAAAAGACACATGTGTTGTTTGTTTTGGTGTCGACTGCAGTGTAAGACTGAGCAGAAGAAGACGCAGAAGACAAAAGACTTCAGTAATTTTCGCTACAGACTGTTTTTTGTTAACAAAATGTTTGGTGTCATCATTCAACAGATTTTATATATATATATATATATATATAGAGAGAGAGAGAGAGAGAGTGACGGTGGAAGGTATTAGCACACACACATATATATCTATACACATGTATTGGGTTATATGAAGAATGAGGTGCTAATTTGAAACTAAAAGAGGGCTGAAAAGGCAGTTTTATAAAAAAGAAATTTATATATGTATGAAAAATTTAGGTTCCTACTTAATATTAAATTATACTTTAAAATGAGATACATTAAAAAGATAAGTCATATTTAGATAATTTAGATTAAATTTAAGTAATAATATATTAAAAAAAAATGATATTAAGGAAGAAAAAATTTAAAAATATAAGATAAAATAAATTATACTTTTTTAACTTTAAAGATAAGTTAAATCAAGTTATATTAAAAAAAAAACATACAAAGTTATATTTAAAAGACCTTAGAAACATTAAAAGAATATATAAGGAGGTGTAAGTGATAAAAGGAAGGAGTTTTTAGAATAGGG
>OZ010605.1:40569235-40864235 GCA_963932145.1 Acanthosepion lycidas
ATTTAACACTGCTGGAGTCATTATTTCCAACTTGGATGAGTTTATCAAACAAATGAATCACTTTGAAGTATTTATGGATGATCTTTCTCTAATCAAATAAGAACCAAATGAAACTTTACAACTTAATAGATTTCATAAAATAATGTCAATCAAAACAAATGTTTTCATTGTCATTATTTTACGAAATTTACTAAAAAGAAAAAATGAATCCATGCCTTGCACCATACCAAGCTAAACTTTGTAAATGCTAGAGACAAAATGCATGACTCGGTGTGATGTGGTTAATTAGCTAATCTTAGTTTACTTCTACATGAATCTGATCTGTCCCACATACACAAGACAAGTTTTCACAATACAAAAAATGAAATTGGTGAGCCAAATTCAAATTCTGCCTGAAACTGGTTTATGTTCACTTTACCTTTAGAAAGACATGACTCCATCTCTTCACCCACAAGCGCTATGGATAAAACTGCATAATGGACCAAATTCTTTAGCCATAGTTGACAACCAATCTAGAAGAAAAACAACTATGATTCCAAAACAGAATATTATGAATTGCAGTCGAGAGAGAGAGATTGTTTATATGCACAAAACTCCTTCATGATAATCCAAATCATGCTCAAGTCATAACTTCAGATGAAGCCATTGTCATCTTTGACTAAAGAATGGATATGTAAGCAATGGTTAGCAATCTTGTCTTGCAAGCTAAGACTGGTGAGTTTGATTTTTACTGGATACTCTAAGTTTGTGGCTTTACCTTAAGTAATGCCTCTTTATGGTTGAGGGATTTTAGTGATGCATCTGTTTATAAATTTATATTTTTTATTTTTCCAGTTTGATCTTGTTTGTGACAGGAAATGGTTAGTAAGCAACATCAAATCAGTTTTTATGTTTGGTCGATTTGTGGGGACTGTGTTTTTTGGCCAAGTGTCGGACAGGTGAGGCTTGTGAGCAGAAGTAATGCATTTTACATAAATTCTATATTTCTTTTATTTCATAAATTTCTCGTTTTTTAAAATTATTTATTTTCCTAAGCTGAGTTAATTTTACATTCATGGATGGCCTCCCTCATTTTAAATATATTGAATTATTTTCATCGATGTCCTTCCTTGTTGTTTTTTTTTTTTTTTTTTTTTTTTTTCTTGTTTTTTTAGTCATTTTATCCCATGTAAAAGAAAATGAGAATGTTAGTGAGGAGAAAAGGACAGGATTCAAAAAGATAGAAAATGCCAATTGAGATTGCATTATAAAATGTTTGTTATAGGTGTTAGAAAAGCAAGAAGCTGGAACACAGTTTCTTCTCTCACATGTCCCACCTATTAGAATAGAACATGTTTACATCTAGCTATTTCAAGAGTAAAATGATGAGACCTAGTTGCCAATCTAGTATTCTACTTAAATTCATGAGGTTGAGAGACCAAAGAGGAAAGCTCATTAGAACAGTTGCCATGAAAATATTTATAGAAAAGACATCGGAAAGTGACTGAAGCTGAGATGCCAACTTTACAGATTCTTCTTTGGATTTTGTTAAGAATCTCAAGATATATAGCAGGAGCACCAGACCAGATGTGACAGCAATATTCAATTTGTGGATGAATGATTTATAAATGAGCAAGATAGATTCTGGTAAGAAAATTGTCTGGCATGACAGTGAAAACATGATACTGAGAAGGCACAATGAGTTATGGTGATGAAAGGCAAAAATGGTTCTCTAAGAAGATTAAAAGACACTAGTCTCATTCTGGAAGCTTTAATAAGTCATTTCTTGCCCCAGTTAACAACACATTGAGGAGTATTTTTGATATCAGTTTTACTTTATCAAACCAATTAGACTTACTATTAACAAAGGAGTAAATAGTTGTATCATAAGATTAGATACCAAGTTGGGACTGATGTCATTGGGAATTTTGTTGAAGATACAAAGTCAGTCCAAGGATAGAACTCTGGGGAACAGAAATGTGAAAGGAACAAAAAGAGTGGCCGTTCAACACGACTATTTTAAATAATTTGATTTACCTTCATAAAACATTTCTCATTTTAAATAATTTGATTTACCTTCATAAAACATTTCTCATTTTAAATAATTTAATTTACCTTCATAAAATATTTTTCATTTTAAATAATTTGAATTACTTTCATAAAACATTTCTCATTTTAAATAATTTGAATTACTTCCATAAAACATTTCTCATTTTAAATAATTTGATTTACCTCCATAAAACATTTCTCATTTTAAATAATTTGATTTACCTTCATAAACCATTTCTCATTTTAAATAATTTGAATTACCTTCATAAAATATTTCTCATTTTAAATAATTTGAATTACTTTCATAAATCATTCTTTAATTGAAATAATTTGAATCTCTTTCATTGATGTCCTTCCTCATTTTAAATAATTTTAATCACGTTTATCAATGTCCTTCTTTTTAAATAATTTGAAATTGTTCTACAATTGAAAGTTTATTTACTTTTAATGAATTATTCTCTTTTTATTCATGTATTTTAATCTATTGATTAAAATGATTTTCATTTTTCCTCTTGAATAGATTTGGCCGTCGTTTGTGCTTTTTCCTGACAATAGCTCTTGTCCTGATGACTGGAATTGTTGTAACATTAGCCAAAAATGTCTGGTTATTTATATTCTTGTATTTCCTCCAAGGTGTATCGCAGGTGGGCATATATGGATGTTGCTTTATCTTTGGTAAATATTCACTTTCTTTTTTTACAAAACTGTTACTACTACTAATATATATATATATATATATATATATATATATATATATATATATATATATATATATATATATATATATATATAAGCAAATATGTGGATATAGATCCGACAGTATGAAGAAAAATATGGAAAAACAAAAATCCAAATATACAAGTATGCTGTTTCAATGTCGACGTCAGACGTTTCGGTCTAGTTGACCTTCTTCAGGACATAGTTATTAAAACATAATTAAAATTAGACGATATTCAAGTCAACATGAAAAGATGATAGACATAAGACTAATCAAAACAGAATAACTGAATTTTTTTAAGATCAGCGTTCTATTTCTATTATTGATAACTTGAATTGAATATGATAAATACTTAGGATATATGTGAGAAGAAATAAAGAAATACTTATCTAATTTCAGTATAGATGTTTATACTTAGTTTGACATAAATTCTTCTTCATTGATCACCAGGACCAGTGCCTATTATCTTCTATGGTTTCATAATTGGACACATTCCAATGAGTCAGCACATCTTTTGTTGAATACCTTTCAAAGTTGAGCACAGCCATGTTTTAATTCACTGAGATGAGGTACAATGGGTGCTAAGAGATGATTTTTATTTTTATTAATCTTTAGAAAATTAATGAAAGAATTCACAGAAATATTTCTACTATTGGTGTCTTAGAAAGTCCACATATATATTGAATTATCATAGTTAACAATCTCGAGCTTACAATATAGCAGTAGTTTTATTAATTTTACCAGATTTACCAAGTTTCATATTATAAGCTAGGTTACTGAAACAATAATTTTTAATTAAAAACAATAATTACATAATATTTGTATAGTTTACAAAGACAAATGTTTTGAAAACTGTTTTATTGTAATGATGTCAGAGTTATAACAGTAATGTGAAATGTATATTCCATGATCTGAAACTAGCTTTAGAAGACATTCATCCATTGATTTTCAGAGCTGTTGTCCTTCCATTATAAAAAAAACAGACTGCAAAGAATTTAGAATATCATTTCAAAATTCATCCTTGCTGATAAATTGCTATCTGCTAAAATAAGTTTTCAGTTCAAGCTGGCCACATGATCAAATTGAAACCTCTTTTATTCAGATTCTAATTGTTATTTTTGCCAAATGTAATGGAACATTACTGCACATATAGATCATCTTTATAAAAATATTTAGCAACTTATTGCACTGCAGCTCCCAGTGTTCCTTCTTTTTGCAACCCAGCTACCAGTGTCCCTTGCAAAAATTCAATGTATGAACTATTATCCTGATGATGTCTGAACTTGACATTAGTTTGCCACTTCACCATTTACCTATGATCCCACCCCAAAACATCACACCACCTCTGCCTTGTGAATATCTTAATCTGTGATGCTGGTTTCATAGCCATCCAGGCTTTGTGCCCTCTGGCTTATTGAAAGTAGCATGGAATTTTTTGGTGAAAAAAACAGTTTTGCCATTTAGGACCTCATTTCTTGTGCTTTTCAACATTTCATAGCTTGTCAAAGATGGATTTTTATAACCTTTCTTTTAATACAGGACACTGATCAGCAAGATAAATTTCTCAACTTGCTCTTATCAGACCTGCATTGGAATTCCTCAGGATCTTCAACCATTTTCACAATTTAATGGTACCTGCTGATCATTTTCAAATTGCTTTAGGTTTTGCAAGCTCTGAAATAAAACATTTCTCTATCTGTCAAATCAACCTCATGACCCATTTTAAAGCTTCAAACTCACCACATGGATCACAACCAACTCATAACGTTTTAGAGTTTGAAATTCAATACAAATAGGTTGTATTTGTTTTTATCTGTGCAGAATGAACCAGCATTCATCATGTGCAGGTATTATCATCATTCAGAACATAAAATCTTTAGACTGTAATAATTTTGATAAAATACAAAGTGTCTAATAATATGAGAGGTATTGTATGTATATATGTGTGTGCGTATATATATATATATATATATATATATATATATATATATATACACACACACACACACACACACACACACACACAGTGACTTTTATGTCAGTCACAAAGTACCTAATTTTATTTTGGTTTTTCTTTTTGGAAGAACTTCTTGGTTGGGCTATATATATATGTATATATATATATATATATATGGACGCATAGCTGAGTTCAATTTCTAACCATGAGACCCAGGTTCGAATTTCACCATGGTCGATTTGTCAGGAAGTCCTGATGTTATTGGACAGGATCAAGGAAAGTGCCTGAGTACTGGGTTGACCCAAGCCTTGTGAGTGAGACTGGCTAGACAGGACTCTTGTGGGTCATCGATAGCTAGCACAAAGTCACAAGTCATCAAGGCTGAGGGCTTGAGGGTGCTGGCCTTGTTCAAATTGTTGATCATGCTAGATAACATGCTCTCTCCCAGAAACTGTAAGTAAGGTCTACTCAGCATAGTTGCAGTATAAATCACAGGTGGGCTCTCTGGGTGTTAAGCAAATACAAATGTGCCTGAGTGAGCGTCTGCAATAGGGATTGGCTAGCCGCCCTAGTAGATGGGTATCCTCCAATACAAGTGGCCAGCTATTATATATATATATACTGTTTTTAAAATTATATATCAGTTTAAGTGATCTTTTCAGATTCTCTTTATATGAACAATTTGATTGCAAATACATGAATTCAAATTTGAAGAATTTCAGACTCTAATGAGATGCACACATTACTCTCATTTTTAACTCATTGAATTTAAATTTTGAATTTTAACTTATTGTGATTGTCAATACTTGTAGCCAGTTTTAGTGTAATAAATAATGTCTAGTAAATAAAATAAGGTTTCCAATTCTACAAAACATATTTTAGATCAGAAAGAACAATTAAACTAGTATCCAAATAAAGTAAATTTATTTCTCTTTAAAGTTACAAGTTTAGTTTTTAACATAGTCACTATTTCAAAAAGTTCTACCCACGTTTTTTATTTTGGCCATAAAGAACGTTTCTGCCTTACTTTTGTTTCAATTGCACAGCAAACATGTATAAAAGAAGCATTTTCTTATGAATGTCCTTCCATAGAAATTGTTTACCCAATCAAATATTTTTTATATTTCATTTAGCTTTTATATGTTTTTAAGCAGCAATGGAAATTATTGGCCCTAAATACAGAATGGGATCTGGATTTCTACTCCATATTGTCTTCAGCTTTGGCTTAATCATTCTTGCTGGTATTAGCTACTTTGTACGAGATTGGAGTCATCTTGAATTGGTGATCAATTTACCTTGTATCCTCTACATTTTTTACTGGTGGTAAGAACATTTTTTTTTATCATTTTAAATGTTTATTTTTGATTTGTGTCATTTTAAAACAATATTTTATTAGGTTGGTGCAAAAATAATGATGTAATAATGTCGTTTTTGACGTATTTTTAATGTCAAAAAACGAAATTATTACGTCATTATTTTTGCACCAACCTAATACTATCCAAAATTAGATGTAAGCTTTTAAATTTCAGGCATACCATATATGATTACATGTAAATTCCTTACTTATCTACATTTAAAATTTTATGAACTTATGAAGTTAAGCAATTACTAGACATTTTTGGCATATGGGTAAACATTAGCTTATCGTATATTTCAATTTCATATAAGACCTGAGGCATGTTTTGTAATCATTTTTTGGATAAAAACATTTTATGCCACCATCAAATGCAGTAAAGCTTTTAGAGAGCTAAATTAGATTTTTCTATAATTCACATATAATTTTATAGAATTAAAATGTTTTTTAAATAAATGTGTTATCATCTAAAACAGATATTTAATAAACTTATATTTGTAAAAAAAATGAAAGTGTTAAATACAGTATTGGGTTGGAATAAAAGTTTGCAGCATTTTGCAATAACTGGCATTTGAACAATATGATTTATATGTAGGATGTGAATTTTAAATGTTTTTTTATATTAAAAATGTTAAAGAGCACTGTAGAAAGAGCAAAAAGATATGTGCCATTTATAAAGATAATATCAAAGGTGAGATTACTGTTTGTAAGTGGTTTGCTAAGTTCAGAAGTGGAAATTTTGATCCGGAAGATCAAGAATATTCTTGCAAGCCAGCAAGTCATTTTATGACGACTAAGCTGAAATATGGAATATCAGAGAGATTACTTCACATATGAAATATGTTCACTCTAAGGCATTTGGAATCACATGTCAACTCATAAACTTGAATTTTGCTACAATGTTTATGTCTCATAATAGAGAAAAATTTAATGAACTGAATTTTCATCTTTATTTCTTTTGCTCAAATGCGACAGAAGTGACAATGACTCATTTTTGGAAAGAACAATCACAAGTGATGAAAAATAAATTTTGGTTGTAATAATATAGAGTGAAAAGGGACAGCAAGAAAACATCAACCACTCTAAAAGATGGTTTGCATCTTCTAATCCATGCAGCAATTGATGACAAATGTTTAGAATAGGCCAGTCAGTATTAGAGTTGTCTTTCATCAGTTTCTTTGCAGACCTAGAAGACAGTTTGGTACAGTTTGGTTGAGATGTCCTACTGCACGCTCTGTACTAATCTGATTTTTCACTTTTGGCTTAGTACTTATTTTGGTCCCTATAAAATTCTCTTAATTCCAATTCTCAATAAGACCTAAATGAGGAATTTCTTAACTTCAATTCTCTGGAAACTTATAAAAATCTCTTGCCTTGAAGATGGTAAAAGATACTGAAACAAAATGACGTGTGATTGAATGTAGAAATATCTGAATATTGTTTTTGAAATTTTGAATTTCAGTTTGTGTATAAAACAGAAATATACAATGCGGTCTGAAGTCTGTTGAATTGCAAACAAAAAAAGGAATTCACAGCATTTCATCATCATTTCTAGAGATGACAGTGAGTTGTAAGAACAGTCAGAAAATATTAAAATCTTTTTCTTTTAAAAAAAAAATCTTTAAAATATTTCTTTCATACTTTAATCAAAAGATGAAATTATTGAAGGTACTGCGCAATTCTGCAAGGGTAAATATTTTTCCTTGTGTCAGCATTGAAAATATTTTAAATATTAACATTTTAAATGTGTTAATGAAAAAGAAACATTTAAAAATATTTTATCAGTTTTCAGAAGCCAGCCAGTAGATATAAAAGATTTTTTCTAATCTTGGAATGGTTTCCATTACAGAATACAGTTAAAAAACCATCCAGATACTGAATATTAAATTCTAAAACAGTAATTACTCTATATATATTTTATTAGTATTTTAGTTTAGAAATGTTAATGTGTAAACAAAATATGCTAGAATGATCAACCTTCTCAATGACTGTTGCAAGGGCAGTAATTCTGTTACTGCCTCAGACCACAAATAGAGAATCGTTAACTTTTTTTTTTTTTTTTTTAAAATCATCTCGCCCCAAGTAAGGTGATAATGCCATTAAGACACAAGGGGTGTGTGAGAATATGAGAAAAAGAAAACATTAAGGAGAGAGAATAATAAAAGAACAAGAATTAAGACTACAGAAGATAATGATTGACATTACATTTAAATTTTTGAAGATTATAGGTTGACTATCAGTTCTGCAAGTGAGAAGTGTGAGAAAAAACACAAGAGTTTATTGGGAGTGAAAGAGAATGAGAAGACTTTAGTGAGAAGAAAGAACAATAAAAGAACAAAATTCAGGGAGATTGTGATTGATGTTGCATTTAAATTTTTGAAGATTATAGATGACAAGGAAGCAAAAAACTAGAAGAGAATTCCACAGGCACTTATTAATTAATTTAATAGATTTAACTTAAATCATTTAATATTATTTATTTTAATTTATTTAATTATATAACTAATATAATATTTAAATTGTATATTATTTGAATAAATATTGAATTATTTAAATATAAATACATAAATGTACATGGTTGGGTTGAAAATTCTCAGCTTGACCAAGAATGGATTCCAAAATAAATTCTAATGTTTTGTCATTTGGCCAGATTTTGGGAAATGGTTTGAGCTAGGAACTACATTCCATTGTAGATACAGATTGGTCATACATTATAATTTTTAAATGTTTTTTATTTCTATATGCCTTTGAATTTTTCATTCATTGTCTTTATATTAAACATGTTTACCTCTCTCTATATTTTCTTGTTTCCATCTATGCAACTTCTATCTCTATATATTTTCCTCTCAGCTTTTCTTTCTTTTTTCTTTCTTTCTTGTCTCCTGCCTTTTTCTACTCTATAACTTTGTTTTCCTCCTTCATTTTCCCTAATTCCTTCTTGCTTAATACAAGGATTGCTGATAAGTTTTCTGCCCAGCCAAGTAGGGTTTGATCTAGAACCATGAAACACATATACTATTCCACATATTCACCCTGTAGTTCAACACACTTGGTACAATATTTCTAAAGTTTTCTTAACCCCAACCCCGCAAAGAAAACAGTTTGGCCATTGGAATACTGTTGCTATCACCTTTGAATTATTTGATTAGTTCTGGAGAAGTTGCTCTTGCTCATATGGCTAATCTTAATCTGCTCTTTTCTAACTCCATGGATCTCAATTCTTCTTTTTTTTTTTTTTTTTTTTATTAAACTGAAGGTTACTTCCAGAGTCTGTTCGCTGGCTGATTTCCAGAAAAAGATTCGATGAGGTGGATAATTTGATTGAAAAAATTGCTCGCATGAACAAAGTTAACCTTCCAGCTGAGTCTTTGGAACAACTAAAGACTTCTGCAGTGGAAGATGCCAATGAAGAAATACCAAAGACTTATACAATTATTGATCTCGTAAGAACATGGGACCAGGCTAAAATTTCTCTTAATGTTTGGTGGAGTTGGTATGTCTGATTATGCATTTTTTTTTTTTATTTTACAATTATTCTTGTTGATTCAGTCTTGAAGTTATTTTTTTTGTTTTCCTGAGAAACATTTCTCAGAATAGAAATGTGTTGGTGTAAAATTAATAGCTTAGCAATGCATTGGGTAATAATAGACTTTCCTGATCATTTTCATCACATATATTTTCTCCTTGTAATCAAATGTTTCCAAATGTCAACTCATAAAATTTTTATGGAAAGTTAATGAGTAGTTTTAAGAGACTAGCTTTAAAGAAGAGGCAGTAGCAACAGTAGTCAAATCATAAATTCCAAAGTTTTCATTTAGTTAAAAACTTGTTAGGTTCATATGTAAATCTCTGTATGAACTTATATATTGAATCAAAATATAAACTTTATTTATTTAAATATAATAAAAATCCTGATTTAAAAGTCATAAATATCTCAATAATTTTATGTTTATTTTTATGTACACTATTGGTATTAGTATTTAAATTTTTATTAGATAATGAATTGTCAGCCATTATTTTTTATTAGAATTTCTTTCATCTTAATTTTAGTTGCCTTTCATCACAATAATTCTATAGTTTTAAGTAAATATTGCCAGTTGGATATAAAGGATAAAGTTGAGGAGAGACACAAATTTATGGTGATATTTGATCTTCTGCTAGCAATCATACTTTCATAGTTAAATCAGCAACCATTGGAGTAAAATAAACTTCCTGAGACAAACGAATGTAAGTTATTGTTATTTTAGACTTTTTTTCTAATCCATAACCTTTTATTAATGGATATAAAATGAAGGTCTGGGTAGCAATAAAAAAAGTATGAAAAGAAATACTGAAAATAAAAAATAAAAAATTAATTTTTCCATGAGTATTTGAAAAATTTGGTCTTTAATATATGAAACTATGTTTCTTTTCTAGACTTATTTTCCTGAGACAGAGTTTTTTTCCGTTTTGGTTAATTTATTCTTAGTGAAACTTATTCAAACTGGTGGCCTGATTCAACAGGAAATGACTTTATTCTTCAAGTTAGAGCATGGTAATAGTATTGTGCTATACTGGTCTGTATTGCAATTACAAACACAAAAATCAGATGATTATAATTTAGAAAAACTTATAAAAGTAAATGATAGCTCATTTTCCAGATATTGAAAGGTTTTATTTTAATTTGCATTTATTTAATCCAATTTGGTGATCATGAAATGTTTCTCTTCATATCCATCATTTGTTTTTTCAGGTTTATCAATGGAATGTTGTATTATGGCTTGTCAATGAATTCAGTTGAAATGGATGGCAATCCTTATTTAAACTTTTGTTTATCAGCCCTGGTGGAAATCCCAGCCTACCTGCTGTGTATTTTTCTGCTTTCCTTGGTTGGAAGACTCAAGCCCCTTTTTTGTTTTATGGTTTTTGGGGGACTCATGTGTATGATTGCAAGTGTAATGCCTGCCTGTAAGTAACAATATTCAGATATTAGAATATGATGTCTTGGCATTTCTTTTATTACTATTTGGTTGAAGACATTTAAAAAAAAAAAAAACCTGCCATTTTGCCTTTTATTAAACAAAAGAAAGATGGCATCAATGGTGATGATAGCAAATAATGAAACTTAATGGCAATCATTCAGAGTTGGAAAGAGAAAAATATAATGAAGTGACCTAAAAAAGAATGGCTGAAAAGACATATTTGCCAACATCTCTTTTTCTTAAAATAATAAATTTTACAATTCATTCTCAGTGTCTTAATTTACAAAGAATAAAATGAAAGTTAGTTTCTACTTCATCATCTTTGAACTCACAGACTGGGTGGAAAAAGTATTTGCAAATCTGTGGCCATTTTAGAAATTAAACCAAAATTTAGTGTTTTTTTTTTTTTTTTTTACCATACAAGCTAAAAGATTGATGAAGTTTGAAACAGCTGAACTAAATCTTCACAAATTCTGTTTAAAATTTGTAGTTGAAGATAAGTTTAGTTTTATGGAATTCTGTTAACTTACAGGATCTGGAATTCTTAAAATTACTACTAATTTTGTTTTTATGATGATGGTTGTTTGTTAGACTTTTACATATTTTCACATTTGTTGTCAAATGTCAATAGAAAGTTGTTGCTTACCTATGCCAAAATTTTAACTTCTTTGGAGATGGATGAGGTATTTCATAGCTTGAAGAAATAAAATACATTCTTTAAGAATTCCTTTATTATTGGTATTTACTGAGCTTTAGTCTGGCACAGGGCCAGGAGTAGAGCTCTCAGTGACAAATTTGCATCAATAAAAATTTATGTATTTATATTTTTTCACAACATGCTTGTTTTGAAGATTTAAATTGGTTTAAACTAATGTTGGCCACTGTGGGTAAATTTGGAGCTACAGCTGCTTTTGGAATTGTCTACATCATGAGCGCTGAAATATTTCCAACAGTTGTGCGGTGAGTTGTCTAAATTCATTATCTTTCAACATTTTTTCTTCTCATAATCATCTGATAAAAAAAAAAACAAAAGAATACAAAATTATTCCCTGCTGTAAAATTAAATAAAAACTAAAATCTGTGGTTCTTAGCTTTTCCAATCACCAACAGGAATCTAGTAATTTGTGAGACACTTTAGTGTTACTATAATATAGTGATTCTTTTTTTTTTTTTGTTTATCTCAGCGTTTTCTCTAATCTTCTAAGAATACCGAACAACCCCTCCTCTTTTATTGGAGACATGAAGATATGTTGTTCTTATTCCTTTAGTTTTAAATGTCTATAGTACTTATGGTGCTACCCATTGCCTCTTCACATTTACTAATTCAATTTCTAGGCCAAGTTGTGCAAAAATAAACAAAGGCTTACTGGAAAGTCAATAAGAAATGATGACTTAAAACTTGTAAAATTTTCCAAAGAAGGATACTGAGCATGATAGGTAAAGAATAAGAAAAATATACTTTTGTTTTTTGTTTACACTGCTGCAATGACATTGAAGAAAAGCTGAAGAGTAACATCAATCAAAATAAAATAATTATATCATGTATGTTCATTGATATATTTTAAATATATGAGAAAGCGACTATTTTTTTTTTTTTTACTAATTTTCATCTTATTAGTCAAATACACTTTGACCATTTGAAATCAAAGCTTTAAACTTGGATCTCATATTACCTGATTGCCATTGAAAAGTGTATTAATCTAGAAAATTGTGATAAAATGGCAACAAAATAAGTTTTTCAATAACAAATTGTCATCTTGATGCTTTTTTTTCTACTTGCAGAAATCTTGGGGTGGGGGTATCAACCCTTGCAGCTGGTTTAGGGGGTGCAATTGCACCTTTTGTTCTGGAATTCCCTGGACCTTGGTCATTGCTTGTGCTTGGTTTAGTGTCCATTGTCACTGGCATTCTTGTCCTCTTTTTGCCTGAAACAAAAGATATGCCATTGCCACAGACAATAGAAGATTCCAGTGCTTATATTCGGTAAGAATTCTTATCTGCTTCTAAAACTGACAATTGTCTCTTTGATACTGCTGAAGGTTTCAATCTATTTTTAAGGATTTTAATATTGTTGCAATATTTTACATGAAAATCATGATTAACTATTACCTTGAACACCAGAGTTAAATCTCCTTACATGCCTATAGTTAAGAGAATAACATTTTGTCATTACAGATATTTAAAAAAAAAAAAATGTTTCCACTGCCCAAATTGTTGTGTAAAATAAATCCAAGTTTTGTTTCTATCTGGTGATTATGTCACATTTGTATCCTAATTGTCTTTTCTTTATGTGTCTCTTCTTCAGGTTATACTATCTTTTTTTTGGGGGGTGGGGGGTTAATTTGCTTCTTGACGATCTTCTTTTCACTTATGTAGAAATTGTTTCATTTTTTTTCCCCCCGTTGTATATCAAATTTTGTTCCGTGACTTCCATAAGATATTTTCATTCTAAATTTTTCTCTTGCAGATCTGATTCATCTGGACAATCTACAAAAAAACTTATTTACAAGAAACCAAAAGTGAACAGAAATTTAAATAATGAAAAATTAGATTCTTGCACTGAACGACTTTGAAAAATTTTCTTTGTAAATTAGAAAAAGAAAAAAATAAAGCAAATTATTTCTCCAAACAATGAAATCATTTTCAATATAAACAATTGCTGAAAGTATTTCAGAATGTGGATCAAAGCTTTCCTAACCAAGTTTAAAGCATCAATATCAAAATTTTATTTGGGATTGAATCATTCCCGAAATCTTTAATCATTCAAATAGTTTATGCAGACAAACAACCAAGTTTCAAGCAAACAATCTTACTCAATGACACTGTTGAGTAACTCTATGGGAGAGTCTGTTTACATAAGTATACATTAATAGCCAGAGAAGACTTTACAATACTTAACAAAGATATTTAAAAAAAAAAAAATTCTGGTCAAATTGACATGGGATTTATATTTTTTTTCATAATATATACAAGGAGCTACAAAGCTGAACATTTAGAATCTGAAATAAATTCATTAATGCTTGTGATTTCTTAAAGGATATATATGATCATTACGCCAGAGATTCCTTTTCTTTATTATCTGTGAACTGCCATGGATTCTTGAGAATGATAGTGGAGTGGTTTCTTGTTGCTTTCTACACTGTTTAGAATTTAGAGTTTTCCTTCTCTTAGACTTGTTACCTACCAACAACCCCTAACAGGAGCATGAGATGAGAGACAGATTCATACCTTTTCCCAAGAGTATTAGTATGAGAGTTAGCACAAAGTATCCCATCCCAGAATTTGAAATCAGCTCCAATTCCACACTATCAGTCATATTCCACACCGTTCAATTGTATAGAGTGGAGTCATTTTTATGGAATTTTAATTTTTATTACTACTAAATTTTAATCTCATTGAGTAAATGACTAATCATCTGAATTCTTTTTAAAAATTCTATTTTGGTCAGGCTGAAAACTTCTTTGTACCACTTTATAATAACCTGCAAAATCCAATTTTTAAATTATAATTTAGTTAATAAGTTAACTGATTTAATGATTTGGGAACATTGTGTCAAAAATTAAACTTTTCAAATCAACACATTACATAATAAATGACCAGAGACAAAAGAGAAACTTGCTTGAGATGGGATTTCTGAAAAGAGAAAAAGATTTTGGATGAAAGCCTTAAAAGTAAAGTCTTCTTTCTAAAGAACACTCTTTCATATTTATTTCTAGCATTGTGTTTTTTTTTTAAGACTGTGAGAATCTTTATGCAATCAATTTCTCATGATTCCAAAGAAATGGCATGGAGCACAATCAAAAATATTCTCCATTCTGGAATGTTATCTTTCTAAAGCATTTGCTCAGTTGGCCATATTTGGGTAAGTTTAAAGAATTCATCAGAAACAAAAAAATAAATTTTGATTTTTTTTTATTAGACTATGTCTACGTGAAATGCTTAGGGGAGATAACTCGTATTAGTTAATAAGTACTAGTCTTAATCACGTTTCTGTCCCTTGTCTATTTCTTCCACTGAACCAGAGTATGGCGACTTTTCAGCATTACCAAGCATAGAAATTGAACATGCAGCTGCCAATGAACCAAATATGTTTAGCTAACACTTTACTCAAATAGGCTAATCATATATTGATGGGAAAAGGTTGATTATCAACCTCTGTGGAATGAAGTCAAGAAAATAAACAAAGAACAACATTGGAGGATAAAAATGAAAGAACCAGTATGCGTTGGGTACTAATGACCTTCTCAGTAGACCTAGCATAGAAATGACACAATTTTTTACCATTAGGTTTAAAGCTCAGTGGAAGAAATGGACAAGTTACATAATTGTATTAATTGATGCAAGTGTATTTTCCTATAGAAAGTGGTATAAGAATTTACACCTTCAGATTGAATAAGGAGTTTGATTTAAAATTCCAGGGTTACTGAAGAATGGCCAAATGTGAGTATAAGGATGCTAGTTTGAATGTAAAGGCATATACTAAGAAAGATTCAAAGTTCTATTTGCATTTAAATGCAACAAAATATAAAATCTCTTCATAGTTTTTGTATAAAATTATATGAAAAATGACAATTATTTCTGAACTTTTGTAATATGTATGGATAACTGAAGACTGATTTGTGTGTGTGTGTGTATCAGTTAACTTTTTCATCATCCAAAGAGGCACTTGAATTGACTTTGATTCCTAAGTACAAGAATGATTTCACATACTTCAGACTGTTGCTGTCAAGAGTAATGGGAACAACTGGAAAGGTATGAGCAGGTGGTTTTTGTTTTACACCCTTGACCTACTTAGGTGTAGGCCTTGGTTGATGGACAACTTCAGTTTTCTTTGTGCTTATAGTTAATCTGAATGCGTTACAAGCAGTGGAAAAACAATTGATGAGTGCTTGAGTTTCTTCGATTGAGGTGGCCATGATCTCAGTGTCATCAACAAACAAAAGATCACAAATAATGCTTGCTCAAGTCAGCAATTTTGATTTAAAACGTTGATGGCTAAAGAGTTCGCTACTTGTGCGATATTCAAATTTTACACCCATGTCAAGGTCACTAAAAGCATGGTGCAGTATGAACGAAAAGTACAGGAGCCATGACACAACCTTGTTTTGTCCCATTTGTTACATCAAAGGTTTCTGAAAACTCTCCATTAAATAGAACAGATGCTTTCATTCCTTTGTGAAATGAATATCAAAGGTAACCAATGCCTTTGTGAAGCTTAAGCATTGCCTATGGGATGTTCACAGGATTTCACTGAAGACGAAAATATGTGTCTATCGTGCAGTCATTCTCACCACACTTCAATTATGTGTCAGAATCATGGATGCCATACAGGACGCACATCAATCAACTTGATGCTTTTCATAAATGTTGTCTTTGTTCAATATCTGGTTATACATGGCAGGACAAAATCTCTAACCCTGATCTTTTTATCAAATGTGGTGTTGGTGGTATCAAATCCTTTCTGATGCAATCACAGTTCAGATGGGCTGGTCATGTCATCAGAATGAGTGATGATCGGATGCCGAAAATCCTTATGTATAGCCAACATTTTCATGGTAAGTATAATGTAGGTCATCCTTGGTTATGCTTCAAGGATAAATTTAAATATAATTTGCTACAAATATCCCTATAGAGAAGTTCAAACTTGCTGTTGAGAAACACCTGCTACTGAGGTATAAATAACTTTGAAAAGAATCGTCTCAACCATCTGAAAGAATTAAGAATTAACACTAAATCTTGGGCTAATACATCAGCCAATATGACGGTCAACTCTTCAGATAGGCCCTTCATGTGGATTTGTTTGCAAATCCTGTGCAAGATTGTTGTCTCATACAAAACATAAAAACTGTACTGAAATACACTCATACGTTGAAGACGACAGGAGAATCCATCAATATGTGTGTGTGTGTGTGTGTGTGTGAAGCCTTTCCCCACCCCCCAAAAATCTGATTTTTAATCATTGGTTTAGATTTTGGGAAGTGGGTCAGTCATTTTGGGTGATCAAAATGATTGATATAACAAAATTCAGACAAAAATGAAATGAAATCCCACAAAAGAATTTTTGTTATGTTTACAGGGTTTATACAAGCCCTGGAAACCTTGAAAAGTCCTAGAAAATTGACAGGGCCCTTTCCAGTGCTTAAAAAGTCTTGGAAAAATAACAATAGCCCAAAAGTTCCTTGAAAAGTCCTGGAATTTTCTAAATTGGGCTGCACCGCGCACACATCCTTTTCATGAAAGTCAAAATGGCAAATCCCAGAAATATGGCTTTTATCACAAGCAAAAATTGTCCTTTAAGAAAAATGTTTGTTTTAGTTGTCAGTAATATTTGGCATTTATTGTGAACAGTGATTTGTTTCCTTGATTTAGAACGAGTTCATGACCTTGTAGCTATTTCTGTATTTTCTGTAGGTAACGAGAAAGAAAGGGATGAAAAATATGAAGGCATGGAATTTTAGCATGATCATGAATTAGTTAAGATTTGTAAAGGAAGAGCACGTCAAAAAGATAATTACATTTTTCAAACTGCATGAATTTGTAAGGATTTTGTCAAACCTAAGCATCCATAGAACAAGCGTAGATTTCTGGCAGATAGGGCTATGCAAAATTTATCCAAAAAAGGAAAAGTGTCAACAAAAGATCTGTTTGCATGCAGAACTGCAACAAAGACAATGTTCATCATCATCACTGAGAAACTTCTGGCAAATTCTCCTCTTAGATACCCTCTTGTAAGGTCACTTGCATCGCTGAACCTTGGATCCATATATGAAAAAACAAATTGCTACAGAAAGATGTCTTTCCCATATGATAAACCGAAAACAAGTCAGCAAGTCTGATTGTGATGACATCATCAGTCAGTACAAAGAGTTCAAGGAGATTGCTGGAAATATTGTTTCTACTCTACTTTGTCTAGCAACAAAGAATTCCAAAAACTGTGGAAAGTTTTTTGCAGAGTGCTGTTACTCTCTTATGGAGTGAGGCTTCTCAGTCAATAAGGAAATTTCCACTGACAATATGAAACAGCAGATACTGACTGTACAGTGCATTATCACAGACTTTTAGGCCACAGTTGGAGGTGCTGAGAATGTTCCCATGACTAAGGCTCTTCTCTGCAGTGCTTCCAATGCCAGAACTGCATACAACAAATACCTTGAGGCTGAGAAGAAAAAAAGGTAGATACAAGCAAGTGGACAAAAAAAAAACAAAAAAAAACAGAAATCCATGCTTATGGAAATTGAAGAACTGAAGACCAAAAAACACAAGTTTGAAAGTTGTACACAAGATTTGCTCATGCAGAGAAAAGCTGAGCAGACACCGAATTTCATACTTATCACAAAATCCAATGCCATGCAAAGATCTGCAAAAGACAAATCCATAGAGATATCAAAATTGTAAGAAAAGCTGAATGCTAAACTAGATGAACTGAAAAAATATTGTGTTCTGTGCCATGTGTAGTAGCGGGTAGTTAAAATGTGTAGTCATTTTGTGAAAATTTCTATTTGTATTTCTGTTCATTATACTTAATTTCCTGCAGCCAAGAGTTTTTGTGACCTTCGCAAACCATGAGTAATCTAGCTAACTGAAATGTGTAGAACTCCAAACTGTGTAGAATGCTACACAAAATGTAACATTACTAGGTCTTCATTCAGTTGTATTTTAGCCTTCAACACTTTGATATCTTTACTGCTTTTAACTGATTCATGAGACAAGAATTATTGGAACCAGTTCTATCTTTTCTTTGAATATCTTATTTGTTAAACTATTAAAAGATAAAAATCACAAAGTTTGTGTTTTAGAAATTGATGACCATTCAATTTGTGTGTGTGTATATATACCAGTTTCAGTCCTGGAAAAGTCCTTGAATTTTTTTTACACAGAACTATGGACACTTGTGTTTAAAGTTCTAAATTCTAGGGTCAAATCTTTTTATTGCTACCAAAATTCAGACCAGGGATTCAGTCTGATCTAAAGAATACAATCATTTACTAAACAAAGGAAACTCATGAATATCTTATTGAAAAACATGCAATAAATTGATGCTAGAGGTGCACACACTTCTTAGATAAATGAGATGGGCAAAAAAGCACAAGACAAACAGGACTAGAGAGACAGAGAGAAGATAACAAGGAGATAGGTCTGTTCATAAACCTTTCTCCCTCCCCCTTCTGTTGCTGCTGCTTCTACCACTAACTAACCCAAAGACACAAGCCCAGATAGACAAACATACAGTGTTTAAATTCTTCAATTTATTTTCATAAAACCCATTGTTATTCAACAATAGATTTTGTTGGTTTGTGCTGTTTTCAACAGAGAAAGAAGATACCACAATGTGAAATTTCAATAAATATCACATCTGAAATCTCAGTGGAATCTCATCAACCACTGGGTGAAAAACTTGTAAAATTTGGTTAACTTCCAGCTTGCTAATGTCAACATGCAGTGGCTCTGAAGATCGCAAACATTGCCAAGTGATGACACCAAGAATAACTGTTTTTGATGGGTAGTGCTGAGGTAGAGAACAACAGACTGACAAAATGAGAGCAAATGTGATTTTATAAAAAATAAATAAAAAATCTGTTCAAAAGAAGAAAAGATCCTAAATTCTAGCCTAACAAGTAGATTATCATCCATTGACAATTCTCCTGTACATGATGTGTTAGGAGTTCATGAGTTTCCTGGCTAAGAAATCCATTACAAAAATGAGCCATCTATCTTATTCATAAAAGCTAGATTCCCAATATAATTTTTGGCTATTTCCAAAATTGAAAAGACAATATTGAAATGTATTTCAGACAACAAACTTAAAAAATGTTTCAAACAACGGCATCATTATCTCAACAAAAGCAATTGCTTCACAACTGAGTACTTTGAAGATAACAGTAGAGAATAGTAACCAAATAAGCATACTTGACTTTCACAGAGCCATTCCATGAATTCTGTGAATTGTCACACCTTGTATAATAAAATTCTATTTTCATCTCAAAATACAATTTAAACATAGCAGATATCTATTTATCTTTAATATCTTTTATACTATAATTCCCATGGGAAATATGCCCTTAAATATTAAAAAAAAGAAATATTGAAGAACAGTGAAACACAGATTCAAATGCAGACACAACCATAAAACATTTTGAGAATTAAGAAATATTTTTGACAATTTGCTATTTCACTTTTCAATATGACAATTTTCCTTTAAGAAATGTCAAATTTGAGTTACTACAATTTAAAATTATTCATGAAAAAAAATGTTTATTTAAATCACTTACAAATAAAAGTTCTTAAAATATATTATCAGTTTATTAGAACAAATATCAAGGTTGAAATTTACACTGGACATTTAAAAAATACAGCAAAATGAAGGCAGATGAGATTTTTCTTTTTTGACTGAACCTACAACTGATAGGTTGACTGAGAAGAGCCTTAGTCATGCGAGCTTTTTTTTGCAGTGAGATTTCACTTTAAAGTTATCATCAATAATTGATTTCCTTTAACTTACTGATTATTTATTTGAGTTATTAGAACATTTAGAAAAAGAAATCTGCAATTATTTTAGTTTACATAAAAAGCTCACATTCAGCCTTTTTTGAAAAGTTGCTAAAAAAAGTTCTTGGTCAAAACCACTTTTTAAAATCTGACTAAATGATTAAACATCAGATTGTTTTTAAATATCTTTTCAGCACCTTATAATTAAATTTTTTAATAAATTTGTGGAACATGACAAAGAAGGTTCTTCACTCTGAAAGTCTAAGAGCAAGATAAAAATATTTGGAGTCAGAAAAGAAACTGACTCTTGTTTGCCTTGCAATATGAAGACCTGGCAGAAATTTTATCATAGAAATAAATTTCAGAATAAATTAAACTTGATAAGTTGTTTTCATTTAAATAGAAGCAAGAATATTTCATTCTTTTAAAAACAAATTCTACAAAAACGTTTCAGCAAATTTCCTGCTCAGATAAAAGAGAAAAAAAAATTCAAAGAAATGAAACAAAAATTTTAAACCCATTTCTTGAATTAAAAATCAGACATGGTCAGAAATAAATGAACGTGTCATTGATGGGAGAAAGAGGAATGTATTGTTACAAACAGAAGCAGAGCAGAAATATCAGATCCTTTTATTGAAATTGAAAAAAAGAGGAATACTGTGTGTGTCCTTCACTGAATAATTGTGATGGCAGGGTAGAATACATTCCTCGTGGAATTTTAAATTCAGTTATGTATATAGATTTGGATTAAATTCTATGTACTGTTTCAGCATTGAACATTTTGGTGAAAATCTTTGACAGTAAAGTCCAGGTTTGAATATAAAAAAAAAATTGAAAACTTACATGAAACTGAAAATCAATTCTATTATAAAATGAATCGAAATTTGTATATTTAGTTTTGAAAATTTAGACAAATCTAAAAACAAAAATCATTTGGCAGCATTTAAAGCAAATAGGAAGACCAAATTTCTGCTCAAGTTCGTATGTTTGTGAGAACATGTTTTAATAAATTTCAAAAATAAAACAAAAGAAAAACTGAAAATAAATTTAAAGTAAAAAATAATACAAAAAAAAATCAAAAACAACAAAACAAAAAGAAACTGTTTCTAATTTTTCACCAGGACAACAAACATTTAATGTTCCAAACTTTCATGTCTTTTGCAGACAGATGTTTACATGAAAATTTTAATCAATTTTTATACAAAAGTGATTTCTTTTTCTTTTTTGCAATTTTGGTGTCAAACATTTATGCAAAAAAGAAAAAAGAAAAGAATTAAAATAAAATTAAAAAAAAAAAAAAAAAAAGACAGAAATTGCATTGAAACGTGTCATTTGGGATTTGCAGTCATGAGAGTGGAATGGGTGTTCAGATTTTACCCAAGACTTTGTCTCATTCTTTTCTGATCTTTGCAATGAAAACAAAAGCTGTTAAGTGTTATATGTTTATCTGTTCCTTTAAGCTCTGGAATATATGCTGCTGCTCACTTGTACAAGAATATTCCATTGCCCAGGAAAGAATGTCTTCAAGAAGTTGTAATTTTTCCAAATGATCAAAGTCTTCGCTTTTCTGAATCACATTCAATAAAAGTTGAGCAGTTGACAGCGGATGTGGAAAAAGAATCTGAAAGAAAACAAATGAAAATTCAAATAATAAAATCTCATAAATCAAAAGGTATTTGTCATATTTTGTATCATCGCAACATGATAACACTTAGATTAATATCATTGCTGCCTTGAGCAATAGTTTTGTCAAGTTCACTTTCCTACCATCCTCAGATTCTACTAATATTTGATAATTCTTAATCTTCATAAATTTTAAAATTCCTGCTCTGAATAATATTCTTGTCATTTGATAAATAAAGAAAAGACAATATTATATAAAATATTTCAGACTAGCACATTAAACCTGTCAAAAATGACATTTATGTCCACTTTGGATTGGAATACCTGTGTGCCCTGTCCACGTTCAAAGTGTTATGAAAAACATTACACACATATGCACTAGAACTTGAAGATAGCAACCTAATAATGTATAGTTCCTAACTTTGCTTGAATAACTATAGACAATATGGTCTGAAGTTTATAAAGTGTTGAAGTTGTTGCAAGGAACCAATTTCATATCCCCCACACATGGATAGGAGGTTGCATTATTTTACTGGAAATAAATCATCACTACCACCACCAGGTAACATGGCAAGCTAATCTGCAATAAGATCTGTGTATGTCATAGTTGTCAAGATAGATTCTTGCTTCACCAGTGGTCCTTACAAACTTCACACATGATTTAAAGGGCCACCACCAGATCACACATTTGTTGACAGACTTCTTAACAAAAGAACTTTATTTTATGCTCAAAAGAGTTGTTATTAGGTTGGTGCAAAAATAATGTCGTTTTCTAACATAGTAACATATGTGAGAAAACGACATTATTTTTGCACCAACCTAATAATATGACTCATATGACCAGGTATATGGCACTAGTTTTCTATCCAATGGTGATATTTTCTGAACCAGGTGAAGCACAATAACCAATGTCATAATGTCAATAATGATAACTTTCCTGGTTAACAACTATGAAAATCTATTGAAGTAATCTGTAGTCTGTTGACTTGCCAGCCAAATGATGTTAAATAAAGTCAGCCTGCCTGTCTGCCATAGTGGTCACAACTACATTAGCTCTTCATGTATTACGTCATTCAATTCTGAGACTATTTTTACAAATAGGGGAGGAGGGTTAAATCATTCAATGTACTGCTGTTTTTAATTTTTTACATTTTTCAAAATGAAATAGAAACCTAACAAAGCCTGGAGAGTCAAACATCTGAAATGTATTCTCACGTTTATTTTGATTTAAGTAAGAAATAAGTTTTTAAAAATATTTAAAATGAATGAAAAAAGTTAGACGAAATAATTGTTAGGTTGTATGAGACACTAAAAAACTGTCAAAAGGAATTCTTTATGAAATCTTTTTCACCAAGTTGCTTATAGAAAATAATAAAAAGATGTTTTCTTATAAATTTGCCTTCATTTCTCAACAGATAGTTTTACGTAGGGAAAAACCATGAGGTTATATCAAAAGTATTTTCATTTTTTTTCTTTATTGTACAAATCTTGAAAGCTGATATCATATACACATCCAAATACTCGGACGTTTGTTTCAGATCAAATATGAAGGGCATGCTAAAAAGCTCTTGGTCTGACCCCAATTATCAAAATCTCACCATATGACAAAGCATCAGAATTTTTTTAATTCCTTTTTGCTGGGCATAGAACTTTTAAGTAACTGTCATAATGGTGAATAACAAGTATTCTAGCTGAAAAATTTTAGATATTTTTTATTCATTTAGGAAGTGGAAGGAAAATAAACAATATTTGACTGTAGTTCAAGCAATTCAAACAGTGATTTATCTCTTCAAATATAGAAGTGCATGACAATCAGTTGTCAATGATAATATTTTAAAATGTGAGATACAGAAAATCCCAACCAACAGTAGTAGAAAAGTTTCAGAAGTTAGGCTCATCAAAAGATATGATGTAGAGATCATTTTATAAACTTAAAGAAGCAGAGTTGATTAAAAAAAAAAATAGAAATACTTTTGATACACTGAAATAGTTTTATCCAATTTTTTAAAATGTAAACATTTTCTCACCTGTGTTGGATTCTCTGGTCCCTGTTTTAATTCTGACATTACTAAATCTTGTTCATCCAGCAAAATGCCCATGTTGATGCATTGTTGACCATATTTCTTATCAACAGGCAAATCATACCATGTATCAGGAACATTGATGTATTTCTTATGCAAGGGACACACCTGACTGCGAAGAGGTGGATCATCCTTCCACAAAATTTTACGTGGTTTAGTTGCAGAACGATAAGATTCCTCATCTTGACAACATGGGGAAGAGCAATGCGAAGACGGCAATAAAGAAGACACATTTGATGAAGGGAAAGTAGACTGTTTGGAAAGCAGTTCTTTTACAAGTTGGGGTGAAGAAATTGTTGTTTCTTCATTTGGGGATGGGTTTGATGGGGAGGGAGATGATTCATGTCCTGTGGGGATCAGGTCAGGTGCTTGCAGACGTACTGCATCTTGTTGGAGTGACACTGACCCTTCCTCTATCATTTTCACCTTCTCACCACTTGAACTATTTACATATTTAACCGAATGGTTGGAACTGCTGACCTCCAAGTCGACAGGCGTTGATTTAGCAAGTTCATTTTGTGGTTTCTGATCCAGAAGTAGTCGGGAGATTGCTTTATGAATGTATCCCAGTTTTTCTGTAAGAGCAAACCGTTTTCCTTGGATGTCCCACAAGATGCACTTTGATAAAAACCTAATTTTGTGAAAATCCAACCTATAATCTACCCTCACCATCAATTGTATTTTACAATAATTATCAGAGTTCTGGTTAGCAATCTCACTCATTAGAGAGTCATCGTTATTTGCATCTGTATTATTGTTGTTGTTGTTGTTGAGTTCAAGATTTGCTTGATTAGAAATCCATTCAGAATTTTCCACATCCAACAAATTTGTCTGATTAAAAGAATTATCATCTTCAGTTCTGGGAGTTTTGTTGTTGATAATCTTTGGCAGTGACTGTGACGAAATGAGTGTAGATTCAGAATTCTGTCTGTCAAGAAGATATTGCAAGACACCAATATAGTAATAGGCACGCACACAATCAAGTTCCCTACACCGGAGACCAGGATTAGAGATGCTATTGTCTTCTTTGAGGTCAGACAAATAACGTTTAGTTGTGTTCAGTTTAAGAGTAGAGTCCAATTTAGAGACATCATCATCATTTTTATCAAGGTTGACCAATACTCGTATTGCTGTGACTTCTTGTTGCAATTTCAAAAAGTATTTTGGTCCTGAAAGGATATACAAGTATATCAATTTGGGTGTTTTTTTGTCATATCAGATTCATGACACATAAAAGATGAGAAAAAGAAAAAAACATTTCAAATAATAAAATTAAAAAAAAAAAAAATCAGAACTTAAGCAGTGACTTAATAAATCAAGAAATTAGATTAAATTCTCTCTTTCTTGAAAATGACTGAAGCCAACTGAAAAATTGGAACATTAACAAGAACTAACACAAACTGTGGATAATTCCAGACACACACAAGATGGCTACAATAGTTTCTGCCATTTTTTAACAAAATCATAGCAACATTATTCAGTAAAAAAAACATTTCCTCTTTTTATGATCTCATACCACCTTTCAGTTCCAACAATGCAGCAAAAAAAAATGAATTGACTAAAGGAAGAATTCTGCTTCTGAGTTCCATGATTATCTGTTGCATCACATGTGCAAAATGAGAACAAGTGTAATCAGGAAGCAAGATCACTGACTTCCTGGTTCAGAAAAATTGTTTTCATTGAATTGGTTGATTTACCTCAAACTTTTCTACAAATTCACACATTCTTTGTGAAACATTTTCATTCTAAATCTTCATCAGCTTTCAACTGCTATGGTTTTCCAAAGAGTTCTTTTTAAAACTTTATAAACCATTCTCCACACATGCTTGCACCTACTGCATTACTATCAGTAAACCAGTGCAGAGATTCTGTTACATGAAGAGTAAACAGTTTCAAATATGCATTTGATATTCACCCAAAGAAAGTAAAAAGATAATTTTCTTGCAATCTATTAAAGAGGATGTTTTCACAAGTAATAAAGAAATAAAGACACTTCTAAAACTTCCCTAACATTAGGCAAAAGATGAGATTGGAATTATAGAGAGATTTGTTTGGTATATGGCCAATAAATGTGAAAAATTATAGCCAATTTTCAAATGACATAAATTCAAGAGAGTTACTTAAATTTTCAGCACCAAATCTAATTCATATAATTTTAAATATATTTAATTTTAACAATACTTGTCAATTTATGTCTCCACACTGCCTACATCCTAAAATAAAAATGATTGTTGGAGAATAGTTATTTCCTTTTAACCAATACAGTTGATATCGCCACTCATAACATACATGATTATGGTCATCTGCAACTTCTCTTTTGTTGTTCTCTTTGTTTTTATCATACGTGTTCCTCTATCCGTTTACTGAGACTTCTCTGGCTTTCAATGTGCCATGTTAGTATCAAATTCTCCAAAACTTCTCACCTCATTAATTATCCAAAAAATCCCACCTGTTCCTTTCTGATTGCGAGAAACGGGTTTTTTGTAGTTATTCTCCTTAAAACTTCTTCATTTGTCACATGTTCAAATCCATTCTATTCTTGCCATTTGTCCACATTTCACTTGCTTCAAATTTGTGAGGAAATTGCTTAGCCATTCACTGCTATATAGGAAATTAAGAATTACTTAACAGTCCAGCGCTTTTTTCCTAATTTCATTTTTCAATCCTTTTATATCTTGCTCAGTTTCAGAAAAAGTATCTTTTATAAATTGCACCTTCAGTTTTCGGTGTCGCACTTCTCCACTTTCCTAATCAGATTGGAAAATTTCTACACCTGCTTGATTTTGACTTACTCAATGTGTAACTCCCATTTTTTGCCCACAACTGTTCCTTCCGTCTTCTTACAACTGATATTTCATCCATTCTTTTTGCCTTTAGTAACTTCTTTGTCTCATAAAATTTTCAGTTTTCATTCTGCAGTATATTTAAATAATTGCTTTAGTAATATTTCATATTTACAATGTGTCCAGTTACGTTTTTACAAATGGTAATACAAGATCAGACTCTGTGATGAATAACTCACCTTGTGGAAGACACAATTGAGAAATAACCTGAAGTAACTCAAACTGTCCGACATCATGAAGGCTGGACATCATCTGAAGGAGGTGCTTTATAGCGGAGGTTGTTTCTGCTTGTAACAAGGCCAGAAGACAAAGTGTCAGATCGATGCAGTTCTGGATCATTAACTGAAAATCAGTTAGAAAAATGGTTAAATTTCTATGCATACACAAACAAAAATGATACATTTAACAAAATATCCTTAATCTTAAAAAATACAAAAATTTAGTGATTACTTTGATAGATACACCATCAATTGTTCTTTTTTAACCAACATTGGAGTGCATCATTCAGTGGCCTCAATTCTGGAAAGCATCATGTTTTCTGGAATTGAGGTTAATTGAATACATTTCTCTTGTTTGAAAAAGGCTTTTTTTAATTAAATCAAAGGAAAAATATTTTCCTTCACACACACACTATATCATAAAATAATAGTCTATTTAGGACATGTAGCATTTCATTTTTTCCTTGGTTATTGAAATTCCAATAAAAGTTTTTAAAAAAACCACATCTTCTGACAGCACAAAAAATAAAATAATTTGTTTTGATATAGGACAAGTGTTACTTCACATAATTTTAGAAGAGAGAAGGATTACAGATTGACAGCTATTTTTTTGTTTTTTGTTATTGTATGCCAGTGACAAAAATTATGATAGACTAGTAATGGGACTGAATATATTGGAGAGTTTGATCACTGCTTTTCCCAAGAGCATTAGTTAGAAAATGTTAGTTTCAACCAGAATTTGAACTTTACCAATTCCTGATTTCCAAGATATAACGGTTCTACTACTTTGAAAACTTTATAAAAACTAATAAAGTGCGGTTTGTCAGATGACAGTATTTTAATGTTGATAAGTGATTTAAGCTATTTTCAATCATCAGATTTTGTCATTTCTGATACTTCAAGTTGCCCCATCAGCATATAAATTTAAGTGGACATATATCAACATTGGGAAAGTTAACTCAATTACTTAACTTTTGAACAGAGTTTTGGAAGGATTTTTTATAATGATGGATTTATATTTGGAAGAATTTTAATTACAGTTTTAATTTTTCTGCAAACAATCAATCATGATGTAAATTTTGAATGACAAAAGTTGGCATTTAAAACAGTTTAAACCTATTTTAAACCCGCAAAAGTAATTTTTATTTTATTTTTTTTACAATTAACTTTATGCTATTATTGTAATTAATGCCAAAATTAAAACTAAAAGAGTAAAATTATTGCAAAATATTTATGATCATTTCTACAATTTATGTTTATGGTTCATACTGGGTTGAAATACCATTTTATGCAGATTTGTTTTAAGGTGATGTGGATAAAATATGAAAGTATACCTGATCTACATTGAGAGATAATAAAAATTAGTGTAACACGTTTTATGTATTCCAAAATAATGCACAATGAGGTATAAACAAAAACTTCAAATTCTTGAGGTCCTCTATATCAAAAACAAGCAACCAAACTGAACAAAATTTACTACAATGTTTTAAGCAATGGAAACTTGGGGATGTCATTACGGCCACATGAGTTAGTATATGTGTGTATATATGTTTATATTTGTGTATTGCTGTGTGTATATATGTGGGTATATATGTATGTATGTATGTGTACTTGTTATCATGAAGATATATACGTATGTATATGTTTATGTATTTATGTGTGTATATATATATATGTGTGTGTAAAGAAAAATCATTATATATATATATATATATATATATATGTGTGTGTGTGTGTGTGTGTATATATATATATATATATATATATATATATATATATATATATATGAGGTGGACATCGAAGTTACCTATGGGTGTTGACTTTGATGTCCGATTTTATATTTACATACACTATTTTAATATATTAAATAATATTATTTTTAATCATTTTTATTTTTGTATATTTGCTCGCTTAAGTTATATTTCAATAAGTGGTTAGCATTTGTTTAATGACACTTTCAGTCTTAAATATTTATTGGTTGTGGTATCCGATTGTCTGGGTCAATGTCTGTGGATGTGTGTGCATGTATTTATAGGTGTCTATGTGTATGGAAAGTGCATTCACTTTTAATTGTGTATGTATGTACGTGTGTGTTGGTTTCCCTCCCCCACCACTTCCTTTTTTTTTTTTTTTTTTTTCTTCATGAAGGACCATGGAGATGTTCTGTCTCATCTCTTTTTGTGTGTGTGTGTATATATATATATATATATATATAAATATGTCTGGGTGCTTATATATTATAATCTTATTGTGTTTGTTTTACGCGTGAGTTTAGGACCCCATTCACACACTCTTAGGATTAAAATGTATACATATTGTCAAAGGACCGGATATAAAATTAGCTAAAGTAACTTCAATGAAGAAATAAATTGAATAACATATATATTTCTTCTTTTCTCCTCAGTAATTTTATAGTTGTAAACTTAATAGGGATTAAATTTTGATTTTGAAATTAGCAGTTTTTAATTTTAATATTAAATTTTATCATATAATTTAGTAATTATTGGTTAGAATAAATTCTTTTTTAATACTACCCATATTTTAAACATCTGAATAGATATTATAACATGACTTCGTTGTCAAGTTTTTTGAATTTTCCTATACTTATATTTTGATTGGTCCATCTAGCCTTTGTAACAACGTTTTCCCCTTGCGAAGGATTGCTAATTAATTTGAAACTTTTAAAACCATTTATTTTACATTCAACATCATCACTTGATAAGACACCGAGGGTGTTGAATCAAAATGGCTATTTTTGTAGTGATTTTATAACATATTTATGTTATTAATTTTTTTTTTAAATAAATAATTATATATATATATATATATATATATATATAAGGAGTGCACTGATTAATCATTTTTTTAATGAATAATCAATTTCCATAGTCAGCTATCATTGTTTATTGCATCACAGAAATTTCATCCTTGGCTTAATAATCATCAGTTATTTTAAATATGGAATGAATTTAGATACTTTCATAGAGTTTCATTTTTGTTTGTTTTTTTTTTTCTTTCTAATCTTTATTGAGAATATTATATCATCTGCATAATCAGTTTTTTTACTTGGAACAGTTGGCTATTATGATAATGACACTGCTATCTGACATAGTCAATGCAAGGGAGATAACTATAAAGCCAAAAGTAACATATCACAGGGTGTTAAAATAGTAAGCTTTATATATGAGAAGTGCTGAAAGGTTTTCAGTCCAACAAGGAAGGTGATTAAAAATTAAAAAAAAAAAAAAATTCCGTTCAGTCATTTGGTTAGATTCAAGATGTTTTAAGCATATTCCTTTATACCCTGTTGCTGCAATAACACACAGATGACAGTGTTTCTGCAAGCCCTATAAATTGCAGCAGGCAAGTTAATATTTTAAGTTTAAAAAAAATCTCACCGATACAAGGACTCAACCCCAACCTCACAAAATACTAAATTTTACTTCAAAGTAGTAAACAAAAAGAACAGGTTTCTAAAAATTTACTATGCATCACTTGTGATAACTCCTCAAGGTTGCCACAATATATTTTCTATTTAAAACAGAGAGAATATATAAAGGAACATAAATTATATTTATATGAATACTCCACCCGTTGTTTTCGACAATATAAGAATACTCCACCCTTTGTTTTCGACAATATATGAATACTCCACCCTTTGTTTTCGACAATATATGAATACTCCACCCTTTGTTTTCGACAATATATGAATACTCCACCCTTTGTTTTCAACAATAAATCTGAATAAAGCAGGTGGAAACAGAGTTGGGGTGGTTCCACCTAAATGACAGGTTTCACTGATTTACATGCCAGACTCTAACTTCTATGTCACAATATTATGGTAATTTATTTCTTACCTGGTCAGTTTTAAGCATGTTCTGCCTATTTGAGATGAGAGTGTTCAGTGTGCTATACATTTCTTCAATGTTACTGTTGCTGCTCAGGTCAACATTCATGCAACTGTGCCACATTCGCAAAACATAATTCAGAAATGTATGATTGTTGATCAAGAATGGTTTCCAAGGGCACAATGGATCCATATCACAACTGTCAAGAATGAAATCTGATAAAAAGAAAATATTCATTGCAAATTAGTAATAAGAAAATAGAAAACAAAGAATAACACAATTTACAGAACCAACATATTTTCAGGTTTTGTTGGAAACTCACTAAGAATCAATTGTTTAGCACAATGATTAGAAGATTATAAGTTGAAAAGCCCAAAGTCCCACATTCCAAAGCTGTTTGATAACTGTTGCTACATTTACCATACTTCGGAAAAGAAAACTGATATGAAAGCAAGGACAAAAGACTCCTCAGTGATCAAGTGTCATACAACACTTTCTGCAACAACCAGAGCGGTTTTCTAATAAAACCCTGCTCAGATGATATGACCTTGCTTTCAGGTTTGGTTTGGTTGGTTGGGTCTTATGGCATATCAACCACTGTAGGTCATTTAATACCAAATTTAGTTTATATGTATATATTAAATATATAGGCATTGTAAACGTCTATAAGTTACATATGTTAGAGCTTATTTGCTTGCACACTGCAAAATAATTCCAGGTATTACTGTCTAGGACAAGGATTTCCATTTAGTATAGACAATTTGTTTGCACAATGTTAAAAGGTAGTATATATTAACTACACATCAGACTACATCCTTGATAAAAGACCAATTCTTTTCAGGAAGTTTATTATATGACTTGGATCAATTTTTGTAAATAGTTCCTTTGTACTCTTAATGTTGTAGAACTTTTTTCGAATGTGTGTAAGGTTTGTGCATTCTATCAGTATATGTTTTACTGCGTATTGGTTTCCACAGGGACATTTAGGAGGAGGCTCCTTTCTAATATGAAGAGGTGAGTCAGTCTAGTATGTCCAATGCATAGCCGAGTAAGGGTGGATTCTTCTCTTGTATTATTAAGATTCAGTTTCCTTTCTTTTAAAGTGGGTTCTATTTGGTAGAGCTTATTGTGGGTATTTTTGTCCCATAGTTGTTGCCATTTTTGAATCATTATTTTCCTGATTTTGTGTTTTAGGTCCATATATGGGATTTTGGAGTTCTGGTTGGATGTCATGTTAAGTGCAGTTTTTGCAAAGGAATCAGCTTTCTCATTTCCCTGAATTCCAGCATGACTTGAGATCCAACAAAATATCACCTTTTTATGTCTTATGGAGTTAATTTTGCTTAAAAGTTTGACAATTAAAGGGTTATTCAGTTTTGTATTTTTTATAGATTGTAGGACAGAGATGGAGTCGGTATGGATGATGAATTTTTTTAAGTTACTTGCACAATCTTAAGTGCTAATTTTATTGCATAGATTTCTGCAGTAAATATGGAGGCTTCCTTTATGAGGCATTTTTTCATCATTTCCTTATTGAAAATTGCTCCACATCCGGTCCTATTGTTGTCTTTGGAGCCGTCTGTGTAAATGTGCGAGAAGTTTGTGTATTTTCCCTGAATATTGAAGAGTTTTTCTTGGTAGGTTAATGGGTGGGTTTTATTTTTAGGGAGCTTGTTTAAATCAAGAATAATCACATGCTGTTTAAGTAGCCAGGGTGGTAAGCTTAGTTGAACGGTATCATGGATGTTTGTGATTGGAATATCCATGTTTTCCACTATGGGTTTCATACGGAGACCAAAACTTTACTTTTTGATCAAATAGTTTTTGGTGTTAGGAGTTGAAAATGCAGTTATAGGCTGGATTGGTTGGTTGTGATTTAATTTTACTGTAGTACTGTATACCTAATTTTTGGAATCTAAGTTTTAGTGGTGGTTCGTAGGATTCAGAATAAAGGCTTTCCACTGGGGATGTGTGAAATGCCCCTAAAACAAATCTTAATCCTTCATGGTGGACTGTATTTAGTGTTTTCAGGTAAGATTTTTTGGTTGCCCCATATATGTAGCAGTCATAATCAAGTTTTGATCGGATTAATGTTCTATATAGTTTTAATAGGGTTTGCTGATCTGCACCCCAATCTTTGTGGGCTATTACACAAAGTAGTTTTAGGGTTTTGTTGCATTTCCCTTTCAGATATTGTATATGTAGAATAAAAGTTAGTTTTTTTGTCAAAAATAACTCCTAGGAATTTATACTGGTCAACTACCAGAATTTCTGTTCTGTCTAGCTTCAGTGTTGGGTTGTTATGCATTTTCCTTAATTGACAAAAGTGCATGCATTGTGTTTTTGTTTTAGAGATCTTGAAGCCGTTTATGATAGCCCATTTGTTTATTTTGTTAATGCCCTGTTGATGCTCTACTGTATGCATGTATCTGGATGTAGAAGTGATACAGAAGTCATCAACATAGAAATAGTTATCAACTCCAGGATTCAGGCAAAATTGGTAATGCTATTAATTTTGATGTTGAAGAGGGTTACCGACAGTATACTCTCCTGAGGGACACCCTCTTCTTGATTTTGAATGTCTGACAGGGTAGAACCAATTCGGACTTGGAATTTCCTGTCCGAAAGAAAAGATTTTATGAAGTTTGGTAGTCTGCCTTTCAATCCCATGTCATGTATGTCTTTCATGATCCCATACCTCCAAGTGGTCTCATATGCCTCCAAGTGGTCTCGTATGCCTCCAAGTGGTCTCGTATGCCTTTTCCAGATTGAAAAAAAATGGCTAGAAAGTGTTTCTTTTGTATGTTTACCTCCCTTATGGAGGTTTTCAATCTGGTCATATGATCCATTGTAGATCTTTGGTTTCTGAAGCCACATTGGGAGTTGGTGAAGAGATTATTCAATTCAATGTACCAAACTAACCTTTTATTCACCATATGTTCCATAGTTTTGCACAGACAACTAGTCAGTGCTATTGGACAATAATTTGTTGGATAAAGATTGATTTTCCCTGGTTTATGTAAGGGCTAGTTTCCATGATTCTGGGATATTACTATTTTCCCAGATGTAATTAAATGTATTTAATAGGTAGTCTAATGATTTTGGAGGTAGCTGCTTAAGAAATTCATAATCAATTTCATCTGGGCCGACTGCAGTGTTATGAGATTTTTGTATGGCTTCTTTTAATTCTGGTAATGTGAAGAATCCATTATAGTTTTCAGTGTTGTCTGAAGTGAAATTTAGCTTCTGTTTTTCTATTTTGCCTTTGTAGTTGTAAAATTCTGTGTTAATGTTGTTAGAGAAGGAATTTGCCGAGAAGGTCTCAGCTAGTGTATCGGCAATATCTTTAATATTTGTGACCACATCATTATTTTTAATAAGGTGTTTGATTGTAGTAGGTTGGTTTTTCCCAGCAATTTTTCAGATCATTTTCCATATTGTGCTAGTTTTGGTAGAGGAATTAATTTAATTTACATAGTTTTGCCAGCTAGTCTTTTTGGCCAGGTTAATTGTTTCCCAGGTTTTTGCTCTGAGCAATTTGAATGCATTTAGGTTCCTGGTAGAGGGTTCTTTATTGAATTTGTGGAGGGCAGCATTATGCAGTTGGATTGCTATTTTGCATTCATTATTAAACCAGGGTGTGTTGCGCCTGTTTGATGGAGAAGTTTTTGGTATGGTTTCATTTGCTATTTCAATTAGTGTTTGTGTAAAGTGTTTTATTGGGTCTAAACTTTTTGAATTTTGGACCAGTCTTGTATTGCACATTGTTTTAACTTGTTGCCAGTTGGACTTATTTTTTTTCCAGCAGGGAGGTCTGTTATTATCCCTGATAGGTTGAGTAATTTCTATTATAATGGGGAAATGGTCACTGCCGCAATGATCATCATGAACCTTCCACATATAACCCATATAGCTTGAAGGATCTGATAGGGAGATGTCAATAGCAGAATAGGAGCTGGTATATGGATTGAGATATGTTGGAGATTTATCATTTAAGATGCAGAGGTTATTGCTATTGATTATTTTTTTCCAGATCCTTACCCTTTTGGTTAGTTTTCAGACCTCCCCATATGGTACTATGACTGTTAAGGTCACCTAATAATAGGTGGGGTTTAGGAATTTGTCTTATTAACTTGTTAAATCTAATAACATTAATAGGCTCATGTGGTGGAATATAGATAGAACAGATATTTACTGTTTTTTGCAATGTTGCTTTGACAGCAATTATTTGGAGTTCACTGTCTACGGTTATTTGGTGTTGAGGTATGTCTTTCCTAACGAGGATCGATACACCTCCAGAAGCTCTTGTGTAAGTGATTGCATGAATTGTAATTTTTAATTTTTAAGCTGGTTGATGTCCTTGAGGAACGTTTCTTGAAGGCATACAACTTTGGGGTTATATTTATCGAGGAGTATTCTTCATAGTTGGCTCTATTTCCTCTACAGTGGGATTGGATTATTTGCAGTTTTGTTAGGTTAAATTAGATTTATTGTTTTTCCTAGATTTGTTTATATTGCTTGGCTCTTCCATCTCCATTCTTTCTATCGAGTTAAATCTATTTTTGGTATCAACCTTTGATGTTGATGATTCTGTAGATTGGCTTATTAAGTTCGACAACTTTAAATGTTCCTGTGAGGATGAAGTTGGAGTATTGTCTATTTTGGATTGTGGGGAACGTTCTGCCTTATCATTGTTTGGTTCAGGGTTTAATGTTTGATTTTTCCCAAGATTGTAAATTTCATAAGTAGAAGGACGGCTTGATGATTTCTGCAACTTTTGTTTCTTAGAAGTGGTTTGTGTTTGTACTGTTGTTTTAGTGGAAGATTTTCTTTGGTCTGCAGGATTACTTTGAGTAGGTGGTGTTTCTGAAGCTGTAATTGTATTATTTTTGTCAAGTTCACACAAGGCTTTTATCTTATTAATAAAATTGTCCCAGTCACCCAAATCCAGCTGAATTAATGTTTTGACAAATTCTTCATATTTTTTCTGTTGATTTTTTTCTTGATGGACTACTTGGGAATACATGGTAGTGTTAGATCCTACTACCATCTTCCATGCTTCTTGGTAAGGTATGTTATTTTTGTGCCTTATTGATAGAATTTCCTTTTCTCTTCTCCAACTGTCGCAAGACCAGATGGTCACCAGTACAGTTAGCACATTTATTGGGAAATTCACATTCATTCATGTAATGGTCAGGATCTTTTCGGCCACATTTCCCCACACACATCTCGTCCTCTACAAGTGTCTTCAGGATGCCCATATTTTTGACATTTATAACATCTCAGAGGGTTAGGCACAAACTGCTAGACCCTCTCTATGGTATAGCTTATTTTAATTTTCTCAGGTCAGTGAGTTAAATGTCATTATATAGGTATTTGTTTCTATCGTTTTAACTTCATTTTTTGTTGAAATTCGTTTAACATCAATGACATCTTGTTTTTTAAACTTTCTTAATTTCTTCTATTGTACAATAGAGATAGATCTTTGCTTCTCACAACCCCCTCACTTATGTTCAGGGATTTGTGAGGGTATGTTTTTAATGGAACATTGTGGAACAGTCATTTTGAGTAGGAATATCTGCAGGTTTCTTCTTTTCCACTTCGACGAGTAGTGTCCCGTTTTTCAATTTCTTGACAGTTAAAAGTGTGAAGTTGCCTGATATCACCTTTTCTATTATAAAGGGAGATTAATTTGATCGGTGAGCTACATGACTCTATAATAACAATTCTCGGAAAGGATGATTCCACTTCATTATCTGAAGAAGAATCAGATTCTATATAGTTGCGTTTAAGGTTTTTATTTGAAGAGGAAGCCATAAGTGTTTTGATATTTTTCGCTGGTCCCATGCTCCTCCACCCACCACAGAGTCCAACTTATGTTGGGGATAAATCAAAGGGGAAACCCATTCACCTTGGCTGAGATGGGGATACAAAACCAGTATACTCTTGCCAAGAGTATGATTCTGAACCTCTATCAAATGCACAACAGTTTAATGTTAGTCAAAAGCCATATCTCTCGACATAATTGACCCTCATCCCCCGCCTTCTAGCATACAGAGGGTTGGGAATAGTTCCACAAGAGCAGATCGATAGTTCTACATGAGCCAACTGTATAACATGATTGGGAGAAAATAAAAACAAATATATGTGCTAGGGTACATCAGGACCAGCAAATTGATCAGATCAGGCCTCTCTGACCGCCCGTCTAGCCCAGATAAAGGCCAAAGTGGAGTGTTGTAGTGCCATGGCTGCTTTTTCCCGGGTCATGGATTGCTCAGCCACCAGGATCTCATCTCCAGACATTATGGGTTGCCACCCACAGCCAACAGGTGGCCCTATTGAGAAGCTTTTACTCTTTGCAGGGAGGCAGTCGACATATTCAGACACCCTGCCAACAGGGAGAAGGGCCTATTTAACCTATAGGTGGGACCCTAAACAGGCAGTGTATTGACCCCAGTTTGGGGGTTAACTATTTGCCCATAGCTGGGGCCCTAAAAGGTGCTAGCACCCCAGGTCAGAGTGGACCTGGGAACAACAGCAATTAAGAGGTGGTTCCATGCTTCTCACAACCTCCCAATCAGAGGCCTTACTGCTGGATGCAGTTTACGGTCATACCCAGGACCCTGGCTTTCAGGGTCACCAGCATTATCACCACTAATCTTGGGTACCCCTACAGTACCTTACACTAGTAGGAGGTTTTGTTGACTCTTGCTCACATTGTGTAAGAGTACCAAGTCAAGTCTCTGCTCCAATCTTGAAGTTGATCTGCTGTGATATCAACTAGAGATTAGGCAAAGGTTGAAGTGAAAATGACACCCTGGCCTCTGATTATAAAAAGATAAGCATTGTTTGTAAAGCCAATATTTATAACTCTGACATAGAAAAAAAACATTCATTCATATCCTTATTAAGTATGCAGTTCAGAAAAAGTCAATGATCAAATAAACAAGGAAAATGAACTAAAGGAATAATTTGTATAATTAATGAAAAAGTAAAAGAAAACACAGCTGGTGGATGATCAGAGCTGTATAACAAAACTCTGCTTCAAGTGTCCATCTGCTGAATATTTAAGCTTGCTTGAGTGACTGAGTAATTTGCCTTACTCCCAATTTTTCTCTTTTTTCTCCCTCTCTTTCTTTCTATGCCTAATATAAGTCAGGCTTTCTGCAGGCTGTTAATTTTATCATGGGGGTGCATCAGAAACTGATCAGCTCTGATGGGGTCAACTTGGTGAGGGTAGCATGATGTTTGAAAGACCTGAAACTGCCCAATGATCCTTTTCAGAACATCACTGACAACACACTCTAGTGCTAAAGAGAGTATATTCAAAGTAGTATGTGCATGTGCGCGCACACACACACACACACACACACACACTCAGAGAGGACCTGGGCTACAATGGGATTTGCTTTTTGAGTTTGAGATATTTTTATCAATGGATGTTAAAGGGGTCTGGATGTACCTATTGATGTTCTTAATTCTATTGATGTTTTAAAAGGGTGCTGAAAATTTAATGACTCAACTCACTTTCCAAAATCTGACCAAATGACTAATCAACAAAATTTTCTTTTGACTATTTCTTAGTCAACTTTTTAGCATTTCCATGTATAACTATAAAACTGACTATAAGTTTATTGATATGATATCACTATTAAGCAACTGTTGTGTAATGTACATATAAGGCCAGGAATGCCCATCATGAGTGCAAAGCAGCTGCAAGTCCATTACTATGCAGTCCACCACATCAATATAACACCCTTAGTACATTGGACATCTTATAATGGCCATAAATATGAGTCATTGCAATTTGAAGACTCTTTCTATATATATATATATATATATATATATATATATATATATATATATAGTTTATGAAAAACTAGGTAATCCATATGGGTAAACCTAAGGAGGATATATATATATATATATATATATATATATATATATATATGTGTGTGTGTGTGTGTGTGTGTGTGTTTGTTCTTGGCCCAGTCATGACATTTGTCGTGGAGGTAATGGAAATATTTGTGTGTGCGTGTATACCCACACCTATACACTGAATCTTCTTGAAATAAAGATATGGATATGATTGCATAATATGCTAATTGAAATGTTAATTTATTCTTGACACTCACAAATAATTACTTTTCATTTTTTTATAAACCTGGTGAACAAGATACTTTCCAGAAACAAAAAAGAAATATCTGATTTCCCTTTGTGTATTGAGTTTAAATCATTTTTCTTTTCAAAAGATTTTTTCAAATAACAACATAAAACAAGGCAAAAATTGTTAAAAGCCAAACAACAAATGAAAGATGTAAATACATGCCAGGAAGCTGGGTTTTTCCATTGTCTGAAGAAGCAGTTTTTATTTCAGGAATCACAAACTCAGGATTATCTTTTACATAAGCAGCATTTGGCATCAGAGATGCTAATACTGACATCATTAATTCATGCAGGCTGGTGACAAGTGTAAAAACCTGAAATTGTCAAAAAATAAAAATTTTATTCAGTTGTTAAAAACAAAGATTAAAATAAAATAGTTTTAAAGTCTGACTTAAATTATTAGAAACTGAAGTGAGATTTTTTTTATCCTGTCTACTTTAAAATAATTACTAAACAGATACATGTAAAGCAGACTTTTCAATAATATTTTACAAGTTAAAAAAAAAAATGTATTGACAATTACAGGAGTTCTACTTTTCAGGAGTTAATTCATGGCAATCTTGCTTTCTTATGTTCTTATTTATTTACTGACATATCTCCAAAATATCAATGCTAAATACAATTTATGTATTTGTAGATGATGGATTTTTTTTATTACAAATCCATTCAGGATCTCTTCTTGATTAGAATTTTAGGCTTCCAGTACAAGATAATATTGTATCTTTATACTCAAATGTTGATCTGTTATTCTAGAAAAAAATATTTTTACCCAAAAAGTCTATCTTCCCTAATCTTGGACAATTATTGAAGGACTAACCAGCCTTTTAAACAAGAATGAAGGAAAATGACAAATCTGTTTTTGCCAAAATTCAATCTTAATTATGGTTTAAGATTGAATGCAAGTCAATTCAAAATTTTTTAATTTACTTGAAATTAGGAATTGTATTAATTATTGCCTAGTATCCATATTTTTGTGTTTTTATTAAAATATTCTGATGCATTCACTGGCTGCCTTCAATTTGTACACAAAATCTGATAATATTTAAGGATAAAAAATAAATAAGATTTTTGTATTTCTGAGAAAGTACTGACATTATTACTTACTAATTTTTCATTTTGCTGTAATCTTTTTGCTTTTATTGTGATTCTACAACTTTTAAGCAAGCAGTACCGATTAGAAATAATGAAGTTGTTTCTGGTTAGATTCGAACTTACATCCCTTACCCTTAGAATTGCAGAGGTTTTAATTACAATCTGTGTAACTTACTTAAAAATCAGAGCCTGTCAGAGTTGTTATAAAACAAGGAATGTAATAAATTTGGGTATGTAATACCCAACAGAGTTATAAGTTACTGACATTTGGAAAAACATTCATGAAGGTATGTTTTGAAAATAATAACCAATAATGCATTTTGCCTACATGGCTTCATCAAATGGATAATGAAAAATGTGTTGTCTGTGTATGCATTTGTGTGGGTTTAAAATAAATAAAAACACACAAATGCATAAATACATACACAACGCATTTTTTTGCTATCCATCTGATGAAGCCATATAATAGGTGAAATGCATTATTGGATATTATTTTCAAAACATACTTTCATGAATGTTTTTCCAAATGTCAGTAACTTAAAATAAGGAATACAAATAAGATGAAACAAATACTTGTACAAATTAATAATAATGAGAATATTTGTCTTAATAATGAAGTAATAATTTATTTTTATAGAATATTTAATATAACGAATGACTGTATTTTACACACCATTTCTTCTTATTTTTATGAAAATCTTTTTTTCCTTTAAAGCAGTTCATAAAATTTTCTCAACTTTTTGTTTCTTCTTAGTGTTAAATTTTTGTTTTTTAACAAAACAAAATAATAAAAAATTGACATTGATTTATTTTAATAAGTAATGTAAAAAAATTATTTAAAAACTGCATCCATTTTTCTTAAAAGAAAATAAAAAAATAAACACACTTCAGTATGTTTTTTGTTTGCTTATAAAAGTAATCAAAATTCAATAGTTACCTCCCTTAGAATAAGGATGCACAAAACTAAACTTAATTACAAAAAAATATAAAAAACAACCCTGCATTAGTAACATTTCTCAATATTTTTTTATTTTTATTTGATAAAATATTTCAAAACTAAAGTATTTTTTCTTTTCAAGATTTATATTCTAAAGATAGCCATCAATCATTTAAATTTGATAAAGCTTTGGCAAGAGAAATTAACTAATAAAAATAAAAATGAAAAATTTATTTTTTATGTAGATTTTATTTTTCTTTACAACATTTGAAGTTTATATTTTTTTATCTGAAAAAAAATATTTTTCTTTTGAATTCAATGGACAATTTCTTTGAAGTAAATTAGAAAATTGGTTTTTCTGAGATAATTAACAAAAATATTATGGAAGCAAATTAAGGCAACAAATTATTCCCATCACAGCAGATAAACTTTTATAATTTAAAAAATAATGTGCCTGTCGGGGTCAAGAGTTAATCTTTTATTTAGTTGCACAAAAAAAAAATTAACCCTTAATCCCACTGGCACATTAGTTTTGTGAAAAAGTGAAGACATTTTTCTGCAAAAATGATTGTTTTTATTTCTTAATATGAAAATTGAAATGTTTAACAGAAATATTTTAATCAAAATTGTTGATATCAAAAGATTAAAGTTTTAAAAAAATGAGAAAAAAACAGAAATGCTTGACAAAGTTAAATAACGTTGATGTGTTTTTACAGAAGACATACTTATATACATTGTCCGCCATTACCTAAAAGTTGAAATATCTTCCATATAAAAATTTAAATGGATGAAGATCACAGAAGAAAAAAAAAAGCAAACTATATAAGGTGTGTCCAGAAAATATTTTACCAGTTAATATTAATGAAAAAATAGCCTACCTAGGGAAATGACACTTTAGTTTTCTTCAAAGTATTCCTCTTGTAAGCTTTTCCCTTTCTATTTTCAAAACAGTTTGCAAATTCCTTTCAGGATTTCCATCAATTGCTTTATCCCATTATTATCAAAAGCATTTCAATAGCATTTTAGCTTTCGGAAAAGTCAAATGTCACTGTGAGACAAATTTTGATTGTAGGGTGGGTGACAGAAAACCTGAATGATGTAATATTTTAATGAGATATAAAGAATCTCTTTGTTCAGTCACTGTGAATGTGATGGTGATACAATACACAAGTTCTCTCAATAGCATTTCACTGCTGGCTGAGTAACCTCACAGAAGAGTGTTTATGTATGTACAGTAAGGTCCTCTTTTCATTGGTTACCAAATTAAATCAAAGTCATGCAACTGAGTGTTGAGAGATTGATATTTTATAGACAGACTTTGTATGTATATTTCTTCAAATGCAACATATCATCAAATACAGCACATTGTGATGTGCAATATTTTGAAGATTAAAGCATGGATTTTAATGATTCCTTGTGCTGCAACCAAGTGTTTTTCCCTAAAATGAATACAAACTTGTAGACATCCTTATTGAAAGAATTGTAGACAACAAAATATTAGGTTAAAATAAGTTGAAAGCTCTGTGGAAAGCAGTGAAAAAAAAAAACATTCTGATTGCTGTTTTATGGTCAAATACATTTTAGAGCTCCTTAACAAAAAATTACATGGTTGTGTAATAAGACACTACTTACTTAAGGTTGGCTGTTATAAAGGTTTTGCCATTATAAGCTTAAAGTACTTTCAAAATAGTGATAAGACAATTCATACAATAAACAACATAGACAACTTTTAGCAGTATTCATTAGGATTTCCCTCTATAGAATTTGACATTTGTTAGGATCCCCTCTATAGAATTTGACATTTGTTAGGATCCCCTCTATAGAACTTGACATTCTCATTATACACTGATTTATTGAAAATATCATCTTCCTCTTGTTGTTTTTATATTCACAATACCCTTCATGCTTCCTCTGCTGCAGATTACATTCAGTAATGTTTTTGGAATTTTTAACCCTTCATAGTGCAAGAATAGACACCTGAAGAAGATCAGAGAGTAAAAGGGCTGATGAGATGAGGAAATAAATCAGTGAATAATGATAATTCCTAATCTTAGAAATTCAGACAGAAAAAATTGACATTTTCAATAATTGATCAACTGTAAACTTGAACTTCAAATAGAAATGTTGAGATGATCTCTTTCAGTATTTATAACTGGATGTATGAAATTGTGTATCTTTTCATTTAAATTTTGAGTATGGCTTTTTCAAAATTTATATACAAAAAAGATTAAAAAAAAAACAAAATAAAGAACAAGAGAAAAAACTAGTTTGAAATGAAAAAACAAAAATGCCCCAACAAAGAAATATTCTGATTTTAAAATAACAGTCTTACCTTAAGATTATGATGTTCTTGTGTAAAGTTGTAAATTTCTTGATATTGCATCTTCTGCAAATATTGACAGATAACCTTATGTGCTAGCAAAAATCCATTTTGCTTTTCTGAAGCAATCAAACTTATGTGGGCAGCTGTACGCAGACAGATGGGGTCATTACGTTTACTAAGGCATCGGCTTGCATCTTTTACCTGCTTAATTGCAAGAAAACTGGGAAAAAAACAAAGAAAAATAAAATATTTTAAGTTAAAATATTACCAGTGAATAAATGGAAGTACAGATTTATTGATGAATAAAAAAAAACATTTTACAAATGTTAATATTCTTGGTCTAATATCTTTAACAAATAGTGTATTAAAATAAGTTGGAGTGGGTGCAGATGTCAGGTAAAAATCTAAATTTTGTTGCAAAACTTTATTTTCTTGTTTATGATCAATACTTCCTGAATATTAAATATTTTATTAAGCCTTAAATGATGAGATTTTAAAAATTGTTTGATGATACAGAAAAAGGTGACACAAAAAATTATATAAAAATACATTGCATTTTATAGACGTGAATTATTCTGAACAAATTTCATTTAATTTCATTATATATTTTGAAGCAAATATAGGAAATCTTCATTCATGCTGTATATTTGTATTAATTTAAATTGTTGGGAATCTAAATATTACATTTGAGGTTTGTGTTGTTAGAGAGAAGACAGCTGAATCTTTATATAAAGATTTACTGGTTGATTTTATTTCTGAAAATTAGCAACTAAATTTTTGACTTTTACCTGAGCTTGAACACTGCTCTTTGACACCATTAGGATATATACAATAAGATGAGCTCAGTACAAGACTTAATTGAAAGAAGATGGAATGCATGGTTGTGTGCAAATTAGACAACTTAAAATGTGGATTACACATTGGGGACATCAAAATCAAGTAGGTACAGAAATCCAACTGAGTCATGTAATAATATACTGATATATCAAAAATATTAGGGTACATGCCTGCCTAGTGTCATAGAAGACAACCTTTAGTCCAGGAATGAGCAGCAACACAACATAGCATCAATTCCATAAATGATCAGAAGATTTCAATAGTTGTCAGCAGCCCCCAATCTTCCCCACATTCTATAAATGCTTGATTAGGCAATTGTTGTGGTCACACCATTAGTAGAAAATCTCTAGAATGTTCCACAAACCAATTTTTGCCAACTTGGATCTGATGATAATGTTATTTTGGGGTAGATAGAGTTGACAAATAGATACAAATGGTCACAAACCAATAAAATGTAGAGCTCACTGCTCACTTTGCATTTAAAGTCCCGTTATTTACATATTCTTGCCATGAGCAGCCTATATATATATATATATATATATATATATATATATATATATATATATATAGAGAGAGAGAGAGAGAGAGAGAGAGAATAGTAGATATAGACAGTTTCAGGTTTTCAGCAACAGCCACTATGTAATGTTTCTATGTACACACTATTTCTATCTATAAAATGCTTTTGCACAAAATTGAGCATTCTTCCCTTCTAAATTTAGAAATATATATATATATATATATATATAGATATATAAAATGAAATAGAGTTATACAGTATGTTATATTTATAGGTTAAAGTGCTCAATATCTCAGGGATAAAGCATATGTAAATATAAAAGTGGACACTGAGGTCAACAGAGAGGTGACAGTCATAGCCTGATTTAGCATGAAACAGACTGTCACCTCTATACATATTAATGAATGTTTTTACTTTCATCAATCAATCAAGGTTTTTTTGGTGCTGGTAGGGCTGTGCATATGGGTTCAAATTCCCCCTGGAAACCAGAAAAATTGTTTGAACTGTAGCAAAATAAAATAAAAATCTTAAAGAACATATATTGTTAAATATATCAGACAACGAATGTCTATTATGTTTTATCATGAGCCTTTCCAAGTGTTGTATAATGACTTTAGTTTCAAGAACAAATAAAAACAAAAACTGTCTAATATTTGGATATTTCTTTATTATATTGTTCGTCGATCTAAGCTTTCGGTTCACATGAGCCATCATCAGATGTGGTTATATGGACATTACAACGGTGATGTTGACTATCAAGGATGACATCCTGTTTTGTTTACATAAAAGTTTGCTATGCAATTGGAAAAGCAGACACAGGTTGTAAATTCATAATACGGTTCTATGATATTATACATGGCGCGCTACATGAGACAAAGAAATGTTATCATTAGAAGCATATGTTTAAATGCATTGTAATATGTTGCGACTAGTTCAAAATGTTATGTATTGTGGTTTGCTTTGTTACAATGTAGATGGTCTCTAATATCTTAAGGTTCCTTATATATTATATTTTAAGACATTTTTTATGTTAATACGTTCTTTTTATAGATACAAATATTTAAGTAAATGCTCTGTTTATAATAAACAGTATTAATGACATTTACTGGCCTGAATGTCTGAGAAATTTTCATAAGAAATATGTGTCCTCTGACAGGAATCAAACCTGTATCCTATAAGGAACCATCATATAGCCTGACGTGCTTTACTGATTTAGCCACAGACATCATTTGTTTACATTTGGATATGCACCGAGCAGATATGAATGTACAAGAGAAAATCATGGAGAATTTTAGTTTTACAAAGTCAATTTTACTGTTTTTACAGTAAAATTGACCTTTCTAACTGAAACACTCGTTGGTGGCTAAATCAGTAAAGCACGTCAGGCGGTTCCTTATAGGATACAGGTTCAATTCCTGTCATAGTTTATCATGGCATAAAAAAATAACTCACCCACCTTCACCCTCTGAGCTTACTTTTCTATTTAGTGCAGATCTGACATTTAATTTGTTAATCAAGACATATCCACAAGTCTATTTTTAATTTTGACCTTATGTTTCCCTCTACTCTTTTAACTTTTGGAAAAGAGGTAACACTTTGTTTTTAAATTTCCTTAGAAATCATTAAATCATCAGTTACTTACCAGTGCCTGAAGAAGTGCAATCAAAGTATTGAAACATAAAAGCTTTTCTGTAGTGATTTCAACATGTTTTTATTATAATCTCTTATAATAATAATTATATATATATATATATATATATATATATATATATATATATATATATGTGTGTGTGTGTGTGTGTGTGTGTGTGTGTGTGTGTGTATGATATATACCTCCCCCCTTTATTTACAACTTACATTGCTACTGGAAACCATATCACTAAACATTATTATTTAACTATCCCACTTGAATACAATGTGGTACAAAATTGAATTTCAAGTAGATGTCCGATGTGTACATGGGGGCCAGAGGCCAAAAATATTCCAGTAAGTACTACCTTTTTCGAAGATGCCTCCAGTGTCACAGATTAACCGGAGCCACCTCCCAATATGGAGAGGTACTACTTAGAGGGATTGGCCTCTTGGGATCAGACTTAGTTACTTTTTGTCTTTCTCTTATTTAATCTGCTTTCTGGCTTGCAGTAAATAAAATGTTAGCACCCTCATATCAATAAAGATTTGCCACATGCCCCTTCCTTCCCAAACACTGGAGGGAAATCATTTTGAATTCATTCTATTCCCCAATTTTACATTACTTTCAGTGGAAGTAAATCTTGACATTAACAAAAGAACTTTCTACATAGACACATGCTAAAAAAGAACTTTATATCTGTACATTTGCCCACATACACTCAAGTTAATCATTTCATAACAAAATTTTAATACAGCAAGAAAACAATCAAATATTTTCATTAATAATGAGCATTAATAACTTTGTCTTTTGTCAGAACTAACTGTGTCATGAGCAGCACTCCCATTTTCTACCAAAGAAACTTTATTGAAATATGATTAAACCTTTGCATTTGTAATAATCTGTATGAGGTATTGTTAAAAAGTTGTTGGACTGACCCACATCAAAAAATCTGACCAAACATCAGATTTTTTTTAATTCCTTCTTGGTTGAGAATTTATCAGCACCCCTCATAAAATTACTTAAATATTTCTTTCATTTTATAACATCAAATAATATGCTGTTTAAAAAATTTTAAATTAAAAATAAATTTCTGGTTTAGAAAAAAAAAATAGTAAAAGTAAGAAACTTCCAAGCCATTTAAGTACCTTACCCATTTTCCTTTTTAAACTAAGAATCACTAAAAGTAGACTTACCATTTTGCTGCTTGTTCATAATTTCCTTCTTTGGCAAGTTGTTGTGCCCAAGAATTGTAGAGATCTTCAAAAACAGGGTCAAAGGGTGACAAACGAACTTTGGCAAAAGCTACTGCCTCTCTGGATTTGAAAAGGAGGAGAAAGAAAAATAAGGAAATTTTCAAATGTATTTTCTTTTCAATAGTAACTACATAAAAAAATAAAATAAACTCAGCAAAAGTAACGGCAAATAGAGATTCCATTTAAATGACAACTTTTGCTATTGTCATTCTGTATGTCAAATAAATCATTTGCTTTTTCAATATATGACCATAGATCAGATAGAACGAGCAATAAATTTAGTTAAAATATAAAAATTAATTTCTGCAAGAGTTGCAATTCCATCAAGCATAGAATATCAATTTTAAAAGAAGTTAAAAAAAATTAATCTTTTTTCCAATCTATCTATACATATATAAAAGGCAGAATGTGTGTGTCTGTGTCTGTTTATATGTTTGATCGGATCTCCCCTATATTTTTCAACAGATTTCAACCAAATTTGACACAGTTACTGCTAATGATCCTGCGGAGGTTTTGACGACACTAAAAATTGATTTAAGTCAATATTTAAATCAATATTATTGATTTTTCAATTTTGATTGGACGCACGCGTGTGTAATTATGTGCGTTCACTGCACACAAACAGATATGGGCACTTTTCATGTCACAATTAATAGCGGTAGCATAATTAAAAAAAAATTTGAATTTAAATGCTTATATGGGAATAAAAAAGGACAAGAATGGCCATATTTTGGTTTCAGATGCAAAAGTTATCACAATGAAGGATTTCTGTTGCAGTCGAACTTTGTGCTCCAAAAGCCAATCGGATTAGTGTTATTAGTCACATGTGGCTCGCGCGATGCATAATGCTTGCTACTGATTGGCACATTCATGCTCTGGGTCATGCGAGATCATGTGTGAGCAGGGGGTGTCACGCGTGTGTGCATCAAGTATCCCAAATTGGGTAGAGGTTTCAGGTAGCCTACTTTTATTTCAGGATTTAACACTCATACCATGGTTTTTAAAAAGGATCTTTTAATGTTTCAATGCAGGCATGCATTACTTTCCATGTTTTCTGCATTTGCACAGTAAAGTGAACGTCAAGACCATTTTAAAAGGGATTTATAGAGCTAAATATCAAATTTTACCAGAAATATCAGTAAAAACAATGTGAAACTACTGCTTTTTAGGTGTTTGTAGCACATTTAGGCTACTAAAGCATAGGATTGAATTCAGTGAGCAATCACTAACACATTTCATGCCACTTCATGCCACCACTTTTAAGCCAAGTGGACAGAATCGGCTCCCCCCCAATTGTCCAATTTTTCACATTTGATTGCATTTTTTCATTCAAGGGCACACCGGGGGACTGTTATGGCTTTTCATGACACTTATGTGTAGCAAAATGCACCTACTTGGTATAATTTTACTACTGCGCATCGCTGCCCCAAAAGTTCTTGCACAATTTCATCTGAATTCGTGCTACTTAAATACCTTCATCATCCATCAGTAAATGAAATTAACATTGCTTCAAATTTTGTTTGTAAAAATGCTTGTATTTCCAACTTTTGATGAATAAAACTACCTCATATCTCTGGCTGCTCAAAATTTTCAAAGAAAAATGAAGCTTGAAAATCTCATTTTCTGATTGGCTGACTTTGAGAGACTGTGCTACATCAGTGATGACATAAATCAAAAAGGCAATGCCTATTTTGGGATAAGGAATTACATAGCTTTCATATTTATCAATAAAAAACCCGATACAATAAAGTTGCCAGATACTATTTTGAAACATCATCCACCACTGTGCACTGCTTTGACTAACCCAGCTGGATGTTAACCAATCGCGTCAACAGTTCAAGTTTGCTGTGAGCTCATTGTCATGGATGCAATGTTTAACCTTGGGCTCATCCAATCATATGCACGAGCAGTTCTCTTATGCACACGTCTGCATGTGCATGTACGTCACCTTAGTATGTACGCTTAAGGTCAACCGCCTCTTTATGCCATAACTCACATGCATGTTCACACTTCTGCGATTACTGTCCCACACTTGGCTCACTTCATTTGCTTCTTATGGAAACTGCAAGTTGTTGATTATGTATCCAAACTGTTTTTTTTACTTCTTAGTTATAACTACATCCGTTTCCGCACTTATCGAATTTACTTCACAAATTACCTACTATCATTTTAGCTTTAGTTGAATTTTTTAAACTTCATTATTTTTGTCTTTGATCCCCTTTTGATACAGTTACATACATTTTTGGGATCCCTCTAACCTACCTACATTTAGACTACACATTTTTTGCACTCAAAATACCTACATACCTTTTATTACATTTGCCTTTTTAAAATTGGTTAAAATACTGCCTAAGAGAAGAAAATTTTTTGGATGGTGCATGGCTGCTGCCTCCACTACAAGAGCAGCAAGGCCAAGTGAAACCACAGAGCAAACTTTGTTGTGTCTTTCTCAGATGGCCTCATACTCTGCTGCCCACATCTCCATGGAAAGTACCACTGAACTGACTTCAAAGGCTGGCATCAGTAGCATCAGTTATGTCATTACAACGCACTAGACACTCAACTAAAGAATGTTTAGGACAGAATTCACAGGATGCAATACGTGTTTCTAGGGCCAGGGCTTCCGAGTCCCCAACACAGAAAATCCTTCGGCGTTTAAGGAATGCTAGTGCTACAGCATATTCTAGAGCTTTAGAAAACCCTGAACAAACCACTTTGTGTCGTCTTAGGAATGCTAGGGCTATAGCATCTCACAGGGTTTTGGAATAACCTCAACAAACTGCTATTCATTGTTTAAGAAATGCCAGCGCTACTGCATCTGCCAGAACTTTAGAAAGTCCTGTGCAGACTGCTAATTGTTGTTTGAGGAATTCCAGATATACTGCATCTGCCAGAGCTTCAGAAAGCCCTGGGGTACGTTGAGCATGGCTCAACAACAATGGCCAAATTGCAAGGACAGACGCTCAGCATCATTCAGGCCTCAGTAAAAAGAAGTGGGATAATAAAAGAATAGCAGCATGCAGAGTTATAATATGCATTCTCTGCCGTACACCATAGGTGTGTTTCTCCTCTTACCATAAGGGCTGCTTTAGGTAACGCTACATGTGCTTCATGCTTGCCTCAACTGGCTATTAAAAACTACAAAAAATTTGTGCCACTTGCAAGTACTTGCCACGGCACCTTCCCATACTTCTGTTTGCGGTAGTGGCAGTGCAGCCTTTTGGGCAAAAGACATGTTTACCTTTCACGCTATTGCGTTTTACTACATTGCAACTGACACAGGGCTTCATTCAGGGATAATAAAACCATCCCATCGGAATACAAAGCCATCTGCCACAACTCACCAAAAACTTCCTAAGGCCTGTGTTCATATTGAACTTGACAACTTTTAATTGGAAGTGTCTTAGTAATGGCAAACAGCTGATTCTACCATGGCTGTCCATTGCTTCCTTACAATTTTTTCTTCCGTTGTGCTGATGAATACCAACAACTTGTGTACATTACGTTTTGTACATGGGCAGCCCTCAGTTCTACTAGACTTCAGCCTTACATGTGTGTACAAAATGAGTATGGCGGCTATGACCTTCCATTCAGAGGAAGTTTACTTCCGGGCAACACCGGGCTTTACTGCTAGTATGCTATAAATTAAAAAAAGTATGCTTCTTCTTTAAGTGGCTGTGTAACTTTTAGTTGTGCATTATCATAAAAACTACATTCTGACTTTTAAATGAAAAGTTATTTTAAATCAGATAAAAAAGGAATTTCATTTTTTTTCTCTACTTAAAAAAATACTTTCAGTGACATTTGAAATGAACAGGTCTCTCTAAAAATTATACATATACCTCATTTTGTCAATAATACTTGTAGTAATTTCTGACCACTTATAATATATTTCCTGATTTTCAATGCACAATATTTAGATTATGTGTGAAAAACTGGTCCAAATAAAATTTTACATCAAAAAATGCAAAATTTAATGTTCGTTCATCAATTTTTCTTCAGCAACAAAAAATACTTGTTAGTGCATAGAATGAGAAAAGTTAAGTAAGAGCCTGAAGGGGAGCAGTGGTAAAATTAGCAAAGCAATAATAGCATAACGTGAAATCTTGCCTTTGTATACCAGGTGAAAATGTAGTCAGTACTAAAAAACATTCATGGTTATTGTGACTTTTACTCTACACCTATAATTTGTTGTATATAGATACTCACCAGAGTGAAGGAAAGTTTTGATGCATTTATTTCATAAATCCTACTCATGATATCACAGGTTACATAAACATTAAATTTTATACTTTTTTAAAAATTGAAATTAGATGCCATGCTGAAGAGAATTGAATAGAAAACAACCAATAACAGTGACAATTTAAAATGTTTTGCTGATTGAGGAATAACCTTGAGTTTTTGTCCAACATTTCTTTTCTGAGAGGAAAAAAAAACATTTGTCTTTGAGTTGACATATTTGTAGAAATAGACAGACACACACACACAGAGATGAGAGAGCGAGAGACATATGCACATTTAGGCATCTATCTTTCTTAACATAAACTACTGTCTCTATTCGAAGCTATTTTTTTTTTTCAAGATTTTAAAACTGGAGCAGAAATGATATTTTCAAAAACCATTTCTTTCCAACCAATTACTGCACTATTCTTCAAAATAAAAAAAAAAGTAAATTAATAGAAGTATGCACATTTTGTCAGACAATTTTGCTGAGAAAGAATTTTTTTTACAAAGTATCTGCAAATAAAAAATTTGAGGTGACTCTCATTGAGAGGGAAAAAAAGATAACTGCTTGAGTATTTCAATTGTAACGTAGCAGACAACAGGATAAATTTAAAAGATAAAGGTTTCTTTTATTTAGAGAGAAACACCATTTTATTAGTCTTTGTTCTGCTACTTGCTAGTTTTTTATTATAACCTCTTATTATAATCAAATTAAACCCACAAATAACTTCAACATACAACTAAAAGTTCCATGTAAAATGATCAACAATTGCTTGATAATTATTTACTGTGAAACTTTTAGTTGCAGGTTAAAGTTATTTGTGGGTTTGATCTGTTTTACCATTGCTCAATGAACTTTTAAAAGTCATTAGATTATATATATATATATATATATATATATATATATATATATGTAATGACTGAAAAAGAAACAAATAGGAAATCTTTATAAATGATGTGTTTTGTTATTTAGCTTCAGTAGACATTCTGGAGTGGAATCTGATGAGGTGAAATAAATAGCAAAATATTATTTACACTCAGACTATTGTCCTCATCTTCATTTTTATTATAACATTTTGAGTATTGTTTACGGGTTCTTTCTCAGGGTTACTTACATTGACAAACATCTGATTGGGGCTGGAAAGCACAATGATCAAAATGTTGTAATGACATCAAAATGAAGATAATAGTCTATTTGAGTAACCATGGAATTTCAAACAGAAAGAGTGAGAGAGAGTATGTATGTATGTATGTATATATATATATATATATATATATATGTGCGTGTGCGTGTGTGTTGTTGGTTGGGTGCCTCCCTGCAGAAGTTTTACTCTATGAATAAACCCAAATCTGTTTAATCCCTCAATGATTGAATTTATTTTGAAAATAAATTTCAACTCTGATTTATGTCTTGTCTCTCGGCTGTTGAACAAAGATGCCAAAAGCATGCATCCAGTATTATCTGCATTATCATGTTGTAAGTTGAAGTGATTTGCAACTGGGAAATTATTTTTATTGTCGCTGATGGTTTTCTTATGGTTGTTAAATCTTCCACAGGGAGACCTTCAACTAATAAGATTCCTCAAAAGAGCCTCACTTCTTTGTTCCTCTGCATCATTGAAGAACACAGGCATGCCCAAAAATTCTGACTTTTAAATTTTAAATCTCTTAGTGCTTCATTTCAGTCAAAAGGTTTATATGAAATAGATATCAATTTTATTGACAATTTTGGGATCATTTTCTTGACTTTTTATCCTTCAAATTTCATTAACTGGCCTATTTATTCTACATATTATTAGGTTGGTGCAAAAATAATGACGTAATAATGTTGTTTTTTGACGTGTTTTTTAATGTCAAAAAACGACATTATTACGTCATTATTTTTGCACCAACCTAATATAAGGAGCTCATATAAAGTATATAAAGATGAATTAATTTTTGTCTTTTTTTTTTTTTTGAAAATTTGTAGGAATGCTACTTAATTTTTTGTTAAATGTTAAAATTTGGAATGTTGGGATTCAGTACAATAACATAAAATATTGTTGCAGGACTGCTTGTAATTTTGCCTTTTAAAATAATCCCACAATTTTCATTGAAAGAATAAAATCCAGTAGAAAAAACAACATAGTATCAACAAATAAAAAACTTATGTATGTATGTGAGAAACAGTGAAATGTTGTTATATGTATGTTTGTGTAAAAGAGTTAGTACATGTGCATGCTGAGTAGTAACGGGGGAATTACAAGAGATAGTTAGAATTTAGTTCTTACTGTGAACTGTGGTGCTGTAGTCTGAAGTCACTTTGTAGTTTGTCAGTGATGTCGCTTTTTGTGTGTGGATGTGAATGGGGTCTTGAAGATAAGCAACTAGAGTGACATGGACCTTGGCGTCTTCTCTTCATGTTTGGAGCCAGACTGTGAGTTTTATTTGTAAGAATATTGGTTCCAGAATTATATTTTATTTCTTCCTAATTGTCCTTAAAAATCCCTGTGGCATGTGTTCTACTAAATCCACCTGATATTTTTGTTAAATATTTTAGTGGACACAACAAATTAATTTAAATAAAATACAGTTAGATTCATAAAACAAATATTCAACACGGCTAATGTTGCCTGTAACTCCCGTCTCTCATGATTTTTATTTAACTAAAGTTCCTTTTTCTTTTCAAGGATAAATATAAAATTAAATAACTTGAATTTTTTTAAATAAGATGTTCTATCAGAAATTTTAATACAAAGCAAATAGAATATAATAGTAACCCCAAACATATTAGTCTTTTATATCACAACCAAATACATTCTAATTATAAACAAGACAAAAATATAAAAAAATTAATAAATACTAACATATCCACCACAGACCCTAGTAAAAAAAAAAAAATAATAAAATAAAATAAAATAAAATTAATTATATACTACACTAAATCCAGCATTTTCAACTTAATTATTCATGATGACTCTTCCCAACTAATGTGTTGTAGAAAACCAACATTATATATAAATTTAAATGTTCTCTGGGAGATTATATCTCCAATGGAAAAAATAATATTCATGTTGGCCACACTATGACCATGTTTACTTAGTGGCTGAGTTTTAAATGATGTGTCCAACACTTCTAAACATTTACAACAGCATACCTGTCCACATTCACAATTCAGAAAAATTCTTGATGAAAATACATCTATACTTTTTCATGAGAATCATAAACATAAACTAAAAATTCTTGAAGTTATCTTTATTAAAAAATTGAAACCAATCCTTGATAAAATTAATTATAAATACTGCACAAATGTTTTAAAATGTGTACAGTATATAGTTTAAAATATTGAGGTTTATACCAATAGTTCTTAATACTTATTTTTTTTTTTTTAAAAACTCTTCACCTCATAATTTAGTTACCTCCTCTGAAGCATTACTTATTGTACTAAAATCAGCATTCTTCATTTCACTAGTAAAAATTTTAACTTTCAGATGAACAGCAATTTTGTCTTTCAAAATGAAACACTATTATATTTGTCTTGAAAAAAAAAACACACCCTGATGATGACATTGTGCTAATGTCAAAAGTACTTGGAATAAATAACCTGTATCAACATAGTATTTTCTCTCTTCTTTAAATAATGATACCAAAACACTTGTCCGTAAATATGAAAGGATCCAATTGAAAAAAAGTAGACAAAACTTGTCTAAATTATTCAATGAAATGTCTCTCAATGAAAACATCCTGACAAAATATACAATATTATATATATATATATATATATATATATATATATATATATATATATATATATATATTTGTAACACCAAAGATGAGTTGAAGGCAAGGATTATAGCATCATTCACCAACTTAAACAAGGAGACCATCCAGAAGAGCTGCAGGAGATTCTGAAGTCTTTTGGAAAGGTGGCTGATGCCATTGGAGATTTTATTGAATAAATTGGTTCTTTAGTATTTCAGAAATTTTTGTGCAATTTTGGTAAATATATCTATTAAAATGAAATGTTAGTGTTATTTTAATTTTTATGTAATTTAGACAACAATCTATCACACACTGTTTGTGTATGCATATATATAATATATATATATATATATATATATATATATATATATATATATATATATATAAAATGGAATCTCTCGGCGGTTTCAATGTATGAAGATCTGACAACTTAATTGATTCAGTTATGAAATTTTGTGCGATAATCTTAAGTGGCACTTAAGACCTGCTAGTGATTTACAAAGGAGGCCACATATGGAGCAAGAGTAAGCATTGTGGGATGAGATAACTGTTAGATTGGCTGACCTTTTAGTTCTTGCTCTTGCTTCTTGAAGACAATTCAGACAAGCTGATTGAAAACTGCTGAGTCCACTAAAACACATTATCTTCATTCTACCTGCTCCAAGGCCAAGCGCTCAAGGGAGTTATGAGGTATATTGACAGCTGAAAAGTTGCTCTTCAGTTTGTCTTTGTATCTTCACCATGGGCATCTTACATTCCTGTAGCCCTGATCTAACTGGCTGTACATTAGGATCTTGGGTATCCTGTCATCAGACATTCTTAAGACATGACCAGTCCACCATAACTGAGACTGTATCTGAAAAATTTCGATTCCTCCAATGTTACATTTGTTAAACAGGTCTACTTTAGATGTCCTACCTTGAAGGTTAACTTCACAGATGGCACGCAGACAGCTTTTACGAAAACAACCAGCTGGCATATATGGTACCTGTATGGAGTTCATGACTGAGCCGTACAAAAGGGTGGCAAGGACAACAGCTTTGTAAACCTGAATATACACGTGTCATATATATATATATATATATATATATATATATGACACATTTGAGTGCACTAATTGATAACACGTTGATATACATGCATATATATCAAATATATATATATATATATATATATATATATATATATATATATATATATATCTCAATGTGCTATCAATTAGTGCAGTCAATTTTTTTATGCTAAAATTTGATTAGTGCATGCATCATCTTGATAGAGGACGGTAAGTGCGACACTGAGATCCATAGGCATATTGGGATGGCCTAGGACACCTTCCAAAAGCTGGGCAGAGTACTGCGAGACAGGAGGATTTCTTTGGTAACAAAGAAAAGAATACTGAGCTGTCATGTGACATCTGTCCTTCTTTATGGCAGTGAATGCTGGACAGTCTCCTCAAAGATGAAGAAACTTGTGGCAAGTTTTTACAGAAGGATATCATGGACCGAGCATGTGAGCAACAACAAAATCATAGTGAGGTTGCAAACAAGGAGGAGGCTTATACTTAATATCAGGAAGAGGTAGCTGAAGTTTCTGAGACACATAATGAGGAAGGAGGGCCTGGAGAACCTGATACTCACAGGTCGAATAGAGGGAAAGACAAGGGAAAACAATGTGTGACATACCGAGGTGGAGTGGCTTAAGAAAGTGGATGACAGAATTTTGGTCTGGGGGAGGAAGCAGAGAAAAAAGAAACTTGTTGAGAGCTGCAAGGGATAGAGGAAGGTGGAGAGACATGATCCCCTATGTCCTGAAAGGACATGGTACATAAAAAAAAGAAAAGAATACTCGACTAGTGTGGTAAAGAATTCTTCAGTTTAATCATAGCAACTGAAAATTGATTTTTTATAGTCACCAATTAATGAGAATGGGTAACAATTTTGTTTGTCAAATTTACTTATATCCAATTAATGATTATCTTTTAATGTAGACATTAGTCACACTAATCGAGGGATTCCCGGGTGTATATAGCTAGTCTATTATATATATATATATATATAGAGAGAGAGAGAGAGAGAGAGAGAGAGAACTAGTGTATTATATATATATATATATATATATATATATATATATATATATATATAGCTAGTGTATTTTGAGGAAGTACAATCATGATATTGAAGCATGAAAGCTTTTGTGTAGCAATTTAGAAATTTTTTTATTATAACCTCTTATTATATATAATATATATATAGTTATATATGCATGAGTAGTAGGCAAACAAATAATCCTCCTATGAATGCTTCTTAAAAAGTCTTAACATTCTCAACAAAAGAGTGAAGAGGATGCTGAGCAAGTACTCTTCAGTATAATTCAACATAAAGCATGAAAATACAAATAAAAATAAAAGGTTATTTAAGTTGAAATAGAATTTATCTTCATCCAACACACTTTCTATCTCTCTCTCTATATATATATATATATATATATATATATATATATATATATATAGGTGTGTGTGTGTGTGTGTGTGTGTGTATGTATGTACGTATGTATATATGCATGATAGAAAGAGAAAGTGAAAAAGATATGTAGTTAGTTAAAGAGTAAGAGACAGGCATAGGGATATCAATAAAGTTGCAGTCTACTGATGAAAAAAAGGTTTATTATATGCAAAAGTTATTTTTTGGCACACATTACTTCCTTGTCAATGAACTCAATTCACCTGTGAATATTAATCATATGGATTAAACATTATATAGTGTAAATTATATATATATATATATATATATATATAAGATGTGCTGAAAAAAGCCTTCCAAAAACAATCTGCTGTTTGGTTTGACCACAATTTAGGATGTGAGTTGAGGCAAGAACTTTGCAACATGCACACAAATATATATGATAGAAAGAAATATACAAAAATGTACATATTCATATATAGGCATAAGTATTGACACAAACATACATACACACACTAATGTAGCTCTGTTTCTTTTATGCATGTGCTAATTTAGTCAAAAAGTAAAATATTTCTTCAATGTGTTGATAATAAAGATAGCATAGGCTATCATTTGTCTACAAATATAAATTTTATGTTGCCTGAAAAGATAATTTGAACAAAGAATCAAAAAATGCTAGAATAAAAAAAATACTGAGGTGGTGTTGATTTAGTACTACAGTATCAGATAAATCAAGTAATGAACATGTGACGCAAAAGAAAGCTTGTTGGTTTCTATGGTGATAGGCAGTGAACAACTTCAATAGATGAGAATTAATCAACAAGATGTCTGCAAATAACGGTCAAGGCAACAGAGTGGCTGCAGATGCTGATGGTGACAAAAAGGCTTTCAGGAAAGCCAAAAATTCAGTATGTATTTAGATAGAAAAAAAAAAAAAATGGCAAAAAATAGTTTATCTACTGAAAACATATTCAGTTTAGTTGTGTGTTTACACACACACACACACACACACACACACACACACACATATATATATATATTTTTTTTGGCGGGGGGTTCTGATGAAGTCCTTAAAAATATCTAATGTTTGGTTACCTGGTCAGATTTTTGGAAGTGGAATGGGCCAAGAAACTTTCAGTTTTGCTTCATGGGTGTGTGAGTTTGCATGCATACATAATCACTCAAATGCATAAATACTTTCACTACCTCCAAAGTAGGCTAGGCTACAGACACATCATGCTGAAGCATCTTTTCCTGTATGATCACCAAAGTTAAACAATGTCAAGCATGGTCAGTGCCTAGATGGGTGACCACTTGGGAATAGCATACCATGTGCTGTAAGCTTGGATATGCAGGTGGTGTAATGGACAATGGCTTGGAATTGTTAATTGGAGAGCCAAGTTCCAATTTGGTGTATTATATTCCCTCATCCATAAATACCCTTGGGAAAGCTATCAATTCACCATTTCTCTCCCCAGGTATGGGTTAATTAGTAAGACTTGTATCACTAAATTATTATCTCCAAAAGAATATTCTTATAATGTAAAAATATTTTCTGGCTTTAAATAACCTGCAAAAGATTGATAAGCCATAGAAAACGAATCAATCAATAAACAATCCAAAGTGAACACCACAGGTAGCTTCCAGGGGAGGAGGGAAATGCAAATACTTAGAAATTTTAATAGTCATACACTAACTCAATTTTATAGGGGAGATGAATGAATGAATTCATATGAAAATGGGGGATCAATTTACAATGTAAAATTTTGTCTCCCACTTTGTGACACCCCAACATTCAATTTAAACACATCTGTAACTCACTTCCACTATAAAAGTTACTTTTCCTCAAACGCAAAAAATTCCTGAAAGAACTAAAAGGTTAAATTTAGTCAATGCAGTTCTAAAATATATGTACAAAATTTTTTTTTCATTATTTTTGTATTTATGTTTTCTTGAGCAAATCATGACAGCTGCTTTTGTGGTTTTTTTTTTTTGGTTTTTTTTTAAACATGACTTTAAATGCAGTTCAAAATGTTTTTGACTTAGGAGAGCCATGAAAAGAAACTATTATGCATTAAAAACACCAAGATTGGAAAATGGCTGGTAAACAATGCACTAATAAGTAATTATTGGATGACTGGAAAACTTTTGATGGTATGAAAGCAAAAAGTTAAATAACAATTGTTTTATTTTAGCACAGATTTCATTTAACTTTTCTTTTCTTTTTTTAATAGATGCCCACTAACTTTATTGCTACTTCACCATTTTCAGTAGTTCCAAAACGTTAGATAAAGAACAATTTCAGTTTTGATTTGATAAATTCTTTGAGGAATTTTTTCCTTAACTCAAAATTGGTAAAATTGCTCATGACTCATTGCATAGAACAGAAAAAGTGTTAGTCTGAAATTGACAGAACAGGTGAATATTCTGCAAGTGGAAATATTTTCCAATATAGTGACATGATTGTTTACCATATTTACAACTTGACAACAGGTGATATGTAATATGAAAAGAAAATCATTACCTAACTTCCTTGCTCAGAAAAAGGCCTTTTTTCTCCCAATCTGTCATCCAAATAAGGAACTGATTCATGCGTAAGTTTTCTGCATGTGTTACTTGTACTTCATCTCTCTCTAAAAATTTCTCCAATTCATCACTTTTCATGTTCTGAGGTTTTCCAAATTATTCTTTGTCCATAAGTTCTAAATCTCTTTTTTCTTTAACTTTGCCATCCAGTGCCAAGCAAATCATTATTACCATAAGATGGTACATAAAACTTTTACCTCAGTCTCAAAGATAGAAAAATTTCTAAACACAGTAAGTCAGTTCTGATTATGCAAGATGAATGTTGATCATGAAAATTACCTAAGATTGATTCAGGAATCAATATATTTATAAGATGATTCATAAGCATCATGAAATTGCTTGAAAATTTGATATTACTCTTCATGAGCTAAAATTGTATTCCTCTTTAACATATTCCACACTAAAATGTTCACAATACTAGTTCCGTACCAAATAATGTTAATTACATAGTTTCCCTTTTTGAAATTCAATGTTTGTCTTCCATTTTGTTCTCTACTCCATTTTGTTGTGCCTAATATCAGCTTTCTAATGCTCTGTGGAATCTCTATTGATCGACTCTTGGTCATCAACATACATCCTTGTGCATAATGGTGATGAAGGTGTCAAACATTAGCATATCCACCCACTTGTTCTTTTTATTTTTGATACTTAATACAACAACAAAATGCTCTGTACACACATACAAAAATAATCGATAAAATACAACAAACCCTGTCATATGTATTTTTGGTCAAGAGACAGCTTTTAAATTTGAGAGCTGGGAAACTAAAACACAAATTGATTGTAATGAGATATTTTCCGAACGTAAAAAGAACTATTATGATGGTCACTTTCTAAAAACTACCACCAAGAATATATTTATATCTTTGGGAGCTTGGATTTTACATATAAGCAAATGCATTTGATGAGTTTTGGTGTAAAGGATAAAAGCTTTTGAGAAACAATAAGTTTGTTGGTCACATATTATGCTTTCTAAATTGGCAGTCATAGGAGGACAAGGCAAATTACATAGCTGTAGATCTGAAAATTTTAAAGTGTTTTCTATTGAACATGAATACATTTCAAGTTATCTAGAGGAAAAAACAAAATTGATATTACAAGTGTAGATTAAAGTGTAGATTTTTCCTTTCCCTGCAGCTATAAAGATTTCCTGACAATAATGCAGACAATCTTAAATGCCCAAATGCTCCCAACTGCTCATTCTTGCATGTTTAGGAGTAAATGTTGAAAACTCAGCAATGCAATTTTATAAACTAAAAACAAAGAATATGTGTGTGTGTTGACATTTGCATAAAATATTGGATTAAAAAACACACAATGTTTTTCTGTGATTAGAGATTTGATGATTACATTTAAGTAGGAATATTTTTTATGTTAAATCTTATGAGTAGAATTGATATACCTTCCCTAGCTCTACATAGGTAACACTTTGCACCTAAGGAGACTATTAATAGTAATTCTCACTTACATGCTAATACCCTTGGGAAAGGTATGAATCCTCTCCCTCCACCAGCTATGGGTAAATAGCAAGACAGACCAGGTTCTATAGCCTTGGATGGCAACTTGTCTACCACAAAGAAATGGCAACCTACTGCAGGAAAAAATTTGCCTCGTCAGTCATGTATTGAAAGACACATGATCGCCTAAGCATGTATCCTGTATGGCATATAACTGACTGAATTTTGAATGTTGGTTGATTTTTTCTTTGGCTTATCAAACCATTACAGGTTATTTAAAGCCAGAAAATATTTTTAGATGGCAAGAATTTATTTTTTGGGAGATAATGATTCAGTGATACAAGTCTTAATAATTAACCCATAGCTGGGGGAGAAGAGGTGGATCATGTGGGAACCAGTGTTTTAATGAGATGTAGCTGTAAGCCTAACTTGAATGATAAGGTGTGGTTGTGTCACACTAGAACAAAGTACTGAGTCAGAAGTGTTTAAGCCAATCAATGGGGAAGGTGAATCCAGATACAGCTGATCAGGTGACAAGACCAGCATCTGGCAATTATACAATAAATTTCATTCGAAACAATGTTCCGAAAGCAATTGAAAGGACAAAGTCAGATTGTTGTTTAATTTGAAGATCAAAGAATATGTCAACCAAAAATGTGATAACAAGTAAAAAAAAAATGAAAATCCAAGTTAAAAAAAAAAATAGATAAAAATATGAAATAATAAAAAAAAAATTTTTCTGAAATTAAGACCAATTAAGTCCATTGATAATTTACCAGTGGGATTAATTTAGTGAAAAATTGACAGATACAGAATTTGTTTCAAATTTATACAGAATTTAAAAAATTTTTTATTGTAGACTTCTAAAAAAAGTTGCCAATCAATCATTTTAGATAATCATACACGATTAATGCAATTAATGTTTCTTATTAATGTTTCCAATAATATTAAATAGAAATTAATAATTGGTTATTGATCTTTACATATCACTTTATATGAAAACCATTTATGGGTTTCAGAACAGAAAGCAATTTTGTTCAGTTAAATCTATTAAATAATAAATGTACATTAAGATGTTTAAAGAATTCTCTTCCAGTAATTTATGAAAAAAAAAAAAAAAAAAAAAAAAACCTGAAAATAACTCAACAGAAAAAATAACCACTCATTTACAGCAAGAAAAACACATAACCAAATTTTAATAATGCAATGATTTCCAAAAACAGTTGACATTAATTCTTCTAGCAACCATGCTAATTAGCATTTTATACTTGCTGCAATTATTAAACTTTGGAATAACAGTTTCACTTTTAATTCTAACTTTCAATATCAGCAAAAATAATCCTAGTGGTTTAGCTTAATGTTGGTTCCATATTTAATATCAGAAATCAATGATTGTAGGAGTTTGCAAATGAAAGGAAGATATTTCAGGTTGTCTTTGCCAAATATTTTTAGCTGGAACTTAATAAATCTGCCATATCATTTTGAAATAATGAGGTTTTAATAAAGCACACACATTAACCATTGACATCTGTACAATTGAATTTTTTGAGATCAAGTTCAACCATTTTTGTTATTTTCAGCTACAAAATATGGTGAGAAAGAAAATTTTATTTTATCATCATTCAAGTATTTGTTTCTGTGATTCTCTATGAGGTAAAAAATTATGAAAATATGCTTTTTGGTATGAACTCTACAACAAACTAATCATCTAAGATATCTCATTAATGGTTGGATAACAGTCTTCATTGATTATGCAATCAATGAACATTGTTATTCAATCATTGTGAATTTAAAGATTAAAAAATATTCATAATTTAACCTTTTTGAAGGTCACCTAGATCATGGTTGATTTTCAAATTGCATTTCCTCACATTTCAGATGCAAAAGTCATTTGTATATTTGGGTTTTATTTAAAGGTTTTTCCTTAAAAAGCACATTGAAACATTACGATTGTTTAAGCTCCAGTTTTTTTTCCAAAAAAGTTTTACTTTTATCGACCATCATAAAATAACTGCCAAACACACACACAAAACGAAAGAATTAGTGAATCCAGACCAATGCCTTGTGGACAGATTGAACCAGAATAGTATAAACTCATAACTTTGCTTTCCATTGCAACCTACTTAGTTATTTAATGGTGATTAAATTAATAATGGTTGACAATGGTTCATCTAATAAAAAATTCAAGATAATATTATTATTACTAATACAACAAAGGTGTTGGATATCTCTTGAATGCAACTAATGAAACTGGCAACACCTTTTTGGTTGTAAGTAATCTACAGAAGATTTGACACTGTATAGTTGTTTTAATATAAAACTAACATGACTTACTCTCTTTATGATCTCAATGTTCTATTTCAGATTTAAAAGCTGTTATTTTCATTAAGAAGGGGGGGGGAATTAATCACTGGGTTTAATTGATATTATTAATTTGAATATTCAGGTTGATTTGTCAATTATTTTGTATGAACCTTTCAGATAAACACAAGGCATTTTCTAAATTTTTAACAGAAAAGATGGAACAAATGAAAACAAAATATAAAGTAATACTAATTTTGTTACGTCCAAGACAAGACCAACTTGCTTGGATGGTTGGGTTTTATAGCATATCAACCACTGTGGGTCATTTAATGCCAAATTAAGGTATATATATATATATATATATATATATATACACACACACACACACACATATATATATATATATATATATACATACACATATACCTATACATATATTAAATATACAGTACTATTAAACATATAGCTGGCAACATTATTGTTTCAAAAACGCATAGCTGGGAACATTATTGTTTCAAAAAATGTATAACTGGCAACATTGTTTCAAAAACGTATATCTGGCAACATTATTTTTTCCAAAAAACATATAGCTGGCAACATTATTTTTCCGAAAACATTATCTGAAGCCTTGTTGTTGGACGTAGTTTATCGTCATACCCAGGATGTAAGTTGCTTGGAACAAATTCATAAGGTTCAAAAAATTAAAGGCAGACACTTATTTACTCACTTGAAATCCATACCTATCATCAGACATTCCTTTGTATATAAAGGCAATAATGAGAATTATAGAATAATGTTTGTAAAGTGACAGAAGCATTTTCAGTTGTGGGCAACATGACAGCTCAAAATGTTTCTATTCTTTTGATATTCAAAAAAGATTCAAGCTTTTTGTATTAATTTTATAAATGAAGTAACTTTTTTAAAACAGTCTGAAATTTTAACAAAATTGTTGGTACATCAAATTAATTTACTGTACAAGTCAAGTGTGTTTTGTAATCGAGGTAGTAAACACCACAAGTTATGATATTAATCTCCATATGTTTTTTGCTTTAGTTATTAATTAGTCAGTGAGTTTTTATCTTAAGTATTTTCTGAAGTTCTGAGATTTAAAAATATTTTGATTATCCTCATTTTTATTGCTTTAATCACAGCATTCTAGCCAATGAATTCACCAATCTTCTGCGGTGTTTCTCACTTCCAGTAACCCCATATCCTAGTCTCAGATCTTCACAAATACATTCCAGGCAAATAGTGACAGATACTTTCTCAAACCGATAATAGTTTATCTTAAATTTTATTTTAAAAATTTTTTTACCTCAGAATATAATTGATCATGTCTGATTTTATTTTTTAAATAATAACTTTCTTTTATTTTTATTACATGATCAACAATTATTAATTTTTGGCTTGAATATCTTTTACCCTAGCTTTAGTTTCTTTTTATTTCAACTTAGAATGATCATTTACTAAAAAATTTTGAAAAAATTGCAATGAAAAGCAATTAAAATTAAGATAAATAAATACAAACCAAATATTAATAATGCTTGCCAATGGTTCAATTAATGAATAAAATCAAAATAATATTACTACTACTTCTACTAAGGTATATAAAAATAACAACAACAAAAAAAAAACAACAACTAGAAAATAGATTTATGATATAGATTTGACCTGCCAACCAATGTTCTGGTAGCTCAATCAGTAGAGGAGCTGCTGTATGTAGACAAGCTTCCTGAAGCAAAAAGGATGTGAGTTTGTGTTTTGGCTAGAGCTTATTTTGACCTGCACTGTTAACGTACTTTCATAAACTGACAGCCTGAGCAAGTTGCCATGTGTAACTAGGAGTAAGATGAAAGAAATACTTGTCAAAAATTAAGAATTGTAATATCACAGTTAAAGAAACTTGTTCACATTGCTTTGGTAGTTTATTGTAATTACACTACATTTTTAACTTAGTAATTTTTAATTCAAACTATAAGTAAAAATAGCATTGGACACATGTTTTTAAGCAGTTACTTAATGTAATAATTTAAGCAAGCTATCATTGAATCAATAGATTAACTTTTTAATTACATATTAAAAAAACTAACCTTTGAACTTTTGGCTTTCACATAAGTTTTAGTGGGAAAACCTCAATATGTCTTTTTTATTTTTATTTTTTTTTTTATTTCCGTGTAATCTGTTACCATTATCAGTATTCTCCACACCAGAGTCACTTTCTTTTAATGATCTTACCATTCTCTGCAATTATTTTCTCAGGAAGAATCTAAATCAACAACATTCTCATCATTCTGACTTTAGCTAAGCCCTTCCAATAAATAAATGGCTTCTTCAATTCAAATATTCCTTCACAATTACATCCTGTTCCCACATATAGTAGTTTTCTAGGAAAATTAAGCTTTTATTAGTTGTTAGTGACACCAGGCAGTCATTTATTACACTAAACTGCTTTTTCATGTACTAATAGGTTGTTATCAACTAAGGAAGAGTAAAGCACAGTTTGACAACATCTTTACACATCATGTATATTTACTTATGAGACATCATATACAGGTTGTTCATTGTAAACCATTAACTTATAACCAGTTTAATTTTTACAAATTGTAATCTTTGAAAAGAAAATGAGACTCACTTGTATAAACGATGCCTTTTAAACAAATCAATGGCATCATAGTTGCGATGACAGGCCATTAGGTAAGTGGCTGCCTTGTGGTATTGACCATCTGATTCCAATTGGTGGGCATAATCTTCACACACTGAAAGCCAGGTTGCATGAGATGCTGAAAGACAAAAGCAACAACAAAAAATGGTAAATTATAAAATATAAAAAAAACTGAAAAATATCAGATGAAAAAAGTTTTTATTATTCATTTATTAATTAGTTTTAGTTTTTGCTTTTCATAATAATGTTCTTGAATAAATCTTCCTGATTATTAAAATAAGCAGCTTGAAATTGAAATAAAGTAGAATTGAACTCAAACCAGAAACATTAAAATAAAAAGTAACAATAAGATGAACAAAAACAAATTTATTATGACAATGATGTAAGTAGAATGGGTAATATGAAGTAAATATTTGGAGGTGACATTTACAGCTGAAGTGATTAAAGTGGGACCTGACCAATCCTGGCATTCCAAAGTTTGATTGGTTAAGATGTTATCTATGTAAGACTTAACATTACTGCATGTAGAATGGGAGTTCAAATCTTGCTGGAATTTTATTTGAATTTCATACTGTTTTTATGGTTGGAGAATATTTGACTTTGAATGTTGTGATGAAAAGTAACAATGAGATAAAAGAAAAGTAGTTGATAATTAATACTAAAAAAAAATTCTAAAAATTTAGTTAATTTCTAAATAAAATTTTTTGTTTGCAACATTTAGCTCTCCATATGTATAGGGCTTTCAACCATATCATGTTGAAACACCTTTTCCTGTACAATCACTGAAGTTAAGCAATGTCAAGTCTGATCAGTACCTAGATGGTTGGTTGCTTGAGAATACCAGGTGCTGTAAACTTGGATGTGCTGGTAGTCTAATGGATGATGGCTTGGAATTGTGAATCAGAGAGCCAAGTTCGAATTCCAGTTGGGTTAGTTTATCTACTTATGTGCAAACACACTTGGAAAAGGTATGAATCCACCTCTTCTCCCTACCACTATGGGTTAATTAGTAAGATTTGTATCAGTAAATCCTTATTATTTAAAAAAAATGTTTTCTGGTTTTAAATAACCTGCAAAGGGTTGGTAAGCTGTAGAAATATGAATGAATGGATCAAACAATCATAGAACAAATGATGAAAATAATTCTAGAAATTTTGTATGTAAAAAAAAAAACCAAAAAAAAACAAAAAAACATCTGACACATAAGCTTTAATAAATTATCTTGAAAGTGAATATTTCCAAAATTATTCAGACTAATATCTTCAGATTTGAAGAATGATCTTTGATTTCATAAATTACTCAATATTATTCTACTTTTCCATGATGCAAAAACATAAGCTAAGACAATCTGAAAAAAATTGATGATTTACACAAAAATATTACTTTTTTATGATTTTCTTATTTCTAATCTAATAATTTATTGATTCAAAAATGTTTAGTTGAAATAAATTCAGGCAACTAATCAATAAGTCAAATGTACACTATTTTTGTATGAACTTACTTGATATCTCTTAGTTTATGATAAACACTCTAAAGTACAATAATAGATTATGTAGGGTTAGAGTTGCTAGTAGTAAAGTAATAAGTACTTTTCTTTATCATGTGGAAAATTGGGGGTTCAGCCCCTCTTCTGCAAATTGTAATCAATTTGACATCTTTACTTTCTAAAAGTGTGCAACACACACATTCATATACACACACTATGTGTGTGTGTATATATATATATATATATATATATATATACACACACACACATATATATATATATATATATATATATATGGTAACTCTCAGTTTCACACCTTAAGTGATCATCAAATGATGGAAACCATGCAAGAGATTATCAAATTTGAATCATATTTTCTTCAAAGACGATAATCAAATTTTTCAAATTTAACTCAAAATGGACCTACTTCAAGCAGAGAAACAAGCTAACTTAGTGTAAATTATTTAAACTCTTGTAAACTTGAAAGCTATTGAAAATTACCAGCTTTTATTTTTGTAAATCAGCATTCAGATTGTGTCACTCTCAAGTTTTATTTTTGTCAGAATAGAGACTCTATATAGCCTTGTGCCAAACTAGATTAGTAAAAATTTCTATTATAAAAGATATATAAAGGTACTGGTTGTTGAACAATGATTATCAAGCTAATCTTTGCTAGTGAATTCCATCTTCTCTAAGTACTCAATTAGTGTAGCCTTGTACCAGACCAAACTTAGTGACTTAAAGTAAAGTACCTACTGTAAAACTATTGTTGATGAACGTGTAGTTCTCTAGAGGCCCAACTGATGTTGGCTTGTGTTAAACTAAATATTGATTAGTAAATATTTATTTATGGTGTGTGTTATAGCACAATCATTACCACTGTATCTTGCAGGCTAGTACCAAAAGAATGTTATCTTCACTGAGTGCTCAACTACTGTGGTCTTATGTCAGAATAAGTTAAGCTTAGTGTCTACTTTCTAAAAAAAATAAAGACATGAAATATAGAATGATAATTTATGTCAGAATAAAAACAACCATCTTAACATCTGGGCATGATGTTCCTCCAACTACTTCTGTTCACAAACAGATGCACTGTGCACCAGCCCCTAAGGGACATGTCCAACTGATTAAGGTCAGGCAACTGACAAGCAAATCTGTGATTCAGAACTGGATATTATTATTATTAATAAAAAGAAGAAGAAGAAACCTTACTATTCAGACCAGCAGATAGATAATTAAGAAGCAACTATTTATAACTAATATGTTCAATTCTCATTAGGTGCTCTATTTTTGTGACCCTGTAGCAGACTGATAAAATGCTTATTGTAAAGTAAAGGTTAACAATTATGTCATTTTTTTTTTTTTTTTTTTTTTTTGCAATTTTTCAAACTATTTAGTCTTCAACTCAAGGTCAACAAGAGGAACTGCTTACTGGAAATGCCATATTTAGGAGTTGATTATCTTTTCTTACTCTTGGTAAAGAGCTAAGTGCAGAAAAGAGACACCTAATGGCACTTCTGAGTAAGATGTCACTAGTGTAAGACAATCTTTAGCTGACATAGAATTTTCTAACAACTGACTTGTTTGTGCCAAAGGCAAAAATAAGAAGAAAAAAAAACTATCTAAACAGAACATAATGACACGTTTCGTTCATTTGCTGTGTATGTTGAGGGAGTAAAGGTGGCAGGTAAATGGAGATCAGTCCCAGTGACCTACTAACATTCTTATAAGCAAAAGATCTGCTGATAAAAAATAAAACTAGCAAAGGGTGAAGGATAATAATAATAATAATAATAATAATAAAAAAAAACAAGCATGTTTAAAAGGATTTGCATTCAGTTATATTTTAAAAGTAAAATATTCTATCTCCAGAAGAATCTTTGCTCTGCTCCTTCATGTAATCAGTGGTAATATTTTGAAGGTAATTTATGTTGTGTTTGCTTTGGTTTGGCTAGGAGCCATCTTATAAGAAAGAAAGAAATTATATATAAAAACTTGAAAAGCCTGAAAAAATTATTTTGTAAATGTATTTTAGTTATTAATTTCATGAGTTTAGATCACTGTAAAATTATTTTTTTCTTGTTAAAACAAGTAATTTTTAATTAAGTATTACCATATTTACATTTTACAGTATTCTGAATTTAAGCTTTGGACAAGTACTACTCATCTTTATCATCTGGATAAACATTAACCAAATAGATTCTTCAACTTTACATAAAAAATTCAGGACATTTTAAAGCTCTTTTCAAGGAAAAATAGTGTGTGTTTGTGAGATATGGGGAGGGGTTATATGCTATTAAAAATAGTATTTTGATCAAATTTTCTTATCAAAGTTTACTTTCTGAAATTACAATATGGTACAAATGTTTATTTTATTAAAAATGAATTTATTCTATAATAAAAAGAATTGGTTGTTAAAAGCTCTAAGGCTAAAAGTGTTGGGTGGGAAACAACTTCATTAAATTTTATAAACTGACTAGAAAAACTAATGAAGAAATATTCTTTATCCGTTTGATTTAGAAAAGGACTTTGTCCTGGAATAAAATTTTAATAGAAATGAATGCTATTCTTTTGCAAAAGGTTTACACAGATCAATTTAACAAATTGCTGGATATAATATTTTCAAATTTGAGCCATTATAGATTAATTATTTCCAAGTAAGAGAAAGATTCTGTTGAACAAGAAGCTTTGAAACTCATGGAAAGAAAACCACAAGAATCTTCAGAGAATAAAAATGTAAAATATTTTAATTGATTAATAAAACAATGAAATAGAGAATTTGGCAATAATTGACAATCATTAATTGACATCTGATAAAATAATTTAGATCTGGAGAGAGAATTTAGTGTTTTTCATTTTGTGTAGAAATGTGAAAGGGGAAGGATAATGGGGGGGGGGAGTAGAGCAGAGCAGAGAAGAAGAAAAAACAAAAAGGAAGGAAACTAGAAGAAAGGGAGAAAGGAAAAAATGAAAAGGGAAAGAGAGGAGGAGGAGGAGACAAGGAACGAGAGAGAAGAGATTATTTTGACATTCTTAAGATGTTTAAAAAAAAAAAATTAGAGTTACTCTCCCTATACAGTCACTCAGGAGGGGAAAAAACTTTTAAATGAACAGGGGCAATTAGAAATTCCATTAGCTTTAATTTTTCAAAATAAAATTATACAATATGATGATAATGAATTAAAAGTATTCTTAGGTTTAATATTAAAAATTGGTAATTCCCATCTAAAAATATATATATATATATATATATATATATATGTGTGTGTGTGTGTGTGTGTATGTATGTATATTTAGGCAGCAATTTTTCATTGATGCATGTTTCATTAAATAATATAGACAAGTTTTGTCTATTTTAAGCAAGTTCCTTTCATATTGTCTGATAAGCTTAATAACATTATCATTGAAAGACAAAAGAAAATCACCATATTGATACATGTTTAAATCCAATCTAAGCTTTTGGCTTACATAAGCCATTATCAAAGATGACTATTACATTTCAATATATCAAACAATACACAGACAAAACAATAATGATAGTCTGTCTTCGTTGCATGAAAAATTCCAAAGCAATGACAAACTCATGTATACGAGACGCAGAAGAAAAAATCGCATTGCAGCTCATGATATCACACATGACCACACCAGAGTGAAAACGAGAAGTATTAAGTATGGGAAGCCGTTGGTATAAACCAATGGCTTCTGTTATCAATTATAGGCATTTAAGAATATTTGTGGAGATTTCGTAGTTTATTTTGTTCAGGTTAGGTTCCAATTGTTTTATGTATATAGCTTCAAGAATTTTTAGTTTTTGTTTATTGTTTTCATGTTTAAATATAGTTGTGTTTTCAACAAGGATTTTCCAGAATTGTGTACGCAGCCAGGCATGTTGTTTTAAATGACTAAAAATGTTAGAGTTATCATTCAAATATAGAGTCAAGTGTCGTGAAAGTGAGTTTGTGGTGTGACCAACATAAATATTATTTAATCCATTGAAGATACAATCTCCCAAAGGGCACTTGAATTTGTAAACTATGTTGGTTGTTTTGCAAATCACTAACTTTGGGGAAAGAATCATTGCGAATAATTAAGTTGGATTTACTAGATTTAGTGTATCTCCAGTAGAATGGAAAGAAGGGATTGAAGAGGCTCATGAAGAAAAGTTGCTTCGGTATGAAGCTGAAGTCTGTGAGAGAGGATATGGCTGCAGCCTGGTGCCATTTGAGGTTGGTTGTAGAGGATTTCCTGCTGCCTCCTTAAAGAGATTCCTCAAGTGTGCTGGGATCCAAAAGCCGGATAAGGTGATAAAGACTTGTGGTGAAAAAGCGGTGGAAGGCAGTGTATGGATTACCCAAAAATTCTTATGGAGTCGCATCCAACTAACATAGACCGGTTGCAACGTAACATCATCCAGCTGTTGTGGGCCCACCATGTGGAAAGGCATTGAGCTTAATGGGCTGAAACTTTGCTGAAGCACAGCGCTCAGCTGAAGATTGCAATTGGTCTGGGGCACTTGATGTATACATGTGTTTTATGAGTTAATGATCAAATACAAATCAAATATGGATCGAGATCTGACAGGATGATAAAATAAAGAACAAATAGGAAACATATATCAATTTAACATGTTTTACTTTTATTAAAGCTTTGTCAGAGATTGAAAGAAAACAATGTTATTTTCAATTATTACAAAATACAACTTTTGTCAAAAAGTAATATTTGCCAAAGAACGGCTTAAATTAATAAAAAAGAGTGTGCTTAATACAATTTAAAAAACGAAAATGTAGGGCAATTTATGTTATATACTCTTCTGAAAATATATTTGTAAAATGCAACGGTAGAGGTCATCAATGATGCTACCCTGGCTTCATTATGAATTTTGGGTATTGCAACATCACATTTCATTCTGAAAGGTACCCTGACCTGTTAACAGGCCACCTCTCTACATAATTCCCTCCACGATGTGATTTTAATAACAACAACTTTTTTTATCAGGAAATAGACCTTACTTTTATAATGACAATGAGATTTGCATGAGCCAATCAGAATTTGTTTGTTTGCTGTTAACAGGTATAAGATCAACGGTGTGATTTGCACGCGCTTTCCAGTTTTGCTTTTCCTACATGTTATGATAAGTCTTTTTTCTTTTACATTTACTTGAAAAAAAAAAAATTCTTTGTGGCATTAAATGCCATATTAAGTTATGTTCACAACCTATGTCTATGCATTCACCAACCTTAAAAAAAAAAAAAAAAAAACCCTACAATAATTTGAACAAGTTTATGAATGCTGTGACACGGGCCTTTATTGTTATGGACAGTCAAAATCAACAGCGAGATGTTCTGTCATGGGGAGATCATGTTACACTTGATTGACATTAAGTCCGATGGCTTTGTAGGTTCAAAAGCTATTTGATGCCAACTTTCTTGGTAATGAAAATAATGTAACAAAAAAACCCAAAAAAACCTCACTAAATTACTTCTAATAAATTGGTCCACCTATTAAAAAAAAAAAGAAGCCCTATGGCCCCTCACCTGCAAAAGCCTAACTGTGGTGTTTAAAACTAAAACACACCATTGGCTTCATTTCCACCCAAGCCAGAAAATGCAAGCTAACTTGCTTAACAAAAAGGGGAGGAGAGAAAAAAAAAAATTTCATTCAATGAATGGTCTTATTCATTCTTTAATCCATGGGTCATTCCTTTTCAGCCAAATCCACCAGGACCCTTCTTCAGCTACATAAGAGCTTTCTTTCAGGACTTTCCTTTTTTCTGCTCCCACTATTCAAGTTCAGATTTGCTGGACTTGGGAGAATGTCGTAGACTGATTTTATTAGGAACTGAATTCTACTGAAGTTAGTGCGCCAACAATCTGACCACCTTATCTAGTCTGGCTTACTAGGAACACTTCTTTGAGGTTGCTAAGTGGTAGCTTTAGCACATCCGTGTTACCATACAGTGCAGCACTACTTAAACTTTTAGATAACCCAAGCCATCTTATCAGGTGCATTGTTATTCTTCTTTCCAAAGTTTCCACCATAGTGAGCGTGATTTCATATAGCTGAAGCGGCCATAGCACTCTGGGTAATAATGAGTATTGAAATACCCATGCTTCAAACTGACATGGCAGGCCTGATTTATCAGTTTTTAAAGTTGCGTCTAGATCGTCAATCATGTGGTGGATAGGGGCAGTATCTATCATCACACTACTATTGAAAGTCTTGTCTAAGTTCATGATTGGTTCCCTGAGATCATTGGGATATTTGTTCCCACAACAGTAAATCTATATTTGTTGGTGACCTAGACATTTTTTTTTTAATCACTAGAAACTTTGATTTAGCTGGTTTGAATTTCATCCTGGCCCAGTTCATGCTCCTTTCAAAACGCCCCAAGAGCCACTTGTCACCTGTTACAGAGTTGGTTGTGACTGTAAGGTCATCCATGTAAGCTCTTTTTGGTTGTTGCTGGTACCCACCCTGACTGACGAGGATCCATGGCACTCCATCTCTGCAGCTTTGACAATCATATTCATAGCTAAGGCAAAGAGTGTTGCCAATATTGTAGAGCTGGTTTTTATACCTCTTTCAATTCTGTGCCACACAGTCAAAATGTTTCTTGACGTTTTATATATATATATATATATACACACACACACACACACACACACACACACAGTTTGGTTAAATACCAACAAAAGTTCCTTGTTTATTATCTTTTTTTTTCTCATTGTTTCCACTTATTTTTTATTTTTTTTAGTTTTTGATAATGGATAGCCAAATAGATATAGGAAAATGAAATTTTCAAATATGAACCCGAAATAAAAAATAAATAAAAATAATCAAAGTACATTTATTGGTATTTAATCAAATGTGTATAAATGAAAAATTGATACCCAAATACAGTATATAGTGTGTGTGTGAGAGAGAGAGAGAGAGAGAGATATTAACAATTCACCCATCTGCAAGCATTGGACTCTTCTGCTGATGTTATTCAAACTGGCCAAATAAGACAGTATAATTTATTTCATTTCAAATTGTTTTTACCTCACAGATAGCAATTCTGTAATTACATTGTATTTATAAAATCTTAAATATTACAGTTATTTTCTGATAGCATGGTTAAAGTAGTTATTAATGTATAAGGTAAATATAAAACATTAATGCAAATTAATTTGAATTAACTTGTTAAAATATTAATTTGATAATTTCTTACTGGGAATCAAGAAATTTTCTAGTATCATTGAAAAAATCTGTACATGCAATATTTTAAAAGTTTTCAATTAACAAGTTAATTCAAATTAATTTGCATTAATGTTTTATATTTACATTAATATTAATATTTCAAAATTATTTAACTCCTTGCTAATTAATAATCTTAATTATCTTAACCATAAAATCAAAAGTGTGTAATTAAAATGACATAATTGCCTCAATAAGAATAGTATTTAAAATCTAAATTAAGTAATTAATTATGTTTTGAATCAAGAAAGGAATCAAGTTGAGTAAAGGGAAGAAAAGGCAGACTGAAATACTTGAAGCATTCTGTAAAATGCATGAAAGGCAAATTTATTATTTCTCAGTATATAAAATACACTGGTAATTTGCCAAGGCATATTTAGGTAAAAATGAATCATATTCAACTGAAGAGTCATCCATATTTATATTTATTTATTATTACGTTAGCAATATTTTGATTTCTAATCATAATGGAGTCATTTAAAACTAGATATATTTCCAACAAGGAATGACTGCGTCAAACGGGAGTGTTTAAGTGTAAGTCTAATATCTATAGCCTAACAGAGTGGGTACAAGACAAAACATAATTTTTGAAAGAAATAAGTGCACCTTATTGTAGAAAAATAGTAACTGTTGTGCACCTTATGGTAGGAAAATAGTATCTTTTGTTAATATAACTGATAAAATGTGTATGTCTTTTTTAATCCTCAGACAATCTTCATTTACAACAACAAAAACTAATTAGATGCAAAGAGACAAGAATTGGTTATGTTTGCAGGTTGGAAGTTGATTTGGAGCAGATAATGTTTATCTGAAACTTGTAGAAATAGTTTTTAGGGAGACATCAGGTTTGCAGAAGTAATTTCAAAAAGAAATAATTGAGAAATTAATATACTAAAAAAGAATTTAAAAAAATAAAAAAGCTCTATAAAATAAATGTTCTAGAAACTTCTTTAAAATGAATTGTTTGTAAATAGGGAAAACAGTCTTAAAAAAAGAAAAGAAATTTCAATTATTGCCACATTAACATTTTGAGATTGTTAAAAATATATAGTGTGCAAACCAACAAGGCATGTTTATATTGGAAATAAAGGTCTTACTTTTGCTTATATATTCTGTTGACTTGGCATGAAATCTATATTTCTTATAAACATAAAATCTGAACTTGTATTTTGTGACTTTTTTTTTTTTTTTACTTCATACAACGGGGTCAGATGAGTTTTGGGTTACAAATAAAAGAGAAACAGAACCTCTTATGGATAAAGTTTTTCCATAGAGATTTTTTCAGCTGGAAATAATTTCTTAGGAATAAATATCTCTGTTCTCTTCATCCTTCATTATCAAAAGTTTTTCCTCTTATTTCAAGTCATAAAATGAAATTGTGAGTTAAAATTGAACTGAAAAAATTCCTTTATCTTTTTTTTTTTTTATTGCCACAAATTTTGATTCAAGTGATATTAGAAATTAGGAAAATAAATAATTTAAAAAAAAACAAAACACATGGAAGATTTGGTTCAATTACCAATCACATGTAATATAGACCAAACCTGAGTGGCTCGACTGGCTAAGAGTTTTAACTACAGTAATATATAACATGCTTCCACTTTTTTAAAAATGTATTCTGAGCATGCATAAGTAGACAGGTTATGAATTCTTCCCTGTTACTGTTATCATATAATTCAGTTATATCTGTTTCAATATTACTCAGAGAGAAAATGGACACTGTTAAGTAATTGTCACCTTGCTTGAGAGATGTCAGAAAAGGACCACAACTATAGCCTAATGATCTTAATCATGAAACCATCCAATGCAGGTTTTATCTCAGATTATTTTGCATTATGTGAATGGATTGAATTTCATTTTTTTTTTTTTCAAATGTCATCTCCCATCAAGACATAGGCGACCATAGTTCTCCACAGCTTCCATTTTCTTTAATATGTGTAAACTGTAGATTGCTGTGACTGTTTTCTAAAATGGAAGTGGAGTGGTTTCCATTGCCTTCTCCACATTTTGAATTCTGTGTTCTCTCCGACACTGGTTATCAGCCAGGACTAAAGAGCCCAGTTTTTGCTTGCTATTTTATTTATAGCTGGAGAAAAGATGGAGAGGATTACTGCAAAGTGTAAATACAAACTGTTTCAGTCAGAATTTGAATTCAGCTTACCAATTCCATTTTTCACCATTGTTAACCACCAATAACAATATTTGAATGATAACAAAAAAAAAATTATGAAGTAATAATAACAACTATTTGAAAAAAAACAAAAAAAAACAAACAATTATGGCCAAGGATTTGTAATTTGTGAAAAAATAGTAAGTACAATGTTTTTATATGCAAGTAAATTCTATTATGTACCTACAGTTTAATAATTTAGCATAAAATAAATTTTCATCATGAATAAAAAGTATCAATAAAGAAGTTCATTATCAAAACAGTAAGCAGAAATTCCAATTAAAAACTCAAAAGCCTAGATGGAAAATGTTAAGTAATTAAACAACTTGACTGGATTTCCTATTGTTTTTCAAGAACTTTTTTTTCTATGTGTTTGTAACTGAGCGCCAACCTTATGAGCAGAATTTTGACATAGTTCCTGTGAAAAGCTGAAATAAGGTCTTTAGTCTCAATAGGAGATCATGAGTTTAAACTATATATTTGAAAATTGTCACTATCATGGACCCTTGGATCACAAATTTAAATAGGAAAGGAATTTCATAAAAGTGTTCAAATACCTACATTTTCTGTAAATTTGGATTATATAATGATGGACAAAAAGGTCATTTGGTGCATTATAATAGGATTTAATAAGGAGAATATATCAGCCAAATATTTGCAATAAAAATAAAGATGTAAGTCTAAATAAATGCAGGAAAATAAATGAAAATAATTAATTTCAGAAACTTGGGCAGACTAAAATATTTTATTTTCTGTTTCAAAAGAAGAAAAATTACACAACCTTGCATTTTGCAAAAAGCCTAAGGAATATATAAAAAATAAAATATTTTCTTTTATTAGATATTTTAACTGTATAAAACTGAAATATTTTATAATCTTTTACAAAGAATAAAAGACTAGAGATAAGGACTTTGCATTGTATTATTAAACTTTCGAATGAAATAAGCAATTTTTAATGACTTTTCTAGAATTTTCTTCTTGCAAAGAAAAATTGGATTTAAATAAGATATTAATCTTGAGTAAATCTTAAAAAGAAAACATCAATGATATTATGTTTAATCTTAAATTGGAAAGTTGTAATTGTAACTAAATATGAACTAAGTTTAACTTAACACAAGACTGGAATGGTTAAGTACCAATGCTCATTAGCAAGATGTTGACAAGACTAGTTTACTAATCATTGTCAGACATGATCCACCTGAACAGAAATATGAGATTTTCCTCATTAAAAAAATGTAAAGAGGAAGGAATTGTATGATGCAAGGTTGAAGAATACCAACAGAAGAATCTTAAAATGTCTGTGACATTGTGACAACATTGTTTTCTGTTGGTGTAGATATTTAAATAAATAAATGAAGACAGTAATGGAGATAGACAATACCAAATAATGAGGTTAATTAGATTTCAATTTGCCTTTCATTCTTTTAAAACCTTTCTGTGACATGAGACAAAAGAAGAAACGAAGGAACTAGTGTCTTGATTGTGCAAATAGTGATTATTTCAAGGACAGTTTTGTTATGACTAATACAACCAATTGCATTGGTATCTAAAATTACCAATTATGACCCTCTGTCATATTATGATGGTTACAAAAAATACCACAGTAACTGCATTTTGGTTTTGAAAATTTCCTCAATGATAAATGTCTCTGTGGTCTCCTTTCCACAACCATCACACTTTGTGCTGGGTGGAGTAAATTTTGGTAAAATTCAAAATTTGAACCATTACTGAACATGTGTGAACAGACACTCTCCTGTAGGGTTACTTTAGCCAGCAATGAAATACCACTGGATGAGCTTGTGTGATGATCACATTAACAATAAATGAAGAAGTTGATTAATCACACTCAATGTAATCAGGGGGAGGGGGAAATATTTTCACACCCAGGTTTGTCACCCACCCCCACTCTACAGTCCTGATTTGGCTCCTTGTGACTTCTGGCCTTTCCACAAAAGTAAAATTCCCATTGAAATGCCATGGACAAGATTAAAAGAGATGCAACTGATAGCAATTCTGTAAGAGGACTTTGCAGGCTGTTATGGAAATTGGAAGAGATGCTGTGTGTGTGTGTGTGTGTGTGTGTGTGTGTGTATATATATATATATATATATATATATATATATATATATATAATTGGCAGGGGTAGTAATAGAGTGCACAGGTTTTTTGATTTTTACATGTACACAAGACCTATTTTCAATAAACCTAATTGACAGGGATGAGAGAAAAAGTCATTCTTTAGGATTTCTTTAAAGTTGTGTTGCTTAAATAATGTCTGGGAGATAAGGGGATACTACATTTCTAATCCTGTAAACAAAAGCTACCATTTGAAGATCCCAAACATACAAGTTGGTTAGCTCTCCAACTCAAAAAAAATAAAAAGTTGGGGGTTTCTGAATGAATGTTATAATTTGCACTAGGAATGAAAATATACCTTTCTCAGAAAGTCACATTTATCAGTTAAACATTTTAATGATATAGGAAACATATTCTATTAAAGGGTTAATAGAAGTATTAAATCAAAGTGTCGAATCATTTTTTTTTATGAAGGAAGCAAGTACTCCTCAAAATATTCTTCCAACAGCACCTAATGTCTATTAAGCTACTTTTGGAAAAATATTTTGAGGAGTACTAGCTTCCTTCATAAAAAAAATGAATTGACAGTTTATCAGAAAGTCCAAGCATTGATTTTAGATTTTAATGCAACACCTGTATATGAAAATTATGATTTAAATGTATAATTAAAGTTTTGTTAACATTAACACTGGTTTATCAATCCTCTAGCTAACTTTCAACCAAAGTAGAACATTATTTTAACCAAAAAACAAAAAAAAAATTCTTGCATTATTTTTTTGTTTTATTTCCAGAACATGAAATTTATAACATTTATGCAGTGATACAAAATTGTATTCATAATTTTGAGAAGGGTTATAGGATTACAAGTGAACTTTTTCTTTGTATTGTTATTATGACAACATTTCAGCCCATCTATTCTGCAGCCTTCTTCAAGTGTATAATCCCAAAGTTGAAGTAACAATATTATTATTATTATTATTATTAATAAGAAGGAGTTCAACCGTCCAGAGTAATATAAGTCACATAGGTTGCATCAGATATTTGAGAACATACATAAGTGGATGGATGGAAGAACTCTGCTTTCTCCTACATGTAATACAGGTGTTGCTGACCAAGAAAATTTCCCAAAGAGTGGCTTCCTAGGTCTCCTGATTTGAACCCCTGCAACTACAAAGTCTGAGGGCATTATTGAGAGAACACCAACCAATGCATCCACAATACCAAGTACTTTTTGCAGATGTTTTGGGCAATATAAACAACAACCACCTGAACAAGTCATATAGTTGCTTCCAAGGCACAATGTAATTTATTGAATATATACACATTTTTTCTTATTTTTTTTTTGAAAATTTACCAGATGTTATATATCAGATGTTACGTAAGTGGGTTTAGAGATTACTCATTTCTTTCCATTTTTTTTGGGGGGGGGGGCACAATCTTAAAGCTGAATATTTAAGCATTTAATTTCTATTTCTATTCAAGTTTCATAAATTTATTAAATGTGATTAATTTTACTTGGCTTTTCTTTGTAAAAGATTTATTCTTAATATGAACAGCTGCTGTTGCAATTTTACAACAACAAATTAAACAATTTAAGCAGTCACACACATTATAAAAAAATGTGCATAATCATTGATACAATTTATCATGTTTTGGGTACCTGCTTGATTGAAATAAGCAAAATATAATACAGTTTTTGAGTTTATGCATGTAAAATGTGAAAAATACATATTGTCTCATCTTAGATATAAACAAAAACAATGTGACATGTTTTGTACATTACAAAGCAATAGACACACACAACACCAGATTTTGTTAGGCAAGTCAATATTTTCACAATAAAATGGGTATTAACCAATTGAAATGCATAAAATTTCCAAGATATATTTATATAATAAATATAGTATGTAAATTTCAACTGTTTTTATGAGAAATATTTATAACCTCAAAAGAAAACAAGATATTTTAAGTTATTGAGATGGAACACAATATCATAATTTGCAAAACAAATTGAAAACAATGGCAGAACAAGAAAAAAGACTGACTTTAGGAGATTTGAAAAAACTTATGTTGATAACAACAGAGAGAGAAAAGATGTAGAATATTAAGTTTAGAATAGAATATTTGTAATTATTAGAATAAAAATGTAGAATATTTGTAATTATTAGCTAAAGACATGATAGCAACCAATAAACTACCATTTATAAATAAACATCACAAAGAGAAATGTATAATTTGGGTGAAGAAAAACATGAAAGCTGATTTCACAACAGTAATTTTCATTGACCAACCATATGGTTGCACAAAAGATTGGTACCTTCATAGAAATAGTTAACCAATACAATTTAGAAGTAAAAGTATAGGTCACTTCAAAGTTGATGATAGTTTAAGATAACACCAAGGATTACTGTAAGTTCTTGGATAAGATTTTTTTTAAGTGGTATAGGTCACAAACCAAAAGCCTTAATTTAAAGTGCATAGTGATTCAAGACAACTCCTTCACAAAGGCTTTAAACACACCAAATTAATAGAATGGCCTCCAGACTCTCCAGATATTAATCCAAGAGAAAACTTGTGGTTTGCCATTCTTTTAATGATAAACCACAAGTTTTCAACTGGATTAATACCTGGAGAAGCTGAAGGCTATTCTATTAATTTGGTGATTTTGAAACTATTTTCTGGCATATGTATATAAGAATGTGAAAATGCTGCAAGTAATGTTAACATCAAAACAGTAATTAAGAGAGAAACTAATAATTTTCTGAAGAGTTGTTGTATCTGTCTATATCTCTGAGATGAGGTATTATGATTACTTGCATTATTTACATTTAGATTGTTCTAGTTTCACATGCCATGCCTCTTCCAGATGTCTCAGTTATTTCCCTTTAACTCTCCAAATTTTGGTTCACCACTGCTGTGGCCTAGTATTGAACTCATAACTCTTTGGGTTTAGTCATTGGATCTAACCAACATCTTTATCCCGGTGAAGGGTTCAGTTTGAAATTCCAATCACCTGAAGAAGGCCGGAGCACAAAATGGCTGAAACATTGTGAATATGGCAATGAAGTTAAGGATAACAGTCTGAGTAATGTAAATAATGCAAGTAGTTATTCCTGCATTCTGTATGGAGACCCATGTTGTCATGGTTACTGAATTATGGGGAAAACTGATACTCATTTGAAGAACAAAATTATTTGCTTTCTTCATGATATTAGAAGCAAACTACTGTCAGGGGAATTGCCTTTATATAGACAAGTCAGTGGCCTTTTATCTGATGAGCAAGATATTATTTAGATAAATATTATTAAACAATTATTATTACTACTAACTAATTTTATATAACTAGTTCACCCAGTTGTCAAAATATGGCGGCATAATTAAACAAATCATTTATCAGACAGATAAAGAAATGTTGTAGGATGTGTGGAGTGGAACAGACCAAGAAAATATTTTGTTTACCATGTTATCAAAAAGATTACAGTAATATTTAATTAATTTTGGTATGCTTATAAAATATTAAAAACCGTATGTTACTCTATATTTTTATGTTCACTACTACCTGAATATCAAAATAAACCAAAATTAGGATAATTGATCATCTGCCTTATCACCATGCTACAAATGAAAACAAATAAATGAAACTAATTGTTTATCCATATATGTAAATATATCTTGAAAAGTTTATTTAGCTACAGTACCAATTTATCTATCTCTATGCAGTGAACTCTTATGATAGTATCAAAAGTTTACACAAAATGTATCTTATAAATGTGAATTTATTGTCAGTATATAGTAGTTATACATATAAGATTGAGGAATCGGAGAGTCAAGTTTGAATTCCATTTGAATCCATTACATTCACTTAGGTGCTAATATCCTTGGGAAAGGTGTAAATCCTCCTCTTCTCCCCCCAGCTTGAGTAAATAGCAGGACAGACCAGGTTGTATAGCCTTGGATGGCAACTGGTCTACTGCAGAAAGAAATGGCAACCTACTGCAGGGAAAAAAAATCTGCCTCATCAGTCATGTATCAAAAGATACATGATCGCCTAAGTGTGCATCATGCATAGCACATAACTGACTGATCCATATCAACTGTTGATCTAAGTTAAACTATTTTGAAAAAAATGCTTTGAAATTATGAGTAGAATAGTTTCAGTTTTGTAGTTGAAATAAAAAAGTTGCTTTTTTTTTTTTTTAATGTAGTACATGTAACAATAGCAACTAAAATTGTAAACAGTTCAAGGAACATTATTATTAAAGCTGGAATAATTTAGACAGAAAGCTCAAGAAACAAATTATCATGATTTTTTTTTTGTATATGCTTTTTTTGTCAATGTTATTTTACTGAAGTTACTCAATCAAATGCTGTTTTCTGTGATTTTTTACTGAGACTTTCATAAATTGCAGGAATAAAAGAAATCTATGAAAATACAGTCTTCATAACAGATTTGGAAATCTATCCAAAAATATTCCTGGTGCAAAATGTAATATTTTTCTTTTTTTTAGAGCCTAAATTGCAATATAACAGAGGTAAGCAGAGGCAAGCAGAAGCAAACAACTAAAAAACCACCTCAGAAAGATCTTCATTTAGTGTCAGATCAAATACTTAATAAAAAATGAACTAAAAAATAGAAAAAAAGCTAAACACAAATTATTCAGTAAATGATCAGGGAAAAAATAAATAAATAAAAAAATAATTGTTAGTATAAGTTTTTTTGGAAGCTAATATTAACTTAGTTTGTTATGAACATACATTCCTGGTCAAAATCTCAAGACCAGTTACAAAAGGGTTAAAAATATAAAATACTGTTATTTTAATTGAAATATATTTGTGAAACATTTACATTTAATTAGAAACAAACATTGAAAAAGTATATTTGGTTGGTCATAAAGATAAGACCATGTGTGAAAAAAAATTACTGGACAAAAATTTTAGAACTAGTTAGTGTGCTCATAGCTTCAGACATGTAGACATCTACTTAGCTCATTTCTAGCATTAAATTTCAGGTTTTAAAATGGCTAAGGGTAAAATTTTAACAAAGTTTGAACAGGGCAAGATTGTTGAACTTCAAAGACGTGATTTTTCACAATGAGCCATAGCAAATGAAATTGGCCGTAGCAGATTTGTCATTGCTAACTTCATTAAAAATCCAGATCAATATGCTTCTAAAAAATCAAGCGGTTACCCCAATAAAATCTCACCATCTCTAGAGAGATGCATTAGGCAAGACGTTAAGAGAGATTCAAGACTAACATCAAATCAGATAAAAGCGACTATTGATGCTGAATGCAGCTCTCTCTCGAACAATTTGACATCATTTAAATAAGAAAGGGTTTAAGAATGTGAACGGCTGTAGAGGCCTTGCCGTCTTCTTCACCATAAAACCTCCCATTTACAATTTGTTTCCGATTGTCAAACTTAGGATGTGGATAAATGGAAGAAAGTGTTGTTTTCAAATGAGAAAAACTTCTACCTTGATGGCCCAGATGGTTTTCAGCATTACTGGCATGCAAAAGATGTCCCAAAAGAAATTTTTTTCAACATGACACAGTGGAGGTGGATCAATTGTAGTCTGGGGGTTCATTTTCATACAATGGAACTCTTGAGTTACAGGTGGTAAAATGTTGTCAAACAGCTTCTAGCTACATTGACATGTTAAGAAAGGCATCACTAATTACTGAAGGTCCTCATCTATGTGGAGAAAACTGGATTTTCTAGCAGGACAGTGCTGTAATCCAAAACACTCTCCAAATTGAAACTCAATTGAGAATGTTTGGAGATGGATGGCAAAGGATGTTTATAAACATGGATCACAATTTGAATCTGTGGATGCTCTTTGTGCTGTAGTTTATGCATCCTGGGCAAGCATCCCAAGCACCCTCATGCAGAAGTTAATAATGAGTATGCCAAAGTCAATTTTCAAAGTAATTCACAAAAATGGAGGATACACCAAATATTAAATTGTCATTGTGACTTGTTCTGTATTTGCTATTTTTATTTACATGCTCTTATCTTTATACCAACCAAAAAAATACTTTTTCAATCTTTGTTTAATCAATTAAAAGCTTAAAATTTTCACTTGTTTGTTGATAAACTACATTTTCTAATTAAATGTAAATGTTTTTACAAATATATTTTGATTAAAGTAACAGTATTTTATATTTTTTTTAAACCCTTTTGTGTCTGGTCTTAAGATTTTGACCAGGAGTGTATATCAAGAAGAAAATGAACAAAAAGTTTTGTTACCCAATGGAGCCATTGCAACCAACCAATCAGAAAGCTCATCTCTCTCTTTGGCATTATTCAAAGCTTTATTAATATTTCCTTTCCAGATTTCCATGTGAAGGTGATACTCCATGTTATCATGTTCAAGGTGGAATTGGCCTGTTAACAGAAAACAAAAGACAATATATTCAAGTTTTATCTAAAAAGAGAACTTTTTTTTTTTACCAACACATATCTGAAAAAAAGGAATTTAATATGGAGAGCTTGAACAAAACATTTAAGAAACTGTTTGCTATCCTAAGTATTTGAATTCATATAATCTTCTTTCATGTTTCAATCACTACATTTTGGTCAATGGATTCTTTAGCTTTCTCCAAGATTATCTGAATATTTCTAATGAAGTTGCATTATTATGCAATGGATAATTTGAACTATTATACACACCTTTGTTGTTTTTATGCCAACAATTTAGCAAATGTATTAATGTCCCTGAGGCATATAAACAAAGCTAGAGAGTACAATGGTCAAAATAACAAAAACAAAGATACTGGTCCAAGTAAATCATCTGGTAGCAATTATATTTATTATTAAGTATTCTGATTGTCTTTCTTTTTGCCAGACACTCCAAAGAGATTAAAAAAATTAAATTAAAAATAAAAGGTTAAATATTGGGAAATTTTTTTAATATAGAAAGAGAAAAGAAATAAAGTCGAGCTGAAAGGTAAAAGAAATAAAGCTGAGCTGAGGAAATAAAGATGAGCAGAAACTAAATGAATCAATGTTTGTCTTCATTTTATCATCAAATCAAAAAGAAAAATTTGATAAACTTTTCCTTTAGCTTATATTATGTTCTCTTTTCCTTGTCAAGAATTTTAGGCACAGTTTACACTGAAATGTTTCTTTTAATGGCCAAAATGTTTTCTGAAGACACAAGGAAGAAACTTTATATGAAACTAAATGAAAAAATGTGGTTGAATAACATTTTATTATCCTTGTGCCTTTCATGGACTTTTTTGTCTCCCCACTATCCAAAAGTAGATCATTCCCATAAAAGCTTTCTGAGTGATTGGTGTAAATCATCATTAATTTATATAGAACAAATTTTTGAATGCTCCCAGTCCTAAAAATTAACCACAATTTATTTTTACACCTCAGAATACTCAAAAATCTTTCTTATATAAATTAAAATATTAGGTTGGTGCCAAAATAATGTCGTTTTCTCACATGTTACTATGTGAGAAAACGACATTATTTTTGCACCAACTTAATAGTAATTGTTTCTCCATATGAAGCCATTTTCGAAAAGTAAGGGAAACCAGGAGCAATGTAGATCTCTTGTAAGTGAAGATATGTGTATTGAACACAAAGTTTAAGCAAATATGACTAGATATACCCAGTCTTGCTTAGATTTTCTAAATATCTAAAATTAATGCAATCACAAAAGTTCATTATATATTGTATTGATTACTTTAAAAGGTAAAAATTGTCTGAGGAATGCTGATTCTATTAGAATACTTGCTTCCAAGTGAAAGAAAGTAATTGTTTTACTTTTAGAAAAATCCACAAAAATAAACAAATATAGGACCAAAAATTAAATTGTTTTAGCAATTTAAAAAAAAAAATCTGTGACAAATTATTTTTTAATTATTTCTGTACTAATTTAGATAATTATTGCATATGGATTTTTTTTAATGAAGACTTTTTCAATATTTGTTACATCATTTATTCCTGTTTTTATGTCATTCCCAACAGAAAAGCAAAATGAATACAAATATCTTAGCAACATGAAAAATGGAGTTGTTGAACTAACTACTTTGCCATTGGCAACTCAGCTGATATTTTTTAAAGAAATCATAAATGCTTAGATAGATGCTTATAATCAGTGCACTTTGGATTTATGCAGTGTCATGTAAAAAGATGTGGCTTGTAATAACATTTTTGACACTAAATTGACCTGTGGTAACCTTCACCAACCTTGGGGATCAACTTGGGATCAAGTTACGCTAATAGTCTAATGATATTACTACTCAAGATACCTACAAAGCAAACAATTGCAAATTTTATAGCAATAAATGAATACTAGTTAATTATGAATTAAATGAATAATTTATTAGGATTATTATTTGTCAAGCTGGCATTCATAAAACAAACTCAGACAACAGGAAATAAAAGCAAACATTTTAATTAAAAAAAAATAAAAATAAAAATAAAAGGATTATTAATGATGCTGATATTTCTAAATGTTGTCCAAACTTAAGTTTCTCTATTTCTTTCAACTTTTACCATGCACAGAATTTCTTTTTTCCTCTTCATGTCAGCAATATGAACAGCTCAAGGACTTCAACAGAAAAATTACATGATCAGTCCAGTCTGAACTATTTTCATGTGAGCATTTTGATATTTTGAATGATGACCTGCTTTTGGTTTTGTAACACGAATCCAAATCTAATATTAAAACCAAATAAACAGTCAAAAACCTTAAGTGCTTTCTTTCTGTGAAAATACTAAAATGCAAATGTACCTCACTTGTATTTTTGTTTCAAAAGTCAAATGCTCGGAATAAACATTTAAAAGTATCAAACATCAGGAAAAATAAAAAGTAAATTCTATAAACATTTGCAAAAGCTCAGAATCAAAATTCTCATATGTAAGGAACAAATAAAATTGTGTCTGTTGCAAAAATAAATTGCAAAAGATGATTTTGTATGTCTTTAATGTTTTTATCAGAAAACATTTTTAATAAGCTTGAATCTTAAGAAAAAAATTGCTTTGATATTTAGACATTATAAGATTTAGGAACTTAAATGAAATTTTGAAATGAAGCATTGTCACTATCTTAATAATTATTAAAACTAGCATGCTTATCTTTGTTGTTTTGATAAATGCATTTCAGTCAAAGGCAGTCAAGAGTCTAATAGCTAAAACATGATAGAAACAAGAAAGATGAGGATAATAGTCCAAATAATTAATGGAACAATTTGTCATCGCATAACTTGAGTCAATAACAGAAAGGATGAAGAAGACGTCAACTGAAACAGTAGTGAAATAAAAAAACAAACAAAGATGAGGATAATCGTCTACAAAATTCAGTCAATAGAAACGGGCCAGAGAAAACACAAGCAGAAATGAAGCGATGAGGATATTATCTCAAATAATTCATAGAATATAAATTTTTTTCATTTCATTTGTTTTAATGCTAAAGTTGATCAATGAAATTTGTCTTTATATTGAAAGAGTAAACTTTTATTTATTATTTACTGTGCATGAGGTTAGGAATAGTATTTGAAATGAAGAAAAGAAATATTGATGACTCAGGATTTGGATCTCCTTACCTGAAGTTTTCTAATACAAACTTAAAAATTAATGAATTTTTGCAAGAATACAATGTTTTATAGAATGCCACAAAGTATTTTCTCTCCAAATCTGTCCATTAGATAATTTTAAAATATAAACAACTCTGAAAATCATTCTAGGTAATTAATATTCAATTAATAAAGTTAAAGTTGTAGGGGGTCAATATTTTCATGAGAGGAATAAACATTGAGATATCATTCTTCAACAGGAATCAGTGAAATATAAAAATTGTACAAATGGAAAAATAATAATAATAATAATTGATCATCTTGTATCAGGATGAATATAAAACCCGGCATGACAGAGTGGGCCAATATCTGTACTGGAAAATTTGCAAGTTCTACGGGAAGGAAACTGAAAGAAACTGGTATGAACACCACCCAGACCCGGTTAAGGAGATAGGACCTGTTACAATTCTATGGGACTACACAATACACACTGACAAAACAATCAAAGCTAACTGCCCAGACATTGTTATTAAAGACCACAAACAAAAACGGTGCCTCCTTATTGATATGGCAGTCCCTGCAGACTGCAATGTATCTTTGAAGATATTCAAAAAGCTGTCAAAATACAAGGACCACAAGGACCTTGAAATCGAAATCTCAAAAATGTGGCACATGGGAACATCAACAATCCCTGTTGTAGTTGGAACCTTAGGATTGGTTGTAAAAGATTCCAGTAGACTAATTGAAGGGATTCCTGGAAGTTCATGCCTCAAAGAAATACAAAAAATTGTTCTCACAAGTACAGCCCACACTTTATGAAGGGCTTTATCTATGTAAAAATTTTTTTTTTTTTTTTTTTGTCAGTGAAAAGTGTCATGATACCATTTCTAACCTTAGGTTTCTGGGTGGGACCTGGAAAGGAATGTGTACATGCCAGAAATCAAAGGAAATAAAAACAAAAATAATAATAATGAAGCAAAAAGCTGAACAGATCAATTAGCATCTTGGAAAGATTTATTTCTAGTAATCAAGTTCAAGAGAATTTTTAGTCTTTATTTAAAGCCTTCATTTCTGCTTCAAGAAATTTTTAGTAATATTCTATGTACAATTAATTTACCATTATAAGTTTCTTTGCAGTGGCATTTTGTCAATTCTAGAGAATTCATTTAGAGAAACTAATGATTTGAAGATGCATAATATTTTAATTAGGGTTTGGTTAGTGGCTGAAGGAGCTACATATTTTGTGCAAGTGTTTGAATTTGGATAAAAAATAGTAGTATTTCAAATATTAATTTTTAAGGCAAGCATAACAAACCATAATGTTTCCTTGCCAATTTGTAGCTATGTTAACTAAATAAATAACTAGAAAAGGAATTTAAATTTCATTTCTGTTGCTGAGGGCAGATGCATTAGCAGAATGAAGAATTCTCAAAATAAATATTCTTTTAAGCATTTCAAGTAGAAAAAGGCAAGAAAAAATAACAAAAAGCATAGTACAGGGAATTTGAATATGTAAACCTGTGTGAGTGCATATAATTTTTCGATGTAAAAATAACAGTGTTTTGAAGAACCAAATGAGTAAAGAAATAATTTTAACAATTTGAATGAATGAGACTTTAAATTATACAAAATGTTCATTTAAAACAAAGCATGCATTCATAAAAATATGACTTCTTTTCATAGAAATTAAGGGTGATAAAAGCAATAATTTGGTATTGTTATCAATAGTTTACAAAATTTAAATACAAGTGATATGTCCCGGAAAGGGATATATTTGTTCAAAGTAGCAAAGTGGTTATTGACTACTGTGACCGGGTAGGACAATCTAGCAGGTAACCGTAAAGGACTCGTCCTTGTCATAGTGGTAGGCAATAGGCGAAGACAATAGGCATCCCCTTGTACCTCCACATCAGTCTGTATTTATGGCTGACACCAGCCAATCATATTATTGTGAGGGGGAACCCAGGTGTTTGCATATTCATTACATCACCTCCCCCATAGCTAAATTTTCCCATGAAATTTATCTTCAATATTTTCTCTTTTTAGGTTCTGGACTTAATTTATTGATTTCTTTCCTAAGTGTTTTTCACCTCAATCCCCCTTGCAGTGGTGGCGTTTGGCACACTGGTACCTCTGGCCTTGAGGTCAGGGATACCTCCATTGGCAAATGTTGACTTACTGGAACAGGAATTTCAAATGCATGATACAGGACTTCCATTTGAATCTCTTCGGTATTTTCTGTGACCTCTGTAGTATGTCCGGGTCTCAATTGATTCGGATGCTTTTTGCACTGAAATTTTTCCCTTTTTATGTCATATATGACCTGTCCAATTTTTTGGTTATCATTTCTTCTTCCCAATACATTTTTCCAGCCCTAAAGTTCTTGAGAAAAACTTTGTCACCTGGCTTACACACTTTAGTCATCTGGTTTTCTTTTTTAGCAGTTTTCTTCGCTGTTGAACACAGAGCATATTTTTCGCACAAACATTAACTCTACTGGTGATAACTCTGACGTCGTATTCGGGTTTGGTGTGATTCTATATACTGCCAAAAATTTCTGAATACTTCTTTCATTTGTGTTCACACCTTGGTTTTTCTTCAACAGTCGTTTAAAGGTGTCCATGAATGTCCATTCGATCTTGGATGATATACTGGTGTTGTCACGTGATCAATGGACAATGATCTACAGAATTCCTTGAATTCTCTTTCTGTTAACTGTGTTCCGTTGTCGCTGACTAAAGTTTTAGGGAGTCCAAAGTGACTAAAAATTTCATCAAGTGTGTTTATTGTATTTGTTGCAGTTGGATGTCTGCACTTAACAATTTCTGGCCACTTAGTGAAACTGTCCACAATGGTAATAAGATCCATTTATGGGCCCTGCATAGTCGATATGCAATCAAGTCCATGGGACATCTGTCTTTGCCCATGGTTGAATCTTTACCAGTGGATCCCTTGCTGCCAGTTGACATCCTCTGCACTGTTTCACCAAATTTTCTATGTCTTGGTCCATCCTCAGCCAATAAGTATAGCCTCTCATTAGAGATTTCATTCTCGAAATCCCTGGATGGCCAGTGTGAAATTCTTTCAGAATTTTCTTTTGCAGAGTAACCGGCATTACAACTCTATCTGCATATAGTAATACCATTTTGCAGATTGAAAAAGGTGACACACTAATTCCTTTTTTTGGTTGTCTCGTTCAACCAGACTTGCTTTTTCATTTTTTTAATGAAATCATCATTCGCTGCTGCTTTTTTCATATCTTCTAGCGTAACCGGTAGTTCTCTAATAGTGTTGCATAACAGACCCGACAATTCACTTTCGTCTCTTAGCACCGCTATTACTGTTTCTTCCAGTGGTTCCGTATATCTAGGTATCAATCTTGATAACCCATCAGCATGACCTAGCTTCTTTGAAGGTACATATTCTATTTTGAAATTATAATTCAATAGAATTACACCCCAATGCTGTAGTCAACTTGCCGTGTGAGTTTGTATACTTTTTTTTAACCAAATATTGTTAACAGCAGTTTGTGGTCTGTTTGCAGAATAAATTCTCTTTTGCATAGAAACCTTTAAAATTTTTTAGTGTAGATTATTGCTAAACTCTCTTTTCCGATTTGACTGTAATTTTGTTCCACAGGCAGTAACATTCTCAAGGAATGTGCTATTGGCTTCGTAGATCCGTCCTTGAATTTATGAAGCAATACTGGACATAGTCCCTCATTACTGGCATCTGCTGCTACCATGATTTTCCTCTTCGGGTCAAAATGCGCTAATGATAGGTCTGCTAATAGACAGCGTTTTATTTTTTTAAAAGCCTGTTCGCATTCTTTCGACCATATCCACTTTGTGCCCTTCTTCACCAAGTTATTTAAAGGAGCTCTCATATCATATATTTTTGGGATATAAATGCTATAGTAACTTACTAATCCCAAGAAGGCCTGAAGTTTAGCCACATTATCAGGTGCTGGCATATTTTTTATAGCCTCAGCCCTTTCCGGATCCAGTTTTCTTCCTTTACTGTCAATGATTTGACCTAAATATTTTATCTTCTTTAAGCACTCAGCTTGAACCTGTATTCCTCAATTCTCTGAAATACTGCTCTAATATGCATTTTATGTTGGGCCTCATTTACACTTTTAATCAAAATATCATCTAAATATGCAATTACATACTCCATACCAGCCAACATTGTGTCCATTATTTGCTGGAATAGGCTTGGAGCTACCTTCAATCCAGAAGGAAGACAATTTAGTTTAAAAATCCCTTTATGCGTGTTTATTGTCAGGTACTTCGAACATTCTTCACTGACTTTAATCTGAAGTTAAGCCTTCAACAAGTCCAACTTTGAAAACACTCTACTTATGTTTAATTTAGTAAATATATCTTCCGGAGACAGTAGAGGGTATGCATGGTCTTTCACACAATCATTTAAGCCTGTCAAAAAGTCAGCACACACTCTGATTTTTCATTTTTTTCTATATATACATACAGTTGGAGATGCCCAATCCAAGTAATCGACTTTTGAAATTTCTAATTCCTCATTTATTGTGTCTGGTGACGAAAATGGTACTTTTCTCTTTGGCTTAAAGATTGGTTTAACATTTTTTTTCAACTCGAAGTTGACTTCTGTTTTTGTGCACAGACCTAGTCCTTCTGAAAAGACGTGAGGGAATTCGCCTTTCAAATCCATAATAAATCTTTCTGTTTGCTTCGTCTTATAGTTTTCTACGACGTTAACTTTGTTACAGAAAGAATTTACTAGGAATTCCCATAAATTGAACAATACGATCTAGTCTAAACCAAAGAGGTTTACTGAACCAGGGAGCACATACACTTTCGATTTGTGAATTTTTCCCATGAACACAATGTTACATTTTAATTCACCTCTAAAACTAAGTCTTTTTCCTGACACTCCCCTGGAAATTTTGTCTGTGTTAGTCAATGGTGAATAAATTATTTTTTTCCATGTTTGCTTAATTATTACCAAGATATCACTTCCTGAATTGAGTAATAAATTTTACAGTCTGCCCATTTATTTTTACCTTGAGGTATTTTCTTCTTTGACCCTCCTCAATTTCGTTTTTAGACAAAACTACGTTAACCTTTGTTTGAGACTTTGCTTTTACTTTTCTCTGTTTTGCCCGACAATGGGAACTTCTATGGCCTACACGCCCACAATTAAAACATATTTTATCCCTAAAGAAACAATCCTTCTTTATCTGCTGTCCTTCACACGAACTGCATATAATTTTTCTTTCTTTTTGTATCCACTTCTGTTGTCTTACAGTTTGTACTCGTGAAATTCTCTTCTCCTCAATCTGAGTATTATCATTTTTTATGTTTATAAGTCGCTGAGATTCTTCCGTTATTTTTTGTAGTGTAATTTTCGGATCCTGTTCTATGATAGTGAGGATTCTTGATCTAATTTCTTTGTCCTTCAGTGTCATTAGACCCTGCACAAAAATTAGACACTTGAACATGTCGCTTGACAATTCCTTTAATTTAAAGCCTCACACTGTGCGTTAACCATACCTGCATATGTGACAAAATCATCATCCTCTTGTTTTACGATATTTAGACACTTGTATTGTCTATGAAACAAACTATTTCATTGAAAATTTTCAACAAAATTTCTACTGTTTCGCTGAATGTAATTTTTTCTGGCTTCTTTGGGAGGATTAAATTTGTGTATTTTTTATTTTCTTCTGTCCCCAACTTCTGCAACAATAGAGTGCTTTTTCCTCGTCAGGCCATTGTTCGCATCTTTTCGTAAATATTGTTTCAAACCTACAAAAATAAGCTGGAAACGTTGAACTGCTGTCAGGGTCATATTTAAATTCAGAGAGTGAATTTGAAATTCCTTCAGCAGAAAAAAATCTAGAACCCGGTTCTTTTGTTGTCCTAGATAATACGTTTTCCCAAAGTGATTTATTGTCTTTTGCCTGTTGTTTGAATAACTTTTCAAACCTTTCTTGTTGTTGTTGGAATTGTGACTGTAAAGTGACTTGTAGTGCCTTAGTTAATTCTGCAATTTGTTCCATTCTACCAACATATTCACAAAAAAAATTCTGCTTCATTTTATGTAGACAATAAAATTTTCTAAGTCCAAACAAGAGGGGAGGCAATTTCTTACTTTCAGTAAATGTTGCACAAGTTTTTCCTTTCTTAACATTCTTCGTTAATAAACATTAAAACAAAAATGAGGGAAAAATTACTTTCTGTAAGTGTCAAACAAATCTTTTTAATGTTCTTCGTTAGTAAGTGTTGTCAACTGTATATTTTCTTTCTTTTAACTTGTAAGGTTGTTTCGAATCTCATCGCCAACTGATATGTCCCGGAAAGGGATATATTTGTTTGAAGTAGCAAAGTGGTTATTGACTACTGTAACTGGGTAGGACAATCTAGCAGGTAACCATAATGGACTTGTCCTCATTGTAGGTGTAGGCAATAGGCGAAGACAATAGGCGTCCCCCTGTACCTCCACATCAGTCTGTATTTATGGCTGACACCAGCCAATCATATTATTGTGAGGGGAACCCAGGTGTATGCATATTCATTACGTCAACAAGATATTATCTGTTCAAATTCCCTGAACTTTTAGGTAGTATCTCATATACACATGCATAGTCAAAAGAATGCTTAATCTAATCACAAAAAAACTATAGAATCCTAAAAAGTTTATAGAAAAAAAAAAACTGTCAAACCACAAATTAAGAATAAAGTCAAAAACTTATTTCACAGAACTTTATCTGTTAACATATTTAAAAAATTCTACGTGAAGATGGTAAATATTAACCCCCCACCCAATCTGATTTGATATAATTTCTTAGTCAGGAATGAGAGCAAAGTTTCATCACTAAGCAATCTTTATCAAGTGGCTCAAAGTTTTAACTGTTGACCAGATTAACATTTACCATTTGATCAAGCTTAATCCTTATTTAAGTTGATTATTTAATTAAGCTTAAAGTGGTTAAAATCTGCAGATTTTCTGAAGCTCTTACTGAAAATTAGAAAGACAGAAGTGCGTAAGCAACACTCATCCCCTCCATACAAACTGTGATAAAGGGAATTCTTATCTGAGACAAGTTGGTGTAAATATTAGACATTAATTCTTTCAGACCAATGTCCTTGTTGTGCATTTATTCAGTGTTTTGGTAGATGTAGCCTTTGACCATTACTTTGTACAAAAAAGACAAAAAATCTAATCCAACATCATTTCAAATAACAACCAAAAAATAAAGAATAAAAACAATTATAAATATTTCACTGAAAGCTGCCATCAATGTTTAACCACCTGACAACATTCTTGTATAGATTTAAATCTAATTTCATTTAGCAAAGCAGTAGTAAATTCCAGAAAAGGCAAGGACAATTAAAAAAAAAGGGCCAAAATTTGATGAAAATAATAAAACCAAGCAAACTCCTCTCTCAAAAAAAAAAATCAATGTACAACAGTAGCTACATTTTATTTAAATTTATCTGAGGAAAAACATTAAGCACAATTTTGGCAAGTTCTTTTAAAGGTTCCACTCAAAATCAAACAACTTGGGGATAAACTCACCAAAAGGCTTAACAACCATTCCTTGTCTGTTCCATTTAATGAAATATTTTATTTTATAGACATGCAAATTGAGGGCATTTCTTTTTGTTTTGTACAGATTTCAGAAATGAAATGCAAGCTGGAATTTTAATATAGTTTGACCTTATAATGCAAAAATATATTAGTACTTGGATACTTACTAAGCTTAAATTAATATAGTACAAGATCACTATTATATGAGAATCAGTAGCAATAAGTTGCAGGACTCTATTTTTTTTTTAATTATTCATTAAAATTAACTAAAATTTAACTAATCAACTTTTCAAGTTTGTTGTTGGATATAGGCTCTTCCAAAAGGTCTGTGAGATAAGGAGTGATGGCCTTCTCATGGGATGTTTACAGCGATTCCTAGTTTGAAATCAGAATTGTCAACCAAGGTTAAACAGCCCAGTCTGCTCTACTATTTATCTATAATTGAATGAAGAAATGGATTCATTGACAATAGTAGCTATGAAGCCATCCCTAATCTTTAAAAGTAACATTATGTTTCTGTATTATAAATCAATGAAATTTTGTTCAAAATTAATGAAAAAGGCATTAATTTGTTTCAGTTGTTGAAATTTCAATTTTTACCATATATACGATAAGGGTAAAAGTCAAAATATTTCAGTAGCTTTATTTTTCAATTTGCTAATGATGTAATTGTTTAGTGCTTATATATGTTTTAATGCATTTAACAGTTTATATTTATAGAATAACATACAACCTTGAAAATAAATAAAACAATTTCCAGAAGGCTCCAGAAAGCCATAGTACTACTATAATTGTATATGATTTTATAAATTTCATGTTGGGGGTGACATTTTCAAAAAAAAAAAAAAAAAAAAAAAAAAAAAAAAAAAAAAAAAATCATCCATCATTATTATTATAAAAATAAAAATTTCATTGAATTTTGATCAATTCATTTACATAAACTAAAAAAGTCACAACCCTAATCCACATATATAAAATAGTATATACAACACCATTTATTCACATATTTAAAACTATATATATAAAACTGAATGGGTAAATATAGGTAGGTATACAAATACATATAAATACTCTATAGTGTAAGAAAAAACAGTGCTCAATGTTAAGTAACAGAGCTATTTTATTTATATATATATATATATATACACACACACACACACAATATCTTACATTAATCACACAACTCCAAGTTTCATATGCGCGTGTGTGTGTGTGTGTGTGTAGGTCAAGGGAGATAATACTAATACAGCAAAACGATACAGACAAAAATCACTTAGCATAATAGATTTCTGATTAATTTCTTCTATCTTAATTTCAGTTTCTTTTTATCACATCTCAGACAATCATTCTACAGCTGTTAAATAGTTAGGAAGAGTGAAAATAGCTAAAAGACTTGAAAAACCTATTTTCTTGAAAAATAGTTTGAAGAGAAAGATTTTTTAAATTTCAACTGACACTGACAGTTTAGTCAATGAATACCAAATGTTTCCTCATAAATTTATCCACTATTTCATCTGTCAGCTCTTTTCTCTCCTTTTGATTGTATCTTCTCATTTTTTCGAAATGGACAAAATCTGACAATTATTTTAAGAGATTTTTTATGTTTATACGTATTTAAGTAAATGCTCTGTTTATAATAAACATGTAAAAATATAAACAAAAAATGTCTTAAAATAATTGTCAGACTTTGTCGATTTCATAATGTGTGACATCATTTGTTTACATTTGAATACGCATCAAGCAGATATGAATGTATGAGAGAAAATCATCGAGAATTGTAGTTTAAAAACAGTAAAATCAACCTTGCTAACCGAAACGCTCATCTGTAGTTCAATTGGTAAAAGCATGTCAGGCTATATGACTGTTCCGTATAGGATACAGGTTCAATTCCTGTCGGAGGATGTATATTTTTTATGAAAATTTCTCAGACATTCAGGCTAGTAAACGTTATTAATACTGTTTATTATAAACAGAGCATTTACTTAAATATTTGTATCTATAAAAAGAATGTATAAACATAAAAAATGTCTATATATATATATATATATATATACACATACACACATATAAAATGTAATGTGCATTTTTATATATATATTTCTGCCTAACATTTTTCAAAATGCACAGATACTCTGATCCTCCGCACAAAAGCGAAAGTGACTGAAATGCTAATTTCAGTTATTTTTGCTAGTCTATAATATGAATTAATATATAATAAGAATATACAAAATATTAATGAAGAATTGTAAAGTAAGACTAGACATTCCACATTACCTAATTGATCACATAAACAAAATTTAATTTCTATTTTAATTAAGAAAATTTTTTACTTATATTTGTTTTAATTAATCCTTTGAAAATGTTTTTTAAAAACTCTCAAAACTTTAAACAAGTGTTTAGTCAATCTAAAGTCCCACATACAAAGAGGGGATTAAAATTTTTTTTAACTTGACCCACTTACCAAAATATGACAAAATGCTTTCTTGGTCAGGCTGAGTACTTTTTCAGCATCTCCCTGTCTATAAAATGCAATAGGCATCCCTGTATAATATATATATTTTTGGATAACATTTTATCACAGATTGCACAGATGTTGGCAAATATGACAGGTATCAATATTTTGATTTGAGATAGAACACACTGGTCGTATACAGAAATGCTAATCCATATATAAATAATTCCATCATTTTTAGGATACTCTGCTAGTGTGTACACACACACACATTATGGAAAATAAAACAATATTTAAAAAAAAAAATCCACATTACAACCAAAAACGTTTGCAGCTTCTCCCTTCTTTTTAATATACACACTTTTCTCTTGTTGGAACTACTATAACCTCTTCCTTATATATATATATATATATATATATATATATATATATATATATATATATATATATATAAATAAATGATTTCTTTAATAATTTTCTATATTTATTGGGGAAGAATGCTCAATGTTGGAGATAGAGTGTTTATAGATATAAACAAAGTGGACATAGGAATCAACACTACATGGTGACTGCATTGAGGCATGAAAGTGATAATCTGCAAACCAGACAAATATAACAGTATTTATATAAAGTTTTGTTTTGTTTTTATATTTATTCCTTTCTTCCCTCCTTTTATAAGTTATATTTTAATTTTATTGTCTCAATTTAAAAATAGTCTCTTCACCATCTACAATAATTTCTGGCAAGCTAACTATAAGTTTAGGAAGGTTTTAAAATATAAATAAAGAAAAATGAAAATATAATTTTTCTTGTTATGTCGATTTAAAATATATAAACCCATTTGTAATTATAAAAGATTAATGTTCAAAAATATTGCACACATTAAGTAGAGGAATTATTAGAAAGGTCATCTGACTGCAGTGAGTTCTGTCTTCAAATGAAATCCTCATACTTGAGCCAAAATACAACGAGGAAAGATAAAAATAAACATGGCCAATTTTGATCTAAACAATTCTATTTATTCTGATAAAATTTTCAAAGTTTTAAGCCATTTTATGAAAGCCACACTCATACACTCACACCAGAGAAATATGGATATCAAAGCTTAAGAAGGAGATTCATGCTGCAATCATGATCAGTGTGGTTATAAAACCAGTACATTGTTCGTAATGAACCCAAACTCTCTGGTAATGCTTAATGAGGCTAATCTGATCATCAATTGCACAATATTGGGATTCTTACAGTGTCATGATGTGCATAGATAAGTATTCCTGAAAACACTTCTGGTGGGCAAACCTGAGGCAACCCTATGTTGTAGTCTGTGACACCTTCCAGCCATTTTTTGTTGCCTTAGATGATCTGCAGCAGTTATTATTCTTTGTCTTTTCCATTTTAAAACATAATAACCAATATGATAAAAACAAAAAACTAAACTAATTTCAACAGGAATAAATAATTTTGCCTATTGTCTGCTTCACACTGCTCTCTGCTATTTTGAACACGACTTGGAGTTTATCTCTCATTTCATGTTTAGGATTGGGTTTCCAATTCTTTCTGAAGTCTACTTCAGCTCCATACTTCTAGCATCTTTGCCAAAACTCTGAAATTTTATTTACTATTTATTTTTTTCACAATAAGAGTAGATAGCCTCAACTATCGTCCAGTTAACACTTCTCCTCAGTCTTTTGAACAGGAGTAGAAGTTTGTCCCTTGTTTCCTGTTTAGAAATGGGTTTCTGGTTCCTTCTAAAGTTTTTACATTTTCTTACACACCCTGTAGCTCCTTGTGTCTTGCTTTGGGTGAATTGTGTCTTATTACAGATGTACATATACTCCTTTTGTTCAAATACAGCTGTTTGAGAGGAATCTGATTATATTCCTTTGAGAAGCTGGATAGTAATTTCAGAGAATTTACTGCTGCATGCTCGATGCAACATGCTGGTGCTTTGATATTGCCAATAGTAGTCAAATGAATATTCTTACAACTATAAACAACATTCTGGCTAGCTATTAATACAAATGTAGAGGGGTTTATTTTCTGTGAAAACGAAAAAAACGGACATTACATGGAATAGTCTATTTCCATTTCAAAATCACGATTTAGCAATTAGATTTGCCAACAGCAATTTTTATTTGTTACTATGTTTGCCTTTCCTAAATTGCGCATCCAACAGACATCAAATTGTAAAGCCAGTAATGTTTTAATACATCCCTCCCTTTACCTACTGTGTCATTGTTTACAGTAGGAACCATATCTTATGAGGTTTACTTGATTTAACAAAAAAAAAAAAAAATAAATAAAATTAATCATTTTGTTTTATCCTTTCATTTTCCTATCACACAGGCTAATGGAGTTTGGGGGGGGGGGCGCAGTTTGTCATTTTGGAAAGCCAAATTTTATGAATTGGACTTTTTAAAAAAAAATTTTAATTTTATTTTCTTGTTTTAATAAAATTTATATATTTTTACACTTTCTCACTAACGATTATAATGAAACAAAAACAGAATTCTATGCTGAAAATGAAAAAAAAAAAAAACAAAACAATTCCCTAAGACCTGAAATGGAATTAAGGAAAATTTGAAATGGAAAATTGGTCCCATGCTATCCAAGATAAATGCCCTGAAGGGAGAGCAGCATTATGCTCAGATCAGAACAAATGCAGCTTGAGTACTCACCACAGATTGTTGAGTTATGTTATAAGACCATTGTGTATGTCTACAGTAATATTGTGAAAGACTTACCTCGAGTATTGAATAGCAATCTGTCATGTTCAGTGATGAGAGAAAGTTCTGTCCTCATGAAACTGATAGTTATCAGCAGGTGCAAGGTAGACCTGCACAGTAACATTTTTCTATTCACCCATGATACGCAGATCCAACTACTCACATCATTGTGTGGGATGTCATAAATTACAACTTGATGCTTTTGGTATTTGCAAAAGGAAAACTGAACATTCAGAGCATTGTACAACTGATTCTACTGTCATTCCTCTATCAGGAAGATATGCTGGAACAGCACATGCTCAAGTGATGCCCATGCTACTCATTATGCTCTGCAAAATATTTGACATCTTTAGCCAGTATGACTCTCTTCAACATGTATAGGATATAATGAGATGACATTCAGCTGTGACAATACAGCTATGGAAGTTAATTGCTGCCTCAGATGCTTCAAACTATAGAATCAGAGTTGTTATTTCATACATTTTTCCTGGTGGAAGTGAAAAAACATTGGCTCATGAAGTCAGATCCTTAACACATTGAAGAAGAAGCTCTAGCAATTATATTTGCCATAAAAAAACACTCCATAAATTGCTACATGGACATTATTTCACTCTAATTACTGACCTCTACTCTATCTTTTTGGATCCAAGAAAAAGCATCCCAGTCTATACAGCTGCGTACAACAATGGGTTATAATACTTTTGGATTAACTTATCATTATTATGACTGATAAAATTTGCCAATACATTCTCAAGATCTGTGGATTCTCAACTCAGGCAACCAGGAGACATGTAGTTGCTACAGTATCTGTGAAACTGGAAATCAATACTGTGCTTGCATTCGTAACTTTGTTACTACAGCAATGGCCTTTGAAGCCACTGTTTGTGATTTATTACTACAAAAAGTTGTCCAATTCCACAATATACATACTGGTCATCAGTATGTCCTAATCAACAGCTTCAACCATTCTACCAATGTCTTGGGTTGATGGTTATGTTCATTTTGCTGAATATGTGGTAGTACTAGTGAAATTGCTAAAATAAATTCAAGCAATCCAGAAATTAGCTATATGAAGCACTTAACTTGCAGATCATTTTCTGGTCAAATATGAACAAGCAGTTGAAAAACCTTGTGCAAACTAGTACTAAATGACAACTACCAGCAAAGATTCTGTCACCATCAGAAAAATAAACAGTGTTCATGACCTGTTTCAGAGTTCCCCTTGTCACAACATCATGTTGTCTTTGTGGGACATATTGATCAACATTAATTCATTCTAGTTGCTACTTATAATAAAAGGTCAAAAGTATTCACCATGAAACAACCCTTCTTAAACCATTATAAAACTATAGTAAATGTTTAGCCAATCTGAAGACCCAGATATTCTGGTTTCTGGTAATGCATTCACCTTGACACAATTTTCAACTTTCTGTCAGCAAAATGGTATTAACACATCTGATCAAGATAATTCTATCCACAAATGTCCAGATGAAGTATTTTACAGACATATTTAAGACAGGCATTTTAAAACTCAAAGAGGAGGCAACTACCCATAAAATCATTGAAACATTTCTCTTGTTACAAAGCAACAACAAACTTGAATGTGCTGAATAATAGATATCTTGAAGAAGCCTACCACTGACATCATCACTTAGTTATAGCAACACAGTTTGTCATCAATGTATTGTGCAATATGTGTTTGTGTCAATGTGTGCTCACTAAAAACTATTGTAATGGTAATGAAAAGTGAACACAAGGTCACATTGAGTGCTGATGCAGAGATGTCACTTATGATGTGGGTGTACAATCCTCCATTTGGACACAACATACAAACTACAATCTTCACTCCCCTTCCCATGATTCAGTCCTTTCACCTGATATTTTGTTAGATACCTTAGAACTTTTTTAGAATACTCAATCTTCTAAACAGTGTGTCAAAACAAATGCTCAAAAAAGTTGAACGTCTAGAAGGACAGATGGCATTTAGAAGCAGGTCAAACCATTGCAGGTAGACTTGTGACAACAGTTGTATGAAAACAGAAATCAAGTGTTAGGAGGACTACCTCCAAAAGAACATGTTGAGGTGTTAATTAAATAGGGTTTTAGAAGGTTCTGTATCTGTGTACCCCAATGCTTCTTGCAAGTGGAACAGATCATCTCTCATACATACAGGTTAGCAGCAACAACAAGAACAGGAAACAAACAACAGATCATGATGCCATATTTAAAACCCAACCAAGAAATGAATAATACAATATGGACCATATTTGATTAAAGGCCACGGGTAAGTAATATTTCTTTTTAATTTTTTTTTTATTCATTCCTATTTACATACAAGTGACTGTCAGTCAATGGAACAAAAGATTTTTAGTATTCCTTGTTTGTAACTTTTAATCAAATTTGTATTATTGAAGAAATGCTGTCTATATATGCATGTACTCACAATGATTGCTTATGTGCAAATACACACATGCATATAACTGAGTGATAATATATTAATATATAACACTTCTTATATATGTCTATATCTTGATATAATTCAAATAAAATAAATTTCATTATTCAACTGTTGCATCTTGTTTTTATTAAAAGACTGTGTGAGAATGAATACTTTATGTGAAAGGCTTTAAAGAGTTATAAAAAGTCACAAGAATTTTTATAATAGTGCCAAATCCGAAGTATCAAACAAATGTCTCAAACAGAACTTATATCCTGCCAATAAAGGAGAAATTTTAACATGTAGAAAAAGTTTAAAGAACACTTTTTTCTAACATATTGAATATTCTATGCCAGGGAAACTAAGAAAATGCAAAGATAAAATACATGGTAAAAAAAAAAAAAAAAAAAAAAAAAATCAGTGCAAAGTTTGTGCTGCTTACAGAGTAGTTTAGTGGAATATAATTGTTAATTCCATAGTATAAAAGCTAATTTGAACCCAAATATTGTTTCTCTGATACATATTTCTCTTTTTCCTATCTTGGAGTATGATTGGGTCATTTTGGTCAAAGTGCATTCAGAGTATTTCTTCTGACCAAATGAAATTAATGAAACTATTAATTCTTCTCAGTCCAAAATATTTTTAGATTTTCTTCTTCTATAATTTTACAAAATTAGATTTGTCAAATTTAAAATCAAACAAAAATGTTTTTAGGGAATTGATTCTGAGTGGATAAAACAAGTGTATATTTATTTATTTCTACATTTTCAGGCAACTGCTATTGTTCAAGAAGCTATACCAATTCCAAGCAACATGTGATTTGCATAACTTATAAATTATATCAACAAGAAAAAAAGACAAGTTTGTTTATTTAATGTCTTATTAAAATATTAGCCATCAATGAGTCAAGGTTGCCAAACAAAACCAACAAACACATAACCCATTAATACCAATCTTCCCCTCAAAATGGGACAATGGTATTAATGGATTATAGATAAAAACCTGGATTTCTTTTCAGAAACCTGTAATTAATACCAGTTTTCTAATTGAATTTTTGTAATAAAAGATTTTATGGTGGACATTCATGGGTTACGTGGTATTTTACATAAGATCTGATAACAAAGTTATTGTGTGTAGGGGTGGGGCAAGCAAAAAGATGGTTAAAAATGTAAAACAGAAAAGTCAAATAAAGGAAATTCTAATGAAAGTACAATCTGGGCAAAAGTGATGAGAATACCCAAAGAAGAACAAGAGGAAGTGCTTTTACTGATTATTTGATATATTTCATCAAATTACTACTACTCTAAAAAATGTATTGATTTCCTTATGCTGATTACGGAAACACAGCTAAAATGGCACATTCTAACTAGAATTTTGTTAGAATATTTTAATGGTTTGGTGATAATTTGGAGATTTAATAGTGTAGCAGTAATGTTTGAGTGTAATTATCTTTAATCATTAGCTAAATCTTTCATCAAATTATCCTTTTAGAGATATTTTGTTATTTTGTTTTGTATTTGTTATTTCGTTTTACATAATTTTGGAGAGCTCCAATCTTTATCATAATAATTTATCAAGGGAGAAAATTCCAGTTATATTAAATGCTAATGAGAGAATACTTTCCCTTGTTTAATTGCATCAATTTTTGTATGTTATGCAAATGCATCACTTGCAACGAGTTTTGTTAGTACAGTAGTGATAAAAATGCTTTTAGAGAATAATGGCTAGCCACTTGTTTCTGAGCACCGCCATCTAAGGCAACTAGTCAATCCCTGTTGAAGAGAGTAATGTTTTCCATAGCATTATGGTTTAGCAAGCTCTGTCATATGTTTGATCCTTGTGCAAATTCAGGCTGAGTGTATTTTTCAAAAGTCTATATGTTATCATAGAAATATTGCCTCAAAGTCGTGATGAATGATTAAGAATTTAGATATTTTAATTCATTACATAAATTGCCAAAAACTGAACAAGAAATTAATTTGAAACATGCAAATAAATGTAAAAAGAAAGATGATTTGATCTGCAAGTAATTTATGTAAAAGTTTATTTAAGAAAATAAGTTCTTTTTAATGTGAAAGGTTTCATAAAATTATTTTGATTTTTAATGAAAACATAAATCAAGATAATATTACGACCTCACATAGTATTAGTCTACATAAAAACAATGATAAATATGGAGTGAAGTGAACAAAAAATAGAGAATGGGTTTATGGGTTAGACTTAATCTTTTGTCCATTATAGAAACTCTGGTAACTCAGTAAGTAGTGTAGGTGCCATGCATAAGTAAACTTCATGAGGTAAAATGGATGCTAGTTTGAGTTGCATTTGGAGTTTATTCTTTGGGTTCTTTAGGCTGTTTACCATAATTGTGAAAAACGGTAAATAAAATTAAGATGAAATAAATACTAGTAAAAAAAATTATTAATGCTTGACAGATCTAATCTTGAATTTTTGTATTTATACAGAAACTCTAGAAATGTTTTAAGTTAAAAAGAATGTAATGTTTCATTAACTTTGATTTCTAGGAGTCAAAAAAGAAAAATGTCCTTGGCACAAGCCAAAACAAACTTTTTTTTGTTCTTCTAATTAACATTGTATAAATTTCATTAGTTATCAATAACAATTAGTCTTAAGAGTTAAAACAAACATAATATAACTAAATGTATTAAAAACATAAGTAATGCCATTATCAACAACTAAATGTCTAATTGCATATCAAGAAATATAATATAATCACCTGTTGTAACCTAAGTTCAAGGTGTGTGTGGTGGGGATACAAAAATTTTTTTAGTGATATTAATAGAACATTAGTTTATTTGGAGGTCATGAGATTTTGTTACTCCCAAATTAAAATTACAGCTGATTAAATCAACAAAATTTTCTCTTTATTAATCACTCATTTAATGATATGAACAACAAATGTTGGTAATGATTCCACAAAAGACTGCAGAAAAAAGTTTCTTGATTTTACAACATTTTTTAAAATAAACTTATCACAAACTTCACAAATATTATTCAACAAATTAACCAGAGGAGCACTCTCAACAGTTTTTAATACTTTGGTTAGTGGGCTCTGTAACCTTCCTCAAATCACATCCACTAATCTTCATATATTTTTTTAATTCCTAATGTGTGAACTTCGGAAGATGGAAAAAGTTGTAGCTAACGGAAGGTACACAAGTCGATACCCGATCAGTATCAGCTGGGTCAGCATGGAGAGGGGGAGTATGATGTTGAAAGACCCAAAACCCCTAATGAACCTCGGCTAAAAACATCACTGATGATATGTACTAAAGCATCCAATAGATGCATTTTACAAAACAAGTTAAATGACAAGTATTTGTTGGTGAATTTTTTTCTCACAATTGTGTATAGTTGTCTCTAGTTGTATAGTTGACTCTAGGCGATTGGTTCCAGGACCCCTCCCCCCTCTGCTACCAGCCTGGATACCAGAATCCACTGATGTTCAAATCTTTTATATAAAATGGTATTAATATTTGCATATAATCTTTGCCCATCTTCCTGTAGATTTAAAATCATTTCTAGATTGCTTATAATATCTAATGTTAGGGAAATTGTTGTTACCTTCAATCTAAACTAATACAAAAGAAAAGTTTTAAAATATTGTGCCATTAAAAGAGAAAAAAAAAAACAAAAAAAAACCCAAAAGTCTGGAAAAGATTCTTATATAAAATTATTTATGAACAATCTAAAGCAAAATATTTGAAAAGCATTGGTGAGAAAAGTTATTTATCAGAAAAAAATGAAGTGATTCTAATAATTTGTAATTTTAGATGACAAACATTTCAATTTCAAAAACCCACCAAAAATCAACAAGCTATCAGATTTTAATAAAATTTTCATTTTAAATTTATCAGAAAAAAATTAAAGAGATTGCACACAAGTAACCAAAAAATAAAGAAAAAAACAAAATGCAGGACAATATATATATATATATATATATATATATATATATATTAGGTTGGTGCAAAAATAATTTCGTTTTCTCACATAGAAATATATGTTAGAAAACGAAATTATTTTTGCACCAACCTAATATATATATATATATATATATATATATATATATACACACACACACACACACAGACATCCATATATAATATGCACATGCACATATATATATATATACACACACACAAAAACATACATAAATCAAATCATATAACTTTCAATAAATACTGCAAAATAAATACAAAATAAAATTTTATTCATAAGATAATTTAAATCTATTTTTCATTCTTGATGTGTGTGTGTATATATATATATATATATATATATATATATATATATATATACATAGGGTGCAATGGGCAAATTGCTGCCAGTTTATATTTTTAATTTCACACGTACGTTGTTTGTTTTTGATGTTTTTGGCTGCACAGTAAAGTAGGCTCACCATCTGTGAGAAAAAGAGTTCCATGATGCAATTCACGCCACTAGAAATTTGAAAACAGTAATGTTTGCCATTCATGCTGGGAGCTCCAATATGAATATTTAAATGTGTTTGGACATCAATATGTGCAGAGGATTTGTAAAGAGTTGGATGAGTCTGATGGTGATTACAAAGGTGTTTGGAATGATCATTAGTGATGGCAATGTTATGCCTCCATTCATCTTCCTACAGAGCCTCAAGCTCAACACAGAGGCCTATATCAAGTGCTTGAGGAGGTGGTGCTGCACTGAGTCAAAGAGGGTGGCTGCTGGAAGGCCCTATCTCTGGCAATAGGACTGCATCATGCCACACAAGCAGGAGAAAGCAGTCATGGCTGTTAGACAATTTCTGCAACCACATCACCCTTTCATCTGGCCACCATGACCCAATTCACTCTGCCAACACCAAACATGAACTGAAGTCAAGCAATCAACAACTTAAATAAGGAGACCCTTCAGAAGAGTTGCAGGAGATTCTTAAGTCGTCTGAAGATCGTAGTTGAAGCCAATGGTGATTTTATTGAATAAATTTACTCTTTAAATATTTAAAAAAAAAAAAAAAAAAAACCATGAATAGGACAAATAACCATAACATTCTACATGTATACACATGGGCGCATGCACATGTAAACTATGAGAAAAATAAAAAAAATTGCACCAATGAAAAGTGCAGATAAAAAAGAAAAATCGAGAATTATAAACAGTCAATTGTTGATAACCCCTGATGAGTGGATGGAGAAATTCCTGGAGGATCTGTCTACAAAACTCTGAAGTAGGGATGCTGGAGGTAACATGAATCAGTTAAGTGACAATTTGTATTAATTTTAAATAAATATATATATATATATATATAAATTTTGAGGTATATCTTAACTATTTTTTAATATTGAGCACTTCATTTAATAGGTCTGTTTGCCTTGAAAGTATTATCATTGAGAAAATTCACTGGTCACCTGTTTTTTCTTTTTTTGCAAAATTATATATATATATATATATTATATACACACACAGAGGTATGTCAAACATAAACACACTATGTTTTACACGTTTCAATCTCATGCTTTACAGTAACTAATCTCTATTGTTTATTTTCAGATTTGGTCTTACTTTACATTGGAATGCCTAGAGCAAGAGGGTTAATAGAATTGTAAAGTTTTTTTCAAGGTACAGAATTGTTGGGCAGACAGAAGGATGACTCACTGCAGAATTGAAGAAATATTCCTCTTACTATACTGAATAAGGATCATCGGTTAGTTTAGAAACAAAGGAAAAGAACATGTATCATCATGTTCTAGGCTACCTGGACCCTCAGACAAGTGTCTCTGATCGGCTCAGCGGTCTGTAGAGAGCAACCCAAGGAAGAAGGCTTCCAACATAGCAGCAGCTATCAATGTGAGTCACAGAACAGCTGTGCAGTATCTCCATAGCATTGACTATAAGTGGAGGGCTGATACAAATTTGCTCACTTCGGTCAACGTTAAGAAAAGAAAGAAAGGAATGGGCTAATAACATGTCCAAGAAGAGTCTATTTTTGGCAAGGTGTACTATTCTTGGATGAATCATCCTTTACCCAATTTTCTTTCAGTAGGAGATATAAGGGTCTGAAATAAGCCCAGTCAGGAGTTTTTCAAAAACGAACTGCAACTGTCACAGTGGATTCTTGGTGATGATTTGGGGGACGATTTGGGGGACAATTTGGAGTACTGGTTGCTAAACCTTTGTAGACTGCACTATCAACATTAAATCTACAAAATATGTCAGTCCTTCAGGAAGGACTTTTTACTATCTTTTCAATTATTAGATAGCACATATTTCATGCAAGATGGCATCTCGTGCTATGCTGCAAAAGTAATCCAAGCATGGCTGGAGCAAAATCAAGTTTGAGTTCGACCAGGAAAAAGACAGTAGATATGACCCCAATTGAACATATCTGGGCTTTATTAGAGAGATCACTAGATAAGAAATGGTGAAACTGGCTTCCTGTGATGAATTACTTCAATTTCTATATTCAACTTGGGTAGAAATTCCCCAGTCAAAGATTGCAGAACTTGTCACCTCTATGCCTGATAGTTGAAGCTGATCAAGAATGATAAGGGGGCATCAACTCACTATTAATTGATGCATTATTTAAATAAGTAATGTTCCCCCTAAACTTTAGTTTGCTGATTATTCAAGGTTTCCAAATTTGGTAGGTGTCTATTTACTTTTGCTGTGTGTGTGTATATCAGGGTGTGGGTCACATGGGGATGAAACATGCATTCTTCCACATTTCTTTTATTTAAGAGAAAATAACTACATGCAATATTCTCCTAAGGAAAGTTAGAAAGCTGAGGAGTCAAAAAAAAAAAAAAAAAAAAAAAAAAAAAAAAACAATGGTGAAGATACTAGTCCAAATAATTCTTAAAATAACGATAATATTTAATCTTAGAATTTCTGCTAGCCAAGATTTTTCCTTTATTAAAAGCACCAAACATTTTCATTCTACCATATGGAGTGTCATGCTGTGTTATATCTTGTGGTGTTCACATATGTTATCAAATCTTTGTATTATGAGTGCCAAATGTGTATGTTGAAACAAAGTTGGTTGTATTGTGAAATTCTTCTGTTTGCTTGACAAGAACAAAAATATCGAAATGATTAGTGCTGAGATTTGAAAATTTTATTTTTGTGCTAAGAACACAATCAGTGAAATAAAATTATTGTAAGTTAAAAAATAACAACATGGTTTACATCAGCAGAAATTTAACTAACATTACTTTGGTTTTGCAAACAGGAGAAATTGTTATATTTTTCAAAGTTTAAAGAAAGTTTTTCTTGCTTTCTCATTCCTTCTTTCAACTCACATTTTTTAGAGATTAATATTAGGTTGGTGCAAAAATAATGACGTAATAATGTCGTTTTTTGACGTAACGTCAAAAAACAACATTATTACGTCATTATTTTTGCACCAACCTAATAATAGCCTTTTCTAGTTATACTAGTGTACATATGCCATCAAAATTAATGGCTAGAAGGAATGTATTATAAGTAATATGTATTATATTGTAAGTAATTTTTGTTTAATCTAATTAAAATTTTATAATTTAAAATAGTTTGTTGTTAACTTTAATAATTGAACAATGTACAATTTATAAACACCTAAAGAAAGATATCCATATTTTATCCTCATAAATGTTACATATTTACAAGCAAGATTTTTTTTAACTGCAAAATTTCTTCAAACACAATATTTTTTGTGTAAACTTTGGAAGGTCTGAGTAATACTTGACAGTCCATAGATACAATTTTTAATTTCAGAGTCTGGGAAAGAAGGGAATTGTTACACACACACACACACACACACAAAAAAAAAAATTAGTTAGAATTTAGTTTTTACTATGTTACCGTTGTTTGGGGTGGTCACTTTGTAGTTTATCAGTCCAGCAGCATTTTGCGTTTGGATGTGAATGGGGTTTTGACTTCTGTGTCTCATGCCAAATTTTTGCACACTGCCACTCAATTGTTACACACACAACATTTTATATATATATATATAAATAAAATGTGTAAGTGATGTGTGGTATATTATATATAGAGATTATTCAAATCATATATTCATGAAAAACTAATAAACTAAAATCATGCTTTAAGGTAGTGGTTCCATTAGTAACAACTAGCAGTAACTATTAAAAAAATACTTAGTCATAGCAATCCTTAATTTATGTCATGATAAATATTTGTTGAATTATGGTAAGATAAATATTATTCAAATTATATTCTATTCACAGAGGATGAAAGACATAGAAAGGAACTGATTTCATTTTGATAAAAAATATAATATATAGTTTTTCTGTATGCTATATTATAGGGTAAAAGTGCTCAATATCTGGGTATAACATGCTTAAATATAGGAAGTGTGGATATTTGATATCAACATTGAGTGGTGTCAGTCTGTTCCTTGGTTGAATGCAATCTTCAGTCCTGAAACAGATTGTCACCACTTGGTGTTGACATCAGTGTCCACAACTATATATATATATATATATATATATATATATATATATATGTATGTATGTATGTACATATATATATTAGTTACAATAAATGACTATTATATAAATGATTTAATGATCTACAAACCTATAATGTAGTTATATCAATAAGTTTGTAGCTTAATGAGGAAAAAAGCACTTATTTTGGATAAGAAATATTTATTTTTCAACAGAGACTCCTTTCTTGTCAATGCACTTCATTCAGTTGTTGGTTTATTCATGGAAACTCCATGGGGAGCAAGTGATGCTGTAGTTTCAAAAGCAAATAAATTTTTATGAGGCTCGATTGTGAGCCTGATATCCATGGCTAGTGAGAGAATCTCTTTGTGGTGTCAACTGTTAGGCCACTCACACCTTTTCCACTTGAAGTAATTAAGTGAGTAATATCAAATATTATACAGTGAAAATTTCTGATCAAAATTCTGTTAATGACTGTGTTAAGATACAAACCTATTGATCCACTTTTATATATAATTGCATTCTGATACTGAGCAGAAAAATAGTGTTGACTAATAAAATGGCAGTGTGAAACTGTGATACAATTAGAAACAATGGTAAGTTTTTCCCACAGACATAGATAACATCACCACTTGGCTTAGTGATATTACAATACCGTGTGTGTGTGTATATATTTTGATAGATATGTGAAGAGATTAGATTAGAGAATAGTATGATAGATCAAGTAACAATGGCAATGGTATGGAAAGTTTTTTTTAAATAAAGGCTTTTGTAAACTACAAAGTACAATAGATAAAAGCTACTGTAAATGTTGATCTGTTTGCAATACTATTCTTTAAATGTTTCTAGATAAATATTTAGCCAAAGGTTTCTGTTCAAATATTACCAGATTCAACATTATTAGAAACATTATGAAAAACAAAAGATGAGGATACTAGTCGATACTATTATTCTATCCATATGTATAAGTATTTTGCTTTTCTACCTAGGATCAGTGTATAGTATCAGTTCAATCTCTGCCCCTTCAAATCTGATTAATGGCTGAGAAAACTTTAAGTGGGAAAGAATTGGGTGCAGGGAGGCAAAGGAGGAAAGAATAATGGTGGTGAAGAGAAGGGAAAAGAACATGTGAAGTAGGAAAGGTAAGAGATAAGAAAACTAGAGAAAAATGAAAAATGTGAAAGGAAAACAGAGAAAGGAAAGAATGAAGGTAAAAAAACTGACAGGTTTGATAGCTGGGTATAAAGAGACAATGAGTAAAAGATTCAAAAAGCATGAAAATTGTGACACATGGAAATTCTTTATTAAGTGATAGATAAAAGAGATGAGGCAGTAGAAAATATTTGTGCATTTCTTATTTCTTTATTTGCATATGAAACACATCCAATAAAAGCTGGAAGGGAAAGGGAAGTGAATGAGAAAATAGTGGCAAAGAGCAACAGAGCCATAAGATAATGTTCATCTTAGTTATCAACACTGATAAAATTTCTACAAGTCCAGTGAATATAAAATAATTCCAAGAATGATGACAATACATCATCCCAGAACTCTTGACACACAGGAATGCTACAGAATGTACTTGTGGAAATGTAATAATCAAAACAACAAAAATGAGGATACTAGTCTAGATCACTCTTGAAATAAAGGTAATCTAAGATTTTCAAACAGCATTAAAAGCTCTTTTCTGAATGAAGCATATTATGCAAATCAATGTTTTCATAATAAAATCAAAATTAACTGAAGTTGGTCAAATTTTCAGTATATACTTATATGATAAATATACCATATGAAATTCAGTTTAGAATATCTGTTAGAAATATTTACAGTAACTTCTTTGGTGGTGTCAGAGTTTATTATGCAACTTGAGTGTTGTTTATCACATTGGAAATCAATTTCTTATACATACTTATTTCTTAAACAGACTATAAAAAACCTTGAAAACTCTGACAAGATAAAAGAAAGCTTTAAGAATATCATGAAGGAAAAGGGTGGGATCTGACAAAAAATATTTGAAGGAATTGGTGTTATGAATGTAAAGATTGGAAAGATTATAATGAATCAATTGCTAAGTTTTCTGGTAGTTCAGTTGGTTCACTGTGTCATGAAAGACAATTTTTCTCTCCAGATTCTATTTTATATATTTATAAATCTGCCATCCATCCTTGCTTTGACTATTGTTGTCATATCTGGTCTGGTTCTCTTGCTATATATTAAAAAGAGATTCTTGAGAAAAATTCAAAAATGAACCTGCAATGTTACTCCTCCTATCTTGGCATCACTGTAATGTAGATTCCCTGTGCTTTTCTATAAGTTCATTCAAGGTAATTGTTCTGATGAACTTTCTTCAATGGTACCTAGACTTTATGAATTTAAGTGTAGTACTAAATTGGCAGCAGGGTCTCACTATTTTGCAGTTGAAATGGTGAGAGATGGAACCATAAGTTCTATGCTAATAATTTCTTCTATCACATTTTTCACTTGTGGAACTCTCTTCTGATTTCTTGCTTCCATATTTTGCATCATTTTTAATCTTCAAAAATTTAAATGCAATGTCAATCAGTATCTTCTGCTTTCTTCAATACTTGTGTTTTTTTTGTCTCTCTCCTTAATAGCATTTTTTGTCATATTCTCTAACACTCAGTAACCCCTTGTGTCTTATTGGCTTTATTACCTTACTTGGAGTGTAATAATTAAAAAAAAAAAAAAAGAAAAAATGCAGAATATGAAGACCTTTACCTAAAGACATGAAAGTAACTAAACCTTTAAGTAATCCTTACAGTGAGAAAAGTGCAAGCTATCCAAATAATTAAATGGACACGGGTTTCTCAACAATTTTTAGTGATGAATATATTGTATTGATCCTATGGAAAATAAGCAGACAAAACGTCTAAATTATTCAATGAAACTTGCCTATATATATATATATAGAGAGAGAGAGAGATAGATATATACACACACACACATCAATAAAAACAAAAGGAAAAACTTATGTTAAGTCAATGCATTTCAGAGACAATAAATATGGTGAGGTATAGTAATGTTTTGGACTTGTAGGTAGTAAAAGTATAGGAAGCTCCAAAATTGATAAGTGAAGAATATTATTGTAAGTTCTTGGAGAAAATGTTTTTTAAGTGCTATAGGTCACAACCCAGAATCTTTATGCTAAAGAGAATAGTCATTCAAGACAATACACCTTCATATTCAGCAAAGTTAACTATTGACCACCATGCTAGAAAGAAGGCTTTAAACACATCAAATTAACAGAATGGCCTCTATCTTCAGAAAGAAAATAGAAAATACAATAAAAATTTGTGGTTCTCCATCATTCAAAGAAATGTATATGAGAATGAAAAATTATTTAATTTAAATTTCTGAGAAGCAATAAAACCTCCTGCAAGTAATGTTAAAGTCAAAACAGTAGAAAAGTTAACAAAATCAATGAAAAGTTTATAGAATGTCAATGAGCTTATACAGTGTAACCCGAATATAAGAGAGATTTTATCTGGTCCCAAATTAGAGCCATACTTATCTAAACAAAATAGACCAAACCCGGATATAAGAGACTTCTTCTCCGGTCCCGACAATTCTTATATCCGGGTTACACTGTATTAGCATGTAAAATAATTTATTCAGATATATAAGGATGTTGTTTGTCTGTATTTCTGAGATGATGTATTTTAACTATTTACACTATTTACACTGTTGTTCTCATCTTTATTAAAGCTGAGGACAACAGTCTGAACAATATAAATAGTGTATAAGATTTTGTTAATAAAATTTTTCTTGTGGCTTATATTTTTGGGATTTATTGATAAATAAAGATTTGCTGCATTTAGTTTCTTTGAATAACATGTGATTCTTCCAGTCTCCATAAAAGTTATAAATATTTTTTAATGAAGTATAGATATTATAAAGCTAAGAGTAATGATATATTGTACTAACATTGGTTGTTTAATTTACCTATTGTGAAAACATTAAGTTCCATAATAAAATCTGCCAGTGTAATCACTAGATCTGTGGTATTCTTGATTCTCATTATGTAATGGATATTCTATTTTTAATTCCAAAGCATATTCAATTGCAAGAGAATTCTTTAAATATAGTAGATATAAACTTTTCTTTCTGACAATGCTTCAAAAAAATAGCAAGCTGGGTTTGATGAGGCAACTTTGCAAAACAACATAGACCCAAATTTTTGAACTTTTGTGTGTCTCACCTTTTCCCATGATGCACCATCAAAAAGAGAGATTTTTTTTTTTGTACCCTGTGCAAAGTGAAGTAGCAATAGCAGTTGTAAAAAAAAAAAAAAGCTCATGTCAATGACAAGTGCAACAGGGAACAACCAGTGTGAAAAATGTAAAGTTAGGAAGAGGATAGAAATCATGTCACTGTCTCCACAGAAAACATCCATATTATGTTACACACTCTTTTCTCTATGACTCTTTTATTCTTCTCCCTGAAAGAAGATTGTCAATGGCTGCAATTGAATGTTACAAAGCTTGGGGAAGTCAGGTGGAAATCATGGAGTAGAAGGTTGTGTGTGTGTGTGTGTTTGTGTTTGTGTGCATGCGTGGGGGTGGGGTTGTGGTTGTGGTAGGTATGTACATGAATGAGATGGCAAACACACTTTCCATTTGGGATTCAAGAAAAAAATCAGAATTGTTTCAATATTTATAAAGGATTTTAGATTTTTCTATTTTAAGAAAAGCATTTTCCTTTTCTTAATGTTATAAAAAATTTTTTTGAAAGGTTGGGTATTCATTGATTCTTAGCCTACACTTAACTGCAGAGAATTTATGAAAAATTATAAAAAAATTAGTTGTAGTAAATTTTGTATATGACTTTCTCTCTTGTAAGACTAAAAACCTCAGGTAGAACAGGATAATGAAGAACTTTTTGCAAAAAGAGAAACATTTTAATTTAGATTTAATGACTTTTTTTTAATTAGAAGCTCATAAAATGATTAAGTTTCCATAGCAAAGAAAACACATTTTAAAAAACTGTTTTATTATGCATATCTTTTGACAGAAATTTAATTATTGGATAAATGAGTCAGATTATTTTTCAGTTGGAAATCATATGAAAAGATAAAAATCCATATACTTAACAAATAAAGAAAATTACTAACACTAAAATAAAAAAAATTAATAACATTCCAAATATTACATATTCTTTAAATTCTTATTAATGAGTTCTACTTACAAATAAACTAGTACTAAGTATAAACAATAACGATAATTAATTCCAATCTGATAGTATTGACTTATTATATTTAAGGAATATTTTGCCTGGTTTGAAGTGAATCCTGTTTTAGAATATCAGTTCGTATGTATAAATATTTTAATGATTGAACTTAATTGGCTAAATTTTAAATATTCAAAATTTTCCATCAAACATTGAAAATGAGTAATCTCTAAAAGTACAAATAAATTAACATATTAAAGGCTGAAATAAATGTTAAAGTTGTTTTGCCAGAGTTTAAAAAAAGTTGCTATAATTCTCTCCTTGACATAAAACTCTGTGTTTAGGTAGTGACCTTAATATTGGTAAGCAGACATTTTAAATTTGGTAAATTGCAGAGATTTAAAAATTAGAAAAAAACAAAAAAAAAAAACAATTGTTTTCTACTTATGTTTTTGGTGATAGTTTTAAGGGAATTCTGTGTTTGCTCAAATATTGTTTATGGAAATTGATGGGTTTTTTTTTTTTTTTTACCTATGAAATCATTTCAAACTCATTTTGGTCAGAGAAAACAAAGAAATAAAATTTTGTTATTTTTGTTATTTCGAATTTAAGTAAAAATTTGGAGGCCAAAAGAAAATTAAAGCCTAAGTACATTATTTTGCTTTATATATATATTTAAGGCAGCTGAAGGTCCTAACACCTCTACTTTAAGACAATGTAAATGGTCATATCTTGAGCTTTGCTAAGTAGTCAGTCATGAAGTATTTGAAGAAAGAAATGCACTATATTTTATAGTCCTGAATTTTCATTTACAATTTTCACTGTGTGCTTTTGTTCACCAAATTTAGTGTAAAGAGTAGCTATTTTGTCTGAGATTTTAAGATGAACTGTTAAACTTCATTTCTGAGCTCATTAAAAATTATGTATCTTTGGACAAAATAATATCTAATTATTTATTCAGATAGACTGTAGAAAAAACACATTTTTATTCATATTTTATTTTTTCTAAACTATGATCAAACGTGTTTCCTTTCAATTCAAAGAATTATATCAACTTCAACAGAAAATATTGTCATACATAGGTTTATATCGCACATAGCCAAAGTGTAATATAAATGGTGAAAAAGGAAAGATTTCAAACTTTTAAATTTTAATAAAAGTTTTTTTTATCAACTTAGATTTGTAATGCAACTTATAAATATTTATCATATTTGAAGGCATATGACCTCCTTCTCTCACACATAAATCATTTACATTTAATATTAGAGCATTATAGAGTTTGTTTAGATACAAAGTACTAGTAGACTATGATGATAAAATGGGAATGAAAAGGACACTTTTGCTTAGGATCAGGAAGAGTTGAAATTTCTGGGACAAGAAAAAGAGTTTGGAGAATTTGGCACTCATATGACAAAAATAGCAGAGGTAAACAGTAAGTAACCATGCCTAATGAGTTTGTGTAAATAGATGACAAAATATGAACAGGGAGTGGTAGTAATGGGACAAACAATGCTTTCTACTGCAAAAGATAAGTTGTGGAGGGCCATGATCGTCTACATCCTGAAAGGACATGGCTCATAAAAAAAGTCTATGGTATTTGGATAAATGTTAATGAAGCAGATATTTCAATTTTGCTTACAAAATTTGTGGAATATTTTTTTGAGATAATTTTTAAGTCTCTTATATACCACCAAATATGTAATACACATGAAATCAAAATCAAATTTATTCCTTCAATGTATTGTTATAGCATAGACATTGCTTAACTTGAACTGTTTTAGTCCATCATTTTGTGATCAAGTTAGAATTTACTGTTTAATTGGTTGAATAGGCATCTTTAGTGACTTTAACTGTTGTCTATTACAATAAAAGGGAATAACAAAATATTTAAAATCAAAACTTTTTTAATTTTGAGTTTTGAGTTAACTTATTTGGTACTGAACACAATCATTTGTGCATAAAGAACCTGCAGTTTGGTAAGGATTGATTGATGATAAAATCTAAGTGAAAGAAAGTACTGTCAATTTGAAAAATATTCAATGATTTTATAGACTCAAGAAATCAATTTAAAGTTAAAGAAGTTGTTATATAAAACCAATTATTTAGTCTCATTTTTTAAAGATGTATTTGTTAGGAGTTTTTTAATGCCTTCCTCTTAATTATGATGAATTTTTGAGTAAGTGATGATAAAAAAAATTCAAGAGTACTGCTGGACTTGACTATAATTAAGACTTTTGAGACCATCTGTAATTAAAACATCATTTATAAATTCTTTACTTCTATTTCTGACTCTTTTTTTTTTTATTATAAAGGGTTGCAAGTCAGCACATTTTTTTTTAATTTCAGCATATTTTGCTTTTGGTTGTTGAATTTTTGTTTCCAAATTAATGAAACATTACTGTTGTGTTGAAGTTATCGTTTTTTTCATCCCACTTTAGGGATTTTACAATTTTCAAACTTTTATAAAAAGGATGACCCAAGTGATTACTTGTTCTGTTATTGATAATAAACTGGGAAAAATGAGTTTGCTTTGATGTTTAATATATATAAAAATAGACATAATTTTTCATTGTAATTATGTATATATTCTATTAAAAAAATCTTAAAAATAAACTCCAAGTTTATAAGTCTAAGTAAAATTATAGCTACATAGATTTTTCTTTATTTTTGAACAGAAGTTTCAAAATATAATGAAGCAAAAATTATTTTTATTTTGCAAGAGTTAGATGGGAGAAATGAGATTTGTAAATGGTGTGAATATTCTGTGTTCATGTGTGATATCAGAGAATCTGTTATTGAAGGGGTTAATAGATGCTATAGTGGCATGAACTTTTTGGTTACAGTGACCCACCTAGGCAAGAAAAACATGAAATCCAAATTAAAAACTTCACTTCGAGCAGAAGCATTCACTGATTAAAAATGTAGGAATTTTTGGCTCACTACATCTACATGAGTCATATATTACTTCTTTAATTAATTTTGACAGGTTTTTTTTTATATAAAGGAATTAATGAATGGAGTTTCTGAAGAAAAAGATTATCTGGTTGTTGCTTCAAATAGATTTTCCTTGCCATGAAACCAAAATATAAAAAAAGGAAATTGAAGAATTAAAAATATAATGAACTTGGATGTTTATGTGAAATATAAGAATTGTAAGTAGAGATAAGATATCTGGCATATTGAAATTAAAATGGGCTATATAGGTTTGTTTTTCTGATAATCATTTTATCATTAAAATAAACAATGGTTTTATAGAGAACAAAACTGTCCTTTATTTGTTAAATCTTCATGCACAAGATTTTTAAGACAATTATAAATTTTAAAATGACAATTTTGGAAATGAAAAACAAAAACTGAAGAATTTTTATTCTTGATATTTTTATTAAAAGTTTTGCAAGTTTGTCTAAATATATAATTTTTTTGTTCTCTTATAACTTAATGGTGAAAAAATAGCTTTTCTAAAAATCGTTTTTATTGCTTTAAAGAACTCTTGCAATCCAGTTTTATTTACGTTTGTCAGCATTTTTGCTTCTTTTTCCAAAAATATTTTTAAGTGAACATAACAAATTTGTAACAACAATTACAGAAAGCAGAAAATATACTGGCCTTTAAAAATAGTGAGAAAAAAAGAAGTCATTGAGAACAATATAAACCTTTTTCAGAGAAAAGACACTTGGATGTTATCAGCACATAATTCATAAATAAATTTCTGTAATCACTTGAGGGGATATTTACTTTTTGCCAAGTAAGACAATTTTAATTAATATTCCATGTTTTAAAAGTGATGGACTTTTGCATACTACCATATGCTTGTATTCTTATACATTTAATTTTTAACACTTTGATATTAGCAAAAATGATTGTATGCATTTTCTCTAACTCATTTATTACTAAAGATAAGTTCAAAAATTGAATTATATAAATAATAACTAAATAGTAGTGTTTAAATGACATAATCAGAATTTTAATGTTGTACAGCATGAAGAATTTTTTGATGCTCATAAAATCTTAACCAAAAAGAGAAAAATTTATTTAAAATATTTTGTAAATTGGCATCAAAGATTTCAAACTGAAAATATATTTTAACAAAAAGTGTATCTTTCAAACTGAATCTATCTAATTATCTTTTAACTCGGTTATTTTTAGACTAAATAAATAAAAAAAAACAAAAACAAAAAAAAAAAAACTGGAAAGCAAATGAATCCGAAATTTTTAATGGTAAATTGAAGAAATTTGGTACCAATTAGTTAGAGAATTTATGTTTGGCAAAGTTAATTTTGTGACAAAGCAATACAAATAAATAAAAAATGGCAGCTCTTCAAATATTATTATTATTGATATTTACATTGTTGTTAATATTTTCATCGCCAAGTCAAGCAAGAAAGATTTCATAAAAGCCCAACAACCATTTGCATTTAGCGCTATTTATGCACCAAAAACTGCAAAGAAAAGCAAAAGTAATTTTGGTAGACGGTCACAGAAGATCAAATATCTATGATTACAGATTGAGAAAAAGATTCCAATTTATTACACAATTGGATAGAATTAAAAAAAAAAAAAAAAAAAAAAAGAGTATCTCTTTATTTAAAAAGAAAGAAAAAAATTGTTAGTGGGGTACACGTGGTGAAAGACCATAAAAATAAATGTGTGTTGTTGAGGTATCCTATATTTAAAAAATAAATCAAATTGTAGTAAGTAACAAAGATAAGGCAAAAAGTTGTGAAAATTAAATTTATCAATTGCTACACAATCTTTACCAGAAAGCACACAAAACCGATTGATAATGAATGTTGTTAAGTTATTAAATAAGACTACATATAACTGTCTTTAAATGGCAACAGTGAAAAGTGTGATGTAGGTGGGGTGGTGACAGTATCTAATAACATTTTCCACTTCTTAAGAATTGAAGATTAAACAATACATGTTTGTTATGATTGTAAGAGTTTGAACAATTACTTAATATAACACGCTTTATGTTATAAAGAAAAATGAAATTGGAAAGCAGTCATCCTTTAACAAACTCAAAGAGAAGAGATAACAACAAAATATTTACTAATATTTAGTTAAAAATACATGCGTTTTTTAAAGTTCAAATCTAAAAAAATATGTTGGTGTTTTGTTTAGTTTTTTTTTAACTTAAATGTTGTGTTATAAAATAAAAACGGGCAGACGTGACAAGAGGGAGTAAAAACCGGTCAATTATGATTAAAGATAAAATAAAACTCAAATCAGTTATTTTAAATGCAAATGTGTCAATTTGGATTGAAGTGTAATCAATAAGTTCAACTTTAAACCATTTTTATAAAATATAACAGTGCGACTCGTAAATTTACACGTGTTCCTATGCGTGTATGTTCGCGCGAATAAATAATTTGTTGGCCTCTTCGGCGTGATTGGGACATCATTTTTTTTTTTTTGTTTTCTTTCAATATGGGTAAAAGAAAGGGTGAAAAGAAGAAAATAAAGTGAACGAAAAGCGGGAACAAAATAAAAAAAAAAACGAAAGAAAACGCAAAATACAACGCACCAAATCATAAAAAATAATACAAGTAATTTTTACATTAATTCAAAACAAAAGGAAAACACTTACAAGAAGAGCTCATGCAGATTTATGATGCTGGAGTGAAATTTCTACCGGTGTGAAAAAAAGGAGAAATATTACAAATAAATCCGTATTATAGCGGTAAGGTTGTTGATGCAACAACAAGAAGAACCTACCGAGCAAGGTGCTCGCTCGCGTCGCATGCTGCTCTCCCTTCCTCCTTCTCCCTTCCCTCTACACAAACCTACTCCATCCCCACCCCCATCAACTCCCGCTCTCTATTCGCTCTCCTTCTGCTTGTTTCCTCCTACCCTGATCCGCACACAAATTTCTGCGCTCTCTCTATCTCTCTGATTTCATCTTATCTTTTTTTTTTCTGCGGCCAAGAATCGCTTTGGTGCAGCCCACATCACAAGTTACGGACAAAAATCACTTAGCGCTGAAAAGAGCAGAATGTCGTTAAAGCCCTGGCCCGAGGACGGAGAGAGTTCGATTCCATGTGGCAATTGTAGTGATTGCTAATGTTTGTTTACAAAATCTTTCTGGGCTTCGCCGAAACAAACTCGTGCTGAGCTTAAAATACTCCTGCTACTGTACTAGAAACTCCGAACCCCAAATTGCGAAAAGATTTTAAGAAAGGTGACAAATAATGAAAGAAAAACGTTTTAGAATTGGACCAATTTTAAAGAAGAACCCCCCCATCACCACCACAAAAAAAATAACCCTTTTTTTCTTACAGCGAACAATACCTTTTTTTTTTTTTTGCTTTTAAAACAAATCTGCATACGAAATAGACAGAAACTAGACCCGTCTCGGTTGGATTGATTCAAAAATAAGGCAGGAATTAAATTCAAATCAAGATGTAGATGATCCACTTATGTGCCTTTGATACTCATGATGAGTTGAGTGGAGTCCCAATCATGGACGAAATGAATGGACATGATTTATTATGCTCGACAAGCGCGTCGTCATTTTTACGAAATGTTTTGAAACTGAATATTAATAAACACCATAAAAATTAATTCTAAAAAAAAAAAAAAAAAAATTAACTGCTTAAAAATAGAAGTGAAAGTACTATCCAAGAGTAAGGATCTCGTTTCAGTTTTTATGGAGACCTCCCAAATCCCTCAACGGAGCTCAGGACAGGTAACAAGAAGCAGTTTCCAATAAAGCACAAGTTTTTTTTTCTTTATCAATTAAATAAATTCCTGATTAAATTTACCCACGTTGCAAATAAATTATATATTTTTTTAAAATGAAATCTTAGTGGTAGTTTGTTGAAAATGAACTATTAATTTAATTATTTTTTTATTTTATTTATCCTCTACTTTTTAATTTAATGAAACGCCATTTTTGCCGCTTGACCACGCATATTTGTTTCAGTTTCAGGTATTTGAGAAAATTATTACTATTTTTTTTTTCAATTTACTACTCTGTTAGTCTGTGTATATTGGACTATCCATCCTCCTGGGTATGACGATAAACTACATCCGGCAGCAAGGCCTCTGGAGGTTTTGAAGAGTGTAGAATCACCTCTTAAATAATTGCTGTTGTTCCCAGGTGCGTCTTGAGCCGGGGCGGTAGTATTTGTGTCCCAGCTATGGGCAAATAGTTAAACTCCCAAACTGGAAATTATAAATATTTAAAAATACCAGCAATACATTTTCATAGTAAAAAAATTACCAGCAATTCGGTTTTGTAAAAAAATAAAAATTAAAAAACAATTACCAGCAATACTTTTTGTAAAAGAAATTAATGTACCCAATAAAAATTAAATTTCGGCATTAAATGACCCATTACCGCTAAACAAACAAATAAAAAAATTCATTTATCGATGAGTAAGCAATGCAGAAAAATCTATCAATAGCTAAGAAGAAGCTTTCTTCCTTTCTTTATTTTCAAAATAAGATGAATGAAGAGAAGTCTTGGTTTCTTTAAGTTTTTTTTAGTAGAACGAAGATCGTTGAACTTGAATTCGTTGTTGTTGCAGTTGTCACCACACATGTGTGTACCCGACGCCGGTGCTCTGTTGTGCGGGGTTGGACAGAGTGGAGATGCCATTGATCACGGACATACGTTCCCGTTCGATGTTTTGTTGTTTTATTACGATGATTGTTGTAGTAGAAATGAGATGCGCAGAGCAGTCGGCGGCAAGAACCAAGAAAACATAATCAAAGCCCATCGAGTAGTATAGAGTGTCTGTCAAGGCACATACGTTGAAATCTGGGTCACCCACTTCTGAGCGAATTAACCCTCCCCTAGAAAGTGGCAGAGGTCACATGTTACAATGAAAAAACAAACAAACACACACACACACACAAAAAAAAAAAGAAAAAAAAAAGTAATACACTTAATTGGACTCTAGTCTGGTCTGATGAGGCGACCAAAAAAGCAAGTCAAAGATGTGAAACACATTTCATAGCAATTTTTTTTTTCAGAATGATTTTATTATATAAAACATTCCTGTGATAAAAATTCATCACTGATTGCATTTTTATGAAAGCACCAATTTTATTTTATTTTTTTAGATCCGAAAGCGAGTGAGATTAACAAAAAGAAAGAAAGGAGAGAGAGAAAGAGCAAGAGGGACCTCCCACCACCATCACCCGTAATAATTAGAAATGTCACGATAGGTAAGGGAAATGGATAAAATTTCAGATTTTTTAGCGCAGCAACTTAAACTTTTTATCGTTAAATATTTGACACAAATAATTTGTGCGTATTTGTACATTTGTGTCTGAGAGAGTCAGCAACAGAATATCAATATTGTATTCAGTTTATCGGCTAAGAAAAGGAATATTTTTCTTCGATCCACAAATCGATAAATTCATGACGAGAAAGATATTGAAAAAAAAAGTTTAAAATTTTCGATGAAAGTTAAATTTAATTAGAAAAAGTATTGAATTTTAAAATTATTTTTTAAAAATTAAATTTTCCAAACTGCTGTTTGGAAACGATATGGAAAAACTATTCCCATATAAAGTCGCAAAAAAAAAAAAAAAAGGTTGTAAGCGAAAAACAAAAAAAAAAAAAATTAAAGAAAAAATTGTTGCAATAAATTTCTGGAAATAAAATTGGCTGAATTTCCAGAATTAGTGGCAATGGGCAACCAGACATTTTTTTTTTTTACTTTACTTTGAAAAATATCACAAAAATAATTTTTTTTTTTTACCATCTTTAACAACTGTTAGCATTCCTGATCATGAAGAAGATTAATTGAAATAAGAATTTGTGTTTAAATTTTAAATTGATCAAAATGACACAATTCAACAAATGCAATAAAATGCTGAATACAAATACATCTTCACAAATTAAAGAGGACAAGGTTATCGTTGGAATTTATACAATTTTATTATTCCTAAAAAATCATTAATAAATAGTTGTTTTTTCCAAGTGATTTATTTGCTTATGAAAGTTAAGGTTATTGTTAACTACTCCTCATTTATTCCGTTTATTTTCTTTAAGGAAACTAAAATGTACAAGGAAGGAATGAATAGAATTTTCCTTATAGACATACCAAGAGAGTGTAAAAAAGGCAATTCGAAAATATGTGTATCTTTCACTTAAATAAATTTATTTTTACTATGTAATTTTTTGTTATAAACGTGTTTAAAAAAAGACAGAAAAAGGTAGAAAAGTGGTTGATATGGGGATTAGGTTTTAAACTAAATATTTGGGCAAAATAAATGTTTTCATAATTAAGTTGAAAGTCGACCAAAATAACTGGAGAAATTAAGCACAGTTTATTCATTCGTAAGCATACTAATATTATTGTAACTACAGAGTGTGCTAAGTGAGAACGAATTAACAAAAAAAAAACCAAAAAAACAATGATATTCAATATGAAAAAAAAATCGGTATATTAAAATAAAAGATTGTGTATATGTTCAATTTAGACACCCCCCCCGCCCCGCAAAAAGAAAAAAAAAATGGTTATTCTACAAAATCGCCTTCAGCCTCAATGCGGTCTCAGAAGCGACTGCATGCCTAGATCAAGAGGTCCTCACTCATGTTGACCATCACATCGATGGTCTTTTTAACGAATCCTTGGTATTGTACGGCCGCTGACTGATATCCTCCCTATCCGATGACGCCTCAGACGCATTAGTTCAGAGCTTTCAAATCAGGAGAGTCATGAGATCACGGGTTAAGCGTGACATAGTCAATAAACTTCTGGGTAATGTGGGACATTTGGAAGCTTACAAGAACACGCACGACCACACCCAGAGCTTGACCACGGTGTCCAGTATCTCGATGTAAGCGATAGGACTGAAGTTGAAGCCCTGCAGAAAGTGGTGGGGCAATGGGGCATGACATCACTCTCGTTGCTTAACCCCCCCACCCCCACCCCAAGACAATGACAATGTGAACTTTGTGTGCGTCACACGAAATCTTTTTCCACTTTGTCTTACATTTTCCTTCCAAAACTATTCTTGATATATGAAAATGTATATACAGTGCTTGTTATTCGTACTCATAGCAAATGAAAACCTCGAATAACAATGTTATGTATGTATTTTGGGGCATAGAATCAGAATCTGCAATTTAAAATTAGAAATTCATCAATAAGTGATAGTGATGCAAATTTTTATATTGCGAATAGTGGAAAAAGTGTTCGTACAGTATCAATTTTTGCATTATAATACAGTAGATTTTGGTTGTACTTCAAAGTAGAAGATTCTAAACTGTTCTAGAATATTCTCAGTAACTCTATTGCAACATTCAGTTCAAAATTGGATCATTCTGCAGTCACTGTTCACTGATAACGGTTTAAATGATGGCTAGACGTAAGGAAATGACTTGTGCTCAAAAAGAGCTAACGGAACAATGGGAAAAGTTACAGAAATATCTCCAGTGACACGAACATACCTTTTTCAACAATTGGTTCATTTATTGCAAGATTTAAAAGACGTAATACTGTTGAGAACAAAGGCAGATCCGGTGCTCCCAGGAAGATCTCTCCCAGATTACGAAGAAAGTTGATGCGACAGGGCCAAAATAACCCAATGGCCATCAGACAAGACTGAATGATCTGAGTTTTGTCAGGAGTTAACGTAACTAAGCAAACGATTAGTAATGAACTACGCAGAGACGGTATAAAGTCACGCTCCCCAAGAAAGACACCACTCCTTCTGAAACGGCATAGAGATGCCAGGTTGAAATTTGCGACAGAGCATAAAGATAAGGAAAGTTCTTATTGGGAAAGAATTCTTTGCACAGATGAGAGTAAAATTGAGTTGTTCGGTCGCAATTCCCTGAATCCTGTATGGAGGAAAGACGGCGAAGGATACGCACCCAGGAACACCATACCAACTGTCAAATTTGGTGGGGGTAATATCATGGTTTGTGGGCTGCTTTTCGATGCGAGCTATTGGCAAACTAGCAATTATAGACGGTAGAATGAATGCAGAAAAATATCAACAAATCCTAAGCAAAAATTTATCACTTTCTGTAGAGAATCTTGGGCTTCCTCCTGATTGGTTCTTCCAGCAGAACAATGATCCCAAGTATACTGCTAAGAGTACGAAGAATTGGCTTGCTAATAACAACGTTAACATTTTACAATGGCCCGGTCAGTCGCCGGATTTGAATCCAATAGAGAATTTATGACGGTTTTTGAAAAATAAGATCCGTGATAGAGATCCAACAAACATCAAAAACCTGAAGACAATTACTCAGGACAGGAAGAATGGGACAAAATATCTGCTAAAGTATGCGAATCGTTAAGTAAAGACTACAGGAAGAGATTGGTTGCTATTGAACTTAAGGCTTTGCTACAAAATATTAAACGAAGAAAACATGTTTTTGTTCTGCTGTACGATCATTTTTTAAACCCCTAAAAATTCAAATATTGCTATATTTTCTTAACCATAGAATATTATTTAGTTTTATATGCATACATTTTAGTATGCAATCTGATGCAGTAGATATATTACTGTTTTGTTAATTTAATATGTTACAAATAAAAATATGAAATATTTTCATGTGTACAATCACTTATTCAACCCCACTGTATATCCTTATCACATATTACAATACCCGATCGCTCAAACACGTTATGCACACAACGCGTTTCCGCTTTAAACTTAAATGCATAATAACAAGTATTGTACAAACTTACACGTCCACTTCAAGAAGTTACATTAAAACAAAGTATAAACGATGCTGGATATAGATATACACAAGGAAAGGAAATTAAGTCGATGCTAAGTGCTGAGAAATTTAATTAGTCTATTTGCATTAGACGATTGGATGACAAGGTGGAAAAATTCTGTGTGACGTGTTTTTATTGATGGAATAATGGAAGGGCAGATATAAACACGGATGTCAGTAAGCATTTATGTACCGAGGGAAAACGTTGAAAATCTCCAAACACTGAATTTAATTTTTGAGTTTTAAATTTTTATCAGACGTGTCTGGATATTCAGTTTCCTTACACTTTTTCTTTTGTTTTAAGTAATCCCGCATTGTGATAACAATATTTGCCAAGAAAGGTTGTAAGAACCTAAACGTAAATTGACCATGTCTAATTAAGCACTATCTGTACATTTAGTTTTCTCTTTTAATTAAACATAATTCTTTATTCGAAATTATGGTCAGACTCAATACAGTGAGCGACTGAGTGCTTTGTTTTGTAAAATATCTCTTTTAGTGTTATTATAATCTTCTTTTATGTGCCATGTCTCTTCAGGACGTAGGTGATCATGGCCCTCCACTTCCTCCTGTCCCGTGTAGCTCTTAATAAGTTTTGTCTTTTTGATATTTCTCCCAGACTGTTCTCCTATCCACTTGCTCAAGCCCATTATGTAGGTCACGCGTTGCTTTCTCCTGTCCCTCTATCCGTCCTGTGAGTATCAGATTTTCCAAGCCCTCCTTCCTCATTACGTGTCCCAGAAATTTCACCTGCCTCTTCCTCTGTTAAGTATAAGTTTCCTCTTTGATTCAATTTCCTCCAAAACCTCGTCGTTGCTCACATATTCGGCCCATGGTATCCTTAGCATCCTTCTGTAGGCCCACATTTCTGTTGATTCGATCCCTTCTTCATCTTTGAAGAGACCATCCAACATTCGCTGACGTAAAGGAGGACAGATATCAAATAACAGTTCAGCACTCTTTTCTTTGTTACCAACGAAACCCTTCCGTTTCGTAACAGTCTGCCTAGCTTTTGGAATGTGTCTTTGGCCATCCCAATATGTCGACAGATCTCAGTATCACACTTTCCCGTACTCTGTTATTTCCTAGATATTTAAATTTCTATACCCGCTTCAATTTAGTGTCCCTGATCAGTAAATCGTATTTCGGGCTCATATTTTTGCTGATGACCATGCATTCTCTCTTCTTGTAGTTTATGCTTAGTCCCTTCTTCTCGCTCTCCTTCGCTACCTTCTCAAGGAGGTTTTTGTAGTTTCCTTTCCGTGACTGTGTCATCTTCATATCCTATATTGTGGCCGCCAATAATGGATCCTGGTAGGATTTACAGTTCTCTCTTAGAATTGCCTCGTTGTATAGGTTGAATCAGTGGAGAGACACATCCTTGCCTTAAACCCCTTTTTATTTTTGTATATTTGCTGGACTCATTTTTATCCTGATGTAGGCGGTTTGCTATCGAAGATTTTTGATAATTCTAATGTCTTTCACGAATATGTCAAGGTTACTGAGCAGCTCTAACAGATCTTTGTCGAACGCCTTTGCATAGTCTCTGAAATACAGGTACACGTTCTTCTGCATTTGTATTGCTCTTTCTGATAACGTTCTGAGCATAAATATCGCGTTCCTTGTCCCGGTGTCTTTAACAATTCCGATTATGGCCAAACGCCCTCGTTTCGTTAAGTTTGTTATCGTTCATCCTTTTATTTTAAAAAAAAATTATAAGCATTGCTTCTCGGTGAATATTTAATAATTAGGGCATTAGAAAGGCTTAAAAGTATTTTCAATTTATGTCTCCTTATCACTTAAGAGGACTACAATTTCTGAATGTTCTTAAATAGAATCTGATAATTATTCCCGGTTTTATGTTGTTGTTACGGTGAGTATAGAAATTTACGAGGTCATTTTATTTAGTAGATTTACAATAGTCACTAAGTTCTAGGTCATTATTAGTACAAGTTAACAGGTTATCGAGGAAGGGTAATGTATTGCTTGCTTCTGTTTCACAAGTAAATTCTATCGTGCATTCGACTTTGTTTAGGTTATTTATAAGGTCAGGTAATATTGTTTTACGGGCATATATTAATAAATAAAGCATCATCGGAAATTACGATGGAAAGGACAAGCTAAAACTCTGCTAAGTGGGGATCACACATTGGTAATGGTAATTTTCTAAGAGTAGCTTAGATGTGGTACAAAGCCGAAAGTATAAGGCACCCAGTGAGGATCGAATTCACTCGTAATTATTCTAGCGAGACAAGCTTGCTAACCATTTACACCATGTCGATGTGCCCGTCACATCGGTAATGACTCTTAATGTGTGAGCAGAATTTCGATTTTAGAAATTCTACTTTGATTAAAAGAGAAAGCAGTTTACTAAAGCGAAAATGCTATAAAAATGCACTGATTGCTAAATCATCCACGGTAAATTTGCGACCAGGTTCTTCTTACAACATTTCACTTTTCTTAGTAGATTTTCTGTTATCACGATGTGGAGACATATAAACAAAACGTAGGGAAATAATCGACTCGATCGTGTGCCCTGACACGTTTGATAAAAATTTAAAACTGAAAAATTTCAAATTCAGTGTTTCCCCTCGGTAAATAATTATCACTGACTCTCACATTTATATCCCCTTCTCCCACGTATATAATTCCATCAATAAAAGCAATACTTCAGTCTGATGAAATGCTTCTAGAAGACGAAACGCATTACGCAGAATTTTTCTACTTTCCATTCAATTGCTTAATATTTTTGTTAAATATAAAATTTTATCTATGATATTCGCCCATATATTATTATTATTGTAAACGGTATTTTTAGAGAGTGGGGAGCTATATATGTTGATAAAGTATAGTTCAATTTAAACTGGTAAAAATCAAGATGGCCTTCCGCAGCCAAATTGGTAGTGACACTGTTTGGTTATCGGAGTTGTTTCTTTGATGGAAAAAGGGATACAAATTCAATTCCTGTTGTGTTATTAAGTTGACTATTTAAGAAGAAAGAAAAAAAAAAACAGAAATAGCAACCCAAACACGGAGCCACTAAAAATAATGTTTATAATAAGAGGAAATAATGGATTTAAAGAATTATATATAAGTATTCGAAATTAGCATAAATTCTCAGCTATTTTATAAAAAGGCGTTTTGGCAAAAAGAGAAATAAAGAATTGTGACACTTTTATAATCTTTTCCCTTCTGATTGATCGCAACTTTCAAAAGAGAAACTCTTCCTTAAATTGCATCCTGTTTAGCCACCCCCACCGTCTGCCCCAAATGAATAAAAAAAAAAAAACGTTGCATTTTAATGTGCACCTCGCCTATGTAGGTACGTCAATCAATCAGCAGCACAATGATGTAAAAAAAAAAACAAAAAAAAAAACATTTTTTTTACACAACAAATATTTATTTTTCAACACCATCCCCTTCCTTGCCAATGCACTTAATTAATCACATCGATGCCAAAATTCAGCTAATAATTACTCGATGTCAAGTTACGAATTTACATGTCCATCCTCGTACATATCAATGGAACTAACAAGAATACACGAGAGAAGATTGTGCTGTGTAAATCTTGCATGTAGCGAGAGATTGCTTTGAATATCAACATATTAAAATCCTAGCTTATATATAGGCTTCAATACGGACTATTAGTGCTGGATGGAAACCTGCAACGACTTCGGTCACAAAACAAGTTCATAGGTAGAAATATGATATGAGGTAGATGCAAAAAATATCCAGTAAAAAGGCGGTTTTCAATTATAAAAAAAAAAAAAATGAACAGCGCCGGGAACTATTGCACATATATAATAATAATAATAATAATCTTATAAATAGAGTACAGTGTGTGCAAGCAACTCCTCTGCTCCGATTTCAATGATTCCTAGCTCATTCAAAAGCCCTAAAAAAGTTAGGCGCAGGAACGATTTTCGTTGAGCTCGGATTCAGGGTTGCCAGATTATGCGAGGTCAAAAATATATATTAATATATTATACTAGCCATTATCGGTGCTTTCATGATTCAAGGGGAGTAACTCTTCTTTTCCCTTTGTATCCAAAATTGCAGCTAGCTTAAAATTTTAAGGTAGCTTAAAAGCCACTTTATCGGACCGCATTTAAACTAGCTCCCGTGGAGGACTTTTGGTTTGGCCATCATCGCAATAGCTAGGGAGGAGTAGATGCGATAAACTACAGAAGAACTCAAAATTGATCGCTGCATTTAAGTATTGAATTAATGTTTAAGCTTACCTTTTAAAAGTTCAACGATAATTCTTCTGTTGCCACTTCATTTAAAGATGATTTGATGTATAGAGATCCTTATTTTCCGCACATTATTTTTATTTCATGGGTGACAGAACAGGGGACAATTTATAAGATAAAATTAACATATTGTAAAGATGAGAAAATAAAATTAGAATTAGTTATACATTCAACATTTGAAGAGTTAGGGAAACATAATAGCTAATTAATTAAAAACCTATATTATGGCATCGATATGCAAAACTGGAGTTCAATTCTCTCATGAATTCTTAGATTAAAAGCCTCCATATTTACTCTATAGTAATTTGTATTTACTCAACCCTCCACGAGGTTAGGTTGTGACACAATGTCGGTTTAATGTGGGGAGCCCGAGCGCGTACACCCGGGCTAGGAACAAAAATTCCCCGAGCCCCCGCAACTGATGGTTGCACTGGCCTCGGTGTGAGCACCGATCTCTCTCTCTAGTGCAATGAGAGGGCGCGGTCTCGGGCAGGGCAACTCTCAGTATAATTTTCCTCAGTTGCGATTCTGTCCTTTGACGGAGCTGCCACTGAGCGCATTCTGCCTAAAGACAGAGACGCAACTGAGAGATGATAAATAAGGTGTTACAAACTACTCAAGAGGAATTTAATTTACACACTAGGTATTTACTCTATCTCTTCACTAAGACGAGATGTGACACACGGTCTTTTTTAAAATGGGGACCCGAGCGCGTACACTCGGGCCAGGAACAAAAATTGCTCGCAGCTCCTACAACAGTCGGTTGCGTTGGCCTCGGTACGAGCACCGATTCCTCTCTCTGGTGCAATGAGAGGGCGTGGCCTCGGGTAGCTGTTCCCCAGGTCTGGGCACCTTTAAGTATAATTCTTCTCAGTTGCAACTTTGTCCTTTGTCAGAGTAGCCCCTGAATGCACTCTGCCCAAAGACAGGCGCAACTGAGATGATAAAAACTATGTTTTATAAACTAATGGAGGGGAATTTAATTTTCACACTAAAAGCTCAATATCTATATCTACTTCTAGGCAATATCACTCTTCAGTTTAACTAATTTGCAAATTGATTTTTTAAAAAAAGTTTATTTAATTAATTAACTGTCCTTTATTACTGTTCTTTTATTCACGGATTGTTTTGATTTTCATATCAAAAATAGTTCTGTTTAGTTTAGGAATATCGTCGTTAATGCAGAAAAGTGTTTAAAATTTACATTTTACTTGGCCTTCAATAAGTTGACATCTATTTGTAAAACCTTCTTTAACTATAACAAGACAATTTATGAATAAAATGTTCGTTTTTGTTTCAAAGATTTCAAGTAGTGAATATCTTACTAAGGGATAGCGAATGGGCGAAGCCTGCTAGTAAATCTGTCATGCAACGTGTCAATCAAACATCCACTATAAATATTTTTGAAGGAAACCTTTTCTTTTTTGCTTCATGCTGTTAGCTGTTGAAACAGTTGAAGTGGAACCAATTGTATTTCCTGTCTTCAAAAACGATACTTTTTTTATCTTTGAGACAAACTTTGAATATTTGAACCTTAATAATACAATAAAAAAAAACAGTACTGATTAGTTCATTGTAAAAGTTCATGCTGGATTAGAAAATGAAAATCGGCCACGGACTTTTGAAATGATTCATTTCAATATGTGACAAATTAGAAGTGCGTCTTTAATTACTTGGAAGACGGTACGTAAGTAATGTGGTAAAAAGTGAATAATAAGTGGATACAAGAAAAATCATGAAATGCAAAACGTTTTAAATTTCTATAAAAAGCATAAACATTTTACTACTTAAAGAATTTTTAGAATTTTGCTTTTCAATCTTTTTTTATTTTTATACATAATAATTACCAAATTCCTCGTCATAGAAGGCACACTTCTAGGGCAACAAAAAAAAAACTCCTTCCAAAATTACTACGATAGTTGATTTAACATCTGCATTCCCTGTTTGAGTTTGACATACTAAGTACCTTGATGAACCCAGAATTAAAGAATTTCAAATGATTATGATTAAAAATTAAAATAATCTAAGATATACAACAATTGCACTGAAAATATTAATTAACAAATGACATAATTTGACAACTTTAAGCTTTTCAAACTTACAATTGTTTGTCCCGAAAAATAAAAATAAATCCAAGTTTCGATGCTGACAAATTTGTTCCCCGTGATTAAAAAACAAAAAACAAAAACGAAACAATATTTAAAATCTAATATAGGAGGACTGAAAGACGTACTACACAGGGAATTTATTAGTACCTGTGATTCCATTTTTTGGTCTATGTACGACCAAAATGAATACGTCTCTAGAGTCTATTGCTTTTTTTTCTGAAATATAAAAAAAATCGTTTCTTCGTTTTTAGAAATTTGCCAAAAAATTATCCGATTTAAACGAAATTTGTATATTCATTAATGAATGAACTGTATAGGTTACCGTTATTTTATTAAAAACTTTGTGGGTGGGGGGTAAGTTTCACCCCCACCGCTTTCAATATCTCGTATTTTGAGTAAACTTTTTAATAGTGTTCATGAAATCTGTTTTTTTCTTTTTTTTTACAGCTATATAAAGAAAAATCCCCGAATATGTTATTTCAGTAAACGAATTAAATGAAATATCAAGTGCGAATTCATCCCGAAATAAATATAATTATAATTAAATTCAATAAAACAATATTTTTATTTATTTATTTTTTTTTTTTGAGATTTAGTGGCGGTATAATTTAATAAAAAAATATTTCCTTTCAGATTAGGCAGAAATCTACATTGAATATTTATTTTTTAAAAACTTATAATTTTTCAGTGCGATTTTGAAATTCATCCTGTTCATAAGTTTTTCTTTAATTAAATAAAATCTTGTTTAGTTTGAAATGAAGAATAAAACTGTAAAATTTAAATTTTAAATGCCATTTTCGAATGGGAATCTTTTTTAAAGATTTTTTTCATCTTTGCAAGAGTTAGATTATTTTTTTTGTACAAAAGTTTAAAAAGGAGATAATTTTATTGAATTACCTATTAGGTTGGTGCAAAAATAATGACGTAATAATGTCGTTTTTTGACGTATTTTTTAACGTCAAAAAACGACATTATTACGTCATTATTTTTGCACCAACCTAATACTTTGTTTGACTACTCTTCAGGAGAATCAATTTATTTATGTATCGTTTTTAATCAGTTACTTTTGTTTTCCAATCCATCGATACTGGTGTATTTTTTCGCGTGTCTGCTTTCCTGTTTATTTTAGTAAATTTTGGTTATTTTTGTTTTTTTTTTAATCTAGCGATAACGGTTTCAATGTTTTTTTTTTCTTTTGAAATTTGCATGAGTTTGGAGGTGTCTACAATTTTTTTATAACAATCTGAAAGAAATCAAAATGAAAGCAGTCGATTAACATTAACAACAACACTAACAATATCAATAACGCTTTACAACCCCCACCCCTCTAATTTTTTTGTTAGTAGCAATTTTGTAAAGAAATTCAGAATAATTAAAAAAGACCTCATTGGGTGCAATTAAATATTTTGACATGACAAAAAGGTAGGAAAATAATTTTAAAAAATGAAACTAAAAACAATGAATTAAAAAACTCAAAAAATATCATTTCACTCGTTTTTAATTAAATTCTTTTTTAATGTTGTAATAAAAATAAAATTATTAATTCTAAGTTTAATAAAAGTGTATGGAATAAAAAATTCTTCTTCTTTCTTAAAAATTAATGTTTATTCTAAGTTAGTGAAAAAATGGTAAGGCCATGATGTCTCGGTGAATGGATTATAAAATCGAATGCGACTAGTTAGTAAGGTAAAAGATAAGACAGATGATATCTCCCCCACACAAACACAGATACATTGACTCTATTCTTGGCCATGTGCCACATCTAATGTGCATAAATCATCAATAAAAATTGTTGTTGACCTATGACTTTGATGACAGCTCACTGACTGCAGTGTGTAAATAAATTTTCATTGTTTTAAGCAAAAAGTAAGCTTTACTTTTCAAAAATCCAGTTAATTAATCTTTAAATTTACTTTGGAATACGCTTGTAGGACAAATATTTGTTTTAAAAAATTTTTTTAAATTTATTGCTTAAATTTTTTCAAAAAAATTTTTTTGTTTATGATGGTGGTACGATGAATGACGAGTGAACATGCCAATGTTTTAAAAATGTCTAAAAACTTTATTTACATAGAGATTTTTCTTTTATACGGATTAGATATGATTTAAGCTAAGATACTTCAAATAAGACACAAATTTAACTAGAAAAAAACATTTAAATTATTTACAATGTGATTTTAGGAAGTCTGTAATGGTACCTAGTAAAAGCAGTCTTTGAATGTATCGAATTTCATACATGAGAAGGTAGGATGGTGGGGGGGGTTACAGATTGGCTTGGTGTGTGGAGTAGCAAAAAAGTCATTGTGTGTGTGTGTGTGTGTGTATGAAACTAACTTGAACTAAACTTCTTGGCCTAGATTGTTACAAATGATTTTAACTCACTAACATTATATATATATATATATACACACATACACACACAAACGGATAGATAAGTATGCACACATATGTCTCTACTTATTTTTAGTTTAATTGTGAATATTTTACATACTTAAATTCAACAATTCAAAAGGGATAGAATGTGGATCCTTAATGGAATTGAAAGAATTCTAGAGAGATGGACAATGGATTTTAACAAAAAATAAAATAGTAAACTGAAAGAGTGAAAAGGAAGAATTCAGAAACACTGTCTTTTCCGAGTTGCTTATAAAATGAAAAATAAATTCAGAATTATATCATTTGAAAAAAAAAATATCTGTTGTTCCGAGAATTAAAATTTGTGTTTATTCATTAGAAAACTATTCATTGTCATTATAGAAATGAATATCCGAATTAATCATTCAGAAATAATCCGTCATTTGGGGAATAAAAAACAAGAATACGTATCCTTTCTTTTAGGAGTTAAAATCCGTGTTTATCATTTAGAAAAATTCGTCATTATAGGAAGAAAATCCAAATTTACCATATGGAAAAAAACTGAAATTTTGGGAATGAAAATCTGTACTTATCACTTGGAAAAGTATCTCTCACTGAAGAGGAAATTCATCTATTTGCGACCTGAAAATAATCCATTTTGAGAGAATGTCATCTGAATTTAACATCTAGAAATAATCCATCATTTTGGGAATGAAAATTGTGTTTATTATCTAGAAAGAATTGAGCATTATATTTATGAAAATATGAATTCACCATATGGAAAGAATCCATAATTTTTGGAAAGAAAATCCATGTTTATAATTTGGAAAGAATATGTCATTCTGCAAACGTCATCTGAATTTACCATCTAGAAATCTGTTATTTTTTAAACGGAATATTGAATGAATTCTCTGGTAAGAATCCTGCATTTTTGGAATTAAAATATAAGTTTATTATCTGAAGATAAGCTTGGATAAGATGGAATGTGTGGGTATTGTAATGGATGTGTGGAAAGTGGATTCGTTGAATCGAGTTCAAATAATTGTTTAGTTAACTGAGTTCACTATCGCCTGGGGGAAGTAAGAATCTGTTTTATGGGTTAAATAACAGAGTAGGTTGGACTCTCTTAAATTGGTTGCCTTGGATGGCAACCAGTTTTAAAAAAGAAAAAAACTGAATTCCCAACTGTAGAGAAGGTAACAGAAAACTACTCCTCTATCTCCCAAGAATACATGGTAAGAAAAGGAATTTGTGGAAAATTATGATCACATACTCCCTGAAGGAAAATGGTAAAATAGCAGTGTGGACTGGGCTCTGTAGTCATCAAAACCAGTCAAGGAAAAAAGTTCACTTTCAATTAAAAACCCATGGAGAAGGTATATCTTTTCCAAGAAAAAAAAGAAATCTGTGGACAGCCATGAACATTTCCATCATGAAAAGACATAATTGGAATGCAAATACAAAAAGAATCTAAATATATACACAATTTATTTTTTCCCCATATAATAAAATGGAGAGTTATAAATAAATATAAGTCTGCAATAAAAGGCATAGTAGATGAATGGTGAATCTTGTGTGAAAACAAACATGTCTATTTCATTTTATCTGAAGTTTTTCATAATTTTTTTTATCAACAAATACATTTCTATGATGCAAAATAAAAGATTTGTAGGAAATATGCATTTAATTAAATATTTTTTTTATTTTATTAGAAACAAGTTTAAGTTTTCTTCAATCTTGTGACAACAGTTTAAATATCAAACACAATATTCAAATTATCTTCTCTGCAGGTACATTTTAAACTATAACGTATATTTTTCATATAAGCAATGTGCATTAAATTAAAATATTTTCCAAACATGAATAATTTATTACACATTCTTTATTATTAATTTTCATGAATTTATCATTTTTGTTGCTTTTTTTATTACAATAATTTTTTGGCTATTAAAGTGTGTAATTTCAGAGTAAAAAATTTTTTCAGATAAAACTTGAACTAGCGTAGTTCTTTATTCCGAGGAATCAGCTAAAATGTAGTGATAAAGAAGGATGAAAGAACATGTTAAATTCATAAAAAATAATCTAATAATAAAAATACTTGATGTGAGAATCTGAAAAACCAGTTCATTTGGATTCTTTAAAAGGTCTTATTTTTATGTAGATATGTAATGAAAGATCACAAGATTATAATCCCACAACACTTAAAAGGGAATAATTTATTTAGGTTTCTCTTTTGACCGAATTATATTACAAATAAATATGTGGGGATGTTGAAAAGTTCTTGGCCCAACTTAGAAGAAATTAAAAATAAATATTCTGATGATGGGTTGATTGACTCACTCCTGAAAATCTAACCAAACTAAACTTTTCAGCAACCCCTTATATTTTCCAAGTTTAACAAATACAGTCCTCAATATATAAAATAAATTTTATTCTTAAAAAGGTTTGTATTTAAATTTTTTAGGACATTTTACAAAATAATTTGATAAATCTAATTAGCAGAAGAAAAACAAGATTTTAAGTGGTTTCATGACAATTTAATGAATTTGAGTAAAATGTTAATTTCAAGTTAAAACCATAAATAAAACATTTTTACTTTTCTGTGAACAAAGATGAAACAGTAAAAGAAGAAATATAGAATAGAAAAAAAGGGTTGAATATTTTGAAGAATGGGTAAGGATAAGATGCTTTCAAAATAAGGGGGGGGGGCAAAGCATATATCACCTGACATAATTGTGTGTGAGTGTGTGTTTTTAGGAGGGGAAGTGAAAGCAGGTGTGGAGGGATTGTATTTTCATTGAATAAGCAGTTGGAGAGTAAAGAGAAGAACAGATTATTGGTCTCTTTACTAACAGGCCAAATCCTCCCGCTCCTTTTCAGCATGTAAAAATATGGAACTCCTCCTCCACCTCTTCACACTAGCAGGTCACCATACCGCAAGTTTCCTGAACCAAATAAATAGAGCTGAATAAGAAAGATGGGTCAGCTTAAATGCAAGATGAATCATAAAGGATTACTTCAGATATTATTAAAAAAGTATCCTTAATGCTGCTGCTTCAGTGGAATTATCTAAGAAATAGAGTAATGAAGAGAGTTGAGGGGCAACTTTTTGATGAAAAATGTAGACAACCACAAACATCTAGCTGAATATAAATCAACAAATCTTATCCAACAGAAAAGTGAAACAATGTTAGAATTTATAATAGACATGAGGATAAACACTGTTTACCAACATGACCTTTTTTAAAATCTTGTTGCATTTAAATTTCATCAACTGCTTCAAATTACTTGTTATTAACGTATTTGTAATTAGTTTAATTAAAATAATTATCTTTTTTTTTCCAGTTTATTACAAACAGAGGTTTCAAAGGTAAATTTATTTGACTTTCATCAATATTGTAACGATGATCTGACTAACAAACAAGATTTAAATTGCATTTTCTGTAGTTACATTTTAAACTATAAAGTATATTTTAAAGTGATATAACATCATATAACTGATATGCACCAAGTTAAATTGAAATACTTTATCAAATATGAAAAATTTATTACATTTTTAGTATTATAAGTAAGTTTTTTTTAATGTTATGTTCATCCTGATCCTTGTTGTTTTTATCCCTATATTTCATCTGTGTATATAACTTATGCAGAATATATATATATATATATATATATATATATATATATATATGTAATACCAGAATATTGCCTGTGTGCTGGACGAAGGATCATAACTATTGATTTAATATATCAAGTCAGATTCATTGAGACTAAGTATTGGAAGGTTTTAGATTTGCAGAAATAAACTATGGGAGAGAAACAAAGAAGGAGGAAAATGTAAGAACACATTGGTACAAATGAAAATACTAATTTGAATCAGTATATAAACCTCAAGCCTAAATAACCTGTAAATAAAAATTTACTCACATTGTTTTGCAACAGACAATCAAAATACTTGTATATTTAGATATTAATTAAAGACAGTCTAGAATGGAGCATCCAATTAAAACCAAATATATGAGAAATGGCTTGCTAAACTAACCTGTTCATTTTTCTCTCCAGCAAGCACCTTCAGCTGATATTTGTAAGGCTTAACTTAGTAGCACTAAGTGAGACTCAAACTCACCCACAATAAATTGTTAAACTAATTGCTCTACTGTACGTGCTCTCAAACTGTTTACTTTTTAAAAAAATTAACATAATAAAGAAAGTAAAATAAAACATATTTAAAGATGTAAACACTTGAAACATTGGATAAAAAAAACAAATGATTGCTTGGAGCAAGAAATATGAAAAGAAAAAACATTTATTTCAATTAGACATAAATGAATTGATTAGGTTTCAATCGATAAACTATATATTATTTTAATTGAATTGAAAGTTATTTTTAAACTGAAAAAATTCAACAACTTTTGAGCAACAGTTTTTTAGAAAGAGAAAATACATTTTTTGAGCATACTTATTGTTTTTTCCTTTTTAAGAAACAGAAATTCGGAATACCAAATTGAAAATTATGGGTTACTTAAAAATAGTGAAAACATTTTAGCCTGTTTAAAATGCAGAAACCTCAGCAAACTAACTCATGTTAGAATAAGCATTTACTTAGGAAGCCAGTCATAAATATCTTTAGGTGTTCCTCTAAATAAACCTCTATAGCAACTTTAAGAAAATATTGTTTCTTTTAATATAGGAATTCCTCTTACATGAGTTAAAAATATTCCTGACATTTTTTAAGTGATAAAAAAACATTTTCAAGGAATGCATTTATGTATGATGAAATGAGTTATCAAAAAAATTTTTTCCAAAATTTTCTTGATTATTTTTTACAACAACCAAGTAGGGACATAATTTTCTTCTCTTATTTGAATAAATCAGGCATTAAACTATGATAATTGATTTTAAATAATGAGGAATAAGAATTAATGGTGTGACATAGCAGACAGGGAAATAAATTTTTAACTTTAACTACTGTATGGAACTGAAATAAGTTCAGTCATTTGGTAGCAATTATTTAATTGAAACAAATCTAAAAATTAATGTGTTGTAGTTTAGGCAAAGCTAACTCATTTCAAACATAATTGACTAATTTTTAATCTGAGGCTGGATTGGCAGAAGCTTTCAATGTTAATATTTTAGTAACAAAGGACATTAACTTTTCACTACTTTATGTAGGTTTACTTATTAAGTGCTGATTGATGTAATGTTCCCCTTATTGAAATTTAAGTCTTCATTTTCTCCTCTATACACAACTATGACTAATTTTGCTGCTTTCCAGAATCCCTGAGAAATCTCTGTTCTATTCTTGATATAAGGACAAAAACAAAATTGATGCTGAAAATATTCATCTTCAAGATGAATTCATTCATAGTTCCTTTTAACTTAATTTTGTTGAGAAAATGTAAATGAATTGCTAGAAAATCAATTTAGAGGTTGTGTTCTTTGTTTGGCTTGAACAGTAATCATGATTGTGGCAATAGAAATGAAAATGATCTCCAACTAAGACTCTGCAATTTCATGCAAATCTACAAGTTAGAGACAAAGTTAGGGATTTTTAATCTTGGCCAACCTGTTTAAATTTACAAATTTTTTGTTGAAAAAAATGTTCTATTCAAATGAGAAAAAAGTTATTTCATAATAAAACAAGTTTTATTTGAAGTTTTTTGTAATAATTTGTTTCAATACACAGATAAAAATTAATCAATTTTCTGTTAATGTTTCAAGGATTTGTAGAATAATTTTTATATTTATTAATAACTGAATGCTGATACAATATCCCTTAATATTTTTCAAAAATTTCAGAACAGTCTGTGTAAGAGAATAAATCATCAGTGAAGAGTGACAAATGGTTAATGAAGATTTCCTCATATCAACAGTCTTTTCTACAAGAGAGTGCTGAAATGTTCTTGATCCCATAAAGAAACCATTTAAAAAGAAAAAAAAATGTTTCATCAGATTTCGGGAAGTAGGTTGGGCCAAGGAATTTTCAGCATTCCCACATTCTTATATGTTAATTTGTGTAATTCCTTTTGATATGTCAGTCCTAACAGTAGCATGAGCTTCATATTGTACAAAAACAATGATGGCAATATCCAAATCTGACAGAACTCCATCCATTCTTGTACAGACACAAAAATGTTCTGAATTATTAGCAGAAACATAAGCAGTGATTAGATTTACCATGTTTCTAAGTGTAAAGAGTTGTACTACACTAAGTATCTGATTTCCAGGAATTTTATGGACTCAAAAATTGAGGTATATGCTCTTATCTGTTCACTAGTTCTATGGTGATGAGACCTTAGTGTTGCACCAGGAGTTGAGGTACACGTTCTTACAGACTTACCAGCACCTATGGTGAGATACAAGAAGAGGTGTGTGTGTGTGTGTGTGTGTGTGTGTGTGTGTGTGTGTGTGTGTGTGATTTGGGTTTAAGTTGTTGAAAAAAACTAATGCAAAAAAACACTTACAAATTCTTGAAGCCATCACAATTAAAAACCAAAAACCCAACATAAATAAAATACCATTTAATACTGGCAGAAACATCTTAAACATATTTAATACCTAATCCTCCAAATAATAAATGCCAACCCCCTCCCAATTGCTAATGAACTATTCCAACAACATTGTCTGAATACCCCAAAATGGTATCTATAAAAATAAAAAGCAACCTACTTCAAACCAAAACATACAGCCATGATGATGGTTGATGAGAACCAAAAGCACTCAGCAAAACACCAAGGACTAGGGTCTTTTATCAACAACTTAGACTCAAATATAAAAAAAACTTGCAAGAAAAAACAGAAAAAAAGATTATTAAACAGAAAAGTTCCATAGTCTTTAACAACACATGCCCCAATAATATATATATATATATATATATATACACAGAGAGAGAGAGAGAGAATCCTAAAGAGCCAGGAACTACCTTTCTGCTCTACTTAGCATGTTTTATCTTATTTATTTGATTGTTTTTTTTTTTTTTTTTCTTTGGACTGGAAATTAAAGCACTGGATGAATTTTTTGTCTTGCTCAGATGTTTCTAGTTCTTTCTTTTTTTTCCAATTTTTTTCCCAGATACCAATTTGTCTTGATATATTCATATTTGCAAATTGCGTCATCCAGGTTTTTTTTTCACCAACTGAGTATAGTTATATATATATATATATATATATATATATATATATGCTTGATAGATTAAAATAAAAAAAATGTCTTACTTAAATGTGTATATTTATTTGGGATCAAATATTCAGGGTAAAATTTATCTCCTTTCTCCTCAAATTAAACACACCACCCAGTCTTTTGCAATAGCTTATGTTTGCTTTCAGCATGAATGATTAATAATTATTTTCTTTTATTACAAGATTTTACTCAATGAAAATTACTTTGATCTCTACATTTCTAACTTTAAGTAGAATTATTATTAGTACAAATTATTTGTTCAGTTCCATGAAAATATTTGTTAGGCTATATATATATATATATATATATCTCGTGTGTATGTTGTGTAACTCTTTTGTACATCATCATCAGAAGCCTAAAGATGTACAAACTGCCTATTGTGGACTCTTCTGGTTTAGTCTATTTCAGTAGATGAAAACATACTGCCATGCATATTGTCTATGTATTTCATTCTGCTGAAATGGAATGATTCAACTGATATATAAATAATCACATTTTTTTTTAAACAAATGTCTTCTTTTTTATATGGATTTTACACTTGACAAAGTTTGAAGAATGAGTTCAGTTGAAAACAATTTGTTTGTTTGAAATCATTAGCAACAGTTGTAGAATTTGTTCAATTTTCTTATTTGATATTTTTCTCATTTGTGCTGCATTTGTTTCCTTGTCTCAAAGGTTAGACAATCTTTATTTTTGATGACAGATCAAATTGTCTAACAGATCTATCAACAGAATATTATCAATTGTTGAAGGCAAGGATTGGCAATTATGCAAGAGATAGATACAACTTAGGTAGTAACATTTGTTTAGTTGAAATTATGAGCTACTTAAAAAAAAAAAATAACCTATAGATCTATAGGAAGCATATGACATCTGCTTATAAAAGGGGTCATTGGAGAGGGAGTACCAGAATGTTCCAAAAATGAAGATTTATTTGAATAGCATTTTTGTAAGTCTTACCTGGTTTCAAGATCCCTCAAGATGCTTGTAGACATACAAAAAGTAGGAAGTTGACAAGAGTCATAATTTTGCATGTTCTGAAGGGATATGGCACATAAAATAAATCTTCTCATTCAAGTTTTATGTCTATAGCATATAATTTGTTGCATTATAACAAAAATTATTTTTCATTTTCTTTTAATAATTTATTCTTTCAATTTTTTATCAAATACATTCTCATTTTCTTTATAGATTTTATTTATTGAGAGAGATTTTGTTTTCACTTTTCACTAATTACTGATCATGGAAAATGTACTTTGTCCATTTTTTTTAATAAAGTGTTTTGTATTTAATGTTGTTACATTTTTTTCTCACAATTCCATACACACTACTGTAAAGCCAAATGTTTGTTTTTAATACAAAACAGATTCATCATCACAAAAAGTGAATTTTTTTTAGTTCCCAACCTGAAATAAATGATTCAGAAGGTAAATGAAAGAGGATTTTATTCAATTTCAGGTGACATATGAAAACAAAAATTGAGGAGAAATAATTTTCCTGTTATTCATAACATTTGAGTTAAAGTGTTTTAGTTTCTGATTTGTTTTTGATAAAGTTCTAAGATAGTTTTGCTTGAAAATCCTGCAATTTCTTTGATTTTTCAACAATTGCCTAACCTAAAGATTGAACTATTGACTTTGGAAATTAATAACTGCCACTCAGAACCACTGATTGATTGATTAATTTGTTTGTTTTGTACAGCTTATCAACCCTTTGTGGGTTATTTACAATTGAAACATATTTTGGATTATAAGAAGAATTCATTTTTTGATGTGTGAGTATTATATTATTCTTTCGGCATAAAAATGTTCCAGATAAAAGTTCTACTATTTAACCAATAGATGGAGTGGAGAGAAGAAGTGGATCCATACCTTCCCTTTGCATGTAAGTGAATATAATGAATTCAACTGGAGTTCAAACTCAGTTCTCCTATTTCTTATTCCAAGCTGCTATCCATTACACAACCCACACCTCATAAAACCAACAATTTTATCCATTTGACCACTGTATAGTTGGCCAAACCATTTTTTGAAGTTTTAAACAGATTGCAAAAACAAAATAATCAAAAAGAAATATCTCCATGAGTGGATAAAATTCCTTTAAACTTTTTGATATAATGTACACATGAGAAAGACTGAAGAACACAGCAGCTGAAAGAGAGTGATATAAACAATCAATATTAAGATACTAATGTAAATAATTATTGCTTATTTTGCATTCCTCAAAAATGAATACAGAATAAATAAGAAAAATCAAATTGCATGAAAAAAGCACTAATTAAAAAATATTTCACCAAAGGTGATGCTAAGCTAATGGCTTTTTTTGTGTAATCTCTTCCATTATTGCCATTTTATGATTTGCATGCTAGCATACTGAAAATTTTAGGAAAAATAATCACCTTATATGAAAGCTCTGAAAGGATACCAAACAATTAAAGATTACCTTAGTCAGTATCTATGACTGATATTTCCTAACATTCAAACACTGAAGGTCAGAACAAAAATAAAGAGGGTAATCTAAATATTTCATTTTCAGAGTTACCTCTTCCTCTTTGCAATCTTCTTTTAACAATTACACTCCCTCTCTTTACAGTTTCTTAAAAGGCTTCATCTTTTCAAAAATGCTCCCTGGTTCTGCATGCAATTATACTATGATTCATATTATTAATCAATTATTTTTTTGTAATTATGAAATAACCATTGAAGGAATTTATGAAAATATTGGCAAGATGGATATACAAATATTTGATATAAATTATAGCAGATTGCATGTCGTCCTTACTATGAGGCAACAATTTCATGAATTTTACCAGATTTTCTATATTTCACATGAATAGACATGTTATTCAAACTTCAATAAACATGATAATTAAATTATCTTTTATGGAAAATTGTTATCTGCTAATGTAAACCTTCCTCTTCAGAATGTTCCACAAGTTTTCAATTTTCAGATGTCTTTTAAACCCATTTTATTCAGACACATTAGATTCTTTTGCTGAATTATTGTCATACAGAAAAATAATCTTTTAGAAAGTGTTTGGCTCCTTTAACCATAGCTCTGTTTGCCTTCAAAAAACAAAACCAAAAAAAAACATCATTTCATATTTGAGTTGTCCAGTTAACACCATATGAAATTTGTAATTTGGTCCACCACTTATCGTCTCACCTCAAAACATCTGTTTTGTTGATGTCGTAACATGCAAGGGTGGTTTTCACCTGTAGCCACCCAATCTTTGCTTCATCACTCTGGTATTATTTGATGAATAGTTGAAAAAGGTTTAAAAATTGTCATGTATTCTATCGTCTATTTCATTTGATTTTTTAGCATTTATTAAAGGAGGCCTAATAAATGGTCCCACATATTTTACTACTTGATTTAGAGCCCATTATCTTGTATTTTTAACACTTCCTTTCTATCACTTGGACTACCAAAGAGACTTTTATAACTTTCTTGAAATCACAGATCAGCAAAATAAATTCCCCAACTTGTTTGGGTTCTTCAGTAAGAGATATATATATATATATATATATATATATATATATATATATATATTTTCTTGCAAGATAGCTATTGATCTGAGACTTCAACATTCACGACATTTCATGCAAACGGTTAATGTTTGTTTAACCCTGTGTAAAACAAACTGGTTTTGGTCTTAACTACACAGGTATACACAAGTATACATTACTTTCATTCAATAAATAAATCTTTAGAGTCTAATAAGTATTTATTTTATATATCAATAAAACAAAGTGGCTAATAATGTGGGAGGGAGTGTAGTTTGTTTTTTTTTTTAATGAATAGTTTGCAAATAAAAATCTTTTTGTTAAAAAAAGTAATCTGCTTGTTTTTCAGGTTTATTAACAGATAAGAAGATTAGGTGTTGAAACCACAAAAGGGTTAAGTAGAAAGTACTGAATTAGAAGAGAGGGAGATGATAATCCAGAGATTTACAAATGAAACTAAACTGATTGTGTGGATTTGATAAACATGAAGTAAGTATTATTATCAAGTTGAATATCAAATTAAGCTTCATTTGTCAAAAAGCAAATGTTTAGAAATTAGTGAAGTCTTAATACAAAAAGAGAAATTTCAATGGTGACAAAAAATCAATTATAGCATACCTTATTTTGATTTGGACATAGTTCTTCTTAGAATAAAGAAAATAATATTGGATAAAAAAGTTGTTTTAATTACAATACTTACATACAATTAACAATTAGAAATTTTAGCTAAGCCATTTATCTTTGCATATTTTTATAATAAAGTATTTATGTCTGCTGGCTTATAAGATACATTTTTAAGGGTATTTGGTGAATAACACTTTATCACAACTCATTCTCAATCCTGAGCTATATAGCTCAAGCTTTCATTATTCAGTCATCTATCTGTAATACATTACAATAAGTGCATTGTAATATTTAAGTACCTATTTAAAAAAAAAAAAAAAATCTGTTTTAGATGCCAGTAAGCATAATATACAATAATTGCACTCTGTATGTTTTATATATATATATATGTGTGTGTGTGTATATATATATATAAGGGTTATGAATTTTTTACTTTTTGTAAAATAGTTTATTTCCTGTATCGTCATTTAATGAACTTTTGTTAAAAAAATAATGAAAAAAATGTTTAATTCTTTTTATTTTTTTAAAAAATATCACCCAACACAAAATTTTTAAAATCGTATATAAGTATAGTAGTACTATGACTTCCTAGAACCTTTGAGAACTTGTACATAAGTACAGTCCAATTACATCATTAGTAGATTGAAAAATAAAGCTACTGAAATATTTTGAATTTTTACCCTTATTGTGTATATGATAAAATTTAATTTTCAGTTTGGGGATGGATTTTTCAAGAACCAAAAAAAAAAAAAAAAAAAAATAATGCCTTTTTCATTACTTTTGAATAAAATTTCATCAATTTATGGCACAGGGTCATAGGATTACAAAAATTTATATATATATATATATATATATATATATATATATAAAAATGCATACACTAATATTGTATGCATAACAAAATGATAGGATTATTTAGGCATGACAGCACATATCAGAGTATCTGTGCACTTTGACAAAGAATTAAGTGTTACTACTGCCACTTCTGCCTAGAATTAAGGTGTACTATCTACAAATAAACATTGCATTTTATATATTGAATATATACCTACCTGCATATATATATATATATATATATATATATATATATATATATATATTCAAGGAATTTGAAAGAACATGAACTGAATATGTACAGTTGCACTAGTAATTTAGAAACAGTAATAAATAGACAAAATGCCAGAAATCTCAAAACTAACGTGCAGCAAAATATAGTTAACACTAGTAATTTATGCAACTGTAGAAATAAGACTAGATGTCCATTAAATAGAGTTTGTAAAACAGAAGCTATAATTTATAAAGCAGAAGTAACAGACATTAATAGCCAAAATAAAATGTACATAGGATGTATGGAAGGTACTTTCAAACATAGATGGTACAATCATAGGTCGTCATTTAATAAGCTATTAAATCTTAGGTACTCTACTAAACTTGCTAACCATATATAGAATTTAAAAGAAAAAACAAAAGGGATCTGATTGTAAAGTAGAAAATTTGAAAAAAGGCAAAACTTTACAACAGCCACAACAATATTTGCAACCTCTGCCAACAGGAAAAATTAGCAATTATGACATTTTCAAATCCAAAGAACCTTTTAAATCAGAAATCCAAAATATTAAGTCCTTGCTTACACATCTGAAAATTCCTCTGGAGCACATATGAAGCTGGATAAAAGAAAAAAAAAAGTAATGTACATTTCAATTACCCCCCCACCCCGACCGATGCATTTAGAATATCCTTCCTTTTTTTTCTTCTTCACATCCTCCTCCTCCTCCCTTTCTATTACACCCAGCATTGTGCATTTGTTTATTTATTTTGGAAAATAACAATATAGCCTTCATTAGTTTTTTTAAAAAAAATGAAGCGTTAGGAGTTCATTTGATAAAAATCACCTGAGGATACCATAAGGTTGAAACCAAGGTAGTGCATTCAACTGACCTCTCAATTTTTAAAGTTAAAAGCTCTATATGTTATTTTTACTTTTATTTTATTTTATTTTTTCACGCGTGTATTGAGCACTTTTTAATACTACTGTTTCCTGGTTTGATTCAACTCTGACCTTTTATGTATTATATATATGATGCACTGGATATTTGATGACTTTAACCTATTAATGTCCACTGTCCCAAAACAGGTAGAAACTTATAATACCCAATTTTTATTTTTCAGATTAATACCAGTTTTACAGTGGGCATCAATGGGTTAGTGGGCAATAAATGGAAGATGACCTGAAGTTATATTACACAGCATGTGTTAAATAATCACATTTAAAAAACAAATTAAAAAATCAACATTTCTCCTTTATATTTATCAAGAACATTAACATGGTAGTTTACAGTCTGAAAGAGAAAAGGCATGTTATGTTCATAGTACTGGCTGCCAACCACAGCAACTTAGAGACAGCAAGCTTCTTGTAGGTGGAAAGCTGTTCAAAAGAAATGACAGCTGGTTTAGGGTGGAATCCATTGAGCTGCTCATGATGATTCACACCTAGTTCACATGGTCTTTGATAGTCCAAGGGTTGTAATCAATGAAAGCCATGTCATATCACCCATTTCTTTGAGAAAGAACTCAGGGTCAATGATACCACTGATGAACATGGTGGTCAAGCTCGAGAGAAAGTGGGTGACTATATGTGTTATAGTAGGACTTTGCTCTCTCCAACATAATCCATATACCTGAGAAATGGATGGCATAGAATTTTCATGACCATATGTCACCCCCTACTTTTCCTGGTTTGAATCCTCTGAATTGTCTGGGGCATTACCAACTGGTGACCCACAAAACCAATGACTCAGTGAAAATTATCATCACAGATGTAGTGGTTGACATGAATGTGAACTACTAGATCTGGATTTAAAGTCACTTTTGAGGCCACATGAAGGCAATTCTCAAGGCTTTTTCTTTATTATATATATATATATATATATATATATATATGATTTGCTAAACAGTAAATTGCTTATTTTACAATGATATGTTATATTTTTCTTGGTCTATTTCCCACTGTCAATCATCCTAAATTTGGACCATTATTATTAATTTTATTTTCATGTTAAATTTTTCATTTGCTTCTTAGTACAACTTTACTCAGGCTGTCAATGCAGTGAGTACATAGAAATAACAAAAAAACTCTCATTCAGATTTGAACTTATATCCTTATGAACTTGAGAGAAGCCCAACTACTGAAACTACAAAGGCCATGATAACTTGAAAACTTTATAGAAGATCAAATTTAATTGATAACCCATTCCTTGACCTCAATTGGCATCTTTTTTGTTTTTAGAATAATAATAATAATATTACTAGCAACAATAATATTTATTTTTTATATTATGCAGCAATGTTAATATTTATTATTGATCTTAGTATTTATTTTCATTTTCAAATTTTTTTCTTGCAACTTTGCTGAATCTGCCACTTTCTGGTGGTAAGTAGACAGAACAGGATCTGAAATAAATAGAGTTGTAGTACACTATACTAAGAAATTGGATGCAGTTAAATATTTAGATACTTCTTGAGAGTGAGAGTGTGTGTGTGTGTGTGTGTGTGTGTGCGCATATAGGTGAGTAATATATACTAAATAAGCTAGTGATTTTAATGGCTGTTTGGAAGTTAAGAGAAATAGATCAACTGCTATCCTCATAAGATATGAATCTCTTTGTATTTCCATTTTGAGAGGATAACAAAAAAATTGTCAGGTAACTTCTACACATGTATGATACATCTGAAGAATATATGTGCACCTATAACTGAATCTCTTCAGCTGGTCAGCTTCTGATCCACACAATGGTTCAATTCTTATTTGCTTCGATGTGAAGAAAACTGAGAAAAGCCCAGTGGACATTCAACAAAGAAACTAAAGGAATAATATTACATGAGAGAAAAGTCTTGATAGGACACACCCACATCTTGGGATATTGTGTCTCGGGGAGAAAAAAGACCTATTGCTTCCAATATACAGAATTCTTTATTTATGGATCCATTCATCTGGAATTGTTTTGGGATATTCTTTGCTGCTACTGTTTTCTCTTATCACAGAATAACAGACTAGATCTCTTTCCCTTTGGCCTATGATTCTACATTTCTTCTTACTCTGTGACTCTATCCTCTTATCTAGAATACATCCTGACTACATAAAACCACCACTAGAATTCAAGACATTCCAGCTGAGTGGCACTTGATCTTGAAGGCTTTTATTTATTTATACTTTTTATTTACTTTTACCTACTTCTGGACTGCAGCTTCTGGTTGAAATTTTCACATCACAATTTTACTGGTGATGCAGTCAGTTGTCATAAAACTGTTGATCACTCCAAGACTGGATGAAATCATTTACAGTCCCCTTGACTATGCAGTTGTTCTAATCAATCAAGTACGGACCCATTATGCCATACATATCAACTGAAGCATCCTGATTAAAACAACAAAGATGACAATATCAGTATGAAAAATGTATAGAATGAGAGAAAGACTGCACTTCAGAAATCCAATTGACACTTTTCACATTATTAGCCACTGTTAATTTTTCCTAATTTTTGAGAAAGCTAATAAAGAAATTCATGGAAATATTGGCATAATATTAAAAAAAAACAAAAAACAAACTAATGTACATGTGAGCTGTCAACACCATCTGGAACTTGCCATAAGCCCACAACTTCAACACCTATAATTCCATCTCAAAACATTACCTATCTCTACATTGCTGATCATGTGAGGGGGGTTTACACTCACAGCCAACCAGCCTTTGGTTTATCAATCTGCTCCATCAAAGATAGTTTGTCAACTGATTTACAACTTGATATTTTGTACTTTTTGACACTTTGTTATGGAGCAAACATTTATAAATTTTATGACAAAGATTGTGTTTATAAATACTTTTGTAATACAGGATACAGATCAGCAAGATAAACTTGCCCTCATCAGTTTTGCAATAAAAACATCCAGATTCTTCATATTTTGTCAATGGTAAATTTGAAGGGGTGCATACATTGAAAATTGAAAAATGAAGGTCCCAAGAGTGGTTGTAATAAAAGAAGAAAAGCAATGGGCAGTAATGAGAAACAACTCATTATTTATTGTAGATTCTCATTGTCTTTAGAATTTTACTACAAACCACTCCAAGGGTTTATGGAGGTCCTGTTAAGAATTTTGATTATTTTCAGAAAAAAATAAGAAAAATGTATGGAAAAGCACAAAAACTCAAGAACTGCATTGGGCCTGCTAAATATTTCATGTCATACAGTTTTTCTAAGATTTTGACCAGTATATTGGAATGTTCAAATTTACTTGATGTTCAATAATAAATTACTGTCTATCTATGTTTGATCTCTATTTGACAGAAGGTCCTGGAACCTGAGAAGAGCTGTCAAATGAGCAATGGACAAAAATATGTTTGAGAATGGCTGGTGTGAAGCTAGGCAGATGAACACAGTCATTTTTTATAATTTCTTGGTTTTTATGAAAATAAGGGTTTATCTTATGCACCTCCTTTCAAAGTTATATATATATATTAATTCTATTTCTTGCTCTTCAAGAATAAGATATAAATCAAATTTTTCTCATTATGAAAAAAGGTGGTTATTTGTCGACTAATACTTGATAACCAGTGCTTATAAATAAATAAAAAACATCTGAGGTTCTTATGGTTCTGATTTTCAGGATGGACCTGTAGTAATGAAAATAAATGTCCAAACCTGTCAGTAATAAATCTTAATATTTCCATGTTTGTAAAGAAATAAATTTACAAAGCCTATATAAGAAACAGGAAGAAAAAAAGAGATTGGGAATGTAAATCCAAAGATCAACATTAGCACCATCTTTAAAATGTTGCTGGTCTGCAGCTCTATGGTGCACAAAGCAAAAAAGAATATTCTTAATTTTGAAATTATTCCCAATAAAAATACACTTTCATAATCAATCATCATATTAAACTTTATTTTTACTGCTTCATATCTCTTGGAAAGCTCATCAAAAGGAAAAGAAAAAAATGACAAAATTAATTTGCAATTATTTTATAAATTTTTTTTTTTTTAAATTCAAACATTTTTTAAAATAATTATTTTATTAAAAAAATATGATTTTTAATTTTGGAATTTATATATTCTTATTTGCACATCATGAATGCGAAAACTTCTGACAACAATATAACTGATGATTTTATTTAATAAGAAATAAGGAACATTGAAGTTAATTGTCAGTAGAACAATTTTGATTAAAAGATGAAGAACTTAAAATGTGTTGTCTGAAATTGCTAAAATTATTTCTGGTTGCAAATAGATAAGAAAGTTTTTATTCAGACAGGTACATCAATGAAATTTATCAATTTAAACAAGTACATCATTGATTTTCTGGGAACTGGCAACAATTTTTAACCATATTGCAATTTGTAATGCATACATTTAAACCTATAATTCATATTTAATATAATGCTTTAAAGATACAAGATGTACATAATTTGTACTTTGGAGGTGTATTATTGAAGAACAACAACAACTCCTCCAGTCCAGTAAAATGGATAATCTGGTATAGTTCAAGAACCAAAAATCAGTGGTGAACCTCTATTCTCCAAATTCAAATTTAACACATTCACTAAAAACAAAAATAAGATTATTGACAGGTTTATATAGTTAGAAATTTTGTTTTCACTGATACTAAATTCTTTGGTATTTTTATGACAAATTGAACCTTTTATATTAAAAGGTTTATTAACATGTCTCAAAGATCTCTAGTCATTGTTCAATTCCTCTAGCACATACTGATTTCATTCAAATGTAACAAATGCATTTATATGAGTAAAGCAAGCTATGTGTAAGATATGAAGAGAATTATCAGTTGATCAAGGCCATTGAAAAGGTGACATTATTAATCCTATTTGACCTTTCTGCGATGAGAGTTATATTTATGCTTTGGCACTGCAGCTTAAACTAATCTAAGTCTTCACTTATAAAACTGTGGTGTGATCTCCAGAAGAAAACTAAATTAATAACTAATCATTACTAAATTTAGAGATTTGTATTACAAAGAAAATTTTCCACTGTTCAAATTACATATAATTAATTCAGTCTAAAAAGGTTGTGTGTATGTGTGTATACATATGAGGTAAATGTATCCAGCCATTTTGAATATCTTGAAAACAGAAATTATGAGATTTATGTAAATTGGCAACCAATTAGAGGGGAGCTTGCTACACCAGGCATGAATGGGCACCCTTGCCTGGGGGGGGGTTACTCAGTTGGTAGTGAGATATCATTACTGAGTGAGTTTGTATGACTGACACATTCACAATGCCTAAGTGAGTATATTCTTCCCATTTCATATCACATATTGCATCAACCACACCTATTAGCCTAGCTAACAATTCAGATTTGGCTCCTTTTGACATGTGACTTTTCCAAAATGAAAATTGTCACTGTAATGACAATGTCATGGATAAGATTAAGGAGAGTCAGCCTGCTGATAGGGATCATGAAAGAAAAATGCAAATTTTGAAAAATGGAAGGTCTCTGCAAGAATGGAGATATTTTGAAAAAGACAATGGAATCATTATTTTAGGTAGACTATTTGTTTTTATTAATATTAAATGTTTGAGTACTTTCTGGTCAGATCTCAAAGTACAGATACATTTTGAATTCTTATGATGGAATGATGATTGCAAAGCTAGTTTTGTGCCATTCTCAGTCTGACCCTCACTGGGTCTCCCACTACTGAGACATGCCAGACTAAGGTAAACTTGATAAATAGATTCTATAATTTAATCACAGATGAAGACAATTTTTTATTTCCAAGCAGCATATCATGGAAAGCTTTCCTATCAAATTACAAATTCAACAATGACATGTCAGTCAATCTGTAGGTTCTTGTTTCCTTTGGAATCCTAACATGACAATGAATAATTTCGAATCTCTTTGGAGGAAATCAATAATGGTCAAACTAGTGTTTGGCTTATCAGCTTAAAAAATGGAATTAGCGAATTAGAGTTCAAATTCTAATTGAGATAGTTAATACCATCTTAACAGTAATGCTTGTTGCAAAGGCATGAAACTAACTCTCCTTGTGCTTTATCTCATTACTAATAATCTTTACCTTGATAGGTGAATGAGTGAATACATAAACAATCTTAAGGGATACATGGATGAGTAGATAAAAGCTTTAGCTAAGTAGATTTAGTTATCTTGCAGCCAGTAGTTCAATCCCTGGTTTAAGTAGTGCAAAAAAGTAAAAAAGTGGAACAAACAAGCAAGAACAACATCACAAGGATAAATGAATTGATAGATGCAAGAAGAATTGCATGGATAGTGGAATGAGAACAATCTACTTTAAATTGAATGAAGAGTTTGGTAAAATAGCTCAACTCTGACAGACACCTGAAGAAAGCTAGAAGATCACAAAAGCCAAAATGATGTGATGGTTATGATCAAAACAAGGACACTAGTCTGAGTAAATTCATGTATAATGGACAATTAAATCTATAATTATTTCACCAGTTCAAATACAAAGAATGGCTCGTATATTAATTACCAATTTCAATAAATGTATGCCTTGCCAAATGCATATGTGGAATACAACCAACTTTACTGCAGCATTTCCCATGTATTCATGTATCATCATTTGTATTCATTAGGGATTTTGTGACATGAAATTGGATGTGGAGAGGAAGAATCAAAATCACCTCATTCAAAAATATAATAAGCATAAATGTATTATAAAAAAGTAAATAATTAAAAGGTCATATCAGTTTATTTTGACTTCCTCTGACAACCTGATGGAAGTGGTGGTGCCTTATTTTCTAGGGAGCAAATCATTTGGTAGTTATAAACCTAAACTCAAATTAGTACCTCAGAAGTCAACTTATACATTTTGGGAGCATTTTATAGTTCTCCACATTGTTTTTTATTATCTGTGAATTGCCATGACTTTGTCTGAATTTCTGGGATAAGAAGTTATTATTTACATGCAGACTATTGTCCTTATTTTATTGTTGCCATTATTTTCTAAGAAAGATAGTGGAGTGCTTTCCTGTTGCCTTGTCTACAGTTTTAAACATGATTGAATCTTGGTATCCACATTTGTGGAAAATCAAACTTCAGAAGTACAATCCATAAATAATTAGAATTATGACTTTTAAAATAAAAACATATTTGTGAAACAAAAATAAAATAGATAGGAAATCATATTTATTGATAGAATTTGAAAGTGTTGCACAAGTTACCAAATCTGAATTTTTGTAAATTTCTGTCATTTAGCAAATACAGCAGCTTCATGGTCATCTCTATGTAGCAGTAACTTTATGCTTGGCATATTCATTAACTCCAAAGTTTCAAGAAACTTTGTAAAGAACTTATCTCATTAACTTACATGGTAGTGTATGAGATCTCAACCATTAGAAATATCTTAAAATTCTATAGTAGAGCTTTGATATAGCTTTTCAAAGTATGCAAGATTCAAAATAGAATACTTTGAAGATGACTAAGGTACCATTTTCTGAGGTAGGCTATTTTTTTCATTATGTTTTTTAATCATTTTACCAAAAGATACCATGGGGGTACTGAGTGTGAAAGAATGAGAAAAAGAAAAATATTATTAAGGAGTGAGAACAATAAAAGAAAAGGAATCAAGAAGACAGTAGATAATGATTGACATTGCATTTAAATTTTTGAAGATCAAATTTGGGTGAAAAAGCAGGAAGCTGGAAAAGAGTTCCACAAGTGAGAAGTGCGAGAAAAATTAGCATAGAACTTATGGTTACATCTAGCCAGTTCACATGTAAAATGATGAGACCTTGTAATGTGCTTAGATTCATAAAGTCTAGGCACCACAGAGCAATGTTCAGACAAACAATTACAATGAAATTATTTATAGAAAAAGCACAGAGAAGATACATTACAGCAGTGGGAAATTGACTGAAACAGAGATGCCAGGTAAGGACTAATAATATTGCAGATACTTTGGATCTATCAAAAATCTCTAAATATATAGCAGGAACACCACACCATATGATGCAGCAATATTCAAAGCATAGACAAATGATAGTGTTATAATTATGTAAGATAGATTCTTTAGAGAAACATTGTGAAATGTAGGAGTTGACTAAGTAGAGTTAGCAATAGTAAGCGAAAAATACTGGATGCAGGAAAATTTTAATCTGCAAACAGCAGATTGTAAATCTAAAAAAACATTTATTCATTAAAACAAAACTAAGTTATAGTGAAAATATTATCTATATGCATATAAATATAAGAGAAACTCAGTTTTAAAATATTTTACATCAGGTAAGTTACTTTGATGACTGAAAGGCAGGTATTTATTACTCTTCAGATAAAGAAATATATTTCTATATATAAAGAGTTGATATAGAGTTATGCCAAAACATTACATAATATTTATAGCACATCAAAGACACCATACAAAAAATGGAGACAATTCTGTAGAAACAGCAAACTTGGAAAACATTTACAAAGAGAAATTGATGAGCTTTTATGAACAATAAATACATACAAATGTCTGTCATGGATGTTCACATTTGGTTCATTATATGAACGCAGTATAATTTTGCTTCTATTTATAGTTAGAAAAATTAATTTTGCAATTATTCCAAAAGAAGGAGGAAACAATTTTCAAGAAATCATTTAAAATATCCAAATTATTTCCTTTTAATATTAAGGATAAATGTTTAACAGCTTAATTTCCATTAGTTAAGTTACCTTTTTCTAAAACAATTTTATACAATAACTTTAGATACTTTATCACTATATAATTAACAAATAAAAAAGTATGATTAATATATCATATTATGACTAGATAGATTAAAATACAAACATGTTCAAGATTTATGTAAATAAGCACAAAAATTAATGAAATTATTTATTCTTACATGTTTATTATATACAAACATTATGTCTCCAGTCAATAACACTTAAAAGATACTCACTAAACTTTTTAATTAAAAAGTTTAGTGAGTAAGAAACATTTTTGAATTTTTGTGAATGTTAGCATTTTGGACCATTTAAAAATATGATTTAAAAAGTTATTTACAGAAAACATTCCATGAACTTCAACTTTGTAGAAAGGAAATTTACTAAAAGTCAAACTGCTTTTATTTTGAAGCAGAAAAGATTAAAGAACAAAAGTAAATCTGATTAATTATTTAAGAGTGGCTGATGAAATTTCACTTGAGAGATTTCTTTGTCTTGGACATCGAATCAGACAGTGATTCAAGAATATTTTTAGATAGTGATGAAATTAATGATCATCATAAAGTGGTTGAGGAAAGATTTTACAAGAATATTCCTGTTCTTGCTTTTTCTCATTCTAACAATGAAAACAATGGTTGTTCTAGTATGACCACTGTGATATTTTGCTGACATGATGTCACAACAAATCTCAGTTCCAAGTGGTTCAAATATTGAATGAATTTTAATTTATGCCTAAGAAACTATTTTTAAGCTTATTATAATATTTAAAATTCAGAAGATTAAATATTGTTTCTCACTTTATGTAGTTATTTTACTGTAATCTTAAACCAAACCATCAAACGCAGAACATGTTTAAATGAAAAGAATGAAAGTTTGGAAGATTTACCGATTCATAAACATGACTAAGTATGATGACATGCCAAAATAAAGCAGGAGTTGATCTAGAATTTTCAACAGGGTGGGGTCCAAATGAGAAAAAAATTATGGAGGACACAGGTGATTATCAGTATCTTGATTGGAGTTTGCAAGCTTTTTGTAAAGTGTAAACATTTTTTTACATTTGACTTGTAACATTTTAGTTCTAACATTTACAAAAGGGAAAAGGAAAAATTGTTAACAGAAGAAATTTATCACAAAACCAATAAATAAAAAACATAACGAATAAGACAGAAGACATTTTACTTAGATTAAATCAAAACTAAAATGAAGTTATTTTTACTTGGAATTATTAAAGACTTTTTAAAATTCAAGTTAGTAAAAGAAAAGGAAACTGTATAACAGTCATGTAAAAGCTTTGTCACGAGAGAAAGGTGATATTTATATTGTTTGAAGAGAGGGAATTTTAAAGGTTTTCTTTTGTTGTACAGACATACAAGTTCATAGTACCAATATTTCATTCATTACAGTAACCCCTGCTTAATTCAAAACAATTTACAGAGAGAAATAACTTTTTAGCTTCCCAGTCAAATATGCACTGAGATGTGCATTGCAGCAATGCTCTTCTTTACTGACAAACAGACCCATTATAGCCTCTCATATCATTCATGACAGATTTCTCAGAATGAAAATGTGACACTATGTGATAGATGTAAAAAAGATCACAACAATCAAAAAAAAGTTACTTTGTCTAACATTATTTTGTAACTGAAAATAAAGAAATTATTTATAAACAAAAATGAACAATATTTACAGTTGGACTAATATCTTTGTCTTTGTTGTTATGATCACAATGTTTTGACCATTGTACCTTATAGCTGTCATCATGTGTCTATCTGGGTAAGCTTCCAGGAATTTCAAACTGAACCCTTTATTCATTATATAGAGATAGATTTTTCTCATTCCAATTTTCATATTTCATCTCAATTAACTGTTCAGTTATTGCAAGTCCTGTTTCCACTGAGTTTGAGTATATTCACACTACCTTGACTTACAATTATTATATTACCAAATTCACACGAGAATGTTTTAATTGTTTAAGTCATTGTCAGGTATGACAAGAGGATATCTTCTCATTCAAAAATTTAGGCAGTAAAATGATTAAATTTGGTCTCCAGAAATTTAATAACTTGGAAGTCAAAACAAAAGAAATGTACATTAATTCTATTTTTGTTAAATAAAAGATATTATATTTAGTTTATGTTCAAAACATTTTCAGATAAATAGAGTTAATTTCTAAATATCTTATAAAACTTATAACAAAGGTAAAATAAAATCTATAAATAAAAATTGAGAATCAAAAAGAGTTATTTTTTATTTTATTTTTACGACTGACAGCAAAATTGAACATAAAAACTGAGTAATGCTTTAACTCTAAAAAAGAAAGCCACTTTTTCCTTCTCTTCTTGTAAAGTATCTTGTTAGAAATAGAGTCTTTTGGTAGATATGCCATTTCCTTTGAGTAAATTATAGAGGTGTCTCAAAATTTCTACTATTTTTACCCAAGGTTGAGTGTTTAACTGCTGGCTTAGTAAGTAAAAGAAAAAAGAAAAGATAACATAAAAAAAAAAAACAAGAAAGATTCATAGAGAGAAATCCTTTGGTCTGGCAGAGTCACCAATGACGTGTATGATTGCCAAAAAAAGTACAAAAGCCTTGGATCATTTAATTAACCCAAATGAATGCTTTCAACACTTTCAATAAAATAGACTGCATTTGTCAATTATATCTAAGCCTATGAAACAGATTTTTTCCAAGCTCCCCCTCCTCCCCAGTTATTTATTTATTTATTTTTTTTACTGATTTTTCTTTTCTTCTGTGTCTGATTTAAAAAGGAAAGGATAGATTATTAAGATATAAAGGAATAAGGGGAAATAATTGGAACTTCATTTGAACAAAAGATGGAAAAATAAAAGCAATTGGCAGCAAAAAGTAAATTTGGCAGAGAAATAAAGGTCAGAAAATTAAAAGTACATTCAAATGTTTTGACACTATAAAACTAGTAACACGCATAATGTTAACATGTTTTGAAAGGTGTCCATTTTGAAGGAGACCAAAAGATAGTATAAAATAACTCACTAATGTTTATACATTTTTTTATTTTTATCAACCAAAATAAGATAAACAGTTATTCAGTTTCTCACTTTCAAGCATTCAATCAAAACTGATTTAAGATTTCATAGACATAACATTCCTACAAGGTAGCTGATGACAATGAAAGATTAATAAATTTTACTTAAAACAATTTATACTCAGTTTAAATGGCACAAGGATGCAAGTGTAAAGCAGCCAGTGGAAATAAAACTAATAATAGTTTGTGAGACTAACTTGTTAGCCATTACTTCAACCAAAGCAATGACTGCAGATATTTACAATCTTAGCTTAGTCTGGCATAAGGACACAACCCAGTAAGGATTGAACTCAGAACTATAGTCATTACCCTATGCGACTAATTTGTTAACCATTGCTTTGCAGGAATGACCATGTTTTAATTACATACTGCGTGTTCCTTTTCTTTTTTTTAAGAAAATAAGTACAGTCTTTAATAGAATTAAAATCTAAGTCACTGTACAAACAAAAAACACACAAAAAGTACTGACCCAGATTTACATATAATTAAATTCAAATCCAAGTACTTGCTCCACATAATGTAAAAAAAGGATATTTTAAAGGATTGTCTTCTCTTTCATATATATCTAAATTAGTTATGTCCAAAAATTTTCTAAGAGCATAGCATGATTCAAAAAGCTGCAAACTTGGTAAAAACAAAGTTTTATCATCAAGTCAAGGTGATCATACACAACATTATCAAAAAATAAGAGCAATAACTATAGTAAATTTAAAGTCAACATTTCTAAAATTCAATAAAACATTAGATTACGGAGAATATTTTCCCAAATTTTTAAGATTACTGAGTAATCAAAAAAATTATATAAAAAAAAGATACTCACATCATTTTCTTCAATTATGTTTTATAGATAAATTATACGTAGAACAACAGTAGACCTGTCATCAGGCTATCAATACAAAAAATCAGTTACCATCAAGTTTAAAAATGCATTTCTGCAACATTTAAACTTAAAGTAAATAATATTTGTTTCAAATCAGAATGATTATAATTTAAATCAGCTAATATTACTCAAAATTTCAGAAAGCATATTTTATTTTTTGGAAAATTTTTTAATAAAGAGAATTTCATTGTGATGAAAGAAAAGTAAAAAGCACACTAATCAGCTATTTTATTGGAGAAAAAAAAAAAATCCTCCTCCCAGTCAATTTAAATTAGTTTTTGAAATACAGCAAAGTATTTTGCTGTATTTTGGAAATATTAAATTTAATCTATTACCTTGAAATTAAAACTAAAATAAAAGATTTAAGAAAGATTTTCATTTCTAAAAATTAATTTTAAACCCTTAGGTATCATGTTTTTTTGTGGAAGTCCCTAATCTAAATTATCAGTTACCCTACTCTTATACTTTAGAATGATTATAAATTTTTTTTTTTTTGGATATAAATTTCAGACAACTTAAATTGGATTGGCAGGGGCACTGTAATTCTTGTGAATTTTTTTTTTTATGATCAACTCAACAACTCCAGTCATAAATTCACAGTATCTTTAAGAATTTAAAATCTAAAAGTGCATCATTAGAATATTTTTCTTTGAATCTTGTGATGTTTGAAAGATTAGGATTTGAATGTTGTGAATGCTTGGAAGGAGGGTTTCTTCAAGGAAGAAATTTGATTGCTGAAAGGTGGAGATATTTCTTTAGGGAGGGAAATTGTAACCAGAATCAGGAAAGCTGCTAAAAAGGTTGCTTTGAGAAAGAAGCAAAGAAGTTGAGATTTCTCAAATCCATATTCAAAAGAAATAGAACAATTTCATTCAGTGATAGATTTTTGGAACCTGACAAGTTTAGAGAATGATAGTTTGATGACTGCTCTCTATCCATTTTAAAAAATTAAACCATGTACAAAACAAACTATCCTTTATAATGGTGTTCAAATAAAAATAATTTGGGTCAAAAACAAAACAAAAGACTATTAAAAAATTTTCTGGTAATCTCCAGGCAAAATGAATTCCTCTCTGAAACCAGTATTTAACATTAGACTAAACTTTATCAGTTGAATTGTGGATGCCTATTATATAAGCATGCAATGTTGCATGTTATCAAATACAATAATTCAATGAAACTACTTTGTATTTCCTGTTAAAAATGATTAAAAACTCCAGGCATTTTGTTGATTAAAAAGTATTATCTCATCCAGAAAATCTGACAGATTCGATGCAAGAAAACCTCAACTAAAAACATCATTTTGGGAATTGTGACTTGCAAATATCTGATAGACATCAACAAATATCTTCTTTACACTCAGTGCTTATAAATGTTAAATAAGTGAATTTTGTATTCATCATATTTATTAGGTTTGTCACCTCTGAAAATCTGACACACCTGTCCTATAATAATACAATTTTTAATTTTATTTGAAATTCATCTAAAAAGAATTTTTGTACATTCTTTAAATAACATCCAAAGTAAACAATACAATGATCTTTCTCTTAGTTTCTTTACAACTTACCTGATAAGTCAGAATGTTTGTCCGTACACATCACATCTGTTTTTAAAAGAATTTTACTTACACTATCCATTTCTATCCTTCCTCACAAAACACATTTAGAATGCATTTCATTGATCAATAAAATTCTCATCTGACTTCTACAAAATTAATTTACAATGGATAGTTAAAAAAAAAAAAAAAAGATTAAACAAAATGTTTAAATTTTATAAACTCTAATGTGATTTATCCCCAGCTTCAATGTTCACAGAAGAGTTAACCTCTCGATGTCAAGTTTTTTTTGCTAGGATTAGATATGTTTAGAATCAGCTTTGAACAACAACCAAAAGCTGTCATTATTATTTTTTGGACTTTTATTTATTTCATCTTAATTTTATCTACTTTTCATCCTAATAATTCAGGCTGTCAGTCTACAGTCATTGGTAAACAGCACAGATTGGAAATAAAGAATACTTTCTTGGTAAGATTTGAACTCAGGGAAGCCTAGTTAACAGTATCAGCTGCTCTGCTGATTGAGCTACAAGACTACTATACCAGACTAAAGATCAGATATAACTATACAAATTTACAGTCTATTTTAATTGTTGTTGTTTTTATATACACTACTAGTGTTGTTAGTAGTAATATTATCATGGTTTTATTTTTTATTAGATAATGCACTGTCTAACATTATTGCAATGAAAAGCAATTAAAAATTAAGATGAAAGTAATAAAAATTTAAAAAAAACATCAATAATGGATGAAAAGTCTTCATCTAATAAAATATATTACTCCAAGCAAAAGCTACTTTGTGACTGCGATAATTGTGTATCTCAGAGTGGTGCCAGTGGCCAGTGTTCAAGTCAAGATAAAAACCAAATATTCTTCCTTTGGGAAACTGCCATGATGTAATCCTTACCCCACTCTTTCCCCCAATTTAACCTTGTGTTGGACTAAATTCAACTAAGTTAATATTGACTGTGAGATAACAATATTGTTTCATGATATTTAGTTTAGTTTACAAAATTATTTTGAAGAAATATTTAGTTTTAGCATTCCTTGTAATATTTTCAGAGGCCCAAAATATCACCAATGGAAAAAGAAAAGAAAATGGTTATGCAGAGCAATTAAAAAAAATAAAGACAAATTATTTGCCTGAATGTTTCATGTATACATCAGCAGAATGTCATAACAAAAAGAAACAAAAACAAATTATAATTATTGCCTTGATGATTGTTTATTTTATTGAAGTTCTGAAAGAAAAAATATTATTATTGGAAGATCAAACTGTTAAATTTGAAAAAAAATAATAGAAATGAAAAGTAAGAGGAATTGAGCTTTGTCTGCCACAAGGCTATAGTCATATGGTACTCAGTCTGAAGTAGAATGGCTGACAAAATAAGCCTTTTAGTTACAATACTAAGTTTAGTTTACCCTTTTGCAGTGGAATATCCAGTGAAAATCAAACTCCTAATATTAGAGAATGGTCTATATAAGATAATTGTTAAATCATCCCCATTCCTTTTGTATTCCATTAGCAAAGAGGAAGTTTCACTTGGACAATCTCTTTCCCAATCACTATAATACTGACCTCTTCAAGACTAGTGTTAACTGTTACCTTTCCTGCATGAGCTTCTTGCCTTTTCTTATATTCATACAACACCACATAGTAATCCCCTACTTTGAGTAACTCTTGGTTCTTGCATTGGATGACTATTAGTATAAAGTAAAACCAAAACAAAACCATCACATTATAGTAAGTGCCATAAGTGGTAGACGGGCAAGACACAAAAAAGGTTAAAAGACCCCAATAACATACTAGGCTGATTAAAAAAAAAGGTTAACAGACCTCAATAACATACTAGGCTGATTATGGTTGAATGTTCAATAGCTTCTCAATGTCTCTATCAAGTGTTTATACTGAGTGAAACAAGAAAGTTGAGGTGAAATAGATTTTCTAGCAAAACTTGATTTAAAACAAATGAATTGCTTGTTTAAGAGAAAAATACTTTGAGTGTAAAGTTTATTAAAAAGAAAGATCTCTCTGTATGTAATATGTCTCTTTCAGACATGAGTGGTTATGGCATTCCATATCCCAACCCCCAACTTTTTTACTGATAAATTTTAGCTCCTTTATAACTCCTCTTTGCTTTTATGGTTCTTGTTCCACCATCAACATTTCCTCAAAATTGTCAAGTAGGTTATTCGCTGTTTTTCCCTGTTTCTCCCACTTGTTCACTTAACCAAATGCAAATTTTACAAATTAAAAAAAAATTGAATTAAATATCCAATTGCAAAGACAACAAAAATCTAAACAAAACTTAAAAGAAAACCAGTCTACCAACCATGAAGATGTAACAGCTGGTTGAATGGGAAACAAAATTTTGCTATTTTTAGCCTACAGTTCTAGTAACATTAAATGAATATTGAAAACTAAGAGAGACATGCATATGTATATCTACAAGTTAACATAGTAGAATGTATGTGAGTATTTGCATTATAATTAATATGAAAGGGGCTGAAATTTTCTCAGGCTGACCAAGAATATATTTAAAAATACTTCTGAGGTTTTGCTTGGTCAGATTTTGAGAAGTGGGTTATTCCTAAAACTTTTCAGAATCTCCCCATTCAGGTACTCACAAACCATCTATGCATAGATATAAGGCTGGGTCAGTAACTCCCTAGCCAGACATGAAGCTGAATTTTGATCTCAAATTTTAACATCTATATGATTAATATTCAGCACCAAAATAAGTGCATTTACAAGAAAGAGAATAATGTTGAAAAAAATGCTTTTTTGCATTATCAGACTTACTGATTATATATATATATATATATATATATATAAAAAAAGAGAGAGGAGATTAAAAAATATTTTTTAGATTTTTGTGCATTATTCTGTTTTTAATTTCCTGTTAATGAAGAAAATAACAATTAATGGAAAAGAGAAAAACAGCTATAATTTAAAATAATTTTATTTTAGCAATAATAGTAATTTTCTGAACGACACTTCAGATTGTGTATAGATTTTGAGGAAGAAAACAAAAACACTGCAATTGCACAAAAATGTGGAACTGTGTTTAAAAAACAAAAAATAATAATCAACAAATGAATCATGATAATTTATTGGTTAATCTTGAAAATAAATGTCATGGGAATAAAATATTGTACTGCATGATTGGGAAAGTTAATATAGAATACTCATTTATAATTTCTAAGTATATCTAGAAATTCAGAAAGTATCATACCAAATTTTAAAAGTGAAAATTTAGACATAGATCAGATAAGGTGAAGAGTTTTTATCATAACTTAGTATTTGATATATTTTGTAATCACAGAATTTACTAAACAAATATGTGGAAGCTACCATTTCTTGGATGATTCCATATTGAATGATACTAAATAATGAAAGAACATACAAGAAGTGAAGAGTTATCAAAATTTCTATTAGTCAATTTAACATGTTAGGAAATATAACAAATATAAATGATAAAACTGGATCATTTAATAACTTTCTTTGGTAATTTATACAAAATATAAGAGTATATACTTCAAGAGTACAAAGGGTGCATTTCAGGGTCTTTACAGAAGAATTTGTAAGCAGCCACTTTTGGAATTGTTTTGGTATAAAAAGATGACAAAGTTGTTCAAAGAGCAATGAATTAATCAGCTGAATAAAATTGTTAAAATTAGAATTTCATGACTAATCAGCAAATTTCCCAATTTTGTTTGAGAAAATTTGGCAAAACATCTGTATGCTACATATGGAAGAAAGGGATTGTCAGTGGTCAGGAATTCATGTTTACTGTACTAACAGAATATGGCTATTATATACAAACTGATCTGTTTTTTTTTAATGACTTAACCCTTTGTAGGTTATTTAAAGCCAAAACATTTGGGATTGTAAGAATAATTTCTTTTTTTGCAAGTAAATATTGCATAAAATTTTTTTAAAGAATAACAATGATTTTTCTAGATACAACTATTACTATTCAATCAATAGTTGTAGGGAGAAGAGATGGATTCCTACTTTTCCTGAGGGCATTTGTGCAGAAGTGAATATAATGAAACTGTCTGGAATCAGAACTCAGCTACCTGATTTCTCATTCTAAGCCATTATACATTACACCATCTGCACATCCACCTATATATACAAAATTTATATTCATTGTTAATGATCTGACAATAAAAATGCATTGGAAAAAGAATGGATTATCTTCAATAAAGAATTAATGCAATTGATATTGATGAACTAGAAATATTGTGCATATATAAAGAGAATTTGAGACTTTTCCATTTTTATTTCTTAAAATCAGGGCAGAAATATCTAAAATAAACATTTTGATTTGAAAGTGAATGGAAAAAGGTTTTTGCTGAAAGAATGAATTCATTCTGTTTTATTTAACCATGCATTTTCTTCTCAGTTTTGTTTAATTAACTGACATTTTAAAAATAGATTTCACAAGAATGAGTCAGAAGTGTAACACTAAAAAAGAGCATCTCACACCTGTAAGAAGACAAAACTTTGCTAGTGAAATATATAAAACTTAAATTCATCAAAGGTCCATATATAATATATTAAAAAAAACAAAACATATCTCATTCAGTCATTTTACAATAAATCATTTTAAAATTTTGTTCAATGTTGTAATTCATTATGCAGAATTATGAGGGGTGCTGAAAAGTTATCAGCCAGTCCCATTTCTCAAAATCTGATCCAATAGAATTTTTAAAACTTCCTTCTCAGTCAAGCCGAGAACTTTTAGCTACCCACATAATACAAGGATTTTATCTAAACTGTTGTCCTCAATGATTTTGGCTATTGCACTCCTGGCCTACTTCAGGTGCCTGATGAGTTAGATAATGTCATCAGAATTTCAAACTCAATTCCTTCATTCTAAACAGGAGAGTAGACTGTTTGTATTTGGCTAATTAATTTATTAATTTGTGAATTCATCCTGATGCTGTTTCTGCACAAGAATATATGGATTTCACTACCTGACCTGACACAGGTTTGAACTCACAGTAACCTAGTAAACTGCATATACTTAAACATTTCTATTCACTCAATCATTATTTAGTGAATACATTGGTTTTTTTTAATGTTTCTATTAGTTCAAACCACGTTCTCCAAATCCAGTTGAAATTTTAAGAAAGATTCAAACACTACCAATAATACTGAAAGCAATGTGAAAAGTGGAATAATATTTTTAAAACAAGTTTCTTAAAAGTTTTAGACAACTGAAAGAAACAAAATCCCTCACATACTGACGGAAAATAAAGGAATTGATTAAGGAAACATGTAACACATTAGAATTATTTATATGACCTGTGTGTCATGAATTTTAAAATAACTAGTATTTTTGTGAAGTGTTTACTTTTGCAATATATGTTTAAATAAGTCTATCTGACTTGGCAAAAGATGTAGAATCTCAAATGTTTCAGTTATAGGCCTCCTGCTAAGTCACTGAGTTAGATCTGTAACTTCTCATTAAACAGGAAATTATTAACTGTCCATTAATAGTGGAAGTTAATAGTAGAGGTCATTAATAATAATCAATATTTACAGAAAAGTCTCTAAACAAGCTTTTAAAATGTTTATTAAGCTTTGTTCAGTTTTGCACAAAGAGACTAAGAAGATTGTATTATACCAATTTCTAAAAGTGGAAAGAGCCTACCTACCTTAAAAAAAAGAAAATACTACTACTAGTGTCAGTAAGAAACACAACTTTCTTGACCTCAAGACAGACCTATTTAATTAACTTTATTTGACAGAAATACAACAAAACTAGATTTTATGGTACAAAATTTAATTCTGGTTTGGAACAAAAGTGTTCTTTATCTTTCATTTATTTTTATCAAATTTCCAGAAACAAAAAAAAAAAAAAAAAAAAAAAAAATGCTACTTTTACTGTAAACCTTTTTTTATTGTCAACAGACGATATAGCATAATTGACTCTATATGTGCTTCAAGATCTGAAAGTACCAAAAATTAAATTCTTGGTCACTGAAAACATTGAATGAGAAATGTGACCAACTTATCTAATATTGCAAGTGAGACTGGTGACAGTTTAAATTGACTGAAAGTGTTTGCTTCATTAAATTTGTGCTAGAAATTTACTCAAGCAAGGAGGACTGAGGGCCGCCAGTTAACAGTCTCATTTCTTTTCATGTTTTTATGTATTTTTGTCTATTATTATTTATCATTGTAAAGAGAAAATGATTGGAATGTGACAATTTTAAGAGGCTCAAAAAATTGGAGGATGTACCTTTTTCTCTTTAGAATGAGATAATTATTGGTTTGGAAATTGAACAAAAATGCTCAACACATTTTTCACTAAATTTATTAGGAAATAGATTTACAATTTGAAATGGAAAAGAACATTTTACACAAGATTAAAAAGAGAAAGATTAACATTTTTCTACTCCACATCCCTGTGGGTGATAAATTATTTGCCACTCTACAACAACTTCCCCACAGAAAAAACATTGCAAGCCTATTGCTGTTTCCATGGAAAGTGTTCAGAAAAACTACATTCCTTAGTTCCACTGGTTCTAACCTTCATGGCTAAAACTCACCATACCATGTCCATTGTAGCAAGTCACACTTGTTCCCTTTGTATTTCATTGGTAACATGCAAGTTCCACTTGAGCAGCTTCTTCCTAAGTGCTGCTTTATGAAACTGACTCCAAAGAGGATGCTTCCTGAAACACTACAATCTTAACCTGTTCAAATCTAGGGTTAACCTTTATCTTTCTCATATACCCTCACAAACTGTGCCTCTTACTAGCTCTTGAGCCTTCTTACTGGGTGAACATCATTGTAAAAAAAAAAAAAAAATCAATATATCATATCAACATTAATTTAGAATATTTAGAAACTGATTATCAATTTATAATTTAATAAGTTAATATCTACTATAATTTGCATGGTAACTGTTTTTGTTTAGTTTTCAACAGAAGAAAATCTATCTTAGAATGTCTTCACTTATATAGATATACACATTCCATTATTGACAATCAAGGATTTATAAATTAGTGTTATGGATAACAGACTTAATATGTAGTGAGTTTGATATTTACTTAGTGATCCACACTTGTTGCCTCATGTCATACTAAGCTAAGCTGATCATACAATAATGCTGAGTATTTGTTTGTTTCTATTTTATGGTATGTCAATCTCTATGGAACATTTCATGCCATAAGAGATTATTGCCAATGGATTGAGTTTTGTTGGATTTTTTTTCTGATAGGATTTGTTTATTTCTTATTTTAAAAAAATATACATAGATTTTGGAGAACATTGTTTATTTTGATCAGTCAGCAGTTTTTGAAGGGTTAAATGTAATGGTGAATGAGCTAGTTTAGTAAATCATAACAGCAGTAAAGCAAGTTTTATCCTCACTAGGTGGATCATAGTTATGTCCATGTGCTGGTCAAAACTAAACTTCATAAATACAAATAGAAGTCTCTCAATAGGGTAATGGTTAATGAGCTAGTTTAGAAGATCATTACTATTGAGTCATGAGTATGATCTTCATTGTGTGCATCATCTTTTGTTAGATGAAGCTAGGCTTTATAAATGCTTAAAACATCTAATCTGGGAGCAACAGTTTGCAAGCTAATCTTGCAAACCATTAGTACTGAAATAAACAACTTTTATTAAATCTCTCACACTTGTAACCTTGTACTAGACTAAGCTATGCTTCTGTCTGAATTTCTGGAATAAATAGTTATCATTATTTATATTATTTACAGGTGGACTATTGTAATTATCTTTGTTGCTAGTAACAAGAAAGATGAGGACAATAGTCAGTGTCTAATAAATAAGCTTACTAAATACCTATAATGTCATTTTAATTTCAATGAAAAATGTGTCACCTTTTATTTAAATTAGAATTGTAGCCTACTTGGTGGATGAGGTAGTTGCAGATTTTTCTCACCAGTACCACTTGTTATTATTTAAGCTGGAGTTAAGATTTTTAGGTAAGCCAGATTTTCATTTGTAGAAGATTATTGCAACAAAATCAGTCTATTATATCAAATTAAATTTAATAACAATAGAAACTTGTCTTAAGTTTGTACACTTTACATTTTTTTTAGTTTGTATGAGTTTTATGGAGATATGACTTTCATTAGTAAAAGATATTCAAACTGGCTCTGAGGGAAAAATTAAATATGAAGAAATATTGGATGAAGAGAAAAGGGGAAAAAAAAGAAGAAAATCTCATTTAAATCACAATTTTTTAGATTTCAGTGCAATATGCAAAAATGAGACAAATCTATTTTTGATAGCAATTCCTTAGCAAAAAGATTAAAAATCTTAAATATGATAGAAAAAGCAAATATTTTGTAATAAATTAATTGTCTTAAAAAAAAAAACTGACAAATTCTACATTCAAGAGAAAAAAAACCTAGTTTAATTATTCTTCTATGTGCAGTACCCTTTGGGATGTGGTAGATCATGGCTCTCCACAACTTCTTGTCCTTTGTAGCCCTTAGAAAAATGACTTTTTGCTATATCTCCTAATCTCTGTTCTATCAACCATTGATACAAGGTCATTAGGTATGTCATGCTTTCCTTTGTCCTTCGTGTATCCAATAGGTCCTGTGAGCATCAAATTTTTCAAGCCCTCTTTCCTCATTATGGACCCAAAAATTTTCAACTGTCATTTTCTAATGCTTTGTATAAATGTCCTTTTTGTTTCCATTTTCTCTAAAACTTTGTTATTGCTCATGTGTTCAGTCGAGGGTATTCTTAGCCTCCGTCTGTAGAATCACATTGCTGTTGCTTGAAGTCTCTTTATCTGTGATAAGTCCAACATAAGCTGCCATATAGGAAGACCTGTTACATAACAGTTCAGTACTCTTTTCTTTCTTTCTAATGAAATTTTACCATTTTTTAATACTTTGCTTAACTTTTGGAAGGCAATTTTCATTATCCCAATGCACCTCCAGATTTTGGTCTTGTATTTTTCATCTTTTGTTAAAACACTTCCTGGATAATTTTTAATTTTTGCACTTGCTTAATTTTAGTATCTCTAATTTGTATGTTGGACTGTATCTTTTGCTGACAAAAGATACATTCTTCTTATAATGTTTACTCCTTTCTTTTCACTTTCCTTTATTATCTTCTGTGGAACTTTCTGTAGTTTAATTCTGTTCTATGCTGTATTCATCAAAATTCAGATGATAAGTTTTGTTATGTGGCTCATTAGGTTGATTGTCTGATGGAGTTTGCATTCATTTGCCCCTGGTTTCTTAAACAGCACTTATGAGAATGGATCTACTTATGTCTTATGGTATATCACCATTATTATAAATTTATTATGACTGTAATTTTGTCAATGCCTAAATTATCTAAGGCTGTCAGCATCTCTATTAGAATTCCATCTGATCCTGTTATTTCCACTTCAAACTTTAATATTTCTGGTCATTTGATATTTTTGTGTATTGCAGGTTGTTCTCTTTCATTGTGGAAGCATCCCCCAATGTATTCATTTTATCTCTAAGGTATTTTTTCTTTTTCTTAAAGCTGATATCCTTATCTTTGTTGTTTTTCATAATTACGTTTCTCTCTGCATCTTGTTTATCTTCTTAGTATTATCTGACATTATTAGACAAACTAATAATTATTTCTTTAATTATTCAGATTAACATCCCCATCTTTGTTGTTTTGATCACTGTGGTTCCATTAGTAGACCAGGAGCATTACAGATGGACATGGTAAAAAATATATTGAAAACTGATTTTTTTCAGGTATGCTACTCTCTGGTATTATTGATTCAAAATCCATAAAGTCCCCAAAAGTTCCTAGTGAGCTAAATGTTCGGGATCCCCAAATCCAAGATGGCCACCTCTGTTGAGGTGACACATATAACTTTTTAATCATTTAGTTCACAAACCTGTGTAATACCTCTTTTCCAACTAATTTGATGATGAGTAATCCAATTATGACCTTATTTTTAAGAAAAAGGACAACCTGACCTGACCTAAAATATCTAAGTTCAAATTCAAAAATTGATTCCTAATATTTGCAACTCCTGACTGTCTGAGTGACATAAACCTTAATGAAGCCAGAATGGTTCATGAGATTCTTTTGAATCACTCATCCCCATCCTGAGAATCTTCTTACAGAGCGTGTGACTACCCAGGTGTCCCAGGTAGTCAAGGATCTAAAAGAGGAACTATCTCTGTCCAGTAGAACCGGGAAGCTCTGGATCCAGCACCTGAAGATGGTCAAAGTTTTATTGCTCTTCATTTGAGCAGAAGGTACAGGGGATTGAGAACTTCACTTACTGTGTGTTTCAAGAAAGATTCTGATTTTCCATGCTGGAGGGCATACAACCTATGCAAAGTGCTCAAGTTGCAATCTAGATAAAATGAAGTGACTACCACAGGTTATGAGTGAAGCCCAGTTTGCCAAGTATACCTCAGGAGGATATTGGACAATTAGGCAATCCCATAAGATTCAGGTCTAGTATTTTTCACAGACCAAACAATTGAACAAACGCTAATGAGAATGCTCAAGACCAGAGGAAGCTTAGCTCACAGTTGCAAAATAACTCCAAGTACCCAGTCAAAAGTGGTCTGCATTCTGCCACAAACTACCCCTGTGTGTGCCTCCCTTGAAAGTTTCTGTGATATACACATTTCCACTACAGATCAACCCACAGACCTCAGGCCTACTGTTACTGCAAGGGATAGTGAATATTTCATTAAGTTCAACATTCACCATTTTTTTTACAATGGAGAGAGTATATTACTAAATTGGTTAGCATTGCCACAGGAGTTGTAGCCCCTTCATCTGCCAATGTGGACAGTGCCTTTCAGCTTGGTGAGGAAGCTGCAGCAAGGCTGACCCATATGAACAATGCTGACACTAAACTTAGAAGAAATCACAAGGTGGTGTCAATTCGTACACCAAATAACAATGCAGAAGTTTGTGGCCAGCAGGTGGAAATAAAACCTGTCAATCTCTTCATGCATTTAACATGCATCATACAGAATTGTGTGGAGATGCAAGGTCATCTAAACTATGAGTTCAGTAAACAGCCCCCTGCTCTTTTTGAGAATAGTGCCATGTGGAAGAATACCAAAAGTGATTTTGTCAAAGAGTTAAAGGCCAGTGTCGAAAAGTTATCAGCAGAAGCTTTACCAAATGCCATGCATGTGACAGATGGAGGCCATCTTCTGCACAGTGTGCTCTGGCCACCAAGCTGAACTTACATGGATGTTTGTGACAACTCTGTCAGTTATGCCATCAACAACTACAGACCTGATTTTGTCATGTGCTTTGCTGATTTCAGCATGTCAAAAAAGGTGGCAGAACAAGGCTGCTGTGCTCAACACCAGAATGTATCCCAAGATATTCTATTTGAACTGAGCTCACAGGTAACCAGTAAATAACACTCAATTTTAGCAAATCATCAAAATAAGACAAGGCTCATTGGTAAATTGATGATGGTACTTACTGCTGTAGGCATAGCATTCCACCAGAGTATGGCAGATGCAGACTTTCTGATATATAGCACTGCAAATTGCTGGTAGCACTCAAAATCCAGTTACAGACATCGGGAGAGACACCAACTTAGTTGTCATGATAAAGCTCTCCCAAATCTGTACATGCAATATGCCAGACATGATATCTACAGCACAGACAGTATCAAACAAACACTGCCCCATGGGCAAGAGATCACCTGCTTGTTGCTCATGCAATTACTGGGTCTGACTCAGTATCCGCACTCTACAATATTGGGAAAAAGAAGGCTTTAAAAGTGCTTGTCGGAGATGACTAGCAGATTTTTGACGTCTTCAAAAGTTCACATGCAACATATGACATTGCTAAAGCTGGTGAGATATTCATATGACATTGCTAAAGCTGGTGAGATATTCATATGACATTGCTAAAACTGGTGAGATATTCATATGACATTGCTAAAGCTGGTGAGATATTTTTCCTCAAGATGTATTGTGCTCACTCAACAACTCTAGACAAGTTGAGTTTTATCTTATATTTGAAGAAGATGAAGACATCACTTTCAACATTTGACCTTAGCCTTCCTCTAACATTCTCAGCAGCCAAATTCTATGCATACTGTGCTTACTTTGCAGTTCAGGAGTGGCTAGGGAATCCAGGACAATTGGTGCCAATCAAGGGGGGGTGGCAGCTGTGTGATAGAACATTAAATCGAATATTTAATGACAAAGACCCAGCTCCTCCTCGTATCCAAGCTTGTTTTCATGTGGATGTACAACAGGATGTGCTAAAAGATGCATGTGTAAAAAATCAAGGTTAAACTGAACAGAGATGTGTTCCAACTGTATCGGGTTAAATTGTACAAATACATCTCCTGTTGATGATAATGAAGATGATTAATTTGGAATGACAACAACCACATGCACAGGATTTAACAGTTTGCACAATTTCAGCAGGACTCAAATTCAACAAGATCACAGTATAGCAGCAGCTGCTGCACTTTGTTTGTATAGATTCATCGGACACTGCAGCACAGATTATCGTAATATATTCACTCTGCCTATAGTAAAATGGCATATTCTCTATACTGTTTAGGTTAGTAATCTATTTTTTAGGTTATATCTTAAAAATAAGGTCATAATTGGATTTCTCATCATCAAATTAGTTGGAAAAGAGGTATTACACAGGTTTGTGAACTGAATGATTAAAAAGTTATATGTGTCACCTTGGCAGAGGCAGCCATCTTGGATTTGGGGCTCCTGAACTAGGAACTTTTGGGGATTTTATGGATTTTGAATCAGTAGTATTTTTTCCATGTTGCTACATTAATTTTGCTAATGCTTCTGGTCTATAGTGTGTTCTCCAACATTTCATAGATTGTCCTTATTCCATGACTTATGGATCCTTATATTATTATATTTGCTGTTTGGATCACTATGCTTGGGCAAATGACTTTTCCAGTTTAATTTAATAGGGATACACCTCCTTTTAAAATAAAATATAAAATTCAAATAGAGTTGTTATGCACTTATTTCAACTTGATAGTTTGAAATTTTGTTGATCTGAATTTTTGAAATTTATTAAAAAAATAATAAAAATAATTTCATGTTTTAAATAAACTTAAAATCAATTTTGAAGCTTGATTAAAAAAATGAGCAGCATGTTTTTTTACTGTAAATAAATTATGTATAAATGTGAAGTATTGTTAGTGAAAAGTGTGGCTGACTGATGTGATTTTCATGGTTAAAAGAAGAGAAAAAAACAGTTTGGCATAAATGCTCTAACGTCTGCAGTTCTTCCTTGAATTAATGGAATTTGGACAGCCTCCAGGGCAAAATCCCAAAAGAGAAAAAATCCAAATAGACAAGAGATTGTTAATTTTAGAAAGGCTTGATCTTAAGTGAGACTATCCTTCAATCTTTATAAGGTCTTCATTTATCTTTCCACTTCAGTGTGCTGTACTTGATGGTTAACTCAACTCCAACATTCGCAATATTATCTACTTTTGAGGTGCTTTACACAGCTCTGCCAACCAAAGGTTGGTTTTATTATTCATCTGATGAAAGGTTAAATAATTATCTAAAATTCAAACTACTTTCATTCCAAAGTAAGAATTTAAGTATTAGTACTTTGTTAATTATTGATGGAATATAAAACTCACCACCTATACATTTACAACAGGGTGCTGAAAAGTTCTCAGTCTGAACCATTTTCCAAAATCAGTATTTCAATGAGCAAACATCAAGTTCTTTTTTTTCCAAAAAAAAAACATATGAAGTATGTTTAACTGTGTGTACATTTCCTTGCTTGAGTTCATTCTTCTTGGTCTAGTACCCACTCATGATAATTTACTATTAAAGTTAAGCTACATAGAAGTGGTAGTAGTCTACAATGTATGGGTAAATGTGATGCAACTAGATAACTCAAATTAAGACATAGGAGATATTTTTTAGCCAGTTTTGATGGGGAGACGGATATAGTATTATCATTATATTTATTGCTTCAAAAATCTTGAAGAATGAAAAACATTTGATTGTTTCAATATGAAATTCTTTGTATATTGAACTTCAACTCATTAATACGGCTAAATGACATGATTTTAAAATCTGAGAGTCAATCATGAAGTCAAAGATTTAAATCCAATGAAAGATGCAATTATTATGAAAAATGAAACTGTTTTTGATGATTTAGTATGAGAAATAAAATCCTCAAAATGTTAAAATGGGCCTGGTACTAATTCAGGAGAAGGATCAAAAAATTTAAGATGAGGGTTTTGTCACTTACCACAGGAAAAGACTTAACATGGATAATGAAGAAGAATTAATCATTGCTCAAATCGTCAAAAGTATTTTACCAATGTGAATGAGACTGACATTTCATCCAAACAATTTATGACTGTGACTATCTGACTTATCAAACCATTAATAACAATTATTCAGAGAGAGAGAGAGAGAGTGAGATGTGGTTTAGTCAAAAATGCTTGTCCCTACCCACTTCACAAAGATTTTTTTTTTAAATCCTTTCTAGGTATATTTGAAAACCTTTCAGCACTCATAAAAAAAAAAATGGAAAGAAATGATTACAAAACGTCTGAGGGAGGACAAAAGGAATGTCAACAAAAGATTTTGGTGTGGCACCCAGATTTATAATCAAAAGAAAAATAGATTTTTTGAGATGTATTTTAGAAGGTTAAGTGAAAGCAACAGTAAAAAAATAATCAAACAGTTCAGTAGAAATGCATTTTAATGATTTATGTTGAGAGACTGTGTAAAAATGTCTGGTAAATATGAAGAGAATCCAGCTGTTCATGTTATTATTAGTTTGGAATAAATTTGATTCTGTACAAATGTAACAGCAGAATGATATCATCACTCAGGATATCAGCTTCATAAGTATAGGTATCCGTGTGAGATAGACCATGATGAGCATGATATAATACATTCAATATCATACTATGTCAGATATTTTTTAAGCTCAGCTCAGTTCAGCTTAGTCTGACACAAGCCTATGTCTTATGTGTTATGACAAACATGCAAACAAGTAGAGGCTGTCATCTTTGAAAATCATCATTTCTTATTCTATTTTTTACCTTGGCTTGAACATGAAAAGGAATTACACAAATACCTCACTTACCAAGCTGTCCTTGTGCATATATGTTATTTCAAATGGTTTTTTATTTATTAATCAAACATTTTTATTACTTTAAACATTATTTTTAGTGAATATATATATATATATATATATACACACACACACACACACATACCAAGTTATTTGGTAATGTGAGATTTTATTTTGCATCCAAAAATTATTTATAATATTGTAAATTAATGCATATAATTGTATAGTTATTGATATATTTTACTTTGAGACAAAGATTGGCATGGATTGTAAAAAAAGGCTAAGGTGATAAAAACACAACATTGAATAATAAGTTGAATAGACATCATAGAACAAAAAAAAAAGAAGAAAAGAAATGCAGAACATTGACAAGAAGAAGAAAAAATGGCCTTAAGAATGTCACAAAAAGGGAGTTTAAGAAAAATTAAAATGGTAATAAGTAAGAAAGGTGGATTGTCTAGAAAATATTTGAAGAAGCTGGTGTTGTGAATAGAAAGAGAGAGAAATTATATAGAATATTAAGAACATTGGCTAAAAACAAAAACAAACGAAACATGTACATTCGGTGAAGAAGTACATGAAAGCTGGTTTCTCAACAATAATTTTTAGCAATGGCTATAAAGCTATGATAGATGTACTTGAGTTCAGATTATTCACAAAAATATTCAACCAGCCTAGACAATGGCAGGGAAGTGGTTTATGATTCATATTGCAGGTTCCTTCAAGTTGATAGTATCAGGGTAAATACAGAAAGTTTTACTAAGTTCTGGGACAAGATATATTTCAAATCACAACCAAGAAACTTTAAACTACATAATAGATTCATTCAAAATGATAATCCTTAACATTCTATAAAACTGACAATTTTCAATTTTTCAGAAAAAAAACTCTCAAAGATACCAAATATAATGGAATAACCTCTAGCCTCACCAAATATTAATCCATTTTTAAAATATATGTATATTAGTATAGAAAACAATACCCAGGCAAAGAGGATCTCTGGGAAGCAATAAAATCTACTACATGTAAAAGCTGAAACAGTGCAAAAGTTAACAAAATCAATGGGTAACATTACAATGCATGAAGAAGCCTATATTAACATATAAAATAAGAATTTATTCAGATATGTCAGGTATTGTTTTAATCAAATACATGATTCAATGGATTTATATTTTGGATTTATTTATAAACAAAAATTTATATTAGACTTAGTTTTTTTGCATAATAAAATCTGATACCTCCAAAACAATTTATTATCAATATTTTTAATAAGTACAAATATTGTAAGCTCAAACTCATAACATATTACACATTTAAGTATATCCTTAACATTTTACCAATATTAGTTGGTTAATAACAATCTCATTGTGAAAAAAATATTAACTTGCATAATAAAATTAGACATAGTATATATTACACACATAGGCATATAGATAAAAAACATCATCAATCCCATGACCAGGTGTGGTCATAGGGTTGTTGCACAACTGAGCACCTGACCAGTTCCCATTTATGTGTCTTGGTTGTGTGTTGATGTCTGAGGTTCTGTGAATGATCTTCCAATCTACACAGTGATGTTGTCAATCCATTTTTCCTCTGTCTGTCTTTTCCTTTTTTTATTTAAGGTCATAACTTGTAGGATGGCAGTGGAAAGATTCTTGACTGATTGTCTTCGATTGACCTGTTTCTTGTCTTATTGTGACTCACATTGTGCTATTTGTGATGTCGTTCACATAGGAGATGCTTAGTGTGTGTGTGTGTGTGTGTGTGTGTATATATATATATATATATATATATATATATATATATGCCCATTACACAGGCATATTGAAAAATTCTCAGCCCAAGCCATTTCTGAAAATATCACAATATTTTTTAAGAGTTTCTTGATCATGCTGAGAACTTTTCAACACCTCCTCCTAACTTTTGTTTGCATACACATGCACATACTGAAATGAGACACAAACTAATGTTTGTATAAAGTTGTCTTTATGCTGAATGAAACATAATTAACCAAAAGAACAGTGAGGCTATCAGATAATTTTGGCAAACTTTCATCCCCACCCCCCTCCAATTTTTCATGACACTCAACATGCAAAGCAATTGTAGATTCAATCACAGTCTGTAACTATTAATAAGAATTAATTATAATTGGAAAGGGTTTTTTGTTTGCATTTTAACTTCTTTTTGAATTTTAAAAAAAGAGGGAAAAAGATATTTTGAGTATTAATAAATTTTGAATATTTTCAAAGAAAAGTAAAAAAAAAATATCTGAAATGATTTGAGAGCAAGCACCCCCATCTTCATCTCATGTTTCCATGATTAATGAGATTGGAGCAATATGATGTTTTGTTAATAAACACTATGTGGATGATGAACCATCACCCATAATATCAGTTTATTTTTGCTTAGAAGATAAAACTCACTCACAATGACAGAAGAATGCTGTGCTTCACACTAATGACACTTTTTAGCTCACTAGAATATTCCAGCTTTATTTTGATATTTTGATGATTTTTGAAGCAATTTTCACCATGTGAAAATGAAATACAAGAATTAAAGTTGTGATGTACAATTTGATTCAGTATTGAATTATAAAATGTTACAAACCTGTAAGTAATTAGTACATAGAATTATAAAGCGCTTAATTACTTAATCAATCTTCATTAAGTGAGCAGGTCAAACACTTGTCAGTGAATTACACTAGTTCCCATAAATTATAGCTTTGATGAGAAAAATGATTGATAAGTGTTAATGATTGGCTCACCTTGAAGATATTTCAGGTGATCTGCAGGTGTGGAGTTCTATGTCCTATGCCATTCATCGATCATAATGGTCATACAACTTGTTTGTGAAAAGAGTAAAAAGAAATCTACAGACTTCCTTGTCATTGTATAATAATATCTGCTAAAATATAATTTTCTTGTCTCATAAATCATTCTGATCTGTATCTTCATCTTGGTAATTTCAAACAAAGTATTTTGGCCAGTGCACTCTCAAGCTATCTTCAGCTGTTTGTTGTATTTTAATAACCTTCAAGAAGTGTTTTTAAAAAAAAAACTCATATTTTGTTCAAAGTATACAGAAGGATAAGAGTATGTTACTACTTGCTTTATAGTGTTTTTAATTCTTTCACAATCAAATTCACAACAGTTTTTTGATTATTATATTTTTTTCTGACTGGTTACCTTATCTTTGCTGTTTTTATCATCATGTTTCAACCATTGCAACCTCCAGCCTTCCTCATTTTCAGGAATTTCAATTCATTCTTATAGTGAGTAGGTGTATATTTCTTCACAATCTCACTCTGGAAGGTACAAGAGATGGAATTGGCAAACTGTGTTCAATTTCCAGCCAATTTGCAGTCATTTCATCAAATGCCTTTGGGAAAGGCATGAATCAATTTCTTCTTTGACATTATCAGTTAAATAGTAGATTGGGCTATCTAGCCTTGGTTGGCAATCAGTCCAGAAGAAGGAAAATTGAATTCAAAACACAAGAGTGGAATCCATTCTTCCCCTTCCAGCTATAGATGAAAATAGCAAAATGTAAGCAAATGTAAGTTGGCAATCCCACTCTCTAAAGGTCTATGTTTGCTGTGAAAGACCCAGTCTCATCAAGGGTCTAGAACATCATTCTTGGATTGCATTTACAATTTAGCAAACAACATGAATTTTTCAAGAGCATTTAACTATTGATTTTACACTTGCTAATATCTTGTCTAATAATTTCACAAAGAGAAATTAATAATTACAATTTATTTAAATCTTAATAATTCTAAAATTTCAATTATATATTTCCTTCCATCTGACAACTGTCAGAAAAATAATTTTATTTCTACATCTTATATCACTTTGAAAATTTTCTTGATTAAAATCATTTAATGAATCAATTAAGAGAAAATCCCCTCCAAAGAAGAGAAGTTTGGAATATGATAGGAAAAATAATTAAACTTTCCAGGTGAATTTTGAGCCAAATAAAATAGAATCTGAAACATTTGATAAGAACTCAATTTGACAATATTCTCACTAAAAATCTGGAAAAAAAAAAAAAAAAAAAACGAAAAACACATCAAGTCTTTACAGCAAAAATGAAATATTTGAAACTCTTTCCTGAATACTTCCTACTGAAATTGCAGTGTATAACAGTCCAATAAAAATATGGGAGGTTTCGGTTTTTTAGTCAAATTGAAATATTTTCCTCTTATATGTTTTCAAAATTTATCTTTGAAGTACTTTCATAGAAAATCCTATTTTTTATAGGATTCTTTAAGAATTTATGGTTATTTTTTTTTTTTTTGTTATTTTTAAAAAAATATTTCCATTTAAATAAAGAAATTTTTTAAAACAAATCTCTTTAACCATATTAATTATCTTCACTACATGATAGCAGAAACAATCATCTCGACAATTATGACAGGAGTTTACTTAGATATATAATCATTATTGATTATTATAGTGATTGATTTCTTAAAGGAAAATCATTTATAAAAAGTACAATACTGTTAATGGGAACTGAAACAAGTTGGTGAGGAGGTTTTAGTATATAATTGATTTGACATCTGGTGAGGGCACCAAAATGCAAAAAAATTATTCAGGTACAATAAAACAGATTTAATGTGATAGGTCAATGTTTCATATTCTAATAAAAGTACCACATGGTATATACCCAAGATTCAAACTAAAAGTTTGGTGTATTTGAACACTGTGTGTAAATACTAATTTTCTTTAATCCCAATTCAATGTGACCCTCCCTCCACGTTTTTATGACTATATTTTATGGGCCTCAAAAGTACATTATAACAGGATCATACTGTATATATCAGAAAAATAATAAAAGATGTCCCATGTAAATTGTATGATAATTCTAAATTCTGAATGCAAAAGAATAATTCAGTATTCAGTTTTCCTAACAGGACCTATTTTTATTACTCATATGCATCCAGGATGGCGAGTTCCTCAGCTTGGAAAGCATTGAAGTATGCTTCTTAATTGACTTCCAAAGAAAATAAGAATTTATTTCAAAGCGTTTACATGAACTTCTGGTTTTGCAAGCGAGAATTTCTAAATAGATTTTCTTCTAGAAAAATTCAGGCATATATTTTACAATAAGTTGTTTCTTTTCTTTTGTTCATACTGTGAAAAATTACAATTCAGCAAGTGTATGTTGCTTTGTATAATGAGTCTAAAGTAAGCCCAAGTCTTGCTATTCTCTAGTGACCAATTGACACACTGAACTCAAACAAGAAACTCAAACAAGAAACTCAAGTCATTTGATATATATATATATATTTATTACATACATACATACATACATACATACATACATACCTTCTTCCTGGCTTGTTTGCAAGACAAATTTGTTGTATTTCCCACCAGGGTAAACAGTCAGACTTTGAACCAAAGGAAAAGTTTAAATGCTGATTTTCAAAGCAGACAGGTTCTCTCTATTTGGAAATTTAGTGCAGAGTACACTTGTTACCTTGTTTTTGTGCAAGATTAAATTGAATTTACATAGTGCAACATGGACTAACTTATGGCTGTGATAGTTTTTTTTTGTTACCTTTTTAAAGGAATTTTATGAAAGATTTTATTTAAAAAAAGTATTGGAAATGAAAATAAGTATCAGATTTTATTTTAACTGCATGTATTTTGAATTGGGTTGTATTCTGTTTAATTTAGATGAATAGAAATTAGGAAGATGTCCAAATAAAAAAATATTTGGACAAAAGGTAACATAAAATGATTAATTTATTGCATTAATAATTGATTGATTTTAAGGCTTATCAACCTTTGTGGGTTATTTAAAGCCCAAACCTATTACAGATTATAGGGGGTCACTTAAATAAGATAATAATAAAAACAAAATAACTTAATATTAAGTAAATGATAATGAAATTAATTATATGTAAATATCCTCTTCTGTCAGTAATGTTTGCATTAATTCCTGGCAATTTGTTTAGAGGGTAAAGTAGTTGTATATTTCCCACTGGTGCTCATGATAAATGTTCCATCCCAGGTTAAGGGCTAGGATTGTGAATGCTAATTTTTAAAGCTAGTCAGTATCCCCATTTTGTACAATATAATCTTCATCTCACCATTTTTCCTTGTGTTGAATTGAAGCAATCTTATTTATTTACTTCATGGACTTCTCTGGTAGCTACAATTTTGAATCCTGAATTTTGCAGCAAACTTGAAAGATCAGAAAAACAATCAAAGTTATCAAAAGAGATGAAAGAGAACATTCTATGAAACTGTAATACAATGAGAAAATTTGGTTTGGTTTGTATTACAGCATATCTACCTCGATGGGTTATTTAATGCTGACAAAATTTTTCTTCAAAAATGTATTGCTGGTAATAATTTTTTTTACAAGTATTTCTGATATTAAAACCTATTTTTACACTTTCATAGTGTTTTGACCCCAATTTGGGGGTTAACTATTTGCCAATAGCTGGGACCCTAACAGGTGCTACCAGTCCAGGTCAGAGTGGACCTGGGAACACCAGCAATTACAAGGTGGTTCCACACTCCTCAAAACCTCCTGATGACAGGCCTTGCTGTTAGACGTAGTTTATCGTCTTATTCAGGATGCAGATGTAGTTTATTGTCGTACCCAGGAAGCGGATGTAGTTGATGGTCAATGAGAAAAAATATTACTTAATTTAACTTCTTTTGGTATACACTTTCTACAGCACTTGAAAAAGCAATTTTATTAAAGTTGTTAAAAGTTGTATCAGAATATGAAATAACCCAGATATTGACCAATTTCCTCACTTTGTCTTTTATTTCATATCATATATATCTCCTCTTTCAGAAGTAAACCATTGCTTAGAATTATATAATGAAGACATGAAATTTTGCAGGGATATGATTAATCTCTAAGAGGAAATTTAATATGAGCATTTAATCAATAACCTTTGCCAAGTAATACCAAACTTTTAGCTATAAGTAGGAACTTGTGAATAAAGGTAAGCAAAGAAAATCATTAATCACACAGGTAAAATGAAAGAAAAAAAAAACTTGGTGAGAAATGAACTGGAAATAAAAGTGTTGACAATGAAAAGAATTGTTTAAAAAACAGTTCCCTAAAATAAATCAATGTAATATTTCATGACTAATTATCAAACATGAGATATTTATTCAAATTTATGTAACGTACAACTGCATCATGATTACATATTTAGAAAAACCTAAGGATCTCACAAAAATGCATAGGAGTTTAATTTTCTCTGGAGCCATCAATATTGTAGATATGTGTAAAACTAGCTCAAGTTTGGCAAATATATTTTTATGAATACAATTCTTAGTAGGGTAGTTCATTTTTGGATATTTTAATCAATAACTGCCTGCCTTTTGGTGACTCAGTGTCATATGGTTGGGAATACTATGAAATTGCTTTACAAAAAAAATAAATCAAAATTTGGTTTCATTTTAAAAACAAAGCTTATCAGTAGACATTAATAGAAGACCATAAGAAAGCATCAAAGAGTAAAACTGTGAATTGAGGAAGTTAGTTTTGAATTTGTCAGTGTAAGAAAGAATCAAGATTGTTTGAAATAAGAGTGCAATTAAAAATAACATAGATTTAAAAACTGAATCATCACAGGATTCTGATAAAATCAACTTTCATTCTTGACACTGAAATATTAAATAGACAGATATGAATTATGAACAACAGCTTTTCTGACAATCTTCATACCAGCCAAAAGTTATGCTTGAAGTGCTTTCAAAAGTAACACATTACCACATATATAAAAAATTTTATATTTTAAATTAATTATATACATTATATATATTTTTATAAATTTAAATTAATTAAAATTAACAATTAATTAAAAGGTGTAAATAAACAAATATTATAATCATCTAGGTTTGTCATTTGTTTTTTTTTAAGAGATGTGTATCTTAAAGAAAGCCAGATGGCTTGTAAAAAGTTATTATAAATTTGTGAAAATTTCCATTTTCAGAATTAGCGATTAAAGAATTGCCAAAATTATTTTTTCTATGTGGATTGTTGCCGATTCTTTTTCTCTGTTCAAAAAAATATGTATTATTTATTTACTTATCAATCAGAAATGTGGTCTCATGCCCTCAAATTTTAAAATTAAGGTTCGTCTCTTGTGCCTGTTTCCTGATATAAAGAGACTGACCTACTGATAAGAAGGAAATTTTAATGCAGAAGTGAGTAATAAGGCATAAAGTGGATGGAGCCTGCTGACTGTGAAAGAAGGTTTCAAATCATCTAAATTTCAACCAAAAGGTAGTTTAAAAATACAGGAGAATATTGATTTGGGATGCTTCCCCGAAAAGAATTTGTAAAGCAATTGGAATCTGTTAAACTGAACTTTTCTATAAAAGAAAAAAAATTTTAAGACCCTGTGGAATCAGTTTTTCCAAATTTATCTAAGCTCTCTTCATGCCAAGACATTTTTTGTTTTACATTTACATGGGTGCACCTTTTGCATTTTCTGCCTTACCAAAAATTTGCTTTGCTTTCCTAAAGTATTAACTTTCATTTTTGAAAATTGTATTGTAATCTTTCAGTCATGTATATTGCTTGAAATGTTATCCAGCCTTATTTTTTGAATAAGGTTCACAAAAAGAAATTTTTGTGCAATCTCTTGTTTGTAAAATTCTGTATTTGTTTTTTGCTCTTTTTTTTTTTAAAACATGTACTGTAATAAATGTTTGTCCTTTTAAATTTCATGTAGTAATTAAGTCTTGTTTGAGTCTTGTTCAACATTTGGGATTAGAGAGCTAATGTGCTCTTTTCCCATTCTATCCCTACAAATATAAAAATTGTTTTTTGTATAAGAAAATTCAAATTTTTCATACATACCATGGCATAAAAATAATAGATTGATGAAAAGTGGATAAAATATTTTGATCTGTATGCAATCATAGTAGGGGATAAAAATAATCAGAAGAAAATGTTTGGGGGGGGGGGAAACATCAGGAAAAATTAGTGTTGTAATAATTGACCATAGATTAATAGAATTGCAAATTTTTCATTGATACTGAAACCTCTATTTCTTTTAAAATAGCAATATTTACAAATTTTCTGAGTAAATCTTGAAAATTATATATATATATATATATATTATATATATATATATATAGTGGAACTTCAATTTAACGGACTAATGGGGGGAGGAGGGTCATCCATTAAAACCACTTGTCCATTAATTTGAAGTACATTTTTCATGGTCTAAAACCACCCAGTACAGTACAAAATTATTTTAAATAAATGTAAATACATTATATATGTATGTGTATTTTATTTTTAAGTTACTATATAGTAATTTAAAATAAATTACAGCAAAAGCTTGGAGTTTTCCTTACTCCTACGTATGTCACTTACAGTTTGTTCCCCCCCCCCACCATATTCCTCATATACTCTGGCCATGGAAACTCCCGACACTAACTTCTTAATCAGTTCCAATTTGTCAACAATACTAAGGTTTGTGTGTTTCCTTTTCTCACCTCCTTTACAATAAGATGACATAGTGAAAGGATTGACAAAAAACAATATTATATACTGTACCAAAATCAGTATAAATTGTTTGAGAGATGAACATGTGTGTACACAACAAGCATTTAATTAAACAAAAGTCTCTATTCCTGGAACTACCAGTCTTTGTCTGTTGATTGTGCCGGTAAACAACAGTGGCCAATTCTGGAACTAACGAACTTAGCTCGCTACACATGTATGTTTGAGTTCCAGCTGGACAATAACATTACTGCAGATTTTGTCTATTAAATCTAGAGCCCATTGGTTCTGGGACTGTTAATTTGAGGTTTTACTGTACACACACACACACACATATATATTATTACATACACATGGTACTTGAAAAGTAATTAAAACCAAAGATCATCAATAGAAAAAAATATATACTTTTTAAAGTTTTTTTTTTTTTTTGCTTATGTTGATACTAGGAAACCGAAAAAAAGTTCAATAAGACTGACACCAATCTCAATGTGGTCCTGTAAGTGACTGCATGCCCAGATCAGGTAAGTTCTCATTCATGTTGCGCATCATGTACACAATGATGTCCTTTAGAATTGTTATCATAGTATTGTGTGGCTGCTGGTAGGTCTCTTGTCTTTATGATGCTCCAAAATGTCGAAGTTAAAGAGATTTAATTCCAATCAAAAAAAACTAAGAGGCCATACATTGATATGAATGTGAAAATTCTCAGCCAGATACTCTTGGGTCATCTGGGAGTCCTGCTAGAATATCTATGGCAACCACACCAATCCAGAGTTTGACCACTATGTCTAGCACCTTAATTTAGACATTGATACTAACCCTTATTACCTGCAGCATGATATAGCCCTTGATTCTCATAACCTGCAAAACAATCATAGATGATACAAGTTTGGTGTGCATCACCATGCTTAACAATGTAGAGTTCATACAGAATCAACTGTCAATAATTTTACCACCTGCTCATATATTTAGAGAGAGTTGGTGAGTGAGAGAGCTTATGTGTTGAAATAAGAAAACAGCCATTCAAAATGAATGGAAACGATTTTTGTTTTTGAATACAAAACTGAAGACAATGAATTAAAATTTCAAGAGAAAGTATTTTAACAAGTATAGCTTTAGATTTTTAAAAAACAAACATGGAATTAAATTTCTTTTAACACCATTTAGCTTTAACAAAAACAATTTCAGGAGTTTCTGTTTTGAGTTTAAAAGAATTGAAAAAGTAAGACACACAAATCACCCCCCCTCAAAAAAAATTAAAAAATAACGAAAAGGGGGATTGTATCTTTGTTAATTGAATTTTTTATTTAATAAAAATTGCTACAATAATTGTATAGTTGGTGAATTAATTGTATTTGACAGTCATTTAGTCATCTTCTATGTTACCAAGTGCTACAAACTCAATGTAAAATATTTGTCTTAAACACAAAATCCAGATGGTGCCCTTTGAGAGTTATTCTTGAATATACTGTCTTAAAATAAATGACAAATTTCTGTAAATGAATCATTATAATCATAATAAAGTGTATGAATTCACTCACACAGTTCTGGCTACAAAATAAAAGCAGAAATGCTTAAGTATAAAGTAACAACACAAACTGAGTATTTGAAGTTAACAGATTCCAAGAGGCTTGGATTACACATCACCAGAATTTTCATTGCTCTTTTCAAGCATTTTTAAAAAAAGCATTATCTAAAAAGCTTTACAGTGTATTTCATATCATGTGAGTAGATTTGGACATTTAAAACCAGACTTAATCTACATCAGTCATTTTATAGTTGCAAATATTCCTTTTGGTTAAGACAACATTACAAACAATTAACAAGAGAAAAAAAGAACCGAGTTACAAATGAGGGCTGAAGTTGCACATTTTAGGTTAATGTAGCATTTTAAGCAGATTGGCTGTCAGAGAGGCATATTTATAATCCTTTACAGTCTGAAGGAATGGAGACAAAGAACTGAAGAATTGTCACTGACCCTATTTACCAGCCAATAATTGACAAGCTCACAGAAACTGCAAATGTGTTTTTTTTATTTTTTCAAGAAAAAGAAAAAAATAGAGAAATACATAGCATCATCATGTCATCTAAAATATCACTACATTTAAATTATTTACTTGACAGGATAGTAAATATCCTATGTGAGATTGCATACAGTATATAAATGAGTCTATAGTGTAAAGATGAAAAATATTGTTTTACACAACAAATATTTTTCGACATAATATACTTAATCCCAATGCTTCTCTATTAATCACATAGATCAAACAGCAATCTTTAACCTTTGTGTCTACAAAAAAATAAAAGAAAAAAAGATGGTGTGTCAAAAAGAATAGTTTTTCCCTTGACATTGCTATTATTTTAACTACTTTGCATTTTCTTTGTTCTTGAGAAATGAGAACAAAAATAATAAATATTATTTATATTACTTATTGGAATGGTTGGCAAAACATCAGGTAATTGCCAATCAATTCGAACTTTATAAAATGGTAAATAATAAGGATTTCCTTATCGTTGGTTCACACATTTCAATAATTTAATAAATGTTTATAAATTTATGAATAAAATTTTTTTTCATATTTATTACTTTATAAATTGGTAAATGATAAATATAGCATTGCATTAGTTTTAATACAATTTTATTAGTTTTTAGAAAGGTGTAAATATAAAATTATTCTTGTAAATAAACAATCTAATAAATAGTGTTTAATATTTTTGTTGTAAATTCTCAAGAAAAAAATGTTTAAATTCACTTTCATCATATGTTTAGGTTTTATTAAAATTCTAATCATCATTTTTTAAAACAATAAATATTGCCGAGGAATGAATTTAGTTATAATAATAGGGGTGTCAAGGGAAAAACCATCCTTTTGACACTCAATTTTTTTTTTTGTCGGCACGAAGGTTAAAGATTGACGAACAAACCTTATACAGTGAAAATTTAAAATCAAAATTCTATTATTAACAACATGGACTTATTCACTGTTTTTTCATATATACTCGCATTCATGGAAAATAAAATTGCAACACTCTGAAGGATGAATATTCATTCCACAGTAATGCATGTTGCAATAAAGTTCAGTGGTGAAAGAGTCCAGGAAATTTTGAACAGCAGAATGTATATCCAGAATATTGTTAAACCTGTCATGCTGCTGTTTTTGTAACAGGAACATAATGTGCTGTTCCAGAAGGATAATGTCCATGCTATTCCATACACTTTGCGAAATGCTCAGCAGCTTTCCTAGTTGGCATGATCATGAGAACTGTCCTATTTTGAATATGCATAGGACATGAGATGATGTCTTATTTCTTCAGTTAGAGTCATAAATAATTTCAGTTTTCATTTAACAAACTTTATTGTATCCATGATAAAAGAAATATCTAGTCAGAAACCAGTTACAATCTTTTTGCATTACTTTCCTTCTAATGAATCACTCACTTACTGCTATCAAAAAATAAAAACTTTAAAAAGAATTTAGATTTTGTGTTTGAAAAATGAAAAATGGTTACCATGAGGTTTTATAAGTCATCACAAGAACATGGCAGATACATTTATGGCCAGTTGAGTATTTGAATCTTCTAAGAAATCTCATTCTTGATATTTATGATCTAAGTCTTCCTTATAGTGATGATCTTCATATAAAGTATGATTTAATAAATACAAAGATTAATTCTATGATCTTTTATTTGAGCTTTAGCTTTACTTAGGCCTTCTGCAGGAACTAGCTTAAAATCGTACCTGTAGAGCAGGATTTCAATTCACAATTAAAAGGAATGTCTATTTTCTTAATTTCATTTTAACCATTTTAAAAATTAGAAAAATATTAGTTTTCAACTATTCAAGTACTACATATATTTTTGTAAAATGAATTCCTGATACTGCCTTGATTTCATCTTGAAAAAATTTATTTGAATGAAATTATTTCAGTCTTATTGCTGCTAAGTTTTTGTATAAAAATATCTATCATAAAAGATATTAACAAAATGACCATATATTTGTGTACAGACACTCAGATGTTTGTATTGTTATTTCAGCTTTTTGAACCTGACTTTGCAATATTATTGGTGAGGGTGTAGTGACTAATTATCAAATTTAATATAAAACATCTGGTGATGTTTCATATGTACAGTAGGTCACCTATATTCCTGGTTTGCTTTCCATAGTTTCGTTTATTCAGGGTCAACCCCAGAAATAAACAATTCATTGGTGATGCTAGCAATTTGGATATGCCAAATGTATAAGGTGGTTCCTTGAATTGAAAAGGTGAAAATTCTCAATAGGGAAAGAAAAAAACTTTATGTTGAGCTTGCTCATATAAGAACAAATCTTTCCATGACATAAACTTTTATTATGGGAAAATTGTTATAATTGTTCTATTTTATTATTAGTTATTATTGTTGATCTTTTATTGTACATTTTTTTTTAAATGAAATTTTATCATAGGTATCTATATATAAGAAAAACATAGTATGTGGCTATGGAAAAGTTCTTGGCCTGACCCACTTCATAAAATCTGACCAAGTACTCAAATACTAGAGCTATTTTTTTGGAGGTGGTAGTGGGTGTTCTTGCTTGAGTCAAGATCTTTTTGTACCCTCCTGTACTGAAAGCCCAATTTAAATAAGTTCACTGACTAATGAAATATTTTGCCTAAATCATTTAATTTTTTTCATTTATAATGTCTGTAATTGAAATGAATTCAGTCTACTCCCTTTTTTTTTTTTTTTTTAATTTTGTTTGAATATTAGTTCTTTGAATTTCAGACAAGTTTTGGGTGCTCAATACCTGGTTCACAGTTGTGGAGTGTTACAAGTTCAACAAGAATTACCTCTTGGTACTAAAACTAAGTTAAAACTTTATATTTCAGTTTTCCTCTGAGTGTCATGCACATTGCTCATGGACTTCTTGTATGTGATTTTTTGTTGTGATTTGTTTTTTGTTTTTTTTATTTATTTATTTTTTTGTGAGTAATAGGAGTAGATAGGCTTTCCTATTGACTGGTCATACTCCTCCCTCTTCTCTTGAACAGTTTCCTGTTTAGGAAGGGGTTCCCAGATACTTTCCTTTTGTCTGGCCTCTGTAGTGGTGTTGTCGTGAATCTCTTGTGATGTGTGCAGTTTGTGGCAATGTCTCTTCATACTGATGGTATTGGGGTGACAATTTTCTAGTTGCTGTTCCCAACTGGTAGTTAGGAGTCTGAACTCTTGCATAGCATATTGAGAGTCTGCTCTGATCAACAGTTGCATAATATCAGGGCTCTTGCAGTGCCATGTTGTGCATGCAAGGGTGTCACTGCATGCATCTCCGGCAGGCAACCATGAGGCCACATTATGTTGCAGTCTGCATCAGTTTCTTTCTGTCCATGTTGCATATGATGATTGTTTGCTACTTTTACTCTAGGCTTTTTCCTTACCAACATAACTCACCAGGATCTTAAGTAATCAAAAAAGTAAACTGAAACCTGCTCAAAAGAATCCTCTAACATTTCCTTTTCCAACATCTGTGGCATTCATACCAACTTCTGCAGTGTGGAATCATTCCTCTTTGAAAAGTGTCCTGATATACTAGCTCTCAGCAAGACTAACCTAAACTTATCAATTACTTCTTCTGATTTCTCAATTCCTGGCTACCTTCTTCTCCTTAGAAAGGACTCTAAAATCCATATGCATGGCCTGGTAGTTTATGTTTGCAATCATATCCTGCTGGCTAAGGAACTCTCTCTTGAATCTCCAAACCATTTGTATATGTGTCTACATCTATCTCTCCTCAATTCAGTAAGCTTTCTCTATCGTTCCCCTTTCTCTCAAGACTGCAGTGTATTTGATAGCATTTCCTATAATATAGACAAGGCCATACTTTTATTTAATCTATAGGGGTAAATTATTCGTGTTCCACTGCCTATATCTAGGGATATCTCATCTACTTCTTATTTTAGCATTGCTCGGTTATTGTCCATCTCATTTTTACCAAGTCCAAGTACACTGACCAGCTCAGAGATTGAACTCACAATTATTATGTCAACAAATTCATGGACCAACACTTTAATTCACTTGTGGAGAACTTGGGGCCTTAAACCTAACCTAAACATGAGCAAGAACAATATACTCCCATAGATTAAATAAAAGATTCTCTTCAAAATTCCTTATAGATTACTTGGATTGAAATACACCTGATGGAGGCCAGAGAGTACAATTGCCATAATGTTGTAATAGCAACAACAAAATTGAGGACAATAGCCCACATGTAAATAATGATAACTCCTCAAACCAAAAATTTAGACATAAATTTTCTCATTTCATAGAGCTACGTTAATTTTGGTAATTATTGAAATATTTAAAACGTTTTCCTTATTATTTAATTCACATGGTAATGCTATTGCATACTTAATGAACTACAGTATAGTATAAATATATCTTTTATATGTACTGGGAAATCTTTTTAAAAAGCTATGCAACATTTTTTTTGTGATATTTGCTTGACTGTGGTATTCTGGAACAAAACCCATAATAATCTCCAATAAGTTTACATTTACAATTTTTTTCTGCCATTGAATGAAAGTGTAATTTTTACTGACCTCAGCATCTTTGATAAGTAAATTAATAAATGAAAGAACTTAGTCCCTCCTATTATTAAATTTTTTTACCAGTATCTCTTTCATTTTAATTTTTGTAAATTTGTATTGAAACTCCCAGATTGACATTCAGTGATAACTTTTATTTCCAATCTATTCTATTTACATTAGTAAATAGAATAGATTGGAAATAAAAGATAGAGATTCAACAAGACTCAAATTTACATTATTTATCATCTTTGGAAACTTATATTTCCATGGTACACAGATTACCAGCACTTCTAGAATAAAATTCTGAAAGTTGTGATAAAATCAACAAAAATTAAAATGAAGCAAATACTAGTCAAAAATGAATAAAGATTGACAAAGTTTCATTCCAAAATTGAGCTCTTGATATGGTTAGCACAGTGTTTCAGCCTTTGCTAGGTATATAATCCAAACAAATGCTGTTCAGAAATATGGTGGCAAAATAAAAGTGATCATTCAATCTATGATAGATACCCAGTGGAAACTCATGCATCCAAGCTATACAAAGAGGAGTTCCCTAACATCTCAAAAAGAAAAAAAAAAAATACAATGTGCTGAAATCTATACTAGTTTGACTTACAAACCTGATCAACACACCAATATACACCATCTCTTTCAAATTTCTAACTTGCCAATAGTGCTTCTTATCAGTTATCTGGACCTCAACTTGGGTGAGATAATATGTATTTCTGTGTAACTAGCATGGCTGAAATGAACCGATTAGAAAATTTTACCCGTCGTTGTCACACCACCTCATGCTTCGTACTTTCATAATCTTGTTCATTATCTTACACCATCTCACTCTTCGTACTTATGTAATCTTATCCGTCAAATTTAAGTGATAGAAAAACTTTGATAAATATTTCCACAACACAAATTTAAACTTAGCCATTTATTAATTTTAAATATTTAATAAACTCTCCATATAGGCAATAAATGACAACTACAACAAATAATTTCTCAACATAAAATTCATTACAATCTTCCAAGATCAAGAGTTAAAAACTAATAACTTTTAAATAAAATGTATCAACACAATTAAATATTAAAAAAATATAAAATTGATTTGTAAGTGATTTATATGGTAAGTTTTAAAAATTCCCTGTAGCTTATAATATAACCATTACCATAAAACATGCTAAACTTGAACTACCCAGTGTCTCTTTATAAAACATGTAAATACATGTATACAGATGTTTTATTGAAGACAAGTTTCAAGGAAGATTAACCAAAATATTTTTCTATCTGCCAAAACATGTTACCTTTCTTAGCAAAAGTTTTCAGTTCAGTTAAAATGAGAAACAACACAAAGATAAGCAATTACAATAGAAATGTAAATTTCAAACAATGCAAGTGAAAATTCTTGTTCTAGAAGTTTTTCTAAGAATAATTAAAAAATAAAGAGAGAGAGAGAAGAAGCAATGTTATTCCTGGTCTGTCTCAGGGTGGAGATCACATGATTTCTTTGAAGTAAAATAATATCAAGTTTTTGTTTTTTGAAACTACTGTTAGGTAACTGCAGAAGCATCTGGAATTCTATCTGGACATATTGCTCAATTTTGGCAAATTAAGCATCCCTGTATTTTGAAAAAGGAAAAAATTCTAAAGACAGTCATTATAAATATGAAATTTCTTAAGTCTGGTTTTAAGAAATTAAATATATTCAGTATTTACCATTTCAAAGACTAAGTAACAGGAAAAATGAATCCAATCCTAGTTGGATTTGTTCCAACTAAGCTAAAGTAAATAACAATATCAAAAGCATCTCAGCAAAAAGTGAATAATGAAGAGCCTAGTCTTGTAGGTGTTTTTCTTTATTGTAGTGAGTTTGATCTTCAATGTGGACATATATAAAATTAAGCTTAATAAACATTATGATGTCAAGCAAGTGTTGCAGATCAGTACTACAAGAGTAAGAGCATCAAAGAGTATCACAAGCTTTGGGCAAGTCTAACCTATTAGGATGCTTTGCTGTAGAGCAATAACCAGAAAATTAGTCTCAGAGATTGATATTGCTGTAATGTGTTTGATCCTTACTAGGTGCCCAAAGTCAGAATGAACTAAACTTAATAAATACTTTTTTTGTAGTATAATAATAGCAATTTATTTCTATAGATCAATGCTACTAAGTGCCAAGCTCAGTTGAGTAAATACAAAAACTTGCATTAAAGTAGTTGATATAAAACAGAAATCACCAGATCAAGATTGTTGAAATGAATTACATTTAAAAGTCTAGTACTACAAAAATATGAACTGACTTTCTTCTCATAAGCAGCTGAAAGTTAAACCTAAAGTAGTATAAAAAGTCATAGCAGCAAAATACAAATTTAGTAATAATGGGATTTAAAAAGTAGCCTAATCTGACAACTAAGCATCAAATCCCAGTGGTAAACAAAATTGTCTAAGTTTTCAACTTTGAGAAAACATTGAACAAATCTGACCTTAAAAAAAAAAGAAAAAGTATTTGGGAAAGTGAAAAATCAGGGCCAAAACAAAAAAGAGTGAAAATAATCATAAAACCAATTCTAATTCTTAATAATTTTATTCTGTTTAGGCAATAGATGATTTTCTGGACTGACACAAGATGGCTGTCAAAGTTCTTAGTTACGAGAAATGAGATCATAATCAGTAAGAGTAAAAAATAAAACAGGAAAGTAAAATGTATTTACTTAATTTTTTTTTTTTTTAAATTTCAGTAATCAACAACTTTTCAGATAATCCAAAATAATCGAAAAGGGAAAAAATGCAACATTTGAAATAAATAATGTAAATAAGACTAAATGTAATAATCTAATCTGAAATGGCCAATAACCATTGAAGTATGGATTTTACATAATCAAAAAGAGACAAAAACAGAAAATTCAAGGTAATTCATGTTTGTTTCCTAGTGTTATTGTTGCCTATAATTACAGGTTGCATAATTACTGAACAAAATAAATATTGTCTGCTATAAGACAATAATATAATATTGGTGTTGCTATTTTATCTGCTAAAATATTTTTGAATTTTATTATTCAAAGTATGGATATAAATCTATCATAATTAAGCAGCAGAATTCATTCATGATTCAACCTGAACATAAAATATTCAATATTAGAATTAAGAAAATTCAAAATTTGAACAAAGATAAAAATACAAAAGGATTTTTAAAGACATTTGACCCCAAATGAAAAAGAACATTTATTTTTTATTCATCAAAATCAATAAAAAGAATGTCAGATACACAGATATATACACACACACACATACATACATACATACATACACACACACAGAGAAAGAGAAAAATAGTTGAACAATAGATGGTTAAAAAAGGACATTTCAACCAAGTGAAAATGAATGATTTATTAAGATGATTTACATGGATGACATAAATATAAAGCAATAAGCCTGCATATATATATATATATATATATATATATATATATATATATATATGAGTGAAACAAGTGATAATAAAAATGGGTTCATTTTATGACAGAATCTTTGGAATGAATAAATCCTTGTGTAAGGTGAACAAAGTGGAAAGTTCAATGTAGCATGTGTAGAAAGGGAAAAGTTTTTCAAGTGAGTGGATCAATGGAATTTCAAAAGTGAAGGCAAAGTCACACAATCAACTCCCTGAACAATTTGAAAATACATGACCAACAGTCAAATAAGAAAATCTATGTTTTGATTGATGGCTTTCCATATTGTTTGCTTGTAATAATTTTAGAAAGTGTTCCAATGAAGAAAATTGGAGAGTTTTAAATGAAAGGATTCTACTGATTCTATTGACTTCTAGTTAATTAACTACCATGTAACAAACACACACACATGCACACACACAAAAGGAATACTAAAAATATTAGAATATTATATTTATTGAAATAAAAGGGAATAAACAAAATGTATTTACAATAAAATTGAGTTATGGTTGTATGATTGTTTTTAATAATATTATTAGCATCACAAAGAATGAGTTCACTTCTTTGAACAAGTCATGGATTTCAAATTATCAGAAATAAATAATATAAAGTATAATAAAGTAACATGATTGGCTTTAGTGAATCCACTTGAGATTTAACTATTTTGGATTTTAGTAATTTCTTGTCTAAAAATCACATTTCATTATTTAAAAATGTAGGAACCAATTACAGTTAAAAATTATTTTATCAATGAGAAAACAAATATCTTTGCTTCTGGATGAAAATAAAGTTTATCAAATATACTTTCTTCTCTTTTTTTTTTTTTTTGCAGGCATTTACTTGAAAGCTTATTTTATATACATGGTATTTACCCAAGCTCCCCAAAGAGTGGGATATGGCACAAAGCAGGCTTAATATGGGTCTTTTCTAACCTATAGGCCCGGGCAAAAATTCTCCATAGACCCCATATACATGGGGTTGGGTAATTCTCTACCTCCCTAGATGAGACTCTGACCTTTGAAGACACTCAGATGTAGCGATGTATTTCAAAATCAGAGGTTTGGTATTTTATATACACACTGAAACACTATATGTTTCCATAATATTATTATATATCATCTTATTGTTCACCTATACCTTTTGTACAATATTATGATGGTAGATATAATTAGTGAGGCATTATTTCAATCTCAATAGATGTCAAAAATATATAACTCTTCAGGAGTTAATTATCAGAAGTGAAAAAATTAAAACAGAATTTTTGTATTATACTTATGAATAATTGTGTTTTATATTTATATCTTTAGCCGTCTTTCTATTTAAGTCTATTCATATTTATCTAGTGATGTCTTTCCCAAGTTTCGTTTCATGTGAGTCGCTAACTTACTTTCTCGTGCTTTTAAAGAAAAGCTTTTATTTAATCCATAGGAGTAGAATGATTGTGGTTTACCTGCTTAGGGGAGACAACTCATATTGGTTAATTTAACTCTACTCTATTTCACCTTTGCGCCATTTGTCTGTCTCTTTCAAGAGCACTGTAATTTCTCGATTATAATATGCACTCCAACAAATGATCCAAAAATGAAGAAATGTGTCAATCCCTGTTTATAATACGCATCAATAAATTTTTTCCAAAAAAAAATAAATGAATAAAAAATTAAAAAAATAATTATGAAGACATTTTGTTGACCTTGACATTGGGAATAAAATCAAAGCTAAGTGGCTAAAATAATATTGAAAAGTACCATCGCAGTTTTCCCAATAAATATAACATTTTACTGTCAAAATGTTGTCAAAACATGTGAGATATAATGCAAATTTTAAACAAAAAGTAATAGAATTAGCAGAAAGAATAGGAAACAACTGCAGCTAGAGAATATGAGTTGAATGAGGCTAATATTCTGTGGTGAAAATTGTGAAAATGCTACCTCAGAAATGCCCACGAATCTGTGTGTCGTGCAAACTCTGGCTGCTCAACAGTAAAGAACCAAAATGGCGGCACCTATGTTTTATGCCAGGCGGTCTCAGACAGTTAATGCAAAATCTCGTTGTCTTGTTATTCTCATGCAAATCATGGTCGGTCCTTGGCTGTATAAAGCAGGCAGTTTTTGTTTCTGAGCACTGGTTTTTTTGCTCGTGAGAAGGTTGGACGTGTGACACTATTTTGTCGGTTACCCTCCTCACATTTCCTATCTGCAACTATCAGTTGAGTCGTTGCTTTACAACAACATATTCATTTATGAAGAAAGAACAAAAATGAACTAAAAAAATTTTAAATCAAGTGCTAAAGCTATAGGCAGAGGAAGAAAAGTTCAATATCTAGATATGAAAGAAAGTTTAGTTGAATTTGTGAAAGAAAGACAATCAAGTGGATGTTCCATAAGTATTGTGAAAATAAGGATGAAGACAAAAGAACTTATGAAAACCATATATCTTGGAAACACATTTAAAGCTTCAGCAAACTGATGTTTTCTTTTTATGAAGAGGTTTGATATATCTATTAGGAGAAGAACATCCATAGCCCAGTGTTTGCCTGATGACTATGAAGATTAGCTTTTGAATTTTTGTTTTGTTATTCAGCTAAGAAAAAAGCACAACTATCCTTTAGGCTGTATTGGAAATGTTGATGTGCCTTGTTTTCAAACTCTGGAATTCAAAGGGGGTGAAGTCTGTTCCAATAAAAACAATTGGAAATGAGAAGAATAAGTTCACAGTAATGCATATGGTGATGGTAAGAAGATGCCCACTTATGTAATTTTTAAGCGGAAAATCCTGCCAAAAACGTTGAGTGCCCAGCTGGTATGATAGTAAAATGTCATAAAAAAGGGTAGATGGATGAGAATCTTACAAAGGACTAGCTGCTGTATTTATAATACATACCCCTACTATCACCTGTAATTTACAGTAAAAAAAGCATATTATTTTCAAGAAATTACAGTATATGACTTTTCCACACTACCCAGCCCAGGGATTGAACTGCCAGGAAATTGGACTGTCTTTAATTGATTTTAATTCACTAGACCATGTATCTCTTGGATAATCAATCCATTAGTGTATTTTTAGAGCCTTACACCAAATGTCCATACTCAGGTTGTGAAATTTTTTTATACATCCTATCATAACTTCTGTCTGAATTTCTGTGATGAGTTATCCTTATTTACCCTATTTACATTCAAAGTATTGTCCTCATCTTTGTTGTCATCACATAAAAAGTAATAACAACAAAGATGAAGACAATAGTTCAAATGCATATAGTGTAAATAATTCCCTATTATGTAAAATGGTATGAGGACAGTTTACCACTGGTTCAAAATTCCAATGAGGTTACAAAGTACAACTGACACCCAAAGAAGGCCATAATGAAAAGAACTATAATGATGATAATTCCTCAGCTAAAAAATTCCCCCCAAATTATTTAAATATGGTCATCATTAATGTTGTGGCATACCTATGGATGATAATGGGTATGTCCTCATTCTCATAAATACAGTAGATGATACTGTATGTTGGCATGCAGTTGGAGATTTATTGTGGAATTTACTTAACTCACTTCAAGCAGCTGACTACTTCTACATGCTGCTGATGAATCTTATATGTGTTGTTCTTGTCTTAAGTATTATCATTCACTACCAATCTTTGTGTGATTATTCTATTCAGTAACCTTCCCTCAGTTACAACAATTAAGAAAATTTTTGAGTAATGACAAGATAAAATGACGATTTTTCACTCGAATTTGAAAATGTCATCAAGTTAACATTAGTTGCTTGATAGTCTTTTCTGGTCACAAAATGAGTAAAGTCAGAAGTAGTAAAGCAGAAGAATTTGTCTCATGAATGAAAGTCTTTAAGTCCAAATGTTTTAATAAAATAGAACACAATTCAGAATATTCAAGAGTGTGGACAAATGCAATAGTTGAGAGGAGATTATTATCTCTGATGGTTTTCTGTTTGAATGTCACTGAAGATGAGGAACAAGAAAGGTAAAGTGACAATAAAGCATTAGCAATTAGATTTCAGCAATAGGCAGAGATCTTCAGTTTCCAAATCATCTTATGTACAAACACAATCTTTGAAAGGAAATAATCTTTTCATGACACTGCTTATATGATCACAGATAAATCATATTACATCATCTCTATCACACTCATGGACAGTATTTTTGAGTGAAAGGATGAGATGTTCTTCACAATTAATGTGTCTTTTTTTTCTTTTTCAAAATCATCTTTATTGTTTTGATCTTCAGTGTTACAAAGAACCTCACTGAGAACAAAAAGAATTGGCACATATGATATTACTCCAAGACCTCTTTAATAGACATCAAGAAGGAATTTACATATGTCCCGGAAAACTGAATAATTTTGTAAACTTGATGAAACAAATGCTATGAACACATTCAAGAAAAGAAATGCAAGAACTAGAAGTTATGTGCAACAGAACACAAAAAAATGATGCAATTTTATACCATTACCAAATTTAACCAGATGTACAACATAATCTTGTATGACCAATTGTGGAGTTTTGGTTTTCTCATTGCACAAAGGGTCTTCATATTTTCTATTGGTGGCATCATTGTTATGAAATATAATTTCCTTTGTATTTTCTCAGTCCAGTGGTAGTTGTTAATCTTGCATATCATATTCTGCCTGCTAAAGATACTTATATAATCTGTATGCCTTAGCTATGCTAATTAGGCAGTCATTAACATATTGTCATTAGTGGAACTTGTTGCGCAGATCAGTACGAAAATTTCAGTGATTGCGCAGGTCAGTGTTGCCAACATTGTGTAAAAATTTTGTGTGAATTGATTGGATGGTTTTGGAAATATTAGAAAAAAGTTATCTCAATAATAATTTGGCACGCAGTGTATAATAAATACACATAAAATAATAATAATAACAACAATGTATAAGCTATTGTCTATTGTTTTTGCATGTTGCTCTTTGTTTTTAGCTTTTCTTACCTAATGGTGATGAAAACACTGTTAAATTTTGCTCATGTGACAACTGAAAAATAAATGACAAAACCTAATTTTATCAACAATGGTACTAATATATTCCAAATATTAAAACACCTTTATATGATCAGCAAAAAATTGTAGTAATTATTTAATAAAGAACAATATGACAACCTTAAATCCTTATTTTAAGATTTTTAAATATATCTAAAAATAAATATCTTTTTATGAAGAATATTTTAAGAAATCTCCGTCCAAAATGTCAAGAAAAATGAATTACTATTGGCGGCATCATTGTTTGGTACTGACACAGAAATTATGTATATTACAAATATCTGCTGATTGGATTTAATTACTAAAATTGCTTATTTGCTATTTTTAAAAGCTTTGAATATTTTGACACAAAAAATATTTTTAAAAGTTTCTGGCAATAAAAATTACAAACATTAAAAGAATATTCTTTGAGTAAATTTTCTAACAAATTAATTTTTTTATGTTACGAAAAAGGAGACAATGGATAAAATCAAAATCTTTATTGAAAATTTAAAAAAAAAAAAAAATAAAGAATTGAATAACACAAATTACAGCACCAAAATGCAATACATTATTCTTTCTTATTCAGAATTTGATTGTTTTTAATATAGAGAATGATGATGATGAAAACATTGATGATGACAAGAATGATTAGTAAAAAAAATGAAAGATTATAATTTGTTGAATGTCTTTATTTGGAAAGGTACACCACCTAATTTTAAATGAAAGCTTAAGAGATAAAACTCAACAATTGATACAATTTTCTAATGCATTAATTTACATTTTGAAATGTTTTAATGAAAAAAGTAACTAAAGTTGGTGTAAATTGATGTCGTAATTCAATCCAATCCTTGCTTTACATCAAGAAAGAAATAATTTATTAAATTGAATACATTTTTTATGCCTTTTAACTAAAGTAGAAAAAATGTTTTCCTTTTCAGGAATCCTATTTTACTGAGAAAAAACTAAAACCCTGGCTAAATTTAAAAGAAAAAAAACAAAAAAAACAAAACAAAAATCATTAAACTAAAGAACTTGTAAGAATGTTTGTTGAATCACCTCAGTCAAAATCAATAAGTGACTCCATAACACGACTGTTGAGTTGAGACAAAAATCAGTTGATCTTTACTTTTTGTTTTTAATTAAGTCTTAGAAGATCAAAGAGAATGATCTTTGAACTGATCAAATCAAGTGATTAGTAGGAAGTTTCAAAGAGAAATTTACATGGATCTAATTTTCTTTCAAAGGTAAAACGATGACAATAACTTTCCTACTTTTTTTCATCAAAGGATGTCACATTTTTTATACACACAAAGTAAATTGATCAGACTAATAAAATAAAGTCAAATGAATTGGGATAGGGGAGAAAAAAGGTGTGCTGTAGACAAACAAACAGGAAAAGGCATTTGAAATTCTCTTGGAAGAATCTGATTCCTGGTTTTTAAAAATGTGTCACAAGAACAAAAAAGACATTGACAAAATTCATAATTACTGATAAAGACAAATTACTTCATATGTCAAAGAAACTTTTACTAAAACTTCATTTCTGGAAATAAGTAAAGCTCATTTTGTTGAATTTTTGAAAAAAAAAAAAAAAAAAAAAAAAAAAAGGAAAGCAAATTTGCTACAACAGAAAATTATTAATAGTCCATTGTAAAATCTACCACTATAATTTTAAAACATTTTCAGTTGATTCATAAAAATGTTATTTACAACCCTAAATAGATCTACACCTCATTAAATAATAAACAATTTGTGCAAGTTTCTATTTTAATAAGGAACCAAACATTTACCAAAATTCAAAAAGGAACCTTGAATAGAATTAATTTAGAACTGAAATTAACAAAAAAGTAAAAAAAATTTAAATCAAGAGAAGGAACACAGAGTTTGACTGCAATAAAATAAGACACAATCGTAGACTGCTGGATCTAAGCATACAGTTGAACAAGAGGCTGGTTGGTAGGAAAATTGATTTTCCTTTCATTTTTTCTATGGGAGTCCAGACATCAGTCTTGATATGAAAAAGAGAATATATTTGCAAATCATCTTATTTATCTATTTATGTCCCTCTGATACAAAGAGTGGATTCAGCTTACATGTAATAGTGACTAAGACTAATTGAGCAAGAACAGAATCAAATACAAGGTGCGATTGATAAATTGTCACCATTTTATATTTTTAATTTTGTGCATGTGCATTGTTTGTTTCTTTTTATTTTGTCAACTGCACAGTATAGTAGGGTCAGATGGGTACAGTCTGTGAGAAAAAGAGTACCATGTCACAATTTGCTCTGCCAGAAATTTAGAAATGCATGCTGTACTACTTGCCATTTGTACCAGAGGCTCCAATACAAACATTTCAGAGTGTTTAGGTGTCAATCTGAGTACAATGCAGAGGTTTCAGAAAGAGTTGGATGATATATCTAGTCAACATCATGAGGTTTGGAGTGATCATTAGTGATGGTGACTGCTTATTCCTACAGGACCACAGACTCAAAATGGAGGCCTACATCAAGTGCCACGAGGAGGTAGTTCTGCTCTGGGTCAAGAGGGTGGCTGCTGGAAAATGCTATGTCTGGCAACAGGACACAGAACCATGCCACACAAGCAGGAGATCCCAGTTATGGCTATCAGACAATTTCTGTGACAACATCATCCCTTACATATGGCCACCTAACTCCCAGTCTGCAACCCCCTTATTATTATGTGTGGGGCTCAGTTAAGCAAGAGACCAACAAAACTCCATGAAACACCAAAGATCAACTGAAAGCAAGGACTATGGCAGCATTCACCAACTTAAACAAGGAGACCAAAAGTGTTGTAGAACATTTCAAAGTTGTGTGGAGGCCATGGTTGGTGATAATGGTGATTTTATTGAATAAATTTACTCTCTAGATATTTTTGTGTAATTTTGATAAATATATCTGTTAAAATGAGATGTCAGTGTTATTTTCATTTTTGGATAATTTAGATGACAATTTATCTATCACACCCTGTATATGCAATATTTTGTAAACATTTTTTTTTGGCCATAACCATTTGTAGCTCTAACGTGTTTAAGCAGAATACATTATGTGTGTGTGTGTTTGTGTGGATATATACACACACACACACAGTTTCCTGGTGTAAAAATAGAGTCTATAATCGGCATCTTTCTTTTTTGCAAAAATATATTAGGATACATGTGCATGACCTTGGTGTTTACATCCAGGAAAATCTTCCAATGGAATATGAAAGAGTTATCTAGCGACTCAAGAGACAATTGTCTCTTTAGTCCCTGGATGTCTTTCATATGCTTTTGATTTTATTGCACTTAGTTAGCTATCTCTTTTTCCTTTATTGCTCTCCTCCTTCTCAGGACTGTAACATATTAGAGAAAATATCTGATAATATAGAAATGGATCTCTCTACATTCATCTACAAACATTTTTGTGCTTGGTGATTTTCATATCAAGTGGCTTAATGTTACTAATGCTGCCAAAATTCACTTATGTTTTTTCCATTGCTCAGTCTTTCAGTCTAATAGTGGATTTCCTTACTGGTTTCCATAATAATTCTCATCAACATTCTTCTTTACTTGATTTGTTTCTTGCCTCCTCTCCTAGCTCTTGCTGAGCATCACAACTCTGTCCTCTTGGCAATTCAGATCACACTGTAGTATCTGCTGATATTTCTTTTGTGGTGTCTATTAAAAAGGATCTTATTGACAAAACTTCTGTTATGTGTGTACTGATTGGGATTCATTTTGTAATTTTCTTTGAGATGCCCTTTGGATTGATATTTTTAAACTTCCTATTGAGAATTGTGTCACAGCAGAGTTTATTCTTGGTTTAAAGCCAACATCGATTCTTTTGTACCTTCTCATAAATACCAGGTGAAACCATAATTTTCTCCTTGGTTCACATCTGCTCAATTTTTTCAGCTGTACCAGTATGATAGTACACCTTGTAATAATTGGGAACATGTATTCAAAGAGGCTAAGTCTTTGTTTACTGATAGAATGGCACTGAATAGCCTCTAACAAGTTTGGGTCTTGCGACCAACTTGTAATTCTGTAATAGTGTGTTAAATAACAGTAAGCTTTCTATCTCTCTTTTCTTCATTTAACTTAAGGTATTAACATCTGCTGATAAAGCAGAATGTTTTGCTTGTAAATTTTCTTCAAATTCTACTCTTGACTTATCTGGGATATCTTAGAGTCTCTATTGAGTGATATGCATATAACTCAGTTCATGGTTTCTGCTATCATCTCTAAACTGGATCCCTACAAAGCATGTGGACTTGATGGTATCCTTGCAATAGTCTTTAAGAAATGTGCTCCTGAACTGGCACTTGTTCTCTCTAAATTCTACAATAAATGCTTTGCTGCTTCTTGCTTTTCTGTTTGTTGGAAATTATTGTGATGTCAACACTCATTGCAATTTTTGTAATGTCAACGAATAATTACTGTCACTTTTGTAATTCTCGTTTTAGTAGAGACTTTGTAATTGCGGATGCAACTAAAGGAAGCCACTGAACAATGTTGGTGTCAGATTTCTTCAAATAACTCTTGCACTAATAGTACTTGCTCAATAATACTTGCTTGAATAGTAATTCGTATAGTGATCTGAATAGAGAAATAGTATAGCAAATAGAGTAGAGAATAGCAGTCTGTATAGTAACAGAAGATAGACTAGAAATAGCGATCCATATAGTAATAGAATAGAAATGTAATTGTTAGTCATCGCGATAATTCCCATGTATGTGTGTGTGTATATATATATATATATATATATATATATACACACACACACACCCACCCCCTTGAGCACTTAGCCTTGGAGCAATAGAATGGAGATCAACATGTTTTAGTAGACTCAGCAGTTTTTAATCTGCTTGTATGAATCATCTTCAAGAAGCAAGAGCAAGATCTAAAAGGTTAGCCAATCTATTATAACAGAGATCTCATCCCACAATCCTCACTCTTGCTCCAAATGTGGCCTCCTTTGTAAATCACTAGCAGGTCTTAAGTGCCACTTAAGATTATCACACAAAATTTCATAACTGAATCAATTAAGTTGTCAGATCCTCATACATTGAAACCGACAGGAGAGTCCATTATTATATGTTCAAACTCAAGTGTCAGCAGCAACACTTTATTATTCCTATATAATACCTCCCCTTTGAGATGACTTCCTCTGGATTCCATATTTCTTCAGCTTTGGTTCAATATTCAGATGTTCCATTGCTGTTCTTTTTCTTTTACTGTAGCTCCTTGGTTCACTAATTTCTGGTGGTGTGGATATGTTAAACAGGTCATACAATATTTCCATTGGTACTTCTTTACATGGACTTACTAAATCAGTGAATCTCTGTTTTAACTGATTAAGGTGTCACTTATGTTCCCACCATTGTCCTTGTACCATGAATGTCATTTTTGCAATCTGTTTTTTTTTATAATGCCATCTTCCCAGAATTCTTTTCCACATTGGTACATTTAAAAAAAAAACAAAAAAAACACTATCACCAGGTTTAAAATATATTATTTTGGTCCTTTGATGTTCCCGCCATCTGTTCTGGTAGTAATCTTCAGGCGATATTCCAAACACAGTGTTCAGGTTTGGTGTTATTCTGTAAACACTCAAAAATTGTTGTAGCATTTCTTCATCTGACTCTCCTCCCTCTGGCTTTTTTTAGTGCCCTTTTAAAAGTATTAGCAAACTGTTCCGCTTGTCCGTTTTATCTTGAGTGATAAGTGGGAGTTGTAATATGTTCTATTGCTAATGATTTGCAAAAAACTTAAATTCATGAATTGAGTCCAATTATCTGAAACAATAGAGTCAGGAACACCAAACCTTGCAAAAATCTCATGTTGGAAATTTATCGTTAACTGTGGTAGTTGGTCTTTTATACTTTAATATTTCTGGCCATTTACTGTAACTATCAACTACCACTAGATACTATACTTCATTTAACAGTCCTGCAAAGTCTATATGTATTCTGGACCACGGCATATCGGTTTTCGGCCAAGGTTGAATTTTGATAGGTGGTGACTTCGCTGCCAGAGTACAATCTCTGCATGATTTCACTAAATTTTTGATGTCTTGATCAACTTTTGGCCAATAAGTATAACATCTCATTAAGGATTTCATTCTAATAATTCTTGGATGTCTTCTTTGAAATTCTTTTAATATACATCTTTGCAACGATGCTGGTATCACAATTCTTTCTGTGTACATAAGTACATTATTACATAATGAAAATGCATTATTTCCAGTAATATTTTATTCTTTAAATTTTAATTGGTTCTTCATTTTCATTATAAAGTTGTCTTTTTATGACTTAATTCTTATTTCCTCCAATGTTATGGTCAGTTCTCTTACAGTATTGTATAATACATTATTAATTTAATTTTCGCCCCTTATCACCGCAATTACTTCAAGTTACTCGCAGAATCTTGGTATTCGTCTAGACATTCCGTCTGCATGATTAAATTTTTGGGATGGTAGAAATTCCATTTTGTAATTATAGTTCAATAGGATACTTCCCCAGTACTGCAGTCTATTTGCTGTATATGTGGGAACACCCTTTTTTGATCCATATATGGATGACGGTCTGTCTGTAGTATGAATTCTCTACCATGTATGAATTTGTGAGACTTTTTCATAGCAAAAAAGATTGTCAATGCTTCCTTTTCAATCTGGCTGTAGCTTTTTTCATCTGCAATTAATGCTCTTGAAGCATGAGCTATTGGTTTAATTGTTCTGTCCTCATATTTGTGTAGTATCACAATAACCGAATCACTTGCATCTGATGCAACCATAATCTTTAATTTAGGGTCTAAATAAGCAAGTGCCAGATCCAATGTTAAGACTTCCTTGATCTCTTCAAAAGCACTTTGACATTTATCTGTCCAATTCCATTTCACATCTTTCTTTGGCAGGTTATTCCAGGGTACTCTTAATTTGTGCATATTAGGTATATATGTATGATAGTAGTTAGCAAACCCTAAAAATGCTTGTAACTTTCTTACATCTGTTGGAGCAGGCATGTCCTTTATCGCACTTGCCATTGAAAGATCCAGTCATCTACCATTTTCATCAATAATTTGTCCAAGATATTTAAGTCTGGACATTTTTCTTCACTAATCTTAAAACCATTCTTTGATTCTCTCAAATACTTTCTTTACATGTTTTGCATGTTGCTTTTGGGATTTATTTTTAATAAGTACATCATCCAAACAAGCTTGTGAACAATCCAAACCAGCAAATATAGTATCCATAATCTGTTGGAATATGCTTGGTGCTAATTTTATACTGAAAGGAAGTCGGTTAAATTTGTATAATCCTCTATGAGTGTTAATTGTTAATAGCTTTGAGCACTCTCTATCTACTAGTAGTTGTAGATAAGAGTCTGATAGGTCCAAGTTAGAAAAAAATTACCTCCATTCAATTTGGCAAAAATTTTCTCTGGACTCGGTAACTAAGTAATGTTGTTTTTTTGTATACAAATTCACTGATTGAATTAGCAACAGCATCTGGAGTGAATAAATCTGAAGTTTTTCCTTCCATGGTTTTGGTAAATAATTCAAAAAACTTCTGTTGTTGTAGTTGTAATTGCTGTTCAGTTTGTTTTTTTTGCAGCTGCTGCAAATGTTCTTGTTCTTGTTGTTGTTCTTGTTGTTGCTTCTGTAGTGCCAACATTTGAACTATGATAGCTTTTAGTTCTTCCATTTTGCTGAACTCTGCTGAACGAATCCTCGTGTAAGTTCAAGGAATTCTTACAAATCCTTGTTGCCAATTTTGTGATGTCAATGAACACTCGTTGCCACTTTCATAATGTCAACAAATACTCATAACTTTCATAATGCTCATTGTAGTAGAGACTTTGTAATCGCAGATACAACTAACAACTATAGTATGCCATTGAACAATGTTGGTGTCAGATGCCATTGAATAACTCTTGCACTAATGGTACTTGCTTGATAATACTCACTCGAATAGTAATTTGTATAGTGATCTCAATAGAAAAATAGTAAAGTGAATAGAGCAGAGAATAGTGGTCTGTGTAGTAATAGAGGATAGAATAAAAATGCAATCAATTAGACATCAAACTACCTTCCATATATGTGTGTTTCCTCTATGGTCACATGGTCTACTTAATTCAGTAATTGTTCATGTTTGCTCACCATCAATCTATGTTCAAACTCAAATGTTGGCAGTGACACTTTATTCTTTCATATAACAGAAATCCTCTTCTATAGTTCTGACTGAGGCCATTGATGGACCCTGACTCAATATTTTTTGTTATACCTTTTTCTTTAGTGACAACATTCATGATTGACCCCTTTTATAAATGTATATTGTTTTTTTTTTTTGTTTTTGTTTTTTTTGAAGTGATTTGTTTTGTGAGCTGGATGTGATACTCAGAGACCCTGCACAGATGGTGACTTTTTCATTTTTTGTTTTGCTTTCTTAGCATTCACATCTAGTTGACAGGGGTGAATACAGAGTGAATCAAAAAAAGATCTAGTGTTTGAAACAGAGTATATCAGTTTCTATGCATATTATGCAATGCAGTTCTGGTTGGCGAATTTCAAACATGACCAACTGTAACATATAATTAAAAGAGGATGAAAAACTCATCAATTGAAAAGTTGAAAGTATTAGTCGAAATAAGGAAAAAATAATTCTAATTAAAAATCTTTTTCAAATAATATCTAAAAGAAAAGAAACTGAAATCTAATATGAGTTTTACTGAATTTAGTTCTTTTGTTTTGGGGAATTTTGAGAAAATAGATTTACTATTTCAGATATTTTTGTTTTTATCATTTTTCAATTTACATGAGGTTTTTCAGTTTTACTCAGAGATATGTTGCATTTGTTGATGGTATATAGAAACTGCTTCAGAATTCTATCAAATAAAATGTCAGCATTTAACAAATCACAAAAAAACAAAACCATAACATTCACTTTAAAGTTTCAGTTAAGATGAAAGAAAAGTAAAAAGTAAATTCTCAAAAAGATCAAATAATTCAGTCTGAAGATGACCAAAAAATCTTTTCAAATTTCATAAAAATATTTTACAAGTGTGTAGAATAATACCCATAAAGTATTTCAATAAAAGGGATTACTTCCTAAATTGTTTACACTAGTATCCTCATCTATTTTGTTTTGATGTCATTAAGAATTAATATATACTACTATATATTTGTATTAAAATCAAACAATGATGAATACAAAAATATTTGAAATATTTCATGAGACATGATCATACAGAAAACCTGAAAAATGTTTCAGTCATAATGTTGTAATAAGAATAACAGATAAAAATCTGGAAATATCTGAAGTCATTGGTAAATTTTAATTGATGTGAGAACTTTAAAAATATTAAAAAGATAATATTACACATGCATTATAAATTTTTGATGAAACAGATTAGACAGCATGAGAATTTATAATAGAAAATAATACTTTTAGTTACCTTCCACTTCATTTAATAAATATGTATAATTTCTTTTCAAATATTTTTTTGATATTCTCCTTACATAACCCTGAAAGTGTTTGGTTCATAGCTTTCTTGTTGTCATGCACAATATTACCCAGACAATATTAGCTGAATTTTTCTAGTTCTAAGAGAGAGGGAAACTGAAGCAAGTCTTTCTAGAAAATGCAAGCATAAACAACAGCCAATTAGTTTTGCAGGGGAAACTATGAAAATATTTTTCTGCAAGGAAACCTTGAAATGCCATATGGGTTCCAAATGGCTAACAGTAGTTGACATCTGTCAACTGCAAGATGTGTTTATGTGCGTACATGAACACATTATATACATATATTTCATACATATGATAATTGCTCCAAAAGTAATACTTCCTATTTTATCATGTTGGCATACAACGTTGGAGGTAGATGTTTGTAATATCACAGTAGAGGTTGAATTTTTGGCCTTGTTACAAATAGCAGCTGAGTGACAATCTGGCAAAATGTCATCTGACATGGAAGTGGTTATGAAGCAGAGATGTGTCATTGAATTCTTCTATAAAGAAAAAATTACACCTATTGATATTTAGTGACACTTGCTGAATGAATAGGTCAAACAGTGAAGGTAAATCCTTTTAACACTTTCTTGAGATTTCTGGTGCTTCATTAAAACAGTGTGGACGACATTAAGGAGAGATGTGGATTATGGCAATTCTGAAAATCTGGAAAAAAAAATTTACAGACTGTTTTGAAGTATAGGAATAATAATAATAATGACAGAAGAAATATAAAAAGTACCAAGGGAAATACTTTGATATGGACTCAAGTGATACTGACTTAGGTAGGCTATTCTTTTTAAATATTAAATGGATTAGTTTTTTTCTACACAGATCTTATATATAAATGATAACAGCAGCATTTGTCCATTCAGAATCTTCAAGTCTAAGGAAAATTTCTCAGAAAATTTCTCTCAGTGCAACTTGGTAAAGATTTATTTATGAAAACAATTATTTATGAACTCCAAGTTATGCATCTCTTTTTAGTTGTTTTTTCTTCTCTTGATTTTACTATGAAATCAAATTGTTGAATCTTTAATCTCAATTCACTGACTGCTCTTATCAGTGTCATTTGATATTGTTGTTGGTCAGTTCTGATTTGTCTCACACTTGTCAGATTTGATTAGATAAAGCTTATCTCTTTTTCAATCGGCCTTGTAACTATTTTCCTCATTAAAGTACATGCATTAATTAAAAAATTTTTGTTTCTTAAAATTATAATCTGAAAGTGGAGGGACATACAAGCTACTGGGTTGTAGAAATAATGCAATAGAGAGCATAAGACTAAAAACCAAGCAATTTGAGTTGATTTTTTTAGAAACATAGAGAGATGAAGGTGGAATAATGGTTAACAAATTGAAAATGGAATTGGCAAACTGAGTTTAGATGCTGGCTGAAACAGCTGGTGCACATTTCATATTTAGAAAAGGAATCAATCTACTCTTCTTCCAGCTTTAAGTACAGGTTCTTGGTTGAAAACTAGTCAAGGAAACTTGGTAACTCATACCAAACCAGGAGTGAACCTACTAAGATAAAATGATGCTACTTCTTCCAAAAGGTTAGACCAAGCATTACTCCTTGTTGCTGGTAACATATGTTCCAGTACAAATATTATGTTACTTAGAGAGATGATAGGTGTTGTTTGAGAGAAGGACATTTGTATAGCACCTAAATGACCTAATAAGTTATAGGTTAAACTGGAATTGCACTCAGAAACAATACTTGTTAAATGAATTCTAAAAACAAAAATTATATTCTATAACTAGTGTCGCCAACAAAACTAACCTGGCCATTCATCTCGAAAAGGACCTCCAGTCGGTTGTGAACTGGCACAGTAATTGGCTGGTTAACTTTAATGCCTCCAAAACAAAACTGCTCTCTATTAATTGCCACAGAGATCCTTCCCTACCCTCCATTAGAATGTCTGATGTTCAACTTCCTGAGAGCACCTCTCTGCAGCTGCTCAGTATCACCTTGTCTACTGACCTGAGATGGCACAAATACATTGAGTCAATTGCTTCATCCACCGCAAAGAAAGTTGGCTGCTTGTGCCGTGTCAGGAAATTTTTCTCCCCAGAATCGATCCTTCAAATCTACAAATCAACCATTTGCCCTTGCATAGAGTATTGCTGCCATATATGGTCTGGAGCCCCTACTGTTGTGACGGACACAGATAGCCTAAACACGCATACATGCATATATTAAGGTTAATTTCCGCCTAGTAAGAGAATGGGAGTTACGTGGAAGTCTTGTGACATTTTGGGAAAGCAAGTCAAGAGGTTGACTGACCCAATTACTCATAGCAACAAATGTCTAGACAGAAGCTAGAGAGGGGACTGATGTAAGCTGGAATTCGTGCCAAAACTCAAGACACGCGAGAGTTAAAAATTTACTTGGGAGTCAGTTGCTGTCTTGTCTTTGAAGGAGCAGGACTTGAAATCAAAGTGCTGATAATTTATGAACGGAAAGATAAGACTCATTTGCTAATGATGGAACTTGTCCGATTCATCCCAGGCAACTCTGGACAAGAAATATGAGAACAAGTATTTCTGTTCGATAACCCCAAATTGAAGGTGCAGAGAAATTTGTACACTGAGAATACAGCCTGCGTTTGAAGAAAAAGGAAAACCAGAGAGAAAGAAAGTGTATATCTCTGTTACAAGCTGAATTGTGTAAAGAAGAAGAAAGAAAGAAAGAAGAAAACCAAAGAGAGGGAGAAAGTGTATATCCCTGTTGCAGTGAGTCGGGTTTGGTAACTGAACTGTATACAGAAAAAGAAAGAAGGAAAGAAAAAAGGAAAAACAGAGAGAGGAAGAAAGTGTATATCTCTGTTACAGCTGGACAGTGTGTGAAATTGTATTTGTGTCAAGGAAAGAAAAGAAAGGACAATGATAAAAAAAGAGAACTGAATTTAAAGATAAGTAGTCATATATTTTGGACCCGTATTAGAAAGATACACATACATCCATAAATATTATGTTCTTACAAACACCTTTCCACATGTCAAAATAATAATTGTAACTCCTATCCCATCTCTTTTGTGTGTGCGCTGATTTCTGCATTCGTAGTAATTCATACTTATATTTTTGTCCATTCGGGTTCAGTCGAATCCATTTGGAGTTAGGCGAATTTTGATATCCCAACGTAAGTCTTGAGATCTGGTCGTCGGATGTTTTTAATCATGCTTATATTTTCTTTTATTTTAATATTTTGTATATCTGTACATATTAAAGTTCTTGTATCAAAATTCGCTAAGCCTTATCGTTCATCCTTGAATTGTGGATCAGTATTCGTGTTGAAACCGAAGCGAACCTGGGAAAAGATTACTGTTCGATTATCCTAATCGAACAGTGTTCTTAAAATATTTTTTTTGTTTACCAATTGTCCATTGTCACAATCTGAGAGAGGTAGCCTGTATCTCTCCACAGGTGTAAGAATGTATATATCTTCTGGTCGGCGTATGATCGCCTTATAAACCCATTCGTCAACTAGGGCATATGACACTGTTTACCTTGGGGTTCTTGACAAGATCCAGAGACAGATATGCAATATAATTGGCCCCGATCTGGCATCTCATCTGCAGTCGCTCTCTCACAGACATGCCGTTGCCTCTGTCTTTTTTACAAATACTTTCACGGTAATTGCTCCAATGAGCTGCTTTCACTGGTTCCCAGACTTCGCGAATTCAAGCGTCCTACGAGACTGGCATCCTGCTCTCACCCTTTCACTGTTGAAACTGTTAAATGTAACCGCCTCTTCTACTCCAATAGCTTCATATCTCGCACCTCTCGCTTGTGGAACTCCCTTCCCTATTCCAGTTTCCCTGAGAGCTATAATCTCCAACTTTTTAAATGTAATGTCAATCGACATCTCCAGTTGCCTTGATCTATCCACTATCCTTCTCCTCATCCTTTCCTCTATCATTCCTACCTGCTCCCGCTCCAAATCCTCTATAACTCCTTGCGTGCTAGTGGCTTCCCGCCTTGGTAGGGGTGAAATGCTTAAAAAAAAATTTTTTTTAAATTAAAAATTATAGAGCTAGAAACTTGCAAAAATATCTCAGTTTATATGTAAAAAGTTATCTCACACATTCTAATGTTTATATATTAATTTTAATGTTTCAAATCTTTTTCTGTTGTGGCTTCAGTTTATAATTTGAGAAACACAAAGTGATTGTTTTGGAGTTGTTAAGTTTCAACAAAGATTTCACTTTTATGCTGGTAAATATCAGCATAAAAGTGAAATCATTGCTTGCAGCAATACTCAGAAAATATATTTCATTTTATTATAATATTCTGAAATTATTATAAAGCAGCAGGACCTTTTATAACAAATCACAGATGATTTCCAAAATAAATGTAAGATATTTTACAAGTTTACAGTAAAAATTAAATTCAAATCTTAAATACAAATGAAATGAGATTTTGCAAATGTTACTGTGAGGTTCATCATTTTTCATCCTTGTCAATTTGATGGAAAAGAAGGAAGTAAATCATTGATAGGGAAAATATCCAAAGTAAATATGACTCTAAATTGTAGAATCTTATTATGTTTTAACAATTTAAAAAAAATTACAAAATCTAATGTAGAACTTGTTGCTGTTTCAAAATGGAGATTTTTTAATATAATTGATTCTTCCTTATATGGACTTTCATTTATTTTAGTTTTTGACACCCAAATCCAGAAACAAACAATTCATAATTTTCATTTAATAACAGTACCGAAATCAAACATGTAGTAATATATTTGTAATATATCTGTAGTATTCTGTTTCATATTCCTCACTGTCACATCTTTGTCCTTAAACTTCACAGCTGGCTTGTTCAAGCTGGCCATAATCCTTTTTCCCAAAGACAAAATCTGCTGGCTTTTATGTGTGCCTCAGTCAATTATGCAGATTTCTTTTTCATGCCCACCTACAGGCATTTTATTAGTCCTAAGGCAATAAGTAATTTACATGATGATGTATGGTACAGACAATTCTGTGGCTCTTTCATTACATACCCCACCTGATCTCTTGATCACATAGATAGAAGTGTGCATGTGTGTGTGTGCGGGGTTGATGGAAGGAGACCTCTTGTGTTTGGTGCTTCTCTGAAGTGTTGGCACAACAAGCTAACGTGCCTTTTCAACAGTTTCTGCTACAACCTGCTGATCCTCTCCACCATCACCTCCACTCAATTGATCAGAGTTACCATCAGTCTAACGGTTGTCCTTATCATCCGCTATTGGTAGACACATTCCATCATCACTTGATTGGGTGACCTCACCCTTCACGGGTTTGCCCATGACTTGAGGGAGATGGTGAAGATCTCTCACGTGGTATTCCTTCTATGTAGATTACCTGACTCAAGATTCCAGTTACAGTTCCTTTTTGATATTTACTCATGCATCTATTGGGCAATGTTTTTACCAGCACAGCATCTTTTTTATATATTCCTTCAGCAGCACAATGTTATCAACGCCTTTCAACCAAACTTTGTAAGAGTACAACACATTGGCTGGAGCAGTCTCATTGTGAACATCGTCCTTTGGTGTAGTGTTGTACCAGTACATCACTTCCTGGAGAGAGAGTATTGCTTCCTGGTAGTAATCCACTTTATGGTTATGTGAACATTCAGCAATGCTGTTTCCAGATTGTGCATATGCACATCTGAATTGCAGACAGATGCCACAATCTTCATCAAATATCCTGAAATTCCTGCTGTTGAATACTGTGTGCCGTTTTTTGGCAGGATCTCCTTGAGTGAACCCTTTTTTTTCATGCCCATTACTGGCATATTAATTAGTCCTAAGGCATTAGGTAATTTACATGACTGTATAGCACAGGTGATTTTGTGCTTCTTTTGTCAGGGAGATAGGCCATATTCATTACAAAACAGTAGTGATACTGACAATACAGATATTCTGAAGGGAAAGTGATTACTTTAAATAGAAAAGGTGAATGTTCTTGACTTAATAAGAAAAGAAAAAATTGCTAAGATCAACAAGAATATAGCAAATTTTCTATCATTTAACTTTTCTTACAGTATAGTATTATTATTATTATTATTATTATTATTATTATTATTATCTATTTTCTTATTAGTTATAGCTTGGAAGGGGAACTCAAAGAGGCAAACTTGAATTCCAGTTTATTACATTCACTTTTGTGCAAATATCTTTGAGGAAAGGCATGAATCCATCTCTTCTCTTTCCAGCTATGGGTTGAATAGCATGGCCAACTGGGTCCTTTAGCCTCGGTTGGCAACCAGCCTACTGCAGAAAGAAATGGCAACCTACTGAGGGAAAATCTTCTACTTAGTCATGAAATGAAAGAGACATGATTGTATATGTGCATATCATGTATGGCAATTAACTGACTGTTTTTTTTATCTCATTGTGGCTAATTTATAAATTAAACTGTATCAAAGGCATGAATAAAAAAAAACATACAATATTTAGTTATCATTAAGAAAAATATTTAATTATTATTATGGACATATGACAGATAAATTGTCTTATCTGCAATAGAAGAGGTTGCTATTGTTGGGATGACTTAATAAGCACACAAATTAGTAATCACGTTGTGGTAGGCAAGCTTTTAGGTTTCTGTAGTTTCAAATATACATGATACTTGATATAGGCCAAAGTACATTTCTGCTTTTGATTAAAAAGTTATAAAAAATGACAAAGTGCTTGAAGATTGAATAACAGGAAATTTACTTGCATGAAAATAGCTTTTATCACCTATATTAACTATTTTTGGGCAATTTTATTTTGACACACTGAGATTTGACATTGGAAGTAAATAAAGTAAAATGGAAGGAAGAACAATTTATTATAAACATACAGATGGGTGTATGTATAATTTGATGCAAAAGTTTCCAGCATTTGTTTGACAGAATTATATATATATATATGTGTGTGTGTGTGTGTGTGTGTGTGTGTGTGTGTGTGTGTAATATATATAGGATTATAGGATATAAAATTTGTTATTGAACTGATGTTATATTCGGCATCTCAACTCCAGTTTCATAGACAAACACTTTTGTAATTGTTCAGTCCACTCATCAGGAGGTTTCAGTTATATTGTTTCACCTCATGTAAGGAATCATAATATCATTATTAATTTATCAATGCCTTTTCCTTGTTTTTCTAGAACATTAGGCTATATTTCAGTTAAATATCTTATCATAAAAGAATGATTCCTATTTTGGTTTGAAGAATCTTCTGATATCTCAAATTGCTGTCCAGATAAGGATGCTTGCATCAAGTGATAGCCTGAAAGTCTGGAGAATACATTGCAGATAAGAGAATGCTTCACCCCAATTCCATGATTATTTGCTACTTCACATTTGTAACAAAGACAGGCATTCCCATGCAGCAAAATAACCAGTTGATTTTTAGATTCAGATTTCATTTTCAATTTGCTGCTGAAACCAATGACTCATTGTAGAATTGTACAGTAACAATTTGTTCTGATTCCAACAATTAATAATAAAGAATTACTTTTGAATTCTATCAAACAAGACAATGACATTTTTCTGTTTAAATTGAGATGCTGAACATAATCCTGGGTCTAGCTTACAATTTTTCCACATTGGACTCTTGAAATGAATCCATTTCTCATCAACACTCATTAAGCAAAAAAAAGACATTTCATATATATTTACTTAATTATTTATTTATTTTAAATCAGTATCACCATTCATCCTTGCATGCTATACTGCTGCCATATATGGTCTGAAGACTGCTGTTCATCTCGAGGTGCTCAACAGAATCCAGAGACAGATATGCAATGTGATGGGTCCTGACCTGGCATCTCGTTTACAGTCACTTTCTCACAGACATGATATGGCTTCCCTCTGTCTTTTCTACAAGTATTTTCACAGCAACTGCACCGACCCAGACTGCATGAATTTAAGCATGCTGCCAGGTTGGCATCTCGGGCCTACCCTTTCACTGTTGAAATGATTAAATATAGCCATCTCTTCTACTCCAACAACTTATCTCGTACTTCCTGGCTATGGAACTCCCTTCCTCTTAATTGCTTCCCTGATCGACATTTTCTGATACCTTGATCTAGTTCCCCAGTCCGTCCTTTTCTTTATTCTTTCCTCAAACACACATGTTCTATCTTGCTCTCCCTCTCTGTAACCCCTTGCGTACTAGTGGCACTCCCACCTTGCTTGAGCTGAAATGCTTATATATATATATATATATATATATATATATATATATATATATATATATATATTATATATATCTATCATCCCAAGTAAGGCAGTACAGTCATGAATAAGTAAGTGGTTACAGGTTGTGGAGGAATTAGGAACAGAAACATTACAAATGAGTACAAAGAGAAAAGAGCAGTCAGGAGTACAGTAGGTAGCGATTAACATTATGTATTATTTCAACTAGTATTACTTTTCATACAAATATATTCTCAAACTGTTTACAGGAATTTCCAAGGATTATCTTTTTTTTTTTTTTTTGCTAATATTTACTGAACCTGTAAGATTATAGATCTATTTCACAAAGTTCGTGTAATACCTGTAATTTTAAATAAGTTGAAAATGATAAGTAATGACATTCCATGCAGCAATTAAGTCAGGAAATCTTTATTGGAAGTTCTGTTCAAATTTCTTTGAAAATCACTGGGACATATTTACCTGAAGGAAACTACAGAATGAAATGGTTAAAATGGCAAAGCTAAATAGAATGACACTAAAATCAAAAAGAAGGATTTTGTACAGCAAAAGGAATTTTTTCTGCCTAAATGATAGTTAGAAGTGTGAAGATGCCTAAAGATTATCCCCTTAGAAATCAGTGTACTTAGTTTAAATCCTAGATCGAAACTTTTGCCCTAATGTCCTTGAGAAGAGCAACATTCAAAATATCCTGGCATTATGTTCTTGCCAGTTTTCTTGATTATTTGTTAAGCGCTTGTATTTTAGGCAGGAAGATTTCGAATATATTAACTATTGCTATTTCTATTTAAAGAATTTATATTATTATTTGCTCATGCTAATAATCACTAAGCTTCAAAGATTCTTTCTTGCTTCCATTTTTTTTTATTAAAAACGAAGCAATTTTGTAATTAGCAGATAATAATCCTAGAATTATCTATAGTGAACATATTTGGGGGTTCATTTTATTCTAATTAAAAATTAAACAAAAGCTGGTGGCTCAATTGGAGCATTTTAATGATATTAACAAAACTTGCACTACAATGTGCTTATTTTTGTATGTTATGGTAACAAACATTTATACATAAATTAGATTATTACAAGAGATCACTGAAATGCTCTTTACCCCTAAAAAGAGGTCCTTAAAAATGACATTCTGATGCTTGGTCATATTTATGGAATTGTTTCAGATAGAGATCTGAAAAATACACATAAATGGTTGTTGTTATTATGATCACTATGGGAAAGTTGTAAGATTCCTTAAAAAAGACCCTTTCACCTACTGCATTAACAACTATAATCAAAACGTAACACTAATTACTGTAATTGCTGACTAGCTATCTCACATTTTGAGAAAAAAATCACAGAACTGACATAAATGAAAAGAGATGAATCACAGAATCAAAGTTTCTATAAAATTCATCCTCATCCATTTTTCTAACCCTTTCATATATGTCAATCAAAGGTAATAAATCATTTTAGAATTAATAAAAATTATGGCCATTTTTCAAAATTTAGGTAAGTATTTTACAATTGAGTGAAATTTTTGAAGGTGTTTCATATACCTCAAAAAACAAAGACAAAACTTTTTTTTTTTTTTAAATTGATAGAGGAATATATTTTTTCTTTAGAATTTACACTAGAGCCTATTTTATAACCTATATCCATGTGATAGAATAGGATTTTATTCCTGTAAACACTGATGCAGTTATAGATCTTACAAATTCTGGATAAATCATGTAATTTAATTATAAAGTTAAATTGATAATGCTAGCCTTGTAATGAAATTAAAAATATCCATTCTTTTTGTGTTGGGCTAATAATTCTTAAGTGAGTATAGCAAACAGGTTTGTGGCTATCTGAAGTCAGCTAGATTTGCAGACAATGAGATAAAGAACATTTATGTTCAGATAAGAACCTTTCTGTAATTTTTTCAGTCAGAAATCTGTAGATAGAATCACAATAGAACAAAAACAAGCTTTATCAGTAAAAATATACGAGTAATTAGTTATATTAAAAGTGATTTTAATAATTATTTTATCTTTTTAAATAAGTTTATGTAAAGATTCTACTTATGTTATGAAGGCAGATACAAATATTGAGACTGGAATTTTGAGACATTATTCTTAAGTAGGCTTCAGTACCATTGAAGCTACTTGCAGAAAGTGAAAGAGGAAATAAAATGATATTTGATCAGATATACCTAAAAGTTATTTAGTTGATTTAAGGGTAGTGATTTATCTCTTGAAATAAAGTCCCAAAATGAACAACCATCAGTTATTGGTTATTATACTTTAAAATATAGAGAACTGGATTACCAGCATTTGAAAACTTTCATCAAAAAATACCATATATATATATATATATATATATGCTCAAAAATTAATTTAAAAAATACTTTTGTCATATCCTAATATAGAAAGAAGTAACTAGCTTATCTATATACAATAAACTGTTTTAGTGATCTGAAAATAATTTGTAAACTTGATAAATAAACAATTTGCCCATGTTTGTGTATTAAACTTCCTAATGACATAGTAGAAACACAATTTTCTGTTAGTTTATTCTTAAATTGTTTTATATTTATTTTGAAGTGAAAATTATTGAATGTCAAAGTGCTTTATTATCACAACATATTTATACAAGAAACAATATGCAAAAGAAATTTTTAAATTGCAACTGGCTCTGTTGATAAGCTATTAAAGTCAGATATGTTTATATATGTTAATATCAGATTTGTGTGTGTGTATGTATGTATATATATATATACACACACACACACAAATTTTAAAATATAAATACATTAACAACAAAAGCATTGATTGACTAAAATGTGTGTGTGTATATATCATTTAATTTATTAGAATTGTTCTCATTAATAGAATGGAGTCAAAGTAAAGGATCAATTAATTTTAATATTCACGTTGAACTGAACATAAACAATATAGGGCAGCATAAAGTTTTTGATATTTTATAAGTATACTGCAGCTACAAAATTACTTAAATATTACTGTATAATATGTGTAAACTTATTTTATTATGTAAAAATATTCTCTTGGAAATTACAAATCATGCATATATGTTTATCTGAACATCTTTAACATTAAATTACAATTGTCAGTATCAATGGTAGAACATAATGAATCAATGAGTTATTAATATTTAAACTTTGTAGGGAAATAGTTGACCTGATTAGGGAATCTCCACACTCACCAGGACTTCAAAGCTTTTTGGGTACACACTTGCACATCATTAATTGTAGTGACTTTATGCAGCTAACATCAGGATAATATAACAGTGAATATCTTTGCCTGTCACCTTAAAAACCAGAGTTCAGGTGTCCAGGTCTGCTTTGATAGCAGGGAATATAGTTTCAAGATGTTACCTTATTCTTTTCCATTCTCAAAATATTATATTCATAAAAACTTGCTTATTGTTTCTAACAAGAGACACATTTGTCATAATATTTTAAAATATGAATAACTGGTTGCTTTGCCAATTCTGCCATCTTAATTTCCCATTGCAACCCAAACATAATTATTATCAATCTTTCTGTTTAATGAGATGCTCAAATATTGCCAAGAGAAAACACTTGCCAACAAAGTAGGGAGACATTTTCCAGTCAGCTGCAAACTGTCTACTATAAAAGAAATTGATAAACTTTGATGATGATAATCATAAAAAGTTGATAATTTACTGAATCTAAAACTTAAATGCTCCTCTTTTTATTAGGTTTATCTTTTTATTAAGATATCTCAATAAATTCTGTAAAACCTAAATAATCAGAAAATTCTTTCATCAAAGAATTACAAGATTAATAAAATGTCTTGATTTGATATTTTGCTTCAATAATAATTTTCAATAGACCAATATTTTAATGTGCATAAAATTTTAATTTTATTTCCTAGTGTTTTCTTAAAAAAGAATAAAATAGAAGCTACAACATTTTTGTGAAGCATTGTTTAATATTTGATTTTTAAAGATAGAAAATAAATGATTGCATAGAGAATATTTTTAGAAAATAAATCATTTGGGTCGAGCTGCTTTCCTTATTGCTCTATCAATAGTCACTAGAGTTCTGAGATTTATCTTTGTTCAATTTTTAAGTCTTGTGTAACTGAAATGGAGTAGGATTCTTTAACTGTCAGTGGCACTTTCTTTATAGGATGAATGTTCAATTCTGTTGATGTCAAGTGTGAGAGTGAAGATGCCACCTGAATTTAGGCATTGCACAAGATTGGTTTGATGTAACTCATAACTGTCAAGTGAGTAATGAAATTGGTGTGAATATTATAAATTTGGGTTAGACTTGTTTGCATTAAAACTGCATGCAGAATTTGTCTAGTCAAAACAAAATGGCTGTATATGTGGCATACTAATGCATTCAGAAATCCGATTGGTAATTTACATTTTATTACTTTATGAAGCTTCAATCATCTTTGGGAATATCATGAAAGCAATCACTCTCTCTCTCTTTCTTATGTTATCCCATCATGGCAAGCACTAATTCCAGATTACGGGAATGAGATAAGCACAAACGCAGGTAAAATTAAGTTTATGCCTTTAGTAAAAGCAATACAGTGAAAAAACACTGATTCCTGGATAATCAAGTTTAAAAGTAATTAATTTCATTCTTTATGTTACATACATACATACATACATGCATGCATGCATACATACATACATACATGTCATGAAGTGGATGGCGACTAACTTTTATGGGACAAGTAGAGCCCCAAAGGGGTCTTGAACAAAGTTAAATGCAGAAAGGCCTGGTTTTACAGTAGAGAACTGAGGAAAAACATGTGAGCAGGAAAGTTAATTGGTTTTGAGAAATTATGTGTTGAGTGGCATTTAAGTAATCAAAACCAAATAGTAACTTGGAGATAACTTAGTACAACTGGGTGTGGCCCTCTATCCACCTACCATACTTGCCAAATTGTATGAGAATAATGACAAAATACTTCCTTAACTGAAATTGAAAATTATCTCTGAAACTCTGTGAGACTATACTAATTAAATAAAGACCTATTGATCAAATTGATGTACTTTTTTAGGCAAAATAGTTTCAAAGGAAAGGGCTTTCTAAAAGAAAAACTAGTAAAATTCAAATGGCAATGTAACTTGTTTACATAGAGACATATTCACTAGTGGTCCAAAAGGAAGAATAATTTTTAGAACAGCAAGTAATCTTTAGATAATTTGCTACCAGTCAAATAGCTAAGTGTTATGTCATTGTGGAAGTAATGGTCTAATTATACAAATACAATCATTGTAACAAACTGGCGGGCTTGGTTGCCATATAAACAATACAAGGTTACTAAAGTGAGCAGTCTTCAAGAAGTCACCGAAGAGAAGAGACAGAGGAAGCAATTTTGCCTTGTCTGCCAGAGAAGAGGAAAGAAAAGCCATCACTCAAAAACTTTATACATATATTATAGGAAAAAACTTTATGCTTTTATCATAATACTTTTATACTTCTGTATAAAAGTAAAGATACAAATCTGGAGAATTTATCAAAAATTTCTTTTCTGGCACCAATTTTAAAAGTGTTTTTTATGCAAAAATATTATAACAAAGACTAAGATACATGTGTATAAGTTTTGTTACTTTAAAAGAAAATAGTGAAGAATTTATAGGGATTCACTTAAATTAACATAACACCAAATAAATTACTTGATGTAGAAAATGTGAAATTATCATCTAATTACAATTTGGGTGGGGATGATCAGTCGAAATGCTTATGTAATTTCATATGACTGAAAAAAAAATATCAGTGTTGGAATCAATAACAAATTTCAAGTGATTTTATTTTCTCATTTTGACTTCATGTAGTATTTAAGAATTTTGAGAGAAAATCTGATTACAGACTTAAGCTTCAAGTTTCAAATTTTAAATGATCACAAGAAGGTTTAATGTGGATTACTTACCTGCATAGACAGACATCTTAGATAAATATCAGGTATTAGAAACAAACTGGAAATAAAATCCTATCAGATATCAACATATTTTGATAACAATAATAATCATAATAATATAAAAATAAACTCTGTTATGGTGTTTTAGTTATGACTTTGAAAGTTGCCAAAATTCAGGAAAGGCACCTTTGAATGGTTGTGGATCCCAAAGAGTAACATTTGAGTTATTTAAGATGCTTTTTAGACTTACTAATGTTCAGTTCAGTTAAAAGTGGGAGATTAGAGTTAAAATTACCAGACAGACTTGATATCACAGAGACTCAATTCCAGCTTTTTGTAGTATAACAATTGAAGATTGATAAAATTGTTAACAAGTGATATTTACAGATAATGAGGTAAATATAACTTTTAACCTAACCTTGACTTCCTTTTAATAAAACAAGTGCAGTATACATTATCTTTATGCAATCTGTTCCAAAGATTTAGGCCAAGGATTGACAGGCTGAAACAATCTTTGCATTTATATGATTATCTACTCCAATAAAGGTTACCAGAACATGAGTAGGGCACCTGTTCAGCAAGGAATGTTTAGTAAGTTTGTCACACAATCCATAGCATTTGTTAGTTCTCATTATTATTGTGGACTTGTGCCAGACAGTGTAAAGCTTATTAATGTGTATTCTTTAAAACATGTTTCCTCATTTGAGGTAACGAATAACTAGTTTCACATTCAGTCTTCACTAATGTGTCCTTGTGTCAAACTATGCTTAGCAAGAAAATGAGATTGCTAAATAAAAAACTGATAGATATGAGAATATCTTTTATGACTTATTATACAAGCACAAAATTATTACAAAATTAAAAAAAAAATTTTCCGTTGTTACATCCAGTTTAGACTGAGAAATAAGGAAAATTATCTTTGAAAAATATAGCAAGGCTGATTACCTTTTAGAAGTATTCCAGGATATACTTTAGTAAGACACTAATCCATTTATTATTTAAATCAGATCAAGTTTAACACAATATAATTTTTTTTTTTTTAATCATTTCACCTCAAGCAAGGTGACAATGTCACTAAGACGAAAAGTGTTACTGGGAGTGAAAGAGAATGAGAAGACTTTAGTGAGGAGAAAGGACAATAAAAGAACAGGGTTCAGGAAGACTGAAAATAGTGATTGGCATTGCATTTAAATTTTAATGGAGGAAATGAAAATTAATTTAATTTTTCTGTATATCTTAATTTTGGATTTTAAAAATATTTATAATATCTATGATAAAAAAAAAAAAAAAAGATAAAAATCCAGATAAAATACAACTTGTCTTTGATATCCCACACGGCAAAGCAGAAGACAGAATAAGCACGAGGTAAAAGTCTAACGGAAAAAAATTGGAGAATGGCCAAGCCAAAATGTTGATAAAAGGAAAAGAACAGAAGATTCTCTTAAAAATTTCAAGCAGTAATTAAAAAAATAACGTTATTTATTTTTCAAAGAAATTTCAATTGCCATTAAATCCAAGAAAGAAAGAATTGTTTTTTACCTGCATGGTGATCATTTTTCAGTCATCTAAAGCACTGAGTTGCTTTTCATTAAAACTTATCTTGTGTTTAGTGGATGAGATAAATGTTTATTCCTCAACTGATATTGAATGTTGGTTTTACAGACAGGTTCTCATCACCTGACAAAGCACAAGAGTCAATATTTTCTTCCCTCTCCACATTTATTCTATTTTGTTTCATAGTAAATCTAAGTAAATATATAAAATATCAACTAATTCATTTTACCAAACTCCTTAGGCAATGAAATTTTCTAGCACAACAGAATTTTTACTTTTTGCTAAAACTTGCATCAACACAAATTTCAATGTGTATTAAAATGCATCAGCTGATAGATGGGACTACTATAGGTTCTTATTTTATTCACCAAGTTACTTACATCCTTAGCATAGAACTTACCATTTGGGAGAGGAACCTGTTCCCCGAGAACCCTTCTACTAGTCAGTTCTTCCCTCATTGTACTAAAAGATGTTAGGGGCAGAATTAAAAACATGCTCTGTTGCCTGCCAGAAAAGCTGATTGAACTATGCTATTTCAGGGAACACCCTTCATAAAATTTCATAAAAATATATAATATTTTTTATTATGTACATATGAAAAAAAGATATGAAGCAGATTTTAAATTTAATCCAATTATTTCTTAAAACGTGGACATCTCAGAAACATTAATTCAAGTCATTTTTATATAATTTTCTCAGATTTATTGAGGCATTTCATTAAAATATTCTGAATTCTTTTTTAAAGGCCACTTGAAGTTTTTGAAAATAAGAAAACTTGGGTGAAACAATATCAATCTCATTTTCTCCAAGACAATACATATTAAAATGTTAAAAATAGTTGTAGATTGAACTTAAAGATAACGTAGTCTTAAAACAGCTGATATATCTGATAGTATTTCATATACAAGAGCATAGAAGAAACCACCTTCTCATACGCCTCATTTGCATTTATGAAAATTTTTTGTCAAGACTAAATGAGCATATATATATATATATAGTACAGGTAATCAATTCATTGGTATATAATCCAGGTGGATCCTAGTAATATTAATTATTAAAACTGATTCACAGAGAGATTGATGTTTTTATTTTAACAGAGCATATGTATTTTTTTTTTTTTTTACAGCAAAAAAACAAATACATGGGGGTGTATGTGTACATATAGTGGCATATATGTATGGACATGTAATTGTACATATATATATGTATGAAGATATGTACGCATATAAGCATATTGGACAGCATGATTTATTCCATTGGGTGATATGGTATTACCCACAATCTATAAATCTATAACTCAACTAATTTACATTAATCTTAACGGGTTTAAGTTTAAATCCCCCATCACTTATTAATAATATTGGACACCTGTAGTATAAAAACTATTTACTGCGAATCCCAGAAAAATACACTCGAGGCCTGTATAAGAAACACCACATAGTAGGAACTGATATTAAACTACAAACAACAAAGGTTCTGACCATAAATAAATTCCAACCCCAGATTGCTCACCCCGTGATAGGATACTTTATACCCCCCACGAATCACTAACACAAACCCATTCTAATAAACAAGGACTGGCATTGAAAATAAATTTAAAACAATGCTCCGAAACAGATACTTAGGGGCTGATGATGGCCGTGTACAGAATAGCTTGAAATAGACTATCTCTATGTTAAGGTAATTTTTGTTTTTTTCTTTAAATTATATATATATATATATATATATATATATACACATACACACACACACACATAAAATGAAGAAAAAGATTTTCTGAAAAAGTTCATTTTTGCAATGATAATTACCCTTTCAGATTGAGTGCCTAAAAGTCATTAAAAATGTATTATACTTTGTCCAATCAACTGGTGTTATGGAGAGGATGTTGATCAAGGGAGGCTTAAATAATACGGCTTGAAGGTCTATCTGATTTAGGAAATGACCGACACAAAATAATAACAATAATTGGTGACAGTGATTATGTGATATTTCTATAATTGTTGTCTAGTGCACAAATTGAGGAAGAAAATATTTCTTTGTCTCCTACAAATGCAAATACAGGTACACACAATGACATTTGATTTGATACAGAATAATTTTGTGTGTAGAAAATACATTTTTATATTCAGTGCTTTAATGAACACTTCATTACCATAAAATTGCAGAGTCGGGGAAAATTACAGTTAAGTAATTCTTATATATATATAAAAAATATTATCAATGCTCTATTTTTATAATATATATGAAAATATCTGCTTCACCTTTAAATCTTAAATTTTCAATTATATATATATATATATATATATATATATATATACTTGCAGAGTGGATAAAAAAAATAACACATCAAACCAAATGTTTTTATCAGTTATTTTTTGTTATTTCATGGACTTTAAAATCATCAATTATTGCATGGTTCATGAATGTCAATAAAAAAGTGAAAGAATCAATTTAGAAATTTTTTAAACATCTGAATATTTTTTTAAAGAGACACACACACATGCAAGGTGTTGAAATGTTCTTACCCTAATTAAGAAAGGAATACAAAATTCCAATATTTGCTCATTTAAATAGAATCTGGGAAGTAAATTGGGTAGAGAACTTTTCACCTCATGACTGAAAATTATATATATGCATGCACACAAGCCTATTTGTAGAAACACTTTTGGGCATATTGCCTTTTTTTTTTACTAGCCAATTTTCTTTTCTTATTCCTGAACTTTGTCTATAGAATATAGCTTCTGCTTATCATGCAAAATTTTGAAATATTTCATTATTTCATTATTTAAAAAAATAACACTTTTGAATTTGTTCTATTTGAAAACCAGCTTACTCGGTCTTTGTTTCATATCTTGATAGAGATTTTTAGATTTTGTGTCAATTGAAAACTCAAGAAAACAGAAGAAAATATTCATGTTCAAAGGGTAGATCACAATTGACTTTTCTTTGCTTTTTAAAAGTCATTAAAGCGGAGAAAGCAAAAAAAAAAAAACAACCAATATTCTCAGAAGGTATTGGTGGGGGGAGGCAGGCTTGATTTTATGAAATACACATAAAAGGGATGCTGAAAATTTGACAAAAAGGTATACTCCCTAAAAGATTTTGTATGGTTATATGAAGTGAGTATCGCTGAGAACTTTTCAGCATCAGTGTATGCATGTACACACACACACATATACCATTTTCTAGTGTCAAGCATGCTCCAAACATAAAGACGTTCTTAACTGATGTTAGCAAAACAAATGGAAAAAGAAATAATAGTTCAGCCTGTAGAATTCACTAATGTCTCACAATTATGTGAGAGGCATTTCTGCTGCACACTATACAAAGCATCTATGCTACAAAACCAAAACTCCAAAACTCATGATCTGACATAGCCATGTCTGATCTAGATTCCCATATGCATTTCATCTATGGTTTCCAACTTGTTCAGAAACATCCAAACTATTAGTTATATTCAACTGTTTTCTCAGATTTTTTAATCATTGATTAAAAATGGATTCAAGTGAATGAATCTTGTGGGTCTTGAAGAGGACTGTCTTTCATTGGATCTTGTAGGCTGGTATTACAGAATCACTAAGAACTTTACCAAATAACAGAAACCATATTACTTGAAGACTTTCAACAGTGGGAACAACTAAAATGGATAGCACATGTAACTCAAAGAGAAAATAATGACACAATGAAGATGTTGACATTCCATACAACATTAAGCAAAATATTAGGAAGGAAACCCCTAATAATACCAGAAAGAGCAATAACAGCTACTGGACTTGAGAAACCTATTTTCCTGAAAAATTGTTTTAACAGAAAGATGTTATAACTTTCAGCTGAAAGTAATGCTGTTTGGTCAGTGAATGCTGAATGTTTCCTTATAAGGAAACAGCTAATCTTACTATTAACATTCCAGACTAGGAAACAGAATACATTGCAACTGAAACTTTGTAATAAATTTTCATATTAATTAAACAAATTATAATTTTTAAAATTAGTTCCTTACAAACTCATTCAATAAAATAAGAATGTGTCTTAACTGAAGATGAATAAAAGACAACGGAAGGACAGTTTTGTGTGCAATATATCATGCATTATTATATGTTTGAGTTTTTTCTCATGAAATGTCATTATTCCAGAAATTATTGAGACTAGTATGCTCATCTTTGTTGTTTTTAACGAAATATTTTGGCTGATGTATTCTTATTCAGAGATATTTTGCATCAGGCAATTCTTGAGTACAGGCCAGCATAAAAACAACAAAGATGAAGACACTAGTTCAAATAATTCATGGAATAACTCTGATATCTTTTATCAAGATGCTGCTTCATATTCTCTCTTCTTTATAGATGTGAAAAAAAAAATATATATTCCTAAGATTGCTTTGTCTATTTGAAGAAATACTATTTCCTCTGATTGATTTTTTTCTTTGGTGTATTTCAAACATTTTTCCACATCTCTTCCCAGTCCCAATTCAAATGTACCCCCCTCCACTTACAGATTCTGCTCAAAGTGTCCAAATCAAAGCCTGTTATCTTGCTAACTGTGCAATGTTGATTGTATTAACTGCACTAGATGTTAACACCAGCAGAGAGAGAGAGAGAGAGAAAGAGAGAGAGAATGTGTTTTTTTTCACAAGCTACAAAGATGATTAGAGAAAAGGCTGATAAGAGAAAGAGAGAAAACTGAAGGTTGGTTTCCTTAGCAACAGGCAAAGACTAAATGAACTGGCTAAAGAGCTAACAAGGAAGAAAAATACAAGCTCTGTCTTCATACAACTCATCATTTCTGCACTAAATATATATTTGATGATCCATATCTACATTAGATTTGTATAAATATTCTTTTTTGCTTAAATGTTCATCATTCAAAATATTTTTTGTTTCAAAATTTAAGCATCTTCATATTTTATTACTAAATTTTTACTCTGCTTTTTTTTTTGCTTTTGATGGTATATAAGACCATTTCCTATTTACATTTAATATTACACAGTATAACGAAGTTATATGATGGTGTCTGGATAAACCTCATCAACCTCATATACACAAACTTTGCATATAAAACCTCAGGTAATATTTTCTAAAAGATCTTTTTGAAAATAATGGGCTTCTTATAAGCCATCAATAATTGAGAAGTTGAAAATTGAATTCAATGAAATTTCACCTTTTTTCCTGCATTTAAAAAGATTTTCTGTTCTCTTAAGTCAAAATGCCTGCAGGTTCAATACAATCATACATCATCAACAGAAACAAGGTTGCCTACTTTAGAGAAATAACCAGCAGATTGGCAATGAGTTTGTTTCTCATTTGGTGCTCCATAAATCGGGCTTTGTACAATAAGCATCAACAACAGCTGAATATTGACATGCAGAATTAGTTGCAGAAATGTTTTTTTAATCATTTCACTGCAAGCAAGATGATAATTTCACTAGGACACGAGTGGTTACTGGGAGTGAAAGAGAATGTTGAGAAGTGCGGAGAAAGGATAATAAAAGAACAGGATTCAAAAAGAGAGAAAATAATGATTGGCATTGTATTTAAATTTTTGAAGATTGTAGGTGGCAGGGAAGCAAAGAATTGGAAATGGATTTTACAGGCAAGAAAAGAAAGTATTAGAATAGAACATACATTTGCATCTAGGTAATTCAACAGGAAAACGGTGAGACATAGCTGCCAATCTAGTAGCACAATTAAATTCATACAGTCATGGCACAAAGAAGAAAAGCTCATCAGAACAATTGCCATGAAAATACTTGTAGAAAGAAGCCATGTTTTATCTGTGAGAAAGTGACAGTTGAGATGCCAGGTCAGGTTTTACTAAAGTCTTACACAAAAGGGGAGAAAATTGCAAACTAAACATTGTTTCATTATAAAATATGAATAAAACCAAAGAATTATGAGTTTTTTTTTTTATGGAAAAAAAAAAAGGTTATAGTCTTTTTCAATGGTCTTCCAGTGTTTTTCATTCAGTACCAACAAACCATTTACTTGAAGTTGTGAACTAAAATCCAAATACATACTGGCACATATCTAGTTTAATAAAAACAAAAAAGTCACAAATAAATATTTCAATATGATGAGAGAGAAATAGAGGAGTTTATAACAGAAGATATTGATTTCAGTTAATATCAAGATTAATAGAAAAAAAACGAAACAATCCCAGAAAAAATTAATTTCTGATAAGGGAAGTAAATAAATGTCACGACTGAATGAAACATGTTTTAATGAGGGTCTGTAACAGAAAAACAATTCCTGACAGTCTTCTGTTTGAAATCCTCATGCCACACAAGTCATCATCTTAGTCCAAGTCGACTTAGATCTGAGCAAAGTAGAGGCATTTATTGTAACATTCCATCATGCTTTATGCAAGAAGAATAAAAAATTTAATGAGAAAAATTTAATATTGTTTTGTTGACTTTGTATTTAAGGAGAGAAAGTCTGAGTTGTCCAAAAGAAACACACATTAAATTATTACTTACATTATTTGAATTGTTATCTTCATTGCCATATTCACAACATTTTGACTGTTGTATGCTCCAGCCTTCTTCAGTTGTCTGAAATTTTGAAATGAACCTTCTATCTCCTCAAGGACACATGGCCCAGTTGATAAAGGCATTGGTTAGATCCAGTGACTAGACCCAAAGAGTTGCGAGTTCAATACCAGTTTACAGCAGTTGTGAACCAAAATTTGAAGAATTGAGTTAACGGAAAATAACAGAGACATCTGGAAGAGGCACAGCACGCAGAACTAGAACAATCTACCCTGGTGGACGAAACAAAGGGTTTGTCTGAAATTCCAATCACCTGAAGAAGGCCAGAGCATACAATGGCTGAAACGTTGTGAATATGGCAATGAAGATGAAATCCAAATAATGTAAGTAATCATAATACCTCATCTCAGACTTATAGACAGATACTAAATTTACTATTTGTTTTTGACATACCCAAAAGTGTGCATGGATGTGTATAATTATATTGTTTAAAATTTGCTATATTTATGGTGGGAAAAATGCTCAATACTGGGGAAAGAGTTGACATAGAAATCAACACTACATAGCGACTAGCAGTTTCACACCTTAAGTGATGATTCAATGTCTAATGATTGTTTAAGGTGATGTATGTGTGCAAGTGTTTATATATATATATATATATATATATATAGGGATACAGATTGTGTTTTATAAAAATGAGTGAAAAATCCTTTCAAATAATTCAAATTTAAAATGATTTAAATGGATTCAAATGAATTCAAATCTAAAATGATTTGAATGGATGAATGTAGTAATTTATTTTTCATCAACTTTCAATAAAATCATTCTTTTAAGAACTGTTTTAAAATTCATAAAAATGATTTCTGTTCAAATTAATCTTGATATTAATTAAAATAAACAAATGTCTAACAAATCTTTCTCTTTCATATCTATTTGCAGATCAGATGATTTTTTTTATATATTTATTAAACACAATGTGTCAGGGTTTTTTTTTTTTTTTTTTTAAGCCTTTCACCCCAAGCAAGGCAGGAGTGCCACTAGCATTCATAGAGTTATAGAGAGTAAGAGTAAAAGTAAAGAGAGGTGTTTGAGGAACGGATATAGAGAAGGACAGGGATCAGGATCAAGGCATTAGAAAATGTCAATTGACATTACTTTTCAATATTATAGGTATCAGGGAAGCAAGCAGGAGAAAAGGAGTTCCACTGTTGGGAAGTGTGAAAAAAGAAGCTGTTGGAGTAGAAGGGGCAGTTACATTTAACTGTTTTGACAGTGAAAGGGTAGGTCTGAGATGCCAACCTAGTAGCTTGCTTAAATTCATGCAGTTGGGGTTCCAGAGAAGTAGCTTGTCAGAGCAGTTGCCATGAAAATATTTGCAGAAAAGACAGAGGGAAGCCCTATCATGTCTGTGAGAAAGTGACTGTAAACGAGATGCCAGATCAGGACCTATCATATTGCATATCCTTCTCTGGATTTTGTCAAGGATCTCAAGATGAACAGCAGGGGCACCAGACCATATATGACAACAGTATTCAATGCAAGGATGAATGATAAATTTGTAGATTTGAAGGATGGACTCAGATGAGAAAAACCTTGTGGTGTGACACAGAGAACCAACTTTTCTTGTGGTAGATGAAGCTATTGATTTAATGTGGTTGTTTAACCTCAGGTCAGTGTAAAACATGAGAGCAAGAAGGTGCAGAGAGATGCTCTTATGGAGTTGAGCATCAGCCATGCTGATAAGAGGCAGTGAGTGTTCTCTATGGCAAGTAAATGAGAGCAGTTTCATTTTGGAAACATTAAAATTTATTAGGTTGGTGCAAAAATAATGACGTTTTTTGACGTTAAAAATACCTCAAAAAACGTCATTATTTTTGCACCAACCTAATACAAGCCATTTCCTGCCCTAGTCAACCACAGATTGGAGGTTCTTTTCAAGACCAATGGCCAGGTTAGCTTTGTCAGCAATGCCGGATTTACTATTGAGACAGGAGTAAATAGTAGTGTCATCAGTATAGATGCCTACTTGGGAACTGATGACATCAGGAATATCGTTGATGAAAATGAGAAACAGTGTAGGATCCAGGATAGAGTCTTGGGGAACACCAGCATTTGTATGAAAGGAACTGGAGGAGAATCCATTTTAGAATGACCTACCCAGTTTGACAGGAATTATTGCATTAAATCAAATAATCATCCTGTAATACCGTATCCCTGAAGCTTACGAAGAAGGCTGGCATGCCAAACCCTTAGTGAATATATAGAGCCACAGCTTGAGCTTTGACATTATTATCAAGAGCTAGGTATACAAATTCAGTTATGGCTGTGAGCATATCAGTCATAGACCAGGCAAAATGGAAATCATATTGTTTGTCAGAGAGTAGATCATGGATGTTAGGTGCTTAATCGCTTCACCATTGATTAAAGCCTCGAAGACTTTACCGAAGAGTGGTATGAGACTGATAGGATGGTAATTAGATGAGTCAGAAGGGTCCCCAGAGTTCTTAAAAACAGGGACAACAGATGAGGATTTCCAACAAGCTGAAAAGCAAGAGTCAGCAAGGCAATAGCTATATAGGTTGGAAAGAACTGGAGCCAACTCAAAAAGCACATTTCTTTAGGACAATAGCAGGTATCCTGTCACTACCACCTGCCTTATGAGAGTTTAATTTAGAGATGATGTCCAATACCATTGACTGGGTTATGCTCATCTCACTCAATAGAGCCTCAGTTCTAAGGGGGAAAATCAGGGGTCGGTACTCTGGAGGAGTTTGTTGAATTGGATGAGAATTATCCAAGCAAAGCATTCAGCCTTATCAGATGAGGAAGTTAGACCCTCAAATTGGTTGTATAGAAGAAGTATTGTGGATTTGCTGTTGTTCAGCACACTCTTGCAGAGCCGCCAATAATCTTTAGAACCAAACTTGTGAGATTCAAGATGTTGTTTCATTCTATCAGCACATAGTAACTTTGCTTCATTGAAGACATGCTTGCACTCATCACAGGCAGAGACAAAGAGACATCTATTGGAATCAGACATGTCGCTTCGATACAGACAGAAGTGATTCCTATGGACTATAGCAGGAGATGAGCACAATTTAATTTTATATTTTCTTGCTGGACAGAAAGCCTCAATTCCAGCTTTTACCCAGGAGACCCCAGATGCATATTTTTGAACGAGGTTATTAAAAACCACATTCCAGGGGATGTCATGAAGGAAATCATGAAATGAGTCCCAGTCTGCTTGTTGATGACAAAAAGATATTCTGTAAGTAGGAGATATTAATAGACACTACGGCATGATCAGAGTTTTGAAGAGAGCAGAGCTAGATAGCGTGACGAGAGTCAGGGATGGGGGGTAAACAGAGATTGAAAGGTTAAGGATTTGTATGCCAACAAGGTCAGTTACAAAGTGTTTAAGTCACATGGTATGGTGGGCATTAAAGTCACAGAACACGAATATGTGCGCAAATGGATGTAGAGAGATGGCTTTCTCTATATTATCGGAAATGCTATTGAATACACTATAATCTTGAGAGACAGGGGAATGATAGAGAAAGAAGAGATAGCTTATTGAATTGAGGAGAGATAGACAGAGACATATGAATGATCTGGAGATTCAAAAGACAGTTCCTTAGCCAGTGGGATATGATCACGGACATAAACTCTCAGGCCATGCATGTGGATTTTAGAGTCCTTTTTAAGTAGAGGAAGTAGCCAGGAATTGAGAAATCAGAGGAGGGGATTAACAAGTTAAGGTTAGTCTTGTAGAGAGCTAGTATATCAGAAGTTGGTATGAATGCCTTTCAAACACTGCAGGAGTTGGTACACTCAAAGTTACATTCTGGCTCAACATTCAAGGGGTTAAAACATCATTGGTTTTGCATGAAATAATTTGGAAGGTCAATAAAAAAAATCCTCTAAATGATAAATTTTTATTTAATTTTTACTTTCTCTGAAAAAAAAAAAAAAATATCTAGTATCTTTTGAATGTCTTTAAATATTTATTTTCATAATTTTTTTTTCTTTGCATCACTGGACAATATCAGTCTCATCATTGAAAACAAAAATTAAAGCCTGCAAAAATCTTAATTTAAATTTTTTTGTACATTTCAATGATTTACTACATTTATAAACTGTTCACAGAGTGGGAAAAGAGGAGATAAGTTATATAAGAAAATATACATTTCAAAATAATTCAAGGTTTAATATTTGGTCAGGTGATGAACGAAAATATATTTTAACCAAACTGACTTAAAAAAGAGAAAAAAAAAAGAAATGACTGAAGGCTAATTTATTTTTCTTCATTGACTAAATTTTCTACTCTTATCTTTTCTCACTTACAAAAACACTGTCTTCTCAAATAGGAATTTTATGAAGTAAATATCACTTGAGTTAACAAAACTCATCATATTTGGTATAAATTCCAAATATTGTTGAAATTAGTTGGCTTTAAATTTCCTTGCAGCCATTTTAAGTTAGAAAAGCACCTAATAGTTCCTTACTATTAAGTGGGACACAATAAATCTGAAATATTTATATATTTTTTTCCCCATTAGCTGATTTAAATTTCATTAGACACATTAGAATTATTACTCATCATTACAATGAGACACTGAATAATGTGATTTACTAGTTATCAGCATTATTAATCAGACATTACCAGAATTACTACCAGTTTATCAATTGAAATATTATTTTGTACATCATCTAGCAATAAAATAAAATATTTGTGATTGTGACCCAGCAGTTTATAGGAACCATTATATGGTGCTTCAAAAAGTTTCTTGATTATTTGAGTGGAAGGAGTGATGGAGATCTTAGGCTGCTGAAATGTTAAGCTGCTCTTCTTGGTGTTGCCAGTGGATGTCCAATAAAAAAAAAAAAAAAGAAAAAAAAATGTACAGTTTGGTGCCTGATGCTGCTGCAGGGTCACCAGAAGCTGATGCAGTATGCCACCCATCAGCTTTTCGAGTCACAATTTGGATTTGTGTGGCATTTATTGCTAGTATTTTTTTAACTGAAGATACCCACAAGGGAGTGGCGAGATGAGTTCAGTCCAATCCACCCTGCTATTTAATCCATAACTTGACTAAACTTAATTTTTTGAGTGTATATCTGCAAAGAGCAGTCATTTAAAATAAAATGTTTGAATATCTTGTGTCTTTGCCTCTAAAATGCACTTTGAGTATATATGTTCACAAGCAATGTTTCTTGTTTAAAAGAAAATATCTCTCCATTTTAAATTCACAATTTCTTAAATTTTTTTGGATATAAGAATTAGGCTCTGAATGTAAGTATCTGCTGAATAAATTGATTATATCTAATTTTAAAATTAGCAAGTCTTTTTTATTTCAGATTCATTGTTTTTCAGTATTTATTAATAATCAAATAGTTGAGAAGATGAAACTTGAATTCAAAGTTTTTTTTTTTTCTTTTTTTATTGTATTATTCAAAATGCCTGCAGGTTCATCATCACAAACAAGGTTGCCTACTGTAGATTAATAATCAGCAGATTGGCAAACTATTGGTTTGCTTCTCACTTGGTGCTCCATAAATGACCTTTGTTAAACATCAACAACAGCTGAAGATTGATATGCAGAATTAGTTGCAGAAATATTGTTTTTATACAAGAAGGGGAGAAAATTGCAATCCAAACATTGTATTATACTTGTAAAATGTGGTAGCAGTAGAGAAAGATTAAATTAGAATTAGAGCAGTGTATTGATACAGAAAATTTCATATCTATTACTTTGGGAAAAAACAAAGACTAACACATGCCAACTATGTCAGACCAAAATTGAGATACACACAAATCTACTCAAAGAAAAAATATACATTCAAATTAACACTTCATTCTTCATATAACCCCAATTTAATGTTATAAGGTTAATATCCAGGTTTAATTTTATAAAACCTGTTCCCTTTAAGGCTAATACCTTCCACCCTCCTCTGACCACTGTCTCATGCATTTCGTCTGACTGGAACATTGAAATGGATAATTTCTGTTTTAATTTTTTGACAGCTGTCACAGTTAAATTTCTAATTCCAACATGAACTCACTTTGTATACTGGGGTTGAATAAGATTGACAAAGTTTTCATTGTTTGAAATAGATCTATACTCCATATGAAGTAATTTTGGATTTTATAGTTTACTACTATTTATTTGCTCTGTATAATAAATACATTGAGCTCTTTTTGTGGATCATTTTTAATATTTTATATTACTAGGATGAACTTGGCTTATATACCAATGGATTTATTACCTTTACTATATACATATCATATTATATAGAGAACAGGAGAATATGCAGGTGGTGTAATGATTAGCAGCTATGAGAATTCCAGTTGAAGTCTTTACATTCACTTTTGTGCTGATGCATTTGAGAAAAATATAAATCCACTTCTTCTCCCAGCTGTGGGTTAAATAGTAAGGTAGACTGGGCTCTTCAACTATGGTTGGCAACTATTTTAAGAGAAGGTTGACCCTTAATTCAAAACTTGTTAGACATATGGCTATGGTTTTATTCCATAAAATCTACATAAATTGTAGCAGTAACATCTAACATATTGAGAGCTGTGACACCCCATACTCCTCACTGGAGTTTACAAGACTTAAGTAAGATGGTTATATAGAGAACAACTGGGTATCTTATGAATGCTAAGAAGGTCAACAGGAAGCACTAATAACCAGTATTCCTTCTTGTAGCCTTGATTGTTTGATATGTTCACCAAGTCCTTATATTCACATGTGCATGAATTGTTGTTATCAGTCTTGGAAGCTAATAATCTTATTCAAAATGTCTTTGTGATGGTTTAAATGGGTCTCCAAAAAATAGATATCTAAGTTTCAATGTATGATCAAGCTACTGCAATGATTGTGCTCTCACTTAATGGACCTGCTTTTATTCATTGAGCAATTCTATTGATACACAAAAGTAAATAGCAATAGGAAGAAATATCAGGGTTAGCAAGATCCCCACTTTGAAGTGTGAAGATGGTAATTCAAATGGATGAACTGCATTCTTTCTATGTTTGGTAACCTTTGCTATTTGATGACCATTCTCATCATATTTTCCATATTAGACCAATGAAAATGAGATTTTATTATTTTCAGTAAAGATTTTATTCCAGGGTAAGAGGAACTATATAAACTATAAAACATAGACTTCCAGTGATCAAAATGCATTAGCAGGTCAAGACAATCATCAGCTTTATTTTTAATTCCTTTAATATGTGAATAATTGCTGATACTGTTTCTCTAATTTCAATGGAAATTGACCTGAAAATGCATTGCTTAGTGGTTTATGATCTCTTTATAACATCATATTACAGTCTTCTAGTTGTTGCTTGAATTGTAATACTGATAAGTAAGCAGCTAATAATTCTTTATCAAATACTTGTGTTGAGTCTGCATTCATTTCTTAGGAAAGAAACTAATAAGGACAAGTTTACCATTTATCATTTGATATAATTCAGCATCTACTGAATAGTTTGAACTGCCACAGGTTGAGAATGTAAACTAGGCAAGGAGAAGGCAGTTACATTTGATGATAATTTTTTTTTAAACATTTTAAAGGATTTTATTTCAGTTTCAATTTCTTTGTATTAGAGTTTAAGAGTAAGCACTTAGCAAGTGGAAAGATTAAATTAGTATAATTATAAAAACGTTTTCTCATAAAAAAAAGGAAAATTACATCCTAAAGAACTGACACAATGAATTTCAAACATTTGGACAAGTAAATCGCTGAGCTTCTTGGCAATTGGTTTGAGACTAACAGGAAACATCATACTGACAGGCCGAAAATCATAAGGTAGGGCCAAAAGTAATGAGGTAGGTACCTAGTATTGTGTGAGACCTTCTCTAACCTGGCAAAATGCAGTAACTCAACATAGCATCAATTCTACAAATGGTCGGAAGACCTCTGGAGAGATGTTGTTCACAACACCTAATATTTAGGTTCAGGATCTAGCTTGCAAATAGGCCTATCTACCATATCCTGCAAATGCTAAAATGGTATAATGTTGGGCAAACATGGTAGCCACACCATTTGTTGGAAGTCTACAGAATGCTCCTCAGATGAATTCTAGGCATCTTAGAACCAATGACAGTGTATTGTGAGAATAACCTATCATTTTTGGGGTACATGGCATTTATGAATGAGAGCAAATGGTCACACAGCAAATGGTCACTGGTCAATGACATGTTTAGTAGACTCAACCCATACCATGTGAACATACCTTATGCCATGATGGAACAACCACCAGCCTGTATTGTGCCTTATTGACAATTGAGACCCATGGCATTATGCAGCCTATTCCTCACTTGAATCACAACCACCAGTTTGGTTTTAATGGACATCACATCACACATTGTCTCCAAATACAATCCAAATAGTGATAAGCCTAGGTGAGGTGCTGAATCCAGTATTGTGTTGTTAAACGAGATACTCAGGTAGTTTTTCTACTCCCTTATCCAATGGAAACTAATACATGCTGAACGGCCCTTCTGGATAAGCATTTGGTTGCCTCCTACATTGAATGTGGATTTGATTTGGACCAGTATTATTAGTCTGTTGTGATAAATAATTCTAGCCAGACACCTCACCTCTTACTACAATCATTAAGGTCTCATGGTTGACCACTGTGGGTGATAATGACTTCCATCAGGTATTCTCATTACATATGTGACAATGTAAATTGGCAGATGTTAAATGGAATGTCCCATCTATCTGATGTTCTGAAACATTAAACATGAACTTAGAAAGGGACATTTTAAGATCATAATCATTAATAATTTGTAATATTTGATCAATATGATTTAAATGAGCTTCTTCAATCAAGTACATACAAAAGATCGTCTACATAAACAAACACAAACTTAATATCCCTGAAATTATTATCTATCATTTATCAAAAAGCACTTGAAGTATTAAATATTCTAGAATATATGAAGTTATATTCAAGACAGACATTTTTTGTAATAATTTCATCCCAAGCAAGGCAATAAAGCCACTAAGACTCAAGTGGTTATTGAATGTGAGAGAATATGAGAAAAAGAAAACATTATTAAGGAGAGAGTATAATAAAAGAACAGAAATTAAGAAGACAGAAGAGAACAATTGACATTGCATTTAAAATTTTGAAGATATATTAGGTAATGTTATTAAGAGGCCAGAAAAGTGTTCCACAAGTGAGAAGTGTGAAAGAAGAAACTGTTAGCATAGAACTTATGGTTACATTTAGCCATTTCAACAGTAAAATAATTAGACCTTGTTGTCAATCTAGTACTGCAATTGAATGCATTAATTCTAGCTACCAAAGAGGAAAGAACATCAGAATAATACCATAAAGCAACAATTAGCTTTCCTCCTTGGTACTAAAGACTAAAGGGAGTTGTAATGACTTAGAAAATCTCTCAGCGAGATCAGTACATGATACATTATATTGGTGCAAAAATAATGTCGTTTTCTCACATAGTAACATATGTGAGAAAACGACATTATTTTTGCACCAACCTAATACTAAAGCACAATATTTGAAATGGACTTTTTGAAAAATAATTTTGAAGACAAGGAGTTTAAATTAGGTACAGAGTAATGGTCTGTGTTGTTAATGGAATTTAAAAAAAAACTACAATCTTCACAGAATCCAATTTTCATCTGATTCAGGTATCATCTGTAAAGGTGAACTCCACACACTTTTAGAGGGAGATATCATTCCAACTATTTGAAATTTTTTCAATTCTCCTGTCATGAATTGATTGTTGTGTTCATTTTAAAAATGTTAGTAGATGACTACCAGTTTCAATTATATGAAAGATTTTCAATATTGTTACAATGGAATTACAATTCAGATAAATTAGGTTAGGACATTTCTTGGTAACTACTTCCTGTACTGGTAGAATAGTAGAATTTGGATTCAATGTTCATAATCAATGATGATGTTTGTGCAACAGCTACTGTTTTAGTTGTATCCTATCAATCAATAATTGGTACAGTCAACAATCAGGTCAAAATAGTTAAGGGGATCATAAATTAATAAAGGCTTTATTGTTCTCACAACCACAAATGTCCGTATAAATTCATGCCTTAAGCTGTGCAATGTCCCATCAAGGAATGCTTGGCTTGAACACTAAAGAGATTAGTTGCATGAATGATTTAAGTAGGATTTGGGAATAATAGACATAGCAGCTCTTTTATCCACAATAAATTAATTTCATTGAGACCCTAGTCCTAGACTTCTAAAAATGGCAGATCAACAAAAGGTTTCACATACTACTTTAATTAGTTTTTATTCTGCACAGGTGGCAAAGAATAGGAATTTGGTATGAAGGTCTGAGAATAATCTGCAAAATACATGTATTTAACAAATCTTAGTTTTTTTTTTTATCTTTACCACAATGGGAAAAGCAACGAAGAAAATAGCTTCCATCTTTTATAGTGTTTGAAGCATTTTTCATTGGTTTCTTATGCTTAGTTGGATGTAAAATTTGCTGAACATATGTAGTTTTTTGGCAACAAAAATATAACAAATGGCTTATGGTACAATCACCGGTTAAACAAAATCAGATCAGTATCTAGACGTGTAACTGCTTGCGAATACCAGGTGCTGTAAACTTGGATAATGGCACAGAATTGTTAATCAGAGAGTTGAGTTCCAACTGTTGTTGGGTTTGTTATATTCATTTATGTGAAAATACTCTTGGGAGTTTTATGGATCAAAAACTCTTCTACCTTCAACTATAGATTAATAAGTAAAACTTGTATTCACTAAAATCATTTTATAATCTCACAAAAAAAAAAGAAAGAAAAAAATTCATACAATTTAAAAATATTTTCTGGCTTTAAATAACTTCAAACAGTTGATAAGCCATAGAAAATAAATCAATCAATCAATAAAATATAACAGAATATCATATATCATCTTTCAGTAATGACCAATTTTGAGATCTGTCTGGAATGCTATTACCATAGCAACTGAAAAAGGTAAGGCTTGAAGAAACTTAAGTGAAACAATATTGTTACCATGTCAGTCAGCCAACATAAATAAATCATTGAAATATGCCAAAGGACAGCAGCTTATATTAGTTAATGTTATCAATTTGTCAAACATCTTTGGCTTTGCTTTTTTATGTTGATAATTTGTATTTAATAAATCCTTCTCACAATTTCAAAAGGAAGTGATGCTAAAATATGTCAGAACTTAGTACAAAGGACTGTGATCTTTGAATTGTGCTTCCATTATAACAAAGCAAACATACACATTAATTCTATGAATGTCAGTGAGTTGATGGGAACTGTGTGCACAGATTGGGATTGTTACTGCCATACCTGACTAACTTGATGTTACTTGTAGCTTCTAAAAAGACTAGAAGTCCAGTTTGGATTTTTGGTCTTGTTTTCTTGTTCAAATTACCAATAATTGAAAGACTATGATAACAAAGTTATAACATTCTTGCTCACTGATAGCAGTATTTGGAAGGAAAGCATGTAAAGTGTAGTTGTCTCACCATGCCAGTGGTTTCATCACTGACCATGGCAGAGAAAATTAAGCAGAGAATCTGCATCAAACTTTGCCAAAAGCCTGGTGATACCTGTGCAGAGGAAGACTCCAAACCTCTCCAAAACCAAAGAAAACACAAATGAGTTGAAGCACTGTGAAGATATTGTTGACAGTTTTCTTGGATATAGTTCATCATGAGTATGCTCCATGTGGTCAGAAACAAGGAGTACTACCATGATGTGTTGTAGCATTTGTGGGATGCTGTTCATTGGCACAGTATTGAATGCATATGGTGAGAGGTTCACCTGCCCATTCAGCACAACTTTTGCAGCAGTTTTTGTCTCAACACAACATTCCCCAGATCCAACAACTACCATATTCACCCTCTGCAACTTTTTTCTCTTTCTAAAAATCAAAAGAAACAAGATTTCAAGATGTGGACGAAATCCAAGAGAAGCAATGATGAAGCTCCTCACTATCCAAAAAAAAAAAAAGGAGTTCCAGAAATGCTTCCATCAATGGAAATAATGCTGGAACAAAGGAAATTAAATTTCAAATCAATATGTGTTGTAGTTTTCTTTTTATAGCACCAGTCCCGATACTTTTTGATGAAAACTCGTACAGTATAAGTGATAATAGTAATTAAAAAAATGCCATAAAGCTGTTTATAAATGTAATCAGTTCTGTGGAATCAACTTTTTGTAAATTATATTCTTGAGCCAATCTCTTACAATTATACATCAGAGTAATACCCATTTGAGATTATTCTAATGTAAGATTACTTCATTTTGATGCTAAACAATTTTTACAAATTTCTTTTATCTTTGCATAAATTTTTCAATGGTTTTGAATTATTTCCATGAATTTCATATTTTACTAGTTTATGAAAATTTTATCATCATTAACACATTTTTCTTATGATAAAAGAAAAAATATTTGCAAATTTTAGATAATAAAAATTTTAAATAATTTTAAGTCTCCATAAGGAAGAAAAAACTCAGGCAATTCTACCCTGATAATTGATCTTAATTAATGCTGCTGTGCCTAAGAAAAAATTTTGAATAAAGAATATTTTAAAACTTTTTAAAATATTGCATCCGATACTATAATTGCAATAATTTAAGTAAACAAAAAAAATATGATTTATTTTATGTTTAAGTTTTAATCTTGAACTGAAAAGTTTGCTACCTTAGTGAGGAAAAACCATTATCTCAAAATTTCTTCTAATACTAAATATCTAATTGGGGAAACATTTATGAATGCTGTTTTCAATGATGCCATAAAAAATAGAAAAGTGACCATGCAAATAAGTATTTACAATAAAAGAATTGTTGTCAGCAGGTGGACGAAGAAATAAAAGAAAGAGTGGCAGGGGAGGGGAAGAGTGAAGGGAGACTAGGCCTTCTCTCTGGTGCAGATGTGAATAGGGGCACCTGCACCAGAGGAAAGAAGCATTCACTGTTCATATGCTTCTGGGAGAAAAGGAAAAAAGGGCTGAGCCTAAGTGGGCAGGGCATAAGTAGGGTGAGTTCAATGAAGCATTCAAGAGTTGTTTTGAGAAGATCTGGGAAATAGGGGTCAGTGAGTCAAGGAGATGAGCAGGTCACTCAACTGCCTGAAGGCCAGATATACTGACCCACTTTACCTACTTGATGGGAAAAAAAAGATAATTTCTCACAGATTAGCACATTTATTTAGACTAGGAAAAAAAGAAAGCACTTGCTTTCATTTGGCCGTCCACATTTCTGCAGGACTAAATACTAAAAAAAAAAAATGGTGTCATAAATTTTGGAAGTAATTTCAAAATATTAATTTGGGCACTTAACAGAATCTTTAACTCAATGTCATGTGACACTAATATGATGGCTAGCAAAATAATACTAATGACATCACTCCACTATTATGACCTTGTGTCAGATTAGACAAGGTAAATATAACTTTTGATAAGATTATCTTTTCATTTAGAATATAAAATCAACTACATTCAAATTTTTCAAAAGCTGAAAAATGCTTTAATTTTTTCCTGCTTATTTTCAACATAAATAATGAGAAAACAACTAAAAAAAATCTTTTCAATGCACAAAGTTTAAATAGTTTAAATTGACCCATAAATTTATAATTTTTTGCTCCTTAGAAAATTTCTTTCCAATATTTACACTTTTGAACACCCACCCCACACCCCCGGTTCTGGCAAACATAATAAACTTCTTAAGAATTATTTCATGATTTATTTAAATGTGTCTCATCACTCTCGTTCCTTTTTTTGTTCATAAAAATATTTCTAGAATGGTTTTATTTGTGGATTTATCATTATTGATTAAAAAAAAGTAAATATTTTACCATTAAAAAGCAAATAAAACTTTCCGTGCATAACAAAAAGACTTAAATGGAAAAATTAGGTCATGTAGTTTTATTTAATATTTTGCTTTAATATTTTTTTCCCATTGTTAAATAAATTAAATGCTTACACACAGTATATGAAAGAAATGACTAGCAAAATGTTGAACACTATCAAACTGTTTTCATTACAACAATTTTATGAATACCATTTACTAATTATTAATAACATAATCCATAAAATTATATAACCTTTAATAATATATTAAATAATCTCTACTGATTATATATTATATAGTCTATAAGTCATGTTTTGCATCTAAGCAAATCTCAAAGGAATGCTTTATGGATGAAGGTAATTGATTTACTAAAGGTCAGAAACTGGTGGAAAAAAAAACAAAAAAAACTTGCTGTTTCCTATAATGGCAGTTGTATGCTATTATACCATCCCTTATGGGTTAAATCACATCATTTTGATGTTCTTACAGAGCGGTAGTTTATTTGGTAAAAGTCAATTTATCTGAACCTTTTTTTTTTTTTTTTTTTTTTAAGCGTTTCACCCCAAGCAAGGCGGGAAGCCACTAGGACGCAAGGGGTTACAGAAAATTTGGAGCAAGAACAGATAGGAGTGATAGAGGAAAGGATGAAGAGAAGGATAGTGGATAGATCAAGGCAACTGGAGATGTCGATTGACATTACATTTGAATAGTTGGAGATTATAACTCTCAGGGAAACTGGAATAGGGAAGGGAGTTCCACAGACAAGAGGAGTGAGACATGAAGCTATTGGAGTAGAAGAGACGGCTACATTTAGTAGTTTTGACAGTGAAAGGGTGAGAGCGGGATGCCAGCCACGTAGGGCACTTGAATTCATGAAGTCTGGGAACCAGCGAATGCAGCTCCTCGGAGCAATTACCATGAAAGTATTTGTAAAAAAGACAGAGAGAGGCGACGACGCGTCTGTGAGAGAGCGACTGTAGATGAGATGCCAGAACAAGGCCAATTATATAGCATATCCACCTCTGGAGATTATCAAGAACCCCTCAGAAAACAGAAGGGGCTCCAGACCATATATGGCAGCAATACTCTATGCAAGGGTGAATTGTTGATTTGTAGATCTGAAGGATTGATTCAGTGGAGAAAAATTTCCTGGCGTGGCACAGGGAGCCAACTTTCCTTGCGGTGGACGAAGCAATTGATTCAATGTATTTGTTCCATCTCAGGTCAGCAGTCAATGTGAGACTGAGCAGCCACAGAGATGTGCTCTTGAGAAGTTGAGCGTCAGACATTCTAATGGAGGGCAGGGAAGGATCTCTGTGGTGATTAATAGAGAGCAGTTTTGTTTTTGAGGCATTAAAGTTGACCGGCCAATTCCTGCCCCAGTTCACAATCGATTGGAGGTCCTTTTCGAGACGCACAGCCAGGTCAGTTTTGTCAGCGACACTAGATTTGTTTTTGAGGTAGGAGTAAATTGTGGTGTCATCCACGCAGATGCCAACTTGGGAATTTATGGTGTCAGGAAGGTCATTTATGTAGATAAGGAATAGAGTGGGGCCTAGGATGGAGCCTTGAGGAACACCTGCGTTCGTGGGATAGGAACTGGAGGAGAATCCGTTGAGAACGACCTTCAATTCACGGTTTGATAAGAATGATTGTATTAGGTCAAACAATTGACCCATAATGCCATAACCCTGGAGCTTGCGAAGAAGGCCGGCATGCCAAACCATATCAAACGCTTTGGAGAGGTTTAGGGCCTTGGCACAAGCTTCCCAGTTATTTTAAAGACCTTGTTAGACAGTTTCAGTGATGGCCGTAAGCACATCAGCTGTAGATCGGACAAAGCGGAAGCCATATTGCTTGTATGAGAGCAGATAATGGGATGTAAGGTGGTTAACCACTTCGGTATTGATTAGGGCTTTGAAGACTTTGCTGAAGAGGGGTAGGAGACTGATAGGACGGTAATTAGAAGGGTCAGAGGGGTTGCTAGAGTTCTTGAAGACAGGAACAATTGAAGAGGACTTCCAGCAGTCAGGGAAACAAGATTCCTTGAGGCAGTAGTTATATAGTTTAGAGAGGGCGGGCGCCAGTTCAGGTGCACATTTCTTCAAGACAATGGCTGGTATCCCATCCCTACCACTAGCCTTGTTGGGGTTTAAATTAGGGATAATGCCCAATACCAAAGACGGGGTTATGTGTAACCCACTCAATAGGGCCTCAGTTCTAAGAGGGAAGTCGGGTATGGGTACACTGGAAGAGTCAAGTGTTGAGTTGAATGAAAATTTCCGAGCAAAGCATTCAGCCTTGTCGGCAGAAGAGGTCAGGACTTCGAACTGGTTGAACAAAGGAGGTATAGAGAGTTTGCAATTGTTCAATATGGACTTGCAGAGACACCAATAATCTTTGGAGCCAAATTTGCAAGATGCAATATGCTCCTTCATCCGAGCAGCAAATAGTGACTTAGTATCGTTGAGGACATAGGCAAAAAGACGTCTATTGCAGTCCGACATGTCGCTACAAAATAGATGAAACAAGTGGTTCCTATGGGCAATGGTGGCTGAGCAAGCAGTGTAGAACCAAGGGGAGGAGGGCAACTTGATCCTATATTTCCATCGATTCCAGCTTTAACCCAGGATGAGACCTCAGAAGTACATTCTTGGATGGGGAGCGTAAAGACAACATTTCACGGGACATCGTGGAGGAAATCACGGAACGAGTCCCAGTCAGCTTGTTGATAGTAGAATGAAGTTCTAGTGCTAGGAAGTTCTTTGCAGGGGGTGGAGTTGAAGGAGATGTTAACAGATACTACTGCATTGGAGTTACCAAGAGGGCAGCGTTGCGTGGCGATACAGGAATCAGGGATGGAGGTAAAACACAGATTGAGAAGAGAGGCCTTACCTTCCTGGTTGAAGGCAAAACAAGTGGGGAAGTTAACTATCTGCGTTAGGGATTGAGAAACTGAAAAATTGAGTGTTTGAATGCCTGCATGGTCAGTAGTAGCATCCTAAAGCCACTTGGTATGATGGGTGTTAAAGTCGCCAAACACAAATATGTGAGCAGACGGGTGGAGGGAGAGAACCTTGTCTATGCTGTCAGAAATGCTATCGAGTATCCCACAGTCTTGAGAGGATGGAGAGCGGTAAAGGAAGAAGAGATAGCTTACCGCATTGAGAAGAGATAGACGGAGACACATGTATGACTGGTCTGGCGATTTGAGAGACAACTCTCTGGTCAGAGGAAGATGGTCCTTGACGTAGACGCCAAGGCTGTGCATGTGGGTTAGAGAGTCTTTTCTGAGGAGAGGAAGGCAGCCTGTGATCAATAGATTAGAGGAGGGGATAGTCAAGACAATGTTGGTCTCACAGAGAGACAGTATATCTGGGCAGTTTGCAGTGAGGAAAGATTCCATACTGCAGAAATTTGTTCTAATGCCACAGATGTTGGAGAATGAAATGTTGAGGGGTTTAGGTGATTTTTGAGGGGCTGTTTTAGGACTACTTTTTCAGTCTTTGTCATGTGGAATTATGGTTGGAAGATGAGAAGGCCCAAAGTAAAAGAAGCAGACAGTTATTGACCGTGACATGGGCAGAGAGGAGTTGGCACAGCCTGCATCATAATGTGGCCTCAGGGTTGCCCACCGGAGGTGACTGCAGGGACACCTTTTCATGCGCGACATGGCACTACAAACACTCCGGTATTATACAACTGTTGATCAGAGCGGCCGCTCAAGATGCTACGCAAGAATTAGGGCTCCTAACTACCAGTCGGAAACAGCAACCAGAGAACTGTCAACTGTGTACCCTCAGAATGAAGAGGCAATGCCACAGACTGCACATATCACGGGAGAAACAGAGCTGCACTAGTACAGAGGCTAAAGAGAGAGTGTACCGGGAACCCCTTCCTAAACCAGAAACAAGGTGTGAGCCTCTACTCATGTCTAAGAGAAGTGGGGGGAGTGTTGACTGGGCGGTAGGAAAGCCTACCTACTCCTATTACATATAACACATACAAGAATGCTAAAAACAAAGGGAAGGATAAGAGGGGGTTAGTTGGCAAAGTGTCCAGGTTGACACTTGGATTTTAGCCTCTGACAACACTAAGTTTTAACTTAGTATAAGTCCCATTGTCCTATTCTTTAAAAAAAAGAAAAAAAAAAGAAAAAGAAACTGAAGAAAAATAAGGTTATCCGGCTTTGTTGATATGTCATAATAAATGCCACATCATACATGGTAGCAAGTGTTTGTCTGCTTTCTTTCATATGATAACCAGTGAATGCATGGCTTACCTTCAGTCCAAGCATAGGGTTTCAACGAAATGCAGAGCTGGGTGGGGGGGATCAACGGCCAATCCTCCACCCCCACCAACAGTGGGCTTAGGAGACATGCTTTCAATAAAATTAAGAACAGGAGAAAGAAACGGTGAAAACAATTCCTTGTTCGGACATTTTAACTAGCAAGAAAATTCGGCCAACTAGATCATGAGAATACTGACGAGACACTTTTGCATCTAGCCAACTGATTTGATATCTAAAAATTTCAATGGTTATTTGCATATACAGTATCTTTGTTTCAAATTTTGTTTGGATAATTACACACCTTTGATGTTCTAGATGTATTTACCAGAAAAAAGTTATATATATATCACCTTGTTGATCAGGTGTAGAAAAATCAGATTAGCATAGATTCAGTACCATTTTCTTTGCTTGGCAAAAAAGATATTGGAGAATTCTTCCATGTTTAAATGGTAAATGAGAAATGATATAATTTTGACGGGGTATCTCTCATTGTTGAAATGAACTGAGCAACAATTTTTTCTGTTACTATTTTCTAAGGAAATAAAGTTTTTCTTCTTTGCTTATAAACTATAGACCTGTTGGAGTGGGGGGCTGTAGAACAAATTGGTTGAAATGTTGTGATCAAGTACACAGACTTTGAGTGTCTGAAGAAAATTTGGAATGTTAATGATTTTTCTTACTGCTATAAACAATATACTGATTGTTTAAAACTCTTGTTATAAATAATAGAAAGTTATACATTTTCATTTGGTATGTTGTCAGTGAAAAAATTGTTAGTAGTGAATATGTTAAGAAAATATCACAGCTATTTATTTTTTGCCACATACTCATTTTGGTATGGAGATGATGCAATCAATTACACCATAAAATGCCACACCCTGAAAGAACATAGCCCATCAAAAAAAAATGACAAAAAATGGAATAAGATTTTTGGCCACCCTAAAAAAATGTCTCGGTCTTCAGTAGTTACTGTTTGAAAAAAAAAAAAATAAGTCAAGATTTTCAAGGCAGACGAGCAAACCTTTGTCATTTAGGAAACTGGCACAACAAAATCTTACCCACAATCTAGAGGCCTTATGTCAAACTAAAGTAATTTTGATAATTATATCAACATGCAAAAAGCACATGATGTTGGTTGGTTAATTTTATGACATGTCAACCCATGTTGGGTTATCTAATGTCAAATTTTGTATGGGACCTTCAGTGAAGATTGAACTTATTATGTAGATGTAATGGTCAACCAGATTAGCCTTACTAACCATTACTCCATTTTGAGGCATTCCAAAGGTGTATCTTGATATCAGTGACTGAAATACATTTTCTGTTAATGAAGCAATAAAGAAAATTGAGAAATAAATCAGCATTTTTAAAAATATATTAGGTATTTAGAAGTTGTATGCATTTCAGGAAAGAAGTAAAAGATATGGTAAATTTTCTTTATTTTTAACATAGTTTTTCTTTTTTTTATTTTTCAAGTGTATTTTTGTTTATAATCAACATACAAAAATTAACAATCCCTTTTTCTTGAGGCATATTGTAGCTTGTAACCACCAAACAAAATGATCTCTTTCCACAAATATTTAAGCTTGATAAATCCCATTTCTATTTTTGATTTGGTGCCTACCAAATCAAAAATAAAAATGGGATTTATTAAAATAATTATTGGTAAGACAATTCAAAGACAGACATGCACTATTTCAGCAAAATTATTTTATTATTGTTAATGGATATCCATTCACCAGAAACATTGACTGAAACAAGTCACAAATGAGAAAAAGTGGATCTTGATGCAGTAAATATTTTAAATTACCTTATTCCATTAAATAATTAAGCTTGTTTTCATTCATTTTTTTTTATTGTTTCAATCACAATGTTTTGACAGCCTCCTTCAGATGAATGATTCTATTCAGAAAGATTCAAGGAATTTCAAACCGGTATTTTTGGTGCTTATATTTTTTTTCTCTTTCACCACTTTAATTTTTTTATATTACTTAGATCAAAGGAAAAAAAAATAGATTCAGGCTTGAATTTATGAATTGAACAGAAAGAGAAGTATTTTTTTGAAATATTGTCAGAAATGACACATATTTGAGAAAGGTTGGAGAGCATGCTAAAACAACAAAATGAAGATAATTTGCCTGATAATTCTCAAAATAATGAAATTATTATATCTCAAAACTTGTGACAATACCAGGAAAGCTTGAGAAGCAAATAATTCATGAGATTAGTAAAAAATATAATCTGAGGATTGCAAATAAGAATCCATTTTTTATACATTTGATCCATATCCATTTGTGACTAGACATCAACCATAGTTATCCTGCTTCTTCTATTTATATACTTACTTTCATGTTTTACATATTAAATCATTTGCTATTTTCTCACAGCCTTTCTTCTAGGAGCAAAAAAAAGCCACTGATAGCTCAGCAAAATATTCAGCCTCCTTGATTCTTTCATATTTGCAGGAATCATCAAGATAACGATGAGGTGCTATGAGTTTTTATCCTGTTGTTATATCTTCTTTCCACTGCTTATCCCAGAATGCTTTGCAACAACTTGTGGCAACAGTTTAAATTTGCTTTCTCATTTCCTTGGCAAGAACATTGTACATCTTCAAAGAACAATTTTTATATTTGTGCACAAAGCTAATAATAAAAAAATAAAATAAACAAGAAATTTCTCTCATAAAAAAAGCTAGATTTTTTTATGTTTCATACTTTATGTCTACTTTAAATATTTTGACATTATTTGTTGAATAATTTACAAAAAATATTACAAATATAAAAAATACAGAAACAAGTTTTTTGCAAGTGGAAAATGCAAAAACATATTACAAGTCTTATTAATTAAAATTCATTAGCATAAAGTATGGATTGGAAATAAAGTGTGAACCTCCAGTGAGATTCAGACTTGCATCCGATATTTTTCAAGGGCAGTTGTTATGAAAGCTGACTGGTAAAGCTAATTTTAAATATAGCCATATCATCTTTATAGTTTTATTTTTTTCTGAATGACTGAACTGTTGCCATCTTTTTTCTTTTTATATACTAGTAGTTTTAGTTGTAATATTATTTTAATTTCTTAGATCTGAAAGCTGTGAGAAACTGTAACTGAAATTAAAATGAAAGAAATGAGTTAAAAATTAACAATAGACTAGCAGTAAAACCCAGCGTTGCCTGGGAGTAAACTTCTTCTGAATGGAAGGTCATACTCATTTTGTACACGCATGTAAGGCTGAAGTCTAGTAGAATTGATGGCCGCCCATGTAAAAAACGTCATGTACACAAGTTGTTGGTATTTATCAGCACAATGGAAGAAAAAATTCCAAGGTTTAAAAAGAAGCAATGGACAGTCATGGTAGCATCAGCTGTTTGCCATTACTAAGACACCTCCAAGTAAAAGTTTTCAAGTTCAATACGAACACAGGCCGTAGGAAGTTTTTAGTGAGTTTTGCCAGATGGCTTTTTATTCCAATGGGATGGTTTTATTATCCCTGAGTGCAAGACATTACATGAAGCCTTGTGTCAGTTGCAACATAGTAAAACGCAATAGCGTGAAAGGTAGACGCGTCTTTTGCCCAAAAGACAGCGCTGCCACTACTGCAAACAGAACCACATAACAGAAATATGGGAAGGTGCCAGGGCGAGTACTTGTAAGTGACACAAATTTTTTGTAGTTTTTAATAGCCAGTTGAGGCAAGCATGAAGCACATGTAGCGTTACCTAAAGCAGCCCTTATGGTAAGAGGAGAAACACACCAACGTTGTACGGCAGAGAATGGATATTATAACTCTGCATGCTGCTATTCTTTTATTATTCCACTTCTTTTTACTGTGGCCTGAATTGCATGGATGCACTCGACTTCTCTGACAAATGAATCCACCTTCCGATGTATTGGTTTTGTGTTGCAATTGAATATAATTACATGGTCGACATGTAAGTGCAAATTCAGCTATGGTGGGGTTTAATTGATAAGGGACCATCTGGTGAGCAAGACAACCTTTAATGAAATGTCTTAGCAATGGCAAGTGGATACTATGACGACCTTTAAATAAACCAGGTTCAAAAATGAAGGAACCTACAATGCAGCTGACATAAAGATGTGTTCATTGTATTTAAACGTGACCGACCATGGGCTATAGGACTTCTGCATAGGTAATATTTTTAGCTTTGTTTGTTGGAGAGTAAACGTAAATGTTATCCTTACTCCCGACTTGGGAGCAGCCTACGCAAAACACTGTTCACGTAAATGCAAACCTGCGACACTGAGCGTCTGTCCTTGCGATTTGGCCATTGTTGTTGAGCCATGCTCGCCATACCCCTAGGGCTTTCTGAAGCTCTGGCAGATGCAGTAGATCTGGAATTCCTTAAACAACAATTAGCAGTCTGCACAGGACTTTCTAAAGCTCTGGCAGATGCAGTAGCACTGGCATTTCTTAAACAATGAATAGCAGTTTGTTGAGGTTGTTCCCGAACCCCTGGAAGTTGCTGTAGCCCTAGCATTCCTAAGACGACGCAAAGTGGTTTGTTCAGGGCTTTCAAAAGCTCTAGAATATGCTGTAGCACTAGCATTCCTTAAACGCCGAAGGATTTTCTGTGTTGGGGACTCGGAAGCCCTGGCCCTAGAAACACGTATTGCATCCTGTGAATTCTGTCCTAAACGTTCTTTAGTTGAATGTCTAGTGCGTTGTAATGATGCTACTGATGCCAGCCTTTGAAGTCCGTTCAGTGGTACTTTCCATGGAGATGTGGGCAGCAGAGCGTGAGGTCATCTGAGAAAGGCACAACAAAGTTTCACTTGCCCTTGCTGCTCCTGTAGTGGAGGTGGCAGTTGTGCACCATCCAAAAAATTTTCTTCTCTTAGGCAGTATTTTAACCAATTTTAAAAAGGCAAACGTAATAAAAGGTATGTAGGTATTTTGAGTGCAAAAAATGTGTAGTCTAAATGTAGGTAGGTTAGAGGGATCCCAAAAATGTATGTAACTGTATCAAAAGGGGATCGAAGACAAAAATAATGAAGTTTAAAAAATTCAACTAAAGCTAAAATGATAGTAGGTAATTTGTGAAGTAAATTCAATAAATGCGGAAACGGATGTAGTTATAATTAAGAAGTAAAAAAAAAAACAGTTTGGATACGTAATCAACAACTTGCAGTTTCCATAAGAAGCAAATGAAGTGAGCCAAGTGTGGGACAGTAATCGCAGAAGTGTGAACATGCATGTGAGTTATGGCATAAAGAGGCGGTTGACCTTGAGCGTACATACTAAGGTGACGTACATGCACATGCAGACGTGTGCATAAGAGAACTGCTCGTGCATATGATTGGATGAGCCCAAGGTTAAACATTGCATCCATGACAATGAGCTCACAGCAAACTTGAACTGTTGACGCGATTGGTTAACATCCAGCTGGGTTAGTCAAAGCAGTGCACAGTGGTGGATGATGTTTCAAAATAGTATCTGGCAACTTTATTGTAACGGGTTTTTTATTGATAAATATGAAAGCTATGTAGTTCCTTATCCCAAAATAGGCATTGCCTTTTTGATTTACATCATCACTGATGTAGCACAGTCTCTCAAAGTCAGCCAATCAGAAAATGAGATTTTCAAGCTTCATTTTTCTTTGAAAATTTTGAGCAGCCAGAGATATGAGGTAGTTTTATTCATCAAAAGTTGGAAATACAAGCATTTTTACAAACAAAATTTGAAGCAATGTTAATTTCATTTACTGATGGATGATGAAGGTATTTAAGTAGCACGAATTCAGATGAAATTGTGCGAGAACTTTTTTGGGCAGCGATGCGCAGTAGTAAAATTATACCGAGTAGGTGCATTTTGCTACACATAAGTGTCATGAAAAGCCATAACAGTCCCCCGGTGTGCCCTTGAATGAAAAAATGCAATCAAATGTGAAAAATTGGACAATTGGGGGGGAGCCGATTCTGTCCACTTGGCTTAAAAGTGGTGGCGTGAAGTGGCATGAAATGTGTTAGTGATTGCTCACTGAATTCAATCCTATGCTTTAGTAGGCTAAATGGGCTACAAACACCTAAAAAGCAGTAGTTTCACATTGTTTTTACTGATATTTCTGGTAAAATTTGATATTTAGCTCTATAAATCCCTTTTAAAATGGTCTTGACGTTCACTTTACTGTGCAAATGCAGAAAACATGGAAAGTAATGCATGCCTGCATTGAAACATTAAAAGATCCTTTTTAAAAACCATGGTACGAGTGTTAAATCCTGAAATAAAAGTAGGCTACTTTAAACCTCTACCCAATTTGGGATACTTGATGCACACACGTGTAACACCCCCTGCTCACACATGATCTCGCATGAATGTGCCAATCAGTAGCAAGCATTATGCATCGCGCGAGCCACATGTGACTAATAACACTAATCCGATTGGCTTTTGGAGCACAAAGTTCGACTGCAACAGAAATCCTTCATTGTGATAACTTTTGCATCTGAAACCAAAATATAGCCATTCTTGTGCTTTTTTATTCTCATATAAGCATTTAAATTTGACTTTTTTCTAATTATGTTACCGCTATTAAATGTGACATGAAAAGTGCCCAAATCTGCTTGTGTGCAGTGAATGCACATAATTATATATGTGAATGTTCAATCAAAAATGAAAAATCAATAATATTGATTTAAATATTGACTTAAATCAATTTTTGGTGCTGTCAAAACCTCCACAGGACCATTGGCAGTAACTGTGTCAAATTTGGTTGAAATCTGTTGAAAAATGTAGCAGATCCGATCAAACATATAAACGAATACACACACATTCTGCCTTTTATATATTTATAGATTTAAGAAATTTGACATTTTGCGTTTAAGAACCATTTTAGAGATTTAAATATTAGTAACATTATAACAAATTTTAACCCTAATAGACACTCAGTTTAACACACTAATAAAAGGTTTCTATTAATGTTGAAAGCCCATTAAATCCAAATGTAAAAAAATCTATAATAAAGAAATGTTTTGTTATTATTTGAAAATCCACAGAAAATTATTAACTTATAATAAAGAATATGTAATATTTAATGAGTTCATTTAATTCATTTCTGATAGTTCAGAATGACTGAATTCCACTTAAAATCTTTCTTTTTTTTTATTTTTATTCATTAAAAATTCAGTTCAGATGTTTTTTTCAAAATTTACCCAAAGCTTTGTTCAGGCCCAGTCAACTGGTGCAACTAGGATCTGTTAAATCAAGTGTGGGTTCAGTGAATCTTATAAGATTAAACATTTAAAAGAAATCTTAATAATAGTCTTTGCATTAAATCTCTTACACATATTTCCAAAATTTCCATATATATATATATTAAAAAAATTACAAATGAAAATGTCGTATAATGCATTTGTATAGTATTTTAAATTCCTCCCTTCTGTCAAGGTTAACAATGAATAAAGAAACCCTTTTGCTAGTACTGCATAAGCAAGCCATATCAATATGAAAAAGTGAGATATTCAGGTATTCAATCAACCACTGACTTACATTGTCCCATCACCAGTCATATGCACTATTATAGTTAACATGACTGATGATGGGACAATGTAGGGAGAGACACAAGAGTGTTAGTATAAAAGTGATACAAGTGGTCTCAAATTCATTTTCTGAGTTGATAACTGCTACTGTCAAAATCTATGTTGAACATAGATAAATAGGAAATGAAAGAAATCATTTAAAAAAGCAAAAGAGAAGGCAATTCAATTCTGATGGTGCTTATAAACTGATAGAACTGTGTGTAGCACTTTGAATTCTTTGAAGAGATAGGAAAGTGTTTATAAGAGTAGCTTGAATGATACTTTCTGTATCCCTTGGAAAATCAATTTTGGACATGGATGTTAATTAGAAGCCAAGCATTCATCTAGGGTCAGGCTTTCACTCATACATTATTTGTTGAGGAACCTACAGAGAGACAAGTATGGCATTCTATCATCACGGTTTCCATTATCTCTGCAGTAAAACAATAATTAAGAATAATGAATGATCATTCAAGCTATGATAGCTTTAATATATGGTGGCTATAAAATCAAATAATAACAAAACATCCAAACACATGGAGAATGTGCAATCTCTTTTGACTTTTCTTTCATTGATTACTAAAAGCACATACAACCTTTTACTTGCCTATTTTAAGGCTGCTTCTGTGCTGGAGAGGATGATTGGAATTACAGATTCTATCTTTTCAAGCAACCAACATATTGTGAGCCATTCTGATAAAGCCATGAAGGAAATTCTTTTTTTAAAGATTTTCTGTCTACATTCAGTGTACAGAGTATATCAAAATAAGTTTGCTACAAACAATGCATTTTCAGTGAGAACAACAAACTGCTGTGTGAGATATTTTATACCAGCAGCTTTTCTCAAGTTTTATCGGATTACTTTCCAGCATAATTTTGAAGAAAATTTTTCATTCATATTAAATTCATAGCATCATTATTTAGTTATCAAAGTATTTTATCTGACTTTCAATACAAAATATTCTACTTAATTCGGTGTTGAATTAATCAATGTTCAGTAACTGAACATTATACAGTAAGAATTTCAGAAGAAATTTCAGCTCATTTCAGGTTACAGATTTATCAATGTACTGCCATGTATGTATGCGTGTGTTCTGCATATATTTATTTCTTATTACTATATATGCTATATTTACTGGATACATGTATTTGAGTAGGTGTTTCCATTTTTTAAAAAGCATATTTTCATCTACTGGTTTTTAGAAAATGTGCCCTTTGGCAGGGTTGAACCTGCATCCTACTTATGTAGGTGAATGTACTGTTAAAAAAAAGAAAAGTGATCAAAGATTTGCCAACCAACCTCACAACCTGATCAAAACCTGAGTTGTGAGGTTGGTTGGCACTTTAGCCTTTTTTTTTTAAATATCTTAGCTCAACATATATTCTATTCTGAATTTTTTATTGAGCACATTTTTGTTGTCTATGCCTTTTAGACAGCTGTTTTCAGTCTTCTTTTTAAATTTCTATCCATGTGTACATATAAATACAAGTCAAAATAATCAATCCAAATAAATAATTAAAGTAAATAAAAAAATTAACAAACCACTCTCACCAAAATAACCATTAGAATAGACTACAACAATCAATCCAAAAATTGGATGAAAAAAATAGCTATAATTACCTTTTCAGACCAAACAAACTGCTATATAAAAGATCAGAACTCATCTCAAAATTTTTTACTAAGTTACTTAATTGTAAACCAAAAAGAATAATTCAAAATATAAAAAATAAAAATAAATAAGAAAAAAAGTAAAATAAAATAATCCAAATAAATAAACAAATTAACAAACTACTCCTGTCAAAATAACCGTTATAATAAATAAAAATAAAAAATAAACAAGTAAAAACAATCAATTCAAATAAATAAATAAATAAGAAATAAGAAATTAACAAACCACTCCCACCAAAATAACAATTAGAATAGACTACAACAATCTATCTGCAAAATTGTATGAAAAAATAGCTTTAATTACCTTCCCAGACCAAAACAAACTATTAAATAAATGATCACAACTAATCTTAAAGAAAACTTTTACTATGTTACTAAAACATTGAAAACTGAAAAGTATAAATATATCAAATAAATATAGATAGTTGAGAAAAACCCAACACATGTGGCCTGATGATTGTGCCTAGTATGAAGGAGTGTGTTGACTTCAATGTTCACTTTTATATTTACACACACACATACACACACACATATATATATATATATATATATATATATATATATATAGAGAGAGAGAGAGAGAGATCACACTGGTGTGAAATTGACAGTCATCATCCAGTGTTGATTCCTATGTCCCCTCTCTCTGTCTAATAAATAAATATATATATATATATATATATATATATATATATATTTGTTGCAGCAAAACAGAAAAAAATTCCACATCAGCATAATTTGTTTGTACAACAATAGAGACTAACTCAATTTCAATAGGGCCTTTAATTCCAAATTAATTTTCAATTACAGTTCACAAGTTTTTCCAGGGGAGATAACTATAGATAACTACGGAGTCATCTCCCTTTACCAGTCTGCACTATTCTATCTGCCATAATGGCATAGCAGTGATTATACTTTAGAATAATTAGTGATAATCAACATTTGTAAATAATTATAATTATATAAATTGCATAAATAGAAAGCAACTTGACATTGACTAGAGGCTACCAAAGTGAGTATTTATAAAATACAAATTTGTAATTGCAGAAGTTTTCACATCAACTCAGACTACAATGCATCTGCTTGAGAAAGGTTTTAATTCTTGTAATTAAGAAACAATTTCCTGTAACTACCAATCTAAATTCCAACAAAACTGCATCAACTTATTTTATCAGAAATTGAGAAAAAAAAAACTTCAATTTAAGTTGTACTCAAAAGTTGTTAGAAATTAAATCTTTTTATACTATTTACATTGTTTGAACTGTTGTCCACATATTTTTACCATATTCATGATGTTTCGGCTGTTGTATGTTCTGGCCTTGTTCAGGTAATATATACTGGAATTTCAAACTGAACCCTTTCTTTAGTTCACATGGGTAGATTATTTTAATTCCATGTGCCATGCCCTTTCTGGACATGTCAGTTTCAGTTAATTACCTTTTGTTAACACTCCAAGTTTTTGTTTTCTTTGCTGTGCCCAGCTATTGTACTCACAACTCTTTGGATCAACTCACTTTTTAGATTACTTCAACCAACAATTTTATCCAGTGGGAATTAACTGAAACTGAGATATCCAGAAAAAGCATGTCATGTAGAATCTACCTCATAGACTAAAAGGGCTTGATTTGAAATTCCAACATATATTACCTGAAGAAGTCCAGAAGGTACAATGGCTGAAACATCATGAATATGGCAATAAAGATGTGGACAACAACTTGAACAATGTAAATAATTACAATACCTCATCTCAGAAATATAGACAGAAATTAAATCTTATTGCACAAATTATTTGAAATGGTATTGTCATTCTATCATCACATTTCAGTGAATGTATTCTTTGGCCTTCCTTAAGTGCTGACTACAATTGGAAATCCAGATTCAAGTGACAAAGATTAATAAAGACAAAAAGAACACAACTGAATCCTCAGAGAAATTTCAATTTAGAAACTGAACATGAAAGGAGATACATTAATTTTCTCATTTCATATGGAAAATGTTGACAATGAATTTTCTTAACTATGGAAGGTGAAATAGTTGTCGTTTTTTCCTGATTGTCATTAAACTGGTGACTAGAAAATAAAATCAAAACAGTTTATCTGAGTAAGGCCAAAGAAATTATCATCCAGAATGTTTGCTGAAAACAACCAAGATAACATCCCAAATTTCCAAGTATATTCAAAGTATTTTCATTTTTTGCAGATTTTTTTATTCCAAAGCTTATTTAATGTACAAATCTAAAAACTATTTCTGATTCTAAATTTGGAATGTTCATGACTCTTCTCAAAGTTATAGACGATGATACATTTTTGGTCTCTAAAATTAAAAAAAAAAAAAATATAAATGCTGATGAAATTTTAAAATCTATGTTCTGGATAAGATCTCTGGTAAACTTTTCCTGAGATTGAACTCGGGTTTTTATTTAAATTACACATTTTAAGGATTGCAAATTTTACATTTTTAGTTAAGAGTTTTGATCAATTAAAGAAAATATATTTATATGCATTTTTTTCAGTCACTTGCATTTCATTGAGTAACAAGTGCAAAAAGCATCGGTAATATCTGAGAGACAAATTATTAGGTAATATATATATATATATATATTACTATATAAATGTGTTGAGACCATGACATTTCCATGAATAATGAAACCTCTGAGCTGAAAATGTAAAATGCAAGCACATTCTGTTTTTTGTACATAGGATATTAAATTGATGAAAGAAAAGTCTAATCAGATGCTAAGGACACTATTTTCTTAACTATATCTATTCACTGTATGTCTCTCTCTCTCTCTCTCTATATATATATATATATATATGTGTGTGTGTGTGTGTGCGTGCGCGTGCGTGCGTGCAAATATATAGAAAAATAGGAAAGAACACGCTAGGTAAATAATCCGAAGTTCTTTAGTAGTTTTGTTTTTATTTCTAAAAAAACAGTGCTCAATACAAAAGTAGAGCCTAAATTATAATTATTTAATAAAAATATGATTCCTTCACTACATAAGAGTTTTCATGTTTCAAAAACTGGAGCCAAAAACTTCAATATAATTATTAAAATTAAATTGAATTAAAGAATCAAGCTCTGTTTCATCTTCAAGTAAAATTTTTTGGAATAACTAATCTTGAAATTTACGCAGCTTTATGAGCATATTCATTCATAAAATTAATTACTATGGAAACGGCTGAAGCAATTATTTCAATAAGAGGCATAATTAATTTTAAACTTTAAAGAAATAACCCTCTTGTTAAAATGTAATAAAAATTCGAAGAAAATTTTAAATTTATTTTTTATTGTTTTAAAGGGTTTGTATTATTTAAAAAGATATAGCAGCAAGAAATTATAAGTGATTAATTAAAATAATTGCAAACTAAAAATTCTTAATATTTTCAAATTAAAATGAATAGTCTTGTTGTAAAACAGCAGCGTAATGGATATATCACTTGTCTGCCTATTGACAAATAAGTGGCTTGAATCACAGTAGGATTTACTTGATTAAATTTTAATGCCCTAGAAATTTCTCTCAAAGCTTAAAGGTCATCCATCCAAACAAGCAAAATAATATTAGATTCTATACGAGATCAATTCTCAAGCTAACATTCTTATGACTGAGTTTTCATAAAATTAATAGATTCTTGGATAAATATAATCAATTTAAACATTTAAAAAAAAGAAATTTACCCCCTTATTATTGTTGAAATAAAAGCAAAAAACATTTCATGTAAAATAATTATTCCTGCATATTGAAATCCCTTGATAAAAGATTAATGTCTCTTACTTATTTTTTTCCTAATCTTCAGAACTGAATGACATTTAAGACAATCTTATTTTAGAATTTAAGGGTGCAGTATTATGCATGAAGGAAAAGGTGGGTTGGTGTTGTGGATCCTTAACAGAACTGGGGAGAGGAGAGTCAATGAAGAGTATTTTGTGAAAGAAGAGTACATGTAACCTGAATGCTCGCATCAATGCTGTCACGAAAGCACATGCAGTCAGTATATAGCATAGCTTGCAGGTGATGTTTCCCCACTTTCACCTGCATGATACACAGACACAAACGACCCGCATATCTATGACAATTAACAGCCAATTACTTACAACACAAACAGCTTCCCAGTAAGTTCTTTTACCCCTTCTCTTCTTTGATTCACATATACATACTTACAAACATTATATACCCACAAACACATACATAGGTCCACAGCCTAATGTTGAAAAAAAAAAACATTTAATTTACACAAGAAATATTTATTTTTCAAAATAATCTTCTCCCTTGTCAATGGTCTTAATTCAGTAGTGAATATTTATAACACAAAGTAACCATTATACATAGGAAATTTCAGATCAAATTTCAGCTAACAAATGAGTCAGGCTATGGACTCATCTACCTGTATATATTCACTCCTATGTCTATGAAAACACTTCTAAATAAACATAAATGTGTATGTGGATATACAGAATGTATATTTAATACACACATCCACTCATGAGAAAGATGTTGAAAAGTTCATGGTCCAACTAAAAGAAGAGATTTAAAAAAAATCTGATGTTTGCTCAGATTTTGGAAAATGGTTTGAGATGAGAACTTTTCAGCACCCTTGTGTGTGTGTGTTGTGTGCATGTACCTCCAAAGAAATATGAAACCTAAGGTTTAAAATGAATTTTTAAAAATGAAAAATCTTTCTTGAAACTTTTTGTTTTAATTTCAAGCTAATAGATTAAATTTAATATTTCCAATAAGCAAAATACTTTGCTGTATTTCAAAACTAATTTAAATTGACAGCTAGGAGGATTTTTTTTTTTTTTTTTTAAGTGCTAAAAATTGCTGATTTTAACCATTTTTTAATAAAAAAAATTACACAAATTACTTGACAGCACAAAGCAATTCTTTTTATTAAAAAATATTTCAAAAATAAAATATACTTTTTTGAAACTTTATTTGAGGAATATTATCTGATTTAAAGTTTAATTAATTTGATATGAAACAAATATTACTTTCAGTTTAAAATATTGTAGAAATGCATTTTTAACATGGATGTAGGTGTTATTTAAAGTGTTGAGAGGTTAACAGCTGAAAGTTTATCTAAATTTTTTGTGGGGTGTATATCTGTAAAAATTACTTGAGGAATGAAATGTGAGCACCGTCTTCATATAATTTTAACTATACAGTAACCTAAAAAATTTAGGAAAATATTCTCTGTAATCTAATGTTTTATTGAATTTTAGGTATTTTGGCTTTAGATTTACTACAGTTATCACACTTATTTTCTGATAATGTTGTGTATGAATGTGTTGTGGAGTGATTTCGCAGTGGAGGCTTATATTTGTACTAAATCGGTCCTAAAAGAGGTTCGATGTACAAAACGTTAGGAACTTGATATATTAGGTATTACACAGAGTAATCTTGTTGTGGTTGCTGACTACTTTCGTAGTACTTAAAATTGTCTGCGCTTAACTTTGCCAGCTTGAATTCTTCACAATGCTTATTCACATTGCATACGTTATATAGTCTTGTTCATCATCTTTCATCAGATTCAAACATTTCCACCTTATGTGAAACAGAGATGTCTTTTTACTAAATAATTCACTTAATATATTTACCGCCTCAGTAAATGTCAACTTGCTAGTTTTTTTCGGTAAAATGTAGTTTACCAATTTGTTATGCTCAGCAGTTCCTAATTTGCTTAAAAGAAGCCTAACTTTCTTTCCTTCAGACCACGAGTGGCAGTCCTTGTTATACATGTCCGTATATTTTTTATAATACTCCTCAAAAGTTATCTCTTCATCTGGAGTGTACGTGAATATTTCAATTGAATTCCATATTGTATTCTCTAGGAAAGAATCATTTTGTAGATTTTTCTCTTTCCTCTTCTCAGTTATTTCCAGAATTTTGTTTTGAAACTCCCTATGCATCTGTTTCATTTTTTGTTGGAATTGCATTCGTCTATTAAAAGTTTCCTCCTGTAGGTGCATCTGGAATGTTTTTTGTTGCTCTAATATTGCCATCTGTTGTTCTGACTGGAACTTAAAGAATTCCCGGAATAAATTTTTGCATTCCTCCATCTTCGCAAAAAGTTTACACAATGCCTAGATACTGTAGAGGGGGGGTCCTACAAATTTGCAATTCGCAAACTGTATTATCGGGTAGAAAAAAATATTTCTTTTCTCAGTTGAGAATACGACAGATTTTTTTGTCACTAAGTTGATGTCTTGGCTTGCGAAAAACATTGCCAAGTTTTTTGGGTTTTTTTAAGTGTGAATCTGAGACTTTGTCACCGAAGTTATTGCGGTGAGCAAATGTTTTCTTCCTCCGTATGAGTGCAAATCCTTGTTGCCAAAGTTGTTGTAGCGAGCAAATTTTTTTCTTTCACCGTATGAGTTTGAATCCCTCGTCGCCAAAGTTGTGGAGTGATTTCACAGTGGAGGCTTATATTTGTACTAAATCGGTCCTAAAATAGGTTCGACGTACAAAACGTTAGGAACTTGATATAATAGGTATAACGCAGAGTAATCTTGTGGTCACTGATACTTTAGTATTTGACTGTCGTTTGACATTGACTAACCGTCGTTTCTATTACTACTCCTACTTATATTAGGTGGGAGAGTTTATTAACTATAGAATAGGTGTGTTTCACCATAACAGAAATTACATATTTACAAGAATTATTACATTTATACACATACAAAATTAAAAAATTCTTCTTAAAATACTGAATTGTAGTAAGCTTTTCCTTTTATGATTAGTAAATATAGTTTTTACTTAACAATATTACCTAACCAGTACAAACTACTACAGAATTTTAAAAGTTTTAAAACTATAAAATCCTTGTAAAAATTAATTATTCATCGAAAAACATTTTGTTCTAAAGACAATAGTATCCATAATAAAACAATTAAGTTTCTTTTAATTGAATAATGTCTTAGTTTTATTGCATTATTTATTTTATGATTCAGAGCAGATAAGTAGGAGTCCTGTTTCACAAAAATAAAAATTGAGGCTTTAAATTCTTCAAGGAGTTCTGCATATAACTAATATAGACAGTAGGCAGCACAAATTTTCATTTCTTGAAATTTCGTAAAAGTAAGTGGGGTAACAGGTGTAAAAGAAAAAAAGTTTTTACCAAGATTTCCTGAAAAAAAAAAAAAAAAAGAAATATTTCTAAAATAAGTCTATTCATTTATGTATAAATCCTGAAATTTTATTAAAATTTGACAATTATTTAATTTTTGCAAGAATTTCGAAATCAGTGCGATTTTTTCTGCAAAATAGACACTAAAATTTCCTATACTAATCTTTGGTCCCCTGCTAAACACAAGAAAAACAAAGTTTTTAACCAAAATTTCAAATGTTCTAAAACAGATTTAAAAAAAATACAATTTAATAATTATAAAAATCCTTTGATCTTTTCTCTTAATAATAACAAATATGGGATAATAAAACTGTTTTTATTAAATTTGGGGCATTTTCATCATGTATGCTCATTTTTTGGCAAATACGTGGATATTATATATATATATATATATATATATATATATATACACACACACACACACACACATATATATATATATATGTGTGTGTGTGTGTGTGCATGTGTGCAATTATTTAGTTATTTAACTTCATGTATATACATTGGCCTGTGTATTGAGAAATCATACTAAAGAAAATGTGCCCTATGTATCTTTATATACACACATTCATATTTATGCACACATGTACATTTTTATGATAACTGTCACTTTGCAGAAGAAGACCATCTCTTCATTTGGTAGCTTTTTTGTGTTTTTCCTTCAGAAATTTATTATTTCCATCATTTAATATCTGAGCTAATGTTCTGCTATCAACCTGTAAGTGATTCTTAAGGCCAGCTTCACTTTTACAACCTTTCTTACACATGTGGCAAACAAAGTTTGTTTTACCTATGTTGAAAATAATCGGATTATAATCTTTATCACCCAATTGTGATTGTGTACAATCATGTGACATTTGAATCCTGCAACAGGCATACAAACTTTCTGGTAGGTTTACATTCACAGGAGTTTGCAACAGCTCTGGTATGGATTCCATTTCTCCCTTCCTAATGGTGCACTTTTTGGAGGAATGCTCAATTTTTTCCCCACTCAAAATTGTTTCATTATTCCCAAATCAAACTTCTACAGTTAGATCTATCACCAACAACAGTTTCCCAGTCTTCAACATTAACATCAAAAGCTTTTAGGTAACATTTAATGACATCCTTGAAACATTTTTTGGGCTTATGAGTGGGTCGATTATCTTGTACCAACTTACCATAAACTCTTTTGGGCAATCTGTCATTCTCCATACATATCAGATAACTTGTCCAGTGCATTTAATTATGGAGAAGCAGTTTCTCTGTGCTGGCACACTGAAGGACTGGTGTACAAGACTGCGAACTGATGTCCAACATTTGTCTCAGACATAGCTGGTGAAAATACTCTAAGACCTTAATGTGCGTTCAATAAGTGGTCCACATTTCAGAAGAATATAAAAGGGTGGTTAGTATAACTGTTTCGTTGATGCTAATCTTTGTGCTTAAGGAGATGTTACGATCAGACCATACTCTCTTTTCAAGTTTTCTGAATGCTTGACTTGCTCATTCAATGTGGTAATTCACTTCTGAATCCAGTGGGCCATCCCTAGAGAGTGCCTAAGTATACAAAAAGTGTCAACTACCTCCAGCCTGAATCCATTAACGAAAATGTTGGGGTCAATGTAAGGTAGCTCAGGAGGAGGCATGTACATAACTTTTGTCTTTTTCCGACTGATGGTTAGCCCAAAAGCAGGAGACACCTCTGTGAAATGATCCATTATCACTTGAATGTCATTTTCACTGTGAGCAACAAGATCAGCACCACCAGCATACAAGAGCTCACAATTAATCAGTTGGAAAATCTTAGATCAAGCGTTGAATTGTCTAAAACCATAAACCTCATTTGTTCTGAAAAGATAAATGCCAACATCACAGTTTTGAAAAGCCTCAACAAAAGTTGCAGTAAAACAGATGGTAAAGAGAGTAGGATCTGGAATATCACCTTGTTTTACACCATTATCAATTGGAAAAGGCTCTGATAGAGTATCATTATAGTTAAGTATGCTCTTCAAATTGCTATACAGTTCTCGAAACATTTTAACTCTAGTAAACATCCTAATTTGCCTAAAATGATCCAGAGGGAATCTCTATTAAAAGCATCAAAAGCCTTTGTTAAGTTGACAAACACTTGATACAGAGGAACACTATATTCAATGCACTTTTCTTGCAATTGACAAGTTGAAAATAGCATGTCAATAGTTCCCCATCCAGACTTAAATCCACTTTGACTTTCTGAGATTATCAAAAGATAGATCCATTTTACAAGGCAGTTATGCAGAATTTTCACAAAATCTTTTCCAACTGGCTCAAGTAGACTTATTCCACAGTAGTTACTACAACCTGATTTTGATCCTTAACCCTTGTACAGAGAAATGAGTACCATATCAACCCAGTCTTGATGTACAGAGGCACCTTCCTGTAAAATAACAGCAATGGCAGTAGTAATACTCTATTATTTCATTCTTGTAATAATGAGATATAAATACAAAAAAAATACCTGGCCCCTAGGCACTCAGCTGTTTATATAACACTGGATGAGGTAACTTATGTCTACCTGTGGAAGTCCCCCATTATCTAATGAGACCTTTCATTTCTACTCTACATGACCAGTCTCTCCACAGGACAGACCACAGATTGATATGGTCAGCTGAAGGTTTACCCCCCAGAATATGTGTCCAATTATTGTTGCATTTGTGGGAATAGAGTTCGAGGTGCTTGCGTGTTTCGATGTGGACGTTCACTTAGGACTAGTGTCACCTGATATTGGTGTTCTTTCTCCAATATTATTTTGTATTGGGCTGACTGACTCCACGGTGTTGTCAATCTCCATTTCTTCTGATTCATGACTTGCGGTATTTTGTTTATTTTGTATGTTGGGAGATAAAGGATTATAATCCATGTTGATCACCATAGAGAATTCACCGGGTCACTGTAGCCAACCTGCAGAGCTATTATATGGCTCTCACCTAGATGTGGTTAATCTATTTTCTGTGTTGCTATCTTGAACTAGTTGTAAATCGGGGTGGCATGAGGTCAAGGAACTTGTTCTTTGGGCAAAATGATGTGAGACATCAATAACTGGGTGGATGGTACAGAAGAAGCAATGGTTGCATAGAGTTACCCGATTGCTTCCATCCACCTGGAGACATGGTACTACCACTTACTGAATATCTCCGTGATTCTTCCTGTTTTTGGCCACCAATGATTCTGGATCTGAACAGAAACGCCAATTTGTAATTCCTGAAATGGGTAACAATGTTCATTGTAAAAGTGCTCATTCCACATGTACCGTTTAGCCATTACTGCCTCTCTCAGTTCACAAATTTCTCTCTACTGTTTACATATCTGGTGTTTGTCCCATAGGACAGGGAGGTGGTCTTTGATAACATGACTGTATAGCAGGAGACATGCCAAGATCCTGGATAGGAGTGTTGCATTGGGTCAGCAAAGCACGGGCTGCACAAGCATGACACAGCCAATCACAGCTGCCCGTGTTGTCTGTGAGTATACACTTAGCTATTTTGATGACCAGTTTTGTCTGACAATTGCTTTGTGGGTGGTATTCCCCAATTCTTAAGGAAAGAGTTATAATCTTGGGAATCAAAAGGTGGTCCCCTATCTGAAGAAAGTTCTTCAGGTGCACCATATGTGCAGAATCAAGTTCTCAGTGTGTCGCATACTGCCCTGGCCTTCACAGATGACATTAGGGTCACTTCCAACCGACCAGTGTACCGATCTGCGTATAGAGCATAATTTCTACTGTGTAAGTCGAAAAAGTCAATCATGGTTTGTTGGAATGGGAATTCAGAGTCAGACTGTGGCATCAAGGGCTCTTTAGGCTTTGGCGGGCTGATAAAGTTACATATTTGGCATTGGGTTCTGGTCTGTCGGACACTGGCATCCAAAGCATGCATAAATAGGCGTTGTCTCACATTTGCTATGATGCCATTTACACCCTGGTTTCTAGAATGCAGGGATTCAAGTACTTCCACACAAAATTGTCGAGGTATAAGGATTTTATTCTTTTTGATCAGTACTCCTTTGAGGCAGTACAATTCCATGCGTATGGGCCAAAATCAAGAGATGAACAACAAGAGGTCATGGCATGATTTGAGGAACCAGATAGTATACAGTGGGGTTGAATAAGTGATCATACACATGAAAATATTTCATATTTTTATTTGTAACATATTAAATTAACAAAACAGGTATATATCTACTGTATCAGATTGCATACTAAAAATGTATGCATATAAAACTAAATAATATTCCTGTACGCATTCTGAAAGCAAAGGAAATGTTTGTCGCAGATTAATTCCACAACACAGAGAACAAATCACTGTAAGTTCAGACTTGAATATCAGAGGCAGAAAGAAATGCTGAAAACTCGATTCGCAGGTACTATCTCACAAATCCCAATGCACGTAACCAGTCAGGTCAGAAAAATAACTCACTTGCCGACAAATGCGGTAGCCAAAATACATCAGTTATTCCTCCCAATTCGAGAACACCAACTGCTTTTATCGGCCGAGCAGTTTTTTCATTCGTTGACAACTTCGAGAGGATGCCAAGTATTTTGCATAACAAAATATTTTTATAGAGACTTGTTTTTAATCTAAATATTCCGTCTTCAGCATGTCATGTGGAATACGTGCCCTTTTTTTTGATGACTAATTTTCTTTTACATCGTAGGATACACGTGATACACAATCGCTTGGTTTGACAAGGTAAGTCATCGTTTTCTTCACTGGTTAAGAAAATATAGCAATATTTGAATTTTTTGGGGTTTAAAAAATGATCGTACAGCAGAACAAAAACATGTTTTCTCCGTTTAATATTTTGTAGCAAAGCCTTTATTAAGTTCAATAGCAACCAATCCCTTTACTTAACAATTTGCATACTTTAGTAGGTATTTTTGTCCCATTCTTCCTGTCCTGAGTAATTGTCTTCAGGTTTTTCATGTTTGTTGGCCCTCTATGATGGATCTTATTTTTCAAAAACTGCCATAAATTCTCTATTGGATTCAAATCCGGCGACTGACCGGGCCATTGTAAAATGTTAACATTGTTATTAGCAAGTCAATTCTTCGTACTCTTAGCAGTATACTTGGGATCATTGTTCTGCTGGAAGAACCAATCAGGAGGAAGCCCAAGATTCTCTACAGAAAGTGATAAATTTTTGCTTAGGATTTGTTAATATTTTTCTGCATTCATTCTACCGTCTACAATTGCTAGTTTGCCAACACCCAGCATTGAAAAGCAGCCCCAAAACATGATACTACCCACAACTAATTTGAGAGTTGGTATAGTGTTCTTGGGTGCATCTGCTTTGCCGTCTTTCCTCCATATATGATTCAAGGAATTGTAACCGAACAACTCAATTTTACTCTCATTTATGCAAAGAACTCTTTCCCAATAAGAACTTTCCTTATCTTTATGCTCTGTCACAAATTTCAACCTGGCATCTCTATGCCATTTCAGAAGGAGTGGTGTCTTTCTTGGGGAGTGTGACTTTATACCGTCTTTGCGTAGTTCATTACTAATCGTTTGCTTAGTTACGTTAACTCCTGACAAAACTCAGATCATTCTGAAGGTCTTGTCTGATGGCCATTTGGTTATTTTGGACCTGTCACATCAACTTTCTTCGTAATCTGGGAGAGATCTTCCTGGGAGCACTGGGTCTGCCTTTGTTCTCAACAGTATTACGTCTTTTAAATCTTGCAATAAATGAACCAATTGTTGAAAAAGGTATGTTTATGTCACTGGAGATGTTTCTGTAACTTTTTCCATTGTTCCATAGCTTAATAATTAGCTGCAGCCTTGATTGCACTGTTGATTGGTTCGAATGCATCAGTTATAGCTGCCTCATAGAATGACCGTCTGTCAAGTCCTCTGATGGGATCCATGCTGGGTACCAGGAGGCACAATCAGGTGCAGTATCAAATTTTCCAAGGTGATGTTTAATGCTGAATTTGTACATTAGTGTGTGCTTCCTGAAATTAAAGGGATGTAGGTACTTTATGTTCTTGAGGGCCCAATCTGAGAAAATCTTTCTGAGTGGTTAATATTCAAGAGTCAGCAGCAAATCTGGGCATCCCAATATAAGCTTCTGACATGATTCTAGTCCATAGACAAGTGCCAGGGTTAGGGTTAGAACAGTGCATAGTGTGATTCTGTATCATTAGTAAAACGATATCCAGCCATCATCACAACTTGATTTTGCTTCCCTAGAAAGTAACCGATTTCTGTTTTACTGTAATCTGTTGAAAGGTGTGTTGGTTTATTGATCTTGAATGTCTTGATTCTATCCTCAATTTTACACATGATTACTTGCTTCACCTCTTCAAAAAGATGGTCAAGCATTTTGTCCCAATAAAATTTTTTTGTTCTTTGAGCACAATAAATCGCAGAAGGGGGTTATCACCTCCGCTTGTGAGAATGCATAAGATACCTGAGTCACCAGTCCAAACAAGGTCCTGATGGCCATGTTACTTGTGGGTGTAGGAAAGTGAAGGATGGCTTCAGTCATTTTCTTGATTGATTGATTTCACACCATCGGCAAACCCAAATTCATTCAGGGTTAAACACAATCCCATTCTTCCAACGGTGGGTTATATATTCCATTGTGTGCCAGAATGAGGACTCTCTAGAAGGAGGGTACTGTTTATGACATGGGGTTTTTTTTAAACCATTTCCACTGTAATATCACCGAATACGTGAAATCCCTAAGGAGGACAAAGATATCTGTACCTGCCTCATTCAGTGATAAATGTAGTAGCATCTTGTATGGCTGGAGAAAATGGTAAGTTGTGGTACCCATTCATTGCATCCAGAACTGTTTTCCTTGTCTGAGCAGGAATGATGGAAACCTGAATAAATGGAGATAGGTTTCCCCTGATGGTGGCAGCATTCACTTCTTTCAAGTCCACTGTGTGTCTGGAGGAGGAGCCATCTTTTTCAGGTGTAACCACCATCCTTGAGCACCAGGTTGTAAGAGTGCACACTACTAGCACTGGTTCAATCATACTTAATGCAACGTCTTGATTGAGGTTTTGTTTCACTTTCTTCTTCCTGTGGTGAGGGACTGAGATTGGTGTGTGGACTGCTGATGGTGTTGCATCAGGGATCAAGGTAATGTCCAATGGCTTTCCTGTCATGGCCTTTAAGGGTTGGTGTGGATATGTATTAAATGCACGTATCCATTTTTCTAGTAGGTGCCTGTTGGAATGAACAGGATGGAACTAGCCATCACTGGAATGAGTTTTCTTTGTGAGCATGTGCACAGGGCATTTTCCTTTGTGCTCTTCAATGAGTTGAGCTGTGATGTCTAGGCTAGGAAATCAAGTGGCAACAGATGTAGTTACTTCAGTGCAGATACTGAAAAGTAAAAACCAGACATGTTTTTTGACACATACATGACCTGTTGTGTCTCCCTTAAGCCAATTCTTATATGCATGAACAATACATCCTTTATATGAAGTTGGTTGTTTGTGATGATATGTATTTGATGACTAGTTGGCACAAGATAATTGTCCAAGCACCTGAATAGTTTTAATATCTCTGGTTCACTTGGAACAAGTTTGAGCCACTGCATTGGCAAACACAAGGATGTGATGACTACCACGGCTAATTGGACCAGTCTGTGTGCACCCAAAAGAAACATGGAGTTGATGCATTATAATTCATTTTTATTGCTCTGTTTTTATCTGCCAGCACAGTGGATAGCATGGGTGAGAGGGAACTTTCAGACTAGTGTTTGAGAAAGTGAATGAATCATGCCCTGTCTCACACTTTGTTTGTTTGTGTTTTATGGCATATCAACCACTGTAGGTTATTTAATACCAAATCCAGTTTATATATATATATGCCAAATATATGAATTTTAAATGCCTATTTTGTATGGAACATTTTTAGCAAGCTAGAACTCATTTGCTTGTACACTGCAAAATAATCCTAGGTATTCTTGTTTAAGCCAAGAATTTCTATTTGATAAGGACATTTTATTTGCAAAATGGTAAAAGGTAGCATATGTTGTTTACACATCAGTCTACATCTTTGATAAGAGACCAATTCTTTTTAGAAAATCCAATATAATTTTTGGTTCAGTTTTTGCAAATAATTTCTTCATGTTGATTGATTAATTGTTTTGTCTAACGGTATCTCAAACTTAGTGGTCACTTTATGCCGAAAATGATTTTGAGTGACTTTAAAAGTCAAAAATGTATAGCTGGCAACATTATGGTTTCAAAAACGGATAGCTGGCAACACTATGGTTTCAAAAACGGATATCGGCTCTCACACCTTGTTGATCTCTTCATGGTTCCAATTTTAATTTTAGTAGATTTCTGGTGTACCCTTTTTAAATGACGCCTAACCCAGCAATTATGACATACCAGTTTATCTGCTAGACAATTTCTCCTATTAATTGATCCACCTGGGTGGAATGTCTTCCCACAACCCACACAAGGATTCTTATTTGCCAAACAAGTGGGCACATTAGTTCTTTGGGGTTGTCTAAGTGCATGGATATTTGTAGGTAGGAGGTTGATGGGCTAACATCATTTAGTAACTGTGCAGATGACTTGTCTGTCATTTCCAAGCTGTTGAGTCAGTCAAACATTTGCTTGAGTGTGGTGCGGTTAGTAGCCTTGGCCAAAACTCTACTTTGATGCTCCTTGTTGTTGAGTCCCGCAATCATCTATCTAGCTATCATGTCACACAAGTAGTTGACTCACTGTCTGCAGCCTTCTGTGTTGGAACAATAAACTGTGAATGAGCAAAATTTAGCTTGAGCTCATAACCTAGCTAAAATATGAGTGATTAACTAACCTTTTACCTGACTTTTAGAATGAAAGCTCTACTGGTTAACTTGTGTGTGTAGGCCCTTTACTGCAATGAATCAGGTGTATAACAAAAGCCTTTCTGGCATAGCCAAATTTAAGGTTTCAGTCCTATAAGGTCAAAAGGAAACTATTGACTTCAGGTGAGCATGTCGTTCTCAATTCACTACAATTTTTAGCTTGGTTGGTTAAGTTTACACATATCCTTATACTGAGTCCAAGCATCAAGGAATAATGCCCAATCATCTGTTCTGCTGGGTTTAATGACAGGACAGTATATTACATCAATAGCATGATTTCCATTTGTAGTTATATCATCTGTTGCATGAATTGAGCAATCAAACCCAGGGTTCTGCCTGGTGCAGATGTCATTTCTTATTTTGTTAAGATAGTTCCATGTATTCACCAGATCCTGCCTACAGCACCATTTAAAATAACCATAACGGCAATGGTAGTAATAATTCTCGATTACTTTATTCACTTACCAACAAGATACAAATACAAAAATACATTTGACCCCTGGTCACTCAGCTGTTTATATAACACTGGAGGAGGTAACGTCTGCTTGTGGAAGTTCCCCGTTATCTAATGTAACTTTCTATTTCTACTCTACACTTTGCATTAGTTATTTATTAAGTGAAGTATCTCCTGGGCAAGCTTTATATGAAACAAGACTTCATCTGGAATGGCATCAAGACCAAGTGCTTTCCTAGTGTTAATTGCCTTTATGGTTTTCTTGATTTCCTCTAGCATAGGGAGAGCCAGCATTTCATTTTTGATGTCAAGCTGAGGCAGGTTGTTATTAACATCATCACTGACTATTCATGGATTGTAAAAAAGCTCTGTAAAACGTTGTGTCCATCTGTTTCTGACATCATCAGAATCTTTAAGTATGACTGAGCCATCTTTAGACTGAAGAGGTGCAACTGATGATGATTTTGGTCCAAATTGCTTATTTGATGAGTTACTACAGAGTCTTTGCATCTTTACTATCATAGGCTACCTGCATTCTCTTAGACAAGTCTAACCACCACTTTTTTTATATTCTGGGGAGAGTATGCTGCAGTGATAACTTAGCATGCTTAAAAGACTGGAGCAGCACTGTTCAGTCTTTCTTAGATGCACTCAGGTATTTCTGGTGTGCATGGTTCCTGGCTTCCAGAAGAAGCTAATTTCAGGATAATTTTTATCAAACCAATACCGATGTTTATGTTCAACATAACCAAGAACCTCAGTAGTCATCTGATAGACACTGGTCAAATTGATCCCAAGGCCCATAAAAAATTGTTCTTTCAAAGACTTCTTGAAGTTCCTCTTTTACTTTGGGATCCTTCAGTTTAGAGACATTCACACACTTAGGAACCTTTACCCTATTCCATCTAACATTATGCCTGATCCAAGTTTTAGTTTTGCTCTCAGTATCATAACATCAATACCATAGTCAACACCCCTCATAGTTTTTACCAAACAAATATCTTTGATATCATGTTTATGAGTGATTACATAATCAAGAATGTTACCATGATTGGACTTGGCATGTATCCAGCTTACTTTATGGATATTTTTAACTTAAAGAAACAGTTGCGAATTATAAGATCAAACTGGGTGTATAAAAAGGAGGAGGAGCCCATTACTATTCATATTGCCAAGACCATAATTTCCAAGAAGTGATCTTCTTTTAGATTAAGACACTTATTTTTGCAATTCCTTGTTTTTCTCTTGACATAAAAGGATAGTTGTCAACTGCAGGATGATGACCAGCTATATAAAGAATCGGCATTTGTTTCAGTCACCTTTTCAATACCCTTCCTAAATTAATGGTGCAATCCATATATAAGGCTACTCAGATACTAAAACTGTGCTGAAGCATGCTGCTATTCAATCAACAAAATCAGCAACATTAAAAACAGCCCTAATCCACCCACCTGCATATTTGTGACTATGTACTTCCAGCCAGTCAAGCCTGCACATGCTGCCATTGCTATGGGTCGTGTGAAGAGATATCTGCATATATAGATGGCAATGTTACATGCTTGTGCTACACATATAGAATCATCATCCCTTTAATCTGATGATCAATGACAAGCTGAAGCAATATAACTGAACAAATAAAGGAACTGCAGTTTTTATTTTCACAGAATTTTACCACTCTGGATTGATTGGTTGTACTGGGCAGCGGTTTGACCAGTAACAGAAGTAAATATACCCTGATCTGACATAATATATACATATATACACAAATAATTTCTGTGTATATATGCATATATGTCAGGTCAGAGTATTAGGTCTTTACACACACACACATTCATGCATATTGCTATTAGATAAATATTAATAAAAAACACAATTTGTTTAATAATTTAACTTTTAATAAAAACCTTTTCTTTAACATTATCTGTCATTTTTTCTTTCAGTATGATGACAGAAATTTTTACTCCTTTCAAGAAATAATGTATAATTGCCCTGGTGCAAAATGTCAAGTATTTTTCTTTTTTTGGATTAGAAGCTTTCCTAATTCAGATTCTTTTTATTTTTTTTATTTTTATTTTTTACTTATTCCCATTATTAGAATTATTTAAATGTGTTTCAAACAGTAATCACAAACAATGCTCCTTTAGTTTGTATAAATTCATTAAAATTGAAAATAAATTTTTTAAAGTTATTTTTTTAATTGATTAACTCTAAACTCTTCAATATGGTAAAATCATTTATTTGAATTTTAAATAAAAAAGTGAAGTGTAATATTCAAAAGATCCATTGCATAAGTTATCTTTTGCATTTGAATGTAACAGTAACTGATTTAAAGCTTAATTAATCTGAATTGAAACAAATATTACTTATTTTTAGTTTAAAATATTGCAGAAAAGCACATTTTAACATGGAGGTGGGTATTTTTATGAGGTGTTCCCATATTTATTGACAGCCTGATGTTTGGAAAATTTATCTAAGATAATGGACATAAAATTACATCCTAAATGCCTTTTTAGATTATTTTTTTAACTACCCAGTAACCTTAAAAACTCAAAATATTTTAAGCATTCTAATATTTTAGGTTAAATATGTAATTTCTTTCAACTTTCTTACCCCAGTGAGGGTACCTGTCAGATGTTTAAACCTGATCTGAAAGAGTAATGTGTACTATTCTCCTTCCAGGAACATTCCACCATACCAACGGATGGCTATTTCCCCTTATATACTTTGCAAAATATGCATGGAGTAATATAAACATGATACTTGGTAGACTTGACATTGTGGAAATAGTACACAATAAGTAGATTAATGAACAATTTCCATTGCTAATTTGTTTATTCTTCAGGAAGGAAGTTTTATCATGGATTAGTCCTGACATAGGCTAAGAATAGATGTTGTGTCAACAGTAAATAGACAAAAAGATTCAAATGTTTAAAAAAAAAACAAAACAAGTATATAAATGATTAAATTCAAACAGATCCTAGACTTTAATCAAAAGGCATAAAAAATATTGTAATGGTTATAAAAACAATTTTCTCATGTATCTTTTTCTCCCTGCAAAATGAGTTTTAACGTTTCTTACATACTCATTTTCACTTCATAAATGAATTTTTTTGTATTTAGATATTACCAAATAGATTTTCCAATAATCAATAGAACAGTGTGTTTTCCAATAATCCAATAGAACAGTGTGTTCTAATTATGGTCTATTTATGGTCTATAAGACCATAAATAGACCATAATTAAAACACACTGTTAAAATCATTAAACTAGGATCTTTTGCATCTGGAATTTTTAGTGTATTTTTGCTGAAAAATTATAAAATTTCATGCTATGAAGTTAAATAAAACAAAAATGTAATAATCTTAAATGTAAAAGTTTTTAATTTTACTAAAACAAAATGACACTGGTGGGAGGGGGTAGAGATTAAGATTTCTTTTGTATGCATATACCTGAGAAATTAATTATACATATTAGAATGAATTCGAATTTAACAAGAAAGTATTCTCACATTGAGAACAAACAAAAGATGATAGTTATAGCTTCTATAGTGAATAGAATAAATTATCAACAGGTTCTTTTTAAGGGAGACAAAATTGCAATAAAACCAACAAAAACATAAGGAATGGTCTATCTCTCACAAATTGATTTTTTTGGGGAAAAATTCATTTTTAGTTGCTGAATAGTGAATATTTAGAACAGGTTAAAACTGTTCACTGATTTTTAAGAAACTATAAAAGCAGTGTTGGTGGTGGTGGTGGTGGTGGCAACAGCAGCAGGTCATTTTCATGAAGTCAGAGATAGCATATAAGAAAGAATTACAATAGAAAGTCTGTTCATGAAGTGCAAACAGATGGAAGTCAACACTCCTAGTGACAAGGAACAGCAAAAAAGCCAGAAAGATTCTTATAGATAATATTTGCCTGGTAAATAAGAAATGCATGTCATAAAATTCTGACTTGATAAAAATTTTACATTCTAAACAAAAAAAAAAACAAAAAAAAACAAAAAAAAAAAAAGTAAACATGTTACCATTGTCTTAAAAACTTAAAAGAAAAAGTTGACATTTAGTACACTCAATTCTCTTTTTGCATGGCAGCATATGTTCCAGAGACTACTGTGCAAAAAAAATATACAGTGTACATATTAAAATTAGAGATAGATTCCATCCAAATATATTTACTAAAAAATGTTAATTTTCATATAGAAATAAATTGAATTTTATATATAACAATCATTCAGTCACCTAGTGTCACTCCTAGACAATAAACGTGCACATTTTCTGTTGTTTTTTTCAGTGGTGCAAAATCACTCTTGTCACTTGAAATATTTAATGGCAATATATCTTCATGCATATCTTGAATAAAATTAATATCTTGTGTGATGAGTGGTTACATACAGCCAGAGGTATATACAGTACATAGGTCCTATCACAGCAGAGAGTGGGGCATCACTAGATAGAAAAAATAGATCAGATTCTATTTTAATTTGCTAAATTGTTACTCAATCATGTTACACAGTTTCAGCATTTTGTAAATTATAATTGATTGATCATTTACTTACAACAATTTGGTGGTCACACAAGGACATGTTTAAACTATGTTAAAGTAAAAAAAAAAAATATCGCAAAAAATAATCAGTTCTTTTTGTTGGACTGTGTTATTTCAAAACTGTGCAAAAAGAGTATTGAGTGTACTTATAAATACCATTAGTATCTATTGGCTATGTTGAGAGAAGCTAAATTTGCATATCTCAAAGTAGTGACTGATGGAAAGCTAAATGTCATCCTATCTAATGGTAATATAACCATTTCCTTATAAGGAAATATTTGACATTGCTACTTTTGATTGAAATTTATAAAATCTTTCTATTAAAATAATTTCTCAGGAAAATAGGTTTCTCAATTTTTTTACCATTTCCTCCTAAGCAAGGCAATAAAGGTACTAAGACACAAGGGGTTTTGCTCTGTGTAAGAGAATATAAGAAAAAAACATTATTAAGGAAAGAGAACAATAAAAGAACAGGAATTAAGAAGACAGAAGATAACAATTGACATTGCTTTTAAATTTTTGAAGATCAATGTTGAGAAGCAAGAAGCTAGAAGTCTACTAACTGCTATTGTCCTTTCTATTATTTATGGGGGAAGGGTTTCTTCACAACTTTTTGTTTGAAATAGTGTGGAATGTCAACATCTTGATTATGTTATTATTTTCTCTTCAGGTTACATGTGATATCCATCTTAGTTGCTGCTTGGTAAAGAATTAAAAAATATTGTTAATAAGAATTAAAAAATATTGTTAATAAGAACAGCCTCATCTACTTGCAAAACAAGTGCAAATCGATTTTCCTATCCAAATTTAAATTATTTGCCTGTACATGAGGGGACCCTGAAAATCTGTCCAAACACTAAAATTTAAAAAAAAAAAAAAAAAAAAAAATCATCTTGGTTGAAAACTTTTCAGCAACCCCTCATATCAGATGAAGCTTATCAAATATTGTGAAAAGTCTTCTTCCTAGGTCTTCTTTACCACACATCAGTACCAAGTAATGTAGCTATTTATATAGTAAGTGGCAGGTGTTCATACATTTGTATAGGTGTGATGTCCAGTTCATAAAATGACAATCGTGCATGCTTTGTACGAGGTAAGCCATGCTCTGCATTACTACAAATATCTCCGAGATCAATAGAATGAGTTTAAAAGCTGAGTTGCCTAATGGTCACTGTTTATGTCATGATAAAAGACACGGTTTCAAGTATTGGTTTTGGTGGAATACAATATTCAATTGTCATTTCCTCTCCTCCACATTTAACTCAGGGCTATATTGAGAAGAGTTTAAAAACTATCTGTTGTTACTATGGACAGATTTCAAACTTTAAGGAGAAAATGGTTGTAGTTTTTAATTTTTTTTTGCCATCTTTATTTAAAGGTATTAAGAGCAAGGAGACAGTGCAAGTAGATTCAAAAGTTTTCTCTTTTAAACAATTTTAATGCAAAGTGAAAATCTGAAAACTCAGCTGGAAACTGAAGTAGGTTCTGAAATTTCATACCCACCGATACATTGGATTAAATTCTCAATAAAAGCCATTTTATTGAGAATTTTGCAGTATTTTAATAAATATATGCACATAAAAGTCCCAAAAGAAATAAGAGGTCATCTTAAATAATTAGACTTTGTTAAGGTTCCTAGAATGGACATAATTAAAAAGTATGAAAATAAAATTCCACTTCAATTCAACCCAACAAAAAGGAAATAAAGATGAAACTTCATTAAAACTTTTCCCAAATGATTTTCTTTTCCAAAAAAAAAACAAAAAACAAGAAATATAAATGGGGGTTTGTACTGAAAAACCTGTTATTAAGAAGAAAACCACTCCTCATTCTTTCCTTAAGAGGGGAGCATTTCCTTGAATTTGGGAATAAATTTTTTCAGTACATTGTCAGCTATATGGGTCATATAACATCAAGTATCATTTCCTTTTATAGAAAGTTTATCCCTCCACCCATTATCCAGACTTATATGTATAACTAGTGTTGATTATTCAAGTGAAACAATCCAAAAGTTACAAAAAAAAAAAAAAAAAGCAATGAGTCTTTTGGTACATAGAAAAGATTTGGGAAACACTGTAGTCAATGATGGTAAAATATAGGATCCTTAGGAACATACTACTAGCATTTATATTGAGAGTGAATTTTTCAATATTAAAATAAAGTGCAGGAATTTCAAATTTCATTGAAACTGATCATTAAAAAGAAAAGAAAAAAAATCATGTATTAATTTAACAAAAATATAAAATGTCTGATTCACATACCTTAATTTTGGTCAATGAAAAATGAACTTACCTGAAAAGAACAAAGAAAAATAATATAAAATATATGGTGCCAATACATGTAATAGTCCTTGAATTTCTTAAATGAAACATTGTCACTTATTAATTTTTAACTAGTCCGTTTTTCAGCTTATTTCTAATGATACGTTTGGTCACAAATTTCCGACTAGTAGTAAAATATTAATACCAACTACCAGTTTCAAAGAAATTTGAATAGTATGATATCTAATACTATGAGTATAAAAAAGGAATTAGTGAATAGAGTCAAAGATATGAAGTTGTTAAATATGAAGATCTTAGACGAATAATATAATCATGGCCACACAATAAAAAAAAGTTAAGTTTGGAGAAGAGCAGGTATCATTCGAAGAAACCTCTTAGCCACATCTATAGATTATTTCACAACAAATCATCACACATATGCTTTCACTTTCTCAAAGCAGTACAAACACAATATACAGTTACTACTACAGTTATATGTGACAGAAATACACACATTCATATAAAAGACATATCATGAACAACTATTGTAGCATAATGACTAACAAATTCATCTAAGAGACTAATTTACTAGTGAGGTGTTTTCAATTCTTGATGAGTACCTTATTACTGTAGTTTTGTGCTCAACTATGTCAAGTTTAGTAAATACAAATATGATTAAAGAACATACATACATAATTCTTTTTTAAATTTTTTGAGTTAATTTGTTTAGGTAGTTAATGTTGTAGCCTGTTTAGGGGCCAGAAAGAAAGACATGGAAGACAAAGGTAGGTTGAAAAAGTATATTGAAGATATATACAAAACAATAGTGTTAGTAATAAGTAGATTAGCACTGCGTCTATTACTCCACTTCACCCCCTCTACCCGCAGTTTGTATTTATGAGAGAAGGAAGAGTTCATTATAATGTAGGAGGGTTTACCACAACAGTTAATTTGAATATGTTTGGATCCAAGGAATATCAGTACAGTCTAAATGTGATCTCATGTTTTGACCATATTTCTAGCTATCATCAATGTTGAACATAACTACAACCCTATCCTATATGTTAACTTGCTGTTTAAGTCAAAATGTTATTTGTGTTCATATTAAGGAACATAGTCCATTAGAAACAGATATTTTCCCTTGTATACATCAAATGTTCATAAACAATATGCATATACAACACAATATTACAAAAAAAAGCAAAAAAAAAAAAAAAAAAAAGGTAAAGCTTCATATTTTGAAGCTCTTCTCATAATATCAGGAACCCCAAACTAAATAAAATCTTCAGTTTCAGAACTGGAATTTGAAATGTATTTATGAATTGATAGATACAAATTCTTCACTTATATAGCACAACAACACATAAATTGCAAATGCTGAGTAAAGCAAAAAAAAAAAAAATTTAAAAATTTAAAAATGTATAGCATCCACAGTTTTTTCTGCTCTTAATAATGCCCACACATTAAAGTGAAATTTTGACTGAATAGTGAGTTCGATCATCACTGGGTGCCTGATACTTTTGGCCTTGTGCCACATCTAAGTTAGGTTTAGAAAACCACCATATGGATGAAACCAGTAGATCACAAATGTTTGGACAAGATTTATATTCATTGGCTCCAGACAGGAATTGTCTTGTACATAAATCAAAAAAGGTAATTAAAATATTAAAAAACATTCCTTGTCAATGATCTTTCATTAAAGCTGTATTAATGAAGGACTTTGGCTTAAATATTCATTTATTAATGGACTTAAGGCTAACCATCACTTTTCCATTCCACAACACCACAAAAACAAAAAAATTACATTGCATGAAACTTGGTATTATGGATGGGAAGCCAAGTATTAAAGGCTTGTTGGGGAATTGAGATGAAATGCAATGAACAGAAGTGAATTTTTTTTTTTTTTTTTTAAACAAAAGAGAGAAAAGACATTACTTTTGAAAGGCCAGCAAATAAAATGGAGAGAGAAAAGTGAAAAAAGAGGTAAATGAACATCTGCAGAGAAGACATATTGATGAAGAAGCAGAGAAGAGAGAATGGGGATAAAAAGTCCTACCCTATAAAAGTTGCAAACATAGGCAACCAACTGCCTGGCTATGGGAGGTCATGCCTCACTTCCCTTTAGCAGTAAATAGAAAAAGAAAAAAGGTTGAAGCAAAATCCCCAAAATGGTAACTTAATGAGAATCATTGAATATTGTGTGTGTGTGTGTCATCAGAGTTTGTGGCTTGCTTTGGGCCATTCTGGAAAACAGACAAATTTCTTATGAATGAAATGAAAGTTGTTATTGCATGGCTGAAGCATTGAGGTTTGGGGTGTGGTGCCTCTGATAGAAATGTCGAAGAGGTTGTGGATATGGTAGTGGGAGGGAATAAAAACTGGTATTAAAGAAGAATACAAGAAATTGCACACATGGCAATTATGGGATTTTTTTTTTTATTTCTTTCTAGAGCCAAGAATAAGAATCGGCAAAAGAAAAACATTGATGTGACTTATTAGATTAGATTTTTATTTTCATGGAGTCTGTTGATTGAAGGATGTTCTAGGAAAAACAGAAAGAAAAAAAAATACTTAAGATTCCTCAGATGATTATCCTCATCATTGTTGTTTCTGTCATGACACATGCATTTTCCTCTTTAACATTTACACTGACTGATGATTTGTGTTGGCTGTTCATCATGTGGTTTATTAAATATTTGACAAAATCAGATATTGGGACATTTTCCCACAATCCATTGTTGCCACTGTTAGGTTCATTTCCAAAGTGAGACTATAACATGTCTTGATACAGGATTTCTGATTTACATCATGTAGCAAATAGGATTAAAGCTCTGCATTAAAAAAATTCAATAGTAATGTATTTATAAGCTTGGATAACAAGTGCATTATAAAAGCAATTACTAACTGTAAATGACTAGTCTACAGTTTCAGCTTTTGATGATCAGCTTCTGAGTTATACAACCAGAACATTTAATGATGATACATGGATTGTAATCTTTTTAATACATCTGAGAAGCTAACAAATATACCATATCGAAAGCAATTATGCAATTACTAGATTGAATTAAAGAATTTATTTTATCTAAATTGTAAAAATAATTATCTTCTTGAAATAATTAACAAAGATTGGTAAAAACTAATTAAGAGGAAGAGAACTGATTAGACAACATTATAAATAATACATGATAATTAATCAGAGCTACCATTAAAGGAATAGAAGTCAATACATGATTCTATAAAACATTGAATATTGTAGCATTGTACAATCCCCTTCCCTACTTGCAGGTGAACTAGGGTTTTACAAATTTGGGCTGCTGAAATATACAATGCAGATAACAGGGTATTAAGTATCCTTATCTTGCCATCATCCTAGAGAAATATCCTGGAAATAGTGTAGATATGCTTATTGTAATAAATTAACAGCATGCAGATTCTTAATTGTGATTTTCAAGGAAAAAACTTTTAATGTCTGAGACAAGAATTTTAAAACATATTGGAAGAATTCAGTTTGTAAATGATAAGTGATTAATGTTACTATATATGTGTATGCATGAGTGTGTACAAGGTGTATGAAAACTACTTTTACAAACTTTGGGGGTGGGTTCCTCACATCAAAACAAGGACAAAAGTCCATATAAACATATGTCCACAAATGCTTCTTTTTGATTTGTTTGTTTGGGTTTTATGGCATATCAATCACTGTGGGTTATTTAATGCCAAATCCAGTTTATATGAATTTTAAATGTCTATTTTGCATGGAACATTTTTAGCAACCTAGAGCTTATTTGCTTGCACACTGCAAAGTAATCTTAGGTATTTTTGTTTAAGTCAAGAATTTCCATTTGATAAGGACAATTTATTTGCAAAATGATAAAAAGGTAGGATATGTTGTTTATACATCAGTCTATATCTTTGATAAGAGACCAATTCTTTTTAGAAAATCCAATATATTTTTGGGTTCAGTTTTTGCAAATAATTTCTTCATGTTCTTCATGTTATAGAATTTTCTACGGATGTGTGTGAGGTTTGTACATTCTATTAGTATATGTTTTACAGTGTATTGTTTTCCACAGGAACATTTAGGAGGAGGTTCTTGTTTTAGTACGAAAGAGTGAGTCAGTCTTGTGTGTCCAATGCGTAGTCGAACAGTGGTGGTTTGTTCTTTTCTTGTTTTAAGATTCAGTTGCCTTTCCTTTAGAATTGGTGCTATTTGATAGAGTTTATTGTTGGTATTTTTGTCCCATAGTTGTTGCCATTTTAGTGTTATTATTGTATTGATTTTGTGTTTTAGGTCAGTGTATGGGATTTTGATGTTTTGGTCGGGTGTCATGTTGAGAGCAGCTTTGGCTAATTTGGCTTTCTCATTTCCCTGGATTCCAACATAGCTTGGGATCCAGCAAAATATCACCTTTTTGCTATGTGTTAAGGTGTTCAGTTTGTTCAACAGTTTAACAATAAGAGGGTTATTCTGTTGTGTATTTTTTATGGATTGTAGGACAGAGATTGAGTCGGAATGAATAATGAATTTTTTTATGTTGCTGGGGTCAACAATCTGAAGAGCCAAATTTATTGCACAGATTTCTGCGGTGAATATAGAAGCTTCATTTGGGAGACATTTTTCCATTGTTTTCTTACTAAGAACTACTCCACATCCAGTTCTATTGCTGTTTTTGGAACCATCAGTGTAAAGGTGCGAGTAATTTGGGTACTTTTCATGAATGTTGTAGTTTTTCTTCATAAGTTAATGGGTGTGTTTTATTTTTAGGGAGTTTGTTGAGATCAAGGTTGACCACAGGTTTTTTAAGTAGCCAGGGAGGTGAGCTTAGTTTAATGGTTTCATGGATGTTTGTAATTGAGATGTTGTTGTCTTCCACTATATGTTTCATTTGGAGACCAAAAGGTTTTATGGCCTTTTCTTTTTGATCAAATATGGCTTGGTATTTGGATTTAAAAATGCAATTATAGGCTGGATTGGTGGGTTGAGATTTGATTTTAGTGTAGTATTGCAGACCTAATTTTGTGAATCTAAGTTTTAGTGGTGGTTCGTACACTTTAAAATAAAGGCTCTCCACAGGGGATGTTCTAAATGTCCCCAAGACGAGTCTCAATCCTTCATGGTGGATTGTATTGAGAGTTTTTTGCTTCTTTTTGAGTTATTTCATTTGGTTTGTTTTACAGCATATCAACCTCAATGGGTTATAATGCTGACAAAACTTATTGCTGCTAATGTTTTTTCCTTCAAAAATCTATTTCTGGTAATATTTTTCTTCAAAAATCTATTGCTAGTAATATTTTTCCAAAAATGTATTGCTGTTAATATTTTGTTTGTAATAATTTTCCTTTAAAGATGCATTGCTGGTAATAATTTTTCCTTCAAATTTGTATCTCCAATAACAATTTTTTCTTCAAAACTATATTGCTAGGAATAACTTTTTCTTCAAAAATACTTTACTGGTAAAATTTTTTTTTTTTTCAAAAATGTATTTCTGCTAATAATTTTTCCGCCAAAAACGTATTTCTGGTAATAATTTTCCATGAAATGTATTGCTGGTATTAATACCTATCTTTACACTTCCACAGTGATTTTAACACCTGTTTGTCCCCTCGACTATTTGCTCATAGCTGGGACCCTAATAGGTGCTACCACCCTGGATCAGGATGAACCAGGGAACATTAGAAATTAAGAGGTGATTCCATGCTCCTCAAACCATCCTGATTAGAGGCCTTGATGTTGGACATAGTTTATCATTTCACCCAGGATGCAGATATAGTTTATTGCCTCACCCAGGACACTTTTTCAATTATTAAATTTAAAGAAAGTTGATGGTGTTGCCATGCTCTAGAATGGCAATACCATCAACTTTCTTTAAATTAAGACAAGGTTACATTTGTCATTTGTGACTAGTCTATCTTCAACATTTAATGTGTGTAGCAGTGAGTTAACTGAGAAGTGATCTGTTTAACAATGGCAAGACACACACACATATATATATATATATATATATATATATATATATATATATATATATAAAGGGAAGAGATTATAGTAGTTCCAACGAGAGAAAAGTGTGTATAATAAAAAGAAGTGAGAAACCATAAACATTTTTGGTTGCAATATGAATTTTTAATTATATATTATGCTTTATTTTCCATAATTTTGCTACACGAGTTTCCAGTCTCACGACCTTCATCAGACAAAGAGTGGATATTTCCACATATTATTAAAAGGAATTAATTTTTCTTATGTTTTTCAATCTGAAATATTCTTGATATTAGACATTCTCTTTTTTTGTGTGTTAGTGACCCAAATGTCTTCCTTGAACTGTTAGTGAAAAAGTTCTGTGTGAAGGGTAACAAAACAATTAAGACTGGTCTGAGAAAGGGTTAGAAAGATATCTCTATTCTTATATTAAGACGTCTGTGTGTTCTTAGATCTATTTCCATTTTTTGTGTTTTTGTCAGTATGTGTACGCATACGTATATTCCCTGCCCATACATACAGTCTTATTATAAGGAATCAGTATACACATATGTACATATACATACATACATGCAAACACACACTTCCTATGATGTGTAGGGTTCACGTGTATGCCCGAAAGCAGATTTGTTGTCAATATGTGTATATATATATGCATGTACATGTGCACGCCTTCTCTATACATACTGTCTTATTATAA
>OZ010605.1:40869235-41029235 GCA_963932145.1 Acanthosepion lycidas
CAGTAAACTCAAAAAGACTTTTGTCCTTGCTGCAAACCTATGTATGTTGAAAAGTTTGTCAGTTGACCTGTACTTTATCATTATTCCATCAGGGCAGTCCCCGAGCTCATCAAGCAGTACAATTGTAAAGTAGATAGAAAACAATGTAGGAACCAGAAGATCTCCCTGTTTGATTCCACTTTCAACCTTGATGGGCTCTGTAAGCATACTGCCACTGTGACTCAGGCAGTATATTGTCAACTATGCTCCGGTTTAATCTTAACAGAACGGAGGCTAAGATCTTACCTGCCAAAGAAAGGAGAGCAAGCCTTCTATAATTACCACATAATTCCTGTGCATCTTTACCCTTATATATAGGTAGCATTGTTGCATTCCTCCAATCCTTTGGCAGTTCTCCATCTATCCAAACCTTTACAATAAGATCATGCATGAGTTGACTCAAATGTGTTCCACTAACGGAATATCTTAGCAGGAAGGCCATCAACCCCAACAGCCATGTCCATGTTGAGTCCCTCCATGCCATGCAGAACCTCACCCAGCAATGGTTTGCTGTCAAGTTCTAGCACCATGGGTCTTTGAGGTATTTTCTCGAGAACCACAGGGTCCACATTTGAAGGCCTGTTCAGTAGCCCATCAAAGTGTTTCTTTTGGAAATGCCATCCATGTCTTTGATGAGATCATTACTGTCCTCTGTCCTGAGAAGAGCGATCTTTGTGGATCTGGGGCCAAATACTTGTTTCATCAAGTAGTACATCTGCTTGGTGTTATTTGAATTCGCTCCATTCTGTATTTCATCAGCTAGCTCTGACCACCATTTTTCCTGCATAGTTTGAAGAGCATGTTGAGCTTCTGCTTTTGCAGCTTTAAACTCTTTGCACAGTTTACTGTGTTGTTCTTTGGACAGGACTTTTTGCAACACTGAACTTCATATCTGATTCTTTCTTGCAATGATCTCCTTGCAATGAGCATCATCATTTTCATCAAACCATTCTCAATGTTTTGCTGGCATTGTACCCAGAACTTCCTCAGCCACTTCATATATATTCTACTTCAAGGTGTTCCATGAAGATGTATCATTGATTTCAGCAAGTCATTGTTTTAATGATGCCTGCATTTCCAAGGTGTGCACATTTACGGCATTCACACATGCAGGAGGCTTTCCATTGTTTTGTCTAGTTGCTGATTTAAGAACAAAGTTCATCTTGGCTCACACTAGGGCATGATCTGTCCAACAATCTCCACCATGCATAGATCTAACAATATGGACATCCTGCATATCTCTCTTGCAGATGATGACATAATCAATGAGATGCCACTGGTGTGAATGGGGATGCATTCACGTAGTAACATGATCACCCCCGTGCTTGAATTGAGTGCTGGAGATAAAAAGATTAAAGTCGGTGCAGAGTTCAAGAAGCATTAAACCATTGGTGTTGGTTTTCCCAGCACCATATTTCCCCAAACTACTCCAGGTTTCCTAATCCACACCAACTTGGACATTAAAGTCACCGAGGAGGAAAATTTTTTCATCTTTTGGGATCATGTAGAGTATACTTCTCAAGGACTCCTAGAACTGAGCTTTTAAAATGTTGTTATTGCTCATTGTTTGAGCATAAGCACTGTAACTAATGGTTATAGCGTATCATGATCCATTGAGATGATGTAGGAGAAGGGTCCTTAAACATTCACTGACTCCTTTAGGAAGTTCAGCAGGCCTTGGCACAAGTGTGCCATGTACAGCAAAACCCACATCAGCTGCTCTATTCTCCTCAGAGTACTTTCAATGAATGTTTCTCGTGACTGGTTTAAGTTTCATGTAAACACTGCTCATCTGGGCCAGATAAATTAGTATATATATATATATATATATATAACCATTTATTTCAATTTATTACTTTAACAATAATTTATTTTCATATATAATAATTTGTATATATTGTATTATAACAATGATAATAATAAATCTATATACACACAAAGACACACTATAAAGCTGCTCATTCTTTGCCTATATCTTATGACCAGTCAAAATGGCTGACTGGAATTTGATAATTAGTCTGTAAGGTGAACTTGACTCAATTATGAATATGGTATAGGTGACACTCTCTTCCATGATCATGAAAGGTCATAACAGGTCAATTTAGAGTCAAAATTGCTATTTCCAGTCAAACTGCAAACAGTGACATGTTTTTATGACACTACAGAAACTGTAAATGCTGTCATTTTAGGCATCTATGAAAAATTCTTGAAAAAATTACTAATGGCCAAATGGTTACCAGCATAAAAAATGGAATTGACCAGCCCGAGTGAAATCTCTGAGGTAATTTCCATTCAATTCATATTCCAGTCCATGGGAAAGACATGGACAGAAATAAATAATATAGCTGACATTAAAAAAAAGTTCTTAAGCATATAAATTAGTACAATATTTTGGAAAAAGATTTTTTCCAAATAAATATTTTTAAAAACTGAAAGAGAGTTTTCATTATTTATTTTTGAAAATTTTTATGAACAGTAAAAATATGTATATTTTCTTAATTACTGGAAATAATGCAATACTTAGAGATTCAACATTTTAGGACTAGCAAAAACAATTGATACAGAGTGAACACATGTAAGCACATTCATTTTAGATATTTAGAAATCCTGTCAAGGTCAGGAATATATGCAAGTTTAATGTATGTGTCAATGCACACATATAGGAAGGAAATATATTTAAGAGCATTATTTTTTTTTAGTTGTTACTATAAGTAAATGATTGTGATCTTCTGGCCAAATAATTAAGTTATGTCCATGCTATATTGAAAAAGTATAGATGCTGATCAACAAGAAAGATGTCTTCTCTAGACAATCAGTCATTATGCTGCCTACAAGAAGACAGTGGACAATGCTTGCATAGTGTGTTGCTTGGTTACAAAAAGGAAGCATAACACACATAATTAGGAAAGATTATGAAAATCAGTGCACTGTATTCATTCCAGAAGAAAGAAATTCTTAAACTCCATTTTTGGGGCAATATAAGTCATTGTCTCAATAATATATTAGATTGAGTCATAAATAATTTCCATTTTTGTTTATCAACCTTATTCTTCAAAACATTAGTTTGATCCCCAGACTCCACCTAATAGTTTTAATCTTAGATGTGTGCTTCGATTATTTTTTAACAAATACAATTTTGTTTGGGGAAAAAATAATTTTTTTTTTTCATACTCAAGTATTTTTTCTTTTTTTAAAACATTTTTACCAGTTTAAGAAATTAAAAAAATAAACCCTTCTCTGTATTGAACAATGAACTGTCCAGATTCAAACAGATTTATTTCACACCACTGTGAGTTTGTGTGTGTCTTTATCCAAACACATTTTGCTAAAAAAAAAAAAAAAAAAAAAAATATATTACTTTTTGCATTGGGGTAAGCTAACAAGTTGAGAGTAACTAGCACCTATACGCCTATACATTTGAGTATTTCTTGCACAAATACTTAGTTTTATTTTAAACAAGAGGGTAAGTTCCCTGTCCTCACAAGCTGTTACCAAAACCTGTATGAGGAGGGGTTGGGAATTGAAAGTATATTGACTTTTTTTTGTTTCCTTAAATATCCTTTGCCAAATCATTGATGCTTATTATATGCTTGTGTATTTTATATATAGGGAAATTCTTTTGTATTATTTATTAAAATAAAATTGAGATACTCAACTGATGAATTATAGTAATAAGTTGAAAGCTACAACTTATTTTTCATTAAATTGTCAGCGCCTTTGAATTTGTTACTCAATTGATATAGTGGAAATATAAGTTTAGGAAAGTCGAAACATTTAAAGTAAATTTTCAAATTATTTGCATTTAAATTTCTGAGTTACCATTTGTTTTTCTTTTCAATGATTCTTTTAAACTAGCATTTTCATCTTTGCTGTGTTTATCACAACAATGAAGAAGTCCAAAAGTGTATCAAACAGAATATATTTTTAAAAATGATGAGGATGTTAGTTTAAAAGAATCAATTAAATCAACGCTATGGTTTACACATTGGAGTAAATATTGCTTTTGAGAAAAGAAAAAAACATTTTCAAAGATGTGTATAATATATGCAGTAATGGAACATAACAAAAATAAATTATACAGGACATATTCAAAGGTCATGTCCTTGACACATGTAATTGAATGAAGGCAATATATGTCAACTAGTCATGTGACTTAAGTACATATCAGCATGATGTAGCTTTGAATATGGAATGTATACATAGTACCAGTAAGTATTCCAAAGAGAGAGAGAAATGCAAAAAGTTTCCACTCAGGTCCTTCCTTCCGTGCATTCCTATGCAGTCATATAAGCTAAACAGAGATTATCCCTTGCTTAATGAATACAAAATCAAGAAACTTCATCCTTTCTTTCTTTTTTTTCATTATGAATAAAGGGAGATCACTCAACCATAACCAAAATAAATTAAGTTGAACAAGTACACCACTGATTTTCCAGTGAATAAAAAGCAGACAGTTGGATTTCTTCCTTCTCTTTACATTTGTTTAATTTCAACTTCTAACAGTTCTAATGCTATATGTAAGGATAATTAGATGGGGGTCAGAGAAATATTATTAAATCATTATTATGTGACTTCTGTTAAGTAAAATGGATAATCAGGCACAGTTGTGGAACCAAGAATTCTGGAAAAATTGTTTGTGTAGCTGCATTCACTACAGCCTTTCAAAAAATAAAAAAGAAAAAAAGATGACTGGATAAAGAAAGAAAGAGAATTACAAGCTGATTTTATTGTACAAGCAAGGTGATCTGGCTCTCCTTGGTAATTGTCTAATCATTTGAAAACTTTTTAAAAGAGCTTCTCTTCAATTGCCAAAATTTTTTGTAAGAAGAAAAAAATCCCTGTGTGCAGCACTAAATGCCATTATAGTTGAGACATGAGGTGCTGCTGCTGCTGCTTACCAGAAAAATCCTCTGAAGTTTGAAAACCAGCAAAAGCAAATTTAAGGAAATAAAAAATGAAAAAGAAAAAATACAACTATTGAGCAAATTGAAAGAAAAGACGACCCTTACTTTCATCATGTAACAAACAAGATAATGTCAGAAAATTAGTTGTAGATCTAATCAATATGAAGAAACGCAAGAGAAGCAGAGTTCAGAAATATTTCTTTCAAGTCTTTGCATGTGAAAGAGAGACACCAATTTTATATAATTCAAAGCAGTAAGATATCTGAATCCTTTGATTAAAAAGAAGGAGAAAAAAGTAATAGTCAGTGTTTATTTTACATATCAATAAATCTGTACTGACAAATGAATACTTGGTTCATAGCTGGATAGAAGTACCTGGCTGAATTCAGCTCCATGATAAATATACTCAAAAGCAGATTACTATTGTGCAAAGACTCTTTAAACAATAAGGAATGTTTGGCATTCCTATGAGCAAATACTTCAACTAGATTGGCACAGGGTCACAAGAGATTAGTCTTTTTTGTTTTTAAATAAAAGTCAAGAAAGAATTGTGTTTATAGTAAAAGAAAAAGATTAAGCAAGGAAGAAATATTTGAAGAGGCAATGTACTGAGTGTGAGAGTTACTTTACAGAAGAAATACATCCTTTTGTGGCTAGCAGAAAACAAGAACTTAAGACAATTTATAAAATTTCTTCATATCTGCAATGTAGGAAAAGGAATGTAACAAAAAAGAACAAAGATGATGACAGACTGTGAACCAAAGATACTGTAATTGCCTTACATTAAGTTAAAAAAACAAAACAAATTATAGAAAAGGGATCTTGTAGAAAATGGGAAAGGTGCCATAAAATTATTATATGCTAAATTATAATCTTTATTTGGAATAAATTATGCTTTGTGGTATTTGCATCATGAAAGCATCATCTTCTTTATAAATTATCTATATAAGAAATGTGACTGGTTTAGTTGAGTTCATGTAAATTATTCCTGAAACAAACATGAAAACTGGAATATAGATTATATTCTTGACACAACAACACATTGAAAATTAAGCATTAAAGTTAATCACTTAAATGCAGATAAATAGAAAAAGTTGTTTTCAGTTCTACAGAGATAAAACATACTAAGCCAATATGCCTATTACCTCATGAGTTGAGTGAGAACCATATTGCTAAAGTGTGATAAGCCAAGACAATATTTTTGGGTATCTGTAGTTGGGATATGCTGACAGAAATATTATATATAGGAAATTTATGGGATATTCGTATACAAAAACACTGATAATATGACACATGAGCAGGGGGGTGTAGAATTTTGATAAATATATTATTAACTTGCTGTTAAATCTTAAAGCAAACCAATATATCTAAACCTTGCTGAGATTTCAAGTTGATTCTCCATGACATTATTTATACAAAAACTGTTTCTAAAGGTTTCAACTTTTTTTAAATTGAATTTCTGAATGTAAAAAGTTAGAAAATTTTGGAAACCAGTTGCATTGAGAAGAAATAATTAATTTTTTACTATTTCTTTCATTTACCCTGTTTTTTTATCTGACAGCAGTAATCTTTATTTGCTTTACATTTTAGATGATGATTTGTATTATTAATGATTGCAATTGTTATATCATTATTCTATAATCATGTTTTTAATGTATTAGATGAAACATTGTAAATTATTACGTCTGTGTAAAAGTTCCCAGAATCCTTCTTTTTTAACTAGTGACCAAATATTTAGTTGGAAAACAGTTTTTCAAATGAATCTTTTTACACAAAAAACTACAAAATCTACTACAGAAGGTGAGAAAAAAGGATAAAACATCAACTGCAGGAAGACAGAATGCCTGGTTGCTAGTAAAAAGATGAGCCCAAAATGCAAATTACAAATCAGAGATACTAAACTCAAACAAGTACAAAAGCTTAAATATCTGGGAAATGTTTTAACAGAAGACAGAAAGTGTGACACTGAAATTCTAAGGTGCATTGGGATAGCCAAAGATAAATTCCAGAAGCTAAGCAGAATACAGAAAAACTTTGTTAGGTACAAAGAAAAGAGTACTGAACTGTTATGTGATATCTATCCTCCTATATGGCAGTAAATGTTAGATAATCTCCTCAAAGATGAAGAAGAGACTTGAAGGAACAGAAATTTGGTTATACAGAAGGATGCTGAAGATACCATGGATCAAAAATGTGAGTAATGACAAAGTTTTTAAGAAAATGGAAACAAGAAGGAAACTCATACTTAAAATCAGGAAAAGATGGCTGAAATTTTTGGGGTACATAATGTGGAAGGAGGGCTTGGAAAATCTGATACTCACAAGACAGATTGAGGGCAAAGAGAACAGAAGAAAACAATGCATAACATGCTTAATGAGTTTGAGTAAATGGGTGGAGGAACAGGATTTAGGAGAAATAACAAAAAGACAAAATTTCTTAAAAGCTACAAAGAACAGGTATTTACGGAGAGACATGATTGCCTATGTCCTGAGGGAATACAGCACATAAAGAATACTATTCATTTTTGGTGTTTTTCATCTCAACTGGAAATAAGGAAAATTTCCTCCACTACATTTCTAAATCTGTTGGAAACCAGTTTCTCACAGGAAATGGGAGTTGTGGCATAATAGATATCAGCTCGGAATGAGAAGTTTGAGAGAAGAGTTTGAATTCTGGCTGGGTTTGTTACATTCACTTATATGCAAATACCCTTGAGAAAGGCATGAATCCATCTCGTCTGCCCCTACCAACTATGAGTTGAGTAGCAGGACAGATTGGATCCTATAGCCTTGGTTGACAACCAGTCTACTGCAGAAAAAATGGCAGCGTACTGTGGGAAAATCTGCTTAGTCAGTCGTGAATTGCATGATCACCCAAGGATATATTATGTAGGGCAATTAACTGAATGATGGAAATTTCTGCTACAGTTAATGGATCAATTCATTTTGCTATTTTTTATTATGTGTTGTATTAGATGTTCAAGACTCTATGATGAAACATGTTCAATTATAATTAATGCTTAAATTGAACTTGTTTCATTATACTTCTGATGCTCTGTATTGCAACTTGGATTTCTAGTCAATGATTGTTAAGTCAACAACAAGAATTAGAAATAATGAATAAGTCGTGAATTGCATGATCACCCAAGGATATATTATGTAGGGCAATTAACTGAATGATGGAAATTTCTGCTACAGTTAATGGATCAATTCATTTTGCTATTTTTTATTATGTGTTGTATTAGATGTTCAAGACTCTATGATGAAACATGTTCAATTATAATTAATGCTTAAATTGAACTTGTTTCATTATATTTCTGATGCTCTGTATTGCAACTTGGATTTCTAGTCAATGATTGTTAAGTCAACAACAAGAATTAGAAATAATGAATAAGCCTTTAAGAGAATTTTAACTTGTATCTCAAATTCTATGACAGTGTTTTTACTGGTTTGTCTACAAAGACTTTACCAGCATTCAAATAAGCGCTATAACTATAGTCGTCATTGTTACTAGACTATCATCTTGTTTATTACTTTTACACTATTAGTACTGAATATAATTGTATACAAATTCTTATGATGAAAGACAGCCATTATTAGAAATAATATGAAAGAATGACACGTCAATAATATCCACTTGTATAAAGCACAATATGTATACAAATATATTTTTGTGTAGTGTTTAGATAAGGTAGAGGACTGAAAAATAAACCTTTGAGGCTGACAATGTAAGCACAAGAGCTAATCAATATGTAAATAACTCTGACCTTTTTTATGGGTTCTATGCGAGTCAATGACAATATTTCACCTAAGAAATAGGTAGATTAATATATCTAATACTACAAGTGAATTTATGAGGTTTAATCTCATAAGTAAAGTTCTTTTAAATTATCTTCAATAAAGAATTTTTTTTAACTTGAAAACTGACCCATTTTGTTTAAAACCCAAATTTGTTATTTTTTAAAATTTGATGCAGCCGGCATCTGACATTTTCTTTTAGATGATTTGTTATTTAAACAGTAAGAAACAAAAGTCAGTCAAACACACAAAAAATAATTGACCCCCCCCCACCCAACCTCCACTGTCTCTGGAATGTGCCTCTACAAGCAGACACAAAGAAGTCACAAATAAACAAAGAATACTCATAATAAAGAGGATACTGAAAAAACAAATGACTACAAGACTGTAAATCATCATCAGCAGCAGCAGAAGTATAAGGTACTAAGACAACATGGCAGCATAACTTAGCAGATTTACGTGTGTGTGTGTGTGTGTGTGTGAACAATACATGAACGAGTAACAAATCCTCCTGTGAACATTTCAAATGAAAATGGGTAGTGAGTGAACTGGCTGAAATGCATTGTGCTTGAGTATGGAACTTTCAACATTAGTTTAGGGAAATTTCTGTAACATGGTTTAATTGTGGCACAAATAGGGAAACAAAAAGATATGAATGAATCCTGTAGGATAAGTAACTGTTGCCTTTATAGCAAAAAATATTCTACTTTCCAAAAGACTGATTATATATTTTCATTTATTGACATCAATGGAAGTCAAGATTAGTTGTTTCCCTTCATAAATCAATATCAAGTATAAAATATAAAATTGAATGTGTGTACTTGTAGACTTACACACATTTATACATACAAACATATATAGATAGATCCCAACTCAAAAGTAACTGAAAGAGTTAAAATTTGAGATTTTTTATTATTATCTTCTTTTAAGGATGTCAAACGTTATTTTTTGTAAATTTAATTTAATAAATTTTAAAAATTAACAAAAGTATTACTGAATTTTAGGACATACACCTTTATGCAAACAGTTCTAATCAGGGAATACATCAATTAGAATACCTTTTGTTACCTCTAAGTAGGACAAATGTATATTTTTCTAACTAACCATTTTGAATTATTTTAATGTTTTCAAAACATTTGGTTTGAATTGTAAGTGCAATAAAGTAACAAGCATCACTAACCCAGCAATAGCCTTGTCTGAATTTGAGATTTAGTCATAACAGTGAGGAATGTTTCATTAGACAATATTATTTATTAAATTATGTTTTCATGCAATGACATTGTGTATCATAGTTACTTTGAACTAACAAAAATGATCAACAAGTTTGTAGACATCAATTAGAAAACACATTCCCAGGAAAGTAAAAGTAAATTTAACAATGTTCAAACCAAAAGATGTAAAAGATTTTCTAAATGCATAAATCATAATCTGAAGGCCAAATACAAAAGGCATAATTTGTGGGAGGCAGTTGTTCTGCTCAAAGACTGAACCCATACCACCTTTCATGAATAAGAATCAATTGGTGTTCCAGAATTAAAGATATTTTATTATTTATGACTTTTAAACAGCCTAGTGATGAACAGGTTTAATTCCTGTCTAATCATCAAATAATCATGCTCTTTCAAAAATCTAGATGAACAAAACCTTGCAGCTGATCTCTCCCATGACATAGCTTTAGCAACTAAATGTGGGGTGGGGGGACTGGCTGGTCACATTCAATACTTCAAAAACCAAACTTATAATGTTTTATCATCACTGAGCAGACCCTGAATTTCCATCTATTACAAGTGCTCTCTCAAGGAAACTCCTTGTCTTGAACACCTTTTGGGACTTAAGCTTATCCCAGACCTCAAGTGGAAATCTTTATATGATGCATTGCTAAAAATGCTGAAAAAAAGGTTGATGCCTTGTACCACCCCAGTAAGTACCTAACACCTCTTGTTATGCTCTAAGAGCCAGATCAGGCTGAAAATATAGTGCCCCTGCCATATCTAGGTTGGAGCTGTTCAGTCTTCACCCTACAGTCCCTTCCCTACAGACAAAATGTTGCAAGCTCTTGATACTCTATCACTATTTACATGAAAAATGTTTAGACAAGCAACATTCCTTAGTTCCCCAACTCTAACATTCCCAGCTAAGACCCACCACATTACATACATTGAGGTGAACCACCCTCATTCCCTTTTATTCTTTTAGCAAGGAGTAAGTTCCATTCAGATAATTTACTCCTAAAAACTGTTGCTTTGTGGAACTGACTCCAAGGAGGATGCTTTCCTAACCACTACAACTTAGGTGATATCAGCCACCAGTGTGTGATTTCAAGTGTTTTATAGGCGATGAGCAAATGAACAGAAAATTATGGGTGATTAGAAATTTTGGTGGGGGATATAGGATTTTTAGTATTAAAAAGTTCTTTCAACATATGCTACCCGCAAAAATATTCAATGGAGATAGGCAATGAACCTATAAAAAAAAAACAATAAAAACAAGAGGCTAATTGAGATTAACTGGGTCACATTCCGAGATAGGATATAAAAAAAACAAATATTTTGGTATTTTTCTATTTATGTATTTTTCTGTCATTAACATTCAAATGATCCTTCAGACGAAATAAATCAGATAAGAGAAGACCAAGAACAATAAAAAAATATTTGTTGAATTTTTATTAATTGCTAGCCTAGCCCTAACCATAAAGCTAAATTATATATATATATATATATATACTATTATATTAAAAAACAAACAAAAGCAAACTTGATCATATATATATATCTCGTTTTCAATGATCAAGTTTGCTTTTGTTTGTTTTTTAATATAATAGTAACAGCAGATACATAAGACAGCATTATTAGTTACCTCCCTTTGGTATTTTTTACTACATCATAAAGTCAGTTTATGAACCAGTAACAAACTTTTACTGAACTACTTTGGTACACTTTATAATATTTATGATACAGGTGGGCAATAGAAAATCTCTCCATGTGAAAGTGGGTGATGACACAAAAAAGTTTGGGAATTCTTGCCTTAACTGTTATCTTCCCAACATATCCACATATACTGCACCTCTTGCTGTCGACACAATAACTGCCTTAAGTAGCCCTGGATCTTGGATCATGTATAGAGTGAACATTTGTATAAAAAAAAAAAGTCAAAATGCATTGGGACAATGATCAATATCAGAAGGTGATTCTTAACTTTGCTAAATTCAAAATAAGCTCAGCATGAAAATTTTTTATGTTAGCAATCCTAAATGTCTGTGATATAAATAGCGAAATGCTTCAGATGTTTATGCATAAGATAGAGTAAATAATTGTTTAGTGATCAAACATTTGACAGAGCAAGAGTTAGCAAGCTTATGTGAAACACCTTCAGATAGCTAGGACAATGAATTATTTTCAAAATGATCCAATATTGTCAATAAATACCAAAACTCAAACAGCAATGAGGTTCAAAATTTTAAATTATTTAGAAATGAAAAATTTAAATAATTTTAGGTTATTTCTTTATCAACATTGATTGTGAAAAGAAAAAAAATAGGAAGATTTAATTTGATAGATGTTGATAAAATGATAGATTGTTTGATTGATTGATTTGTTTTTTGTGGCTTATTTAAAGCTAAGACATATTTTGAATTGTAAACACATTATTTACATTTACTATTTGTTTGGGGTTAGACTAAGTACAAATACTGAATAGCATATAGCCTCTGGGTAAGCATTAGCCTTCTAGCATAACTTAGCATATCAGACCTAAAAAAGGAGGTATATATACCATCAGATATGGCACGTTTATGCAAACTCAAATAGATAAAATGTTCAATTTCAACAATAGAGTTATTCCAAGCTTTGAGACAATTGAACTCATTCTTTGAGTTTCTGTTAGCACTTTAAAACCAACCCATTTTATAACTTTCTTGACATATATATTTATAACCTGAAACACAAATAATGAATTCATTTGTTCAAGCAATGCTTCAAATGTTAATTACCTTCCTTTAAATTGTAAAAAATATCTTTACAAATTTGGATGTAATTAATAAATGTTTATTAAAATATCCTTGATTCTCTTTCTATTCCCAACAGATACAAAACAAATTTTCCATGTCAATTAAAAAGAGCTTTGTAAGAAAAAAAAATACATATAATTCTGAAAGAATTTTGCAAAAACAACGAAGATTTTTTTATTCATATAATATCAAAAAGACAAAAACATTTTTAAAATGTCAGTTTTTATTTTCTCTTAAAAGTTAAGCCATAAAAAATCAAAAGGTTTAATTTCTTTTTTAATTTGAATGCCATCATTGTTTCAGGCCTCTAAATTTAAAAACTTTCATTGTAATAATATTGAAATGACAAAAAAATGCTTTCAAGTAACTTCAATATTTATTATACTCAAAGATCAAAAACCAGAGAGTGGATTGAGAGAAAGACAATAAAGAAATGTAGCTTTAAAAGAGAAACCAGTGGACAAATGATTAATTTTCATAAAATTGAAATCATAAATCAATTGAAGGAAATTTTTCCCAAGTCTGCAGAATGAAATAAATCAAATCTGAAAAGCTTCAGAAATTTCAAGACTTGATTTCTGTTGCAAAGGAAATTTTTCTTCTTTTTCTTTTTTTCTTTTTTTTAATAAGATTATGATAAAAAAAAAAACAAGAAAGAAAAAAGCCTAGTTTTTTGGCAAATGATTTTATCTATTGAAATTTGCTTATTTTTATGTTAAATTTGTCCATTCACAAAGGCACAGTCAATATCTCTTCCAAACAGGGATATTTACTAAGCTTTGCCAAATCTAACAATTACTGAGCATCCAGAGATAACCTCATTAATAATATTAGGTTGGTGCAAAAATAATGTCGTTTTCTCACATAGTAACATATGTGAGAAAACGACATTATTTTTGCACCAACCTAATATTAGTAAAATAAGTATGTTTGTTAAAAATGTTAATATGCCAATGTTTAATCAAAAATTTAAATTCTGATATACTTCTTACAAAATTATAAGTGGATATCAGCCATCAAGAGAAATTTGGAGTCACAAGTGATTGGCTTGCTCATAATTATTCTAGGACAGCTGCCCAAGAAGATATTTATGCAGCTTAGCTGAGTAATGCAACAAAGTCTGAATTCACAGCAGACATAATGATATGTGAGACAAGATTCCTAACCACTGGCATATCCCATTTTGATTGTTCGGAGCACATTTTATCTTTATTCAAGAAATCGCTGTCCTAGCTAATTTTTAAAGATATCTCAGAAAATGTTGTTTTTTGAGGTTTATAGGTTGTTATTCTTATGTTAAATGTTTTATATTTTCGAAGTAGTCATAACAAATTCTGAATTAAGTTTAAATAAATTCTTTTCAATTGTAGTCATTATTGATTTGATAGCTAGTATTATGTGCCTAGATTATTTATATTATTTTTTTTTCTAATTTTGTGAATATGATTATAGGATATTTTAATTTATGCATTTAATTTAGTCTTCTTTGTCATGATGTGATCATAAGTAGCACAGGAGGAATTTGTTCTCATGACTATTTAGAAATGAGTTTTGATCTTTTTGTTTAGGACTTTATCTTATTTTGGAAAGGTAATTATTGCTATTTTCTCCTTTAGGCAAAGGTTACATCATTTTTGAGGTGTTGCTTTAAGCTGGTGATATTTATCTTATCTGCCATGCTATTTGTGGTGTCTTTTAGTTTGTCTTTTGGAGATGTCATATATGCTTTGACAGAGTAATATTGTTAGTATATTTTCTGTTGCTAAATTATTTTTTTCTGGAGACCTTCATTTTTATATATATATATATATATTACTGCATTTCCTTTGGATCTTTCTGTAGCTTACTGTATATTACATTATGTTTCTGTTTTTACTGAAAAAGATAAATTCTTGAAGGCAAAATAATTTTAACAATTAACAAATGAAATTTGAGTTAATAACAATGATGGAAAAGAGAAAGTTAAAACTAAATAAATTGGGATTTTTATTATGTTTTTAGGAATAAAAGATTTTGTCAAATTTTGATGAACAGGTTACAAAAAAAATCAAAGAAATCAAGACATAGGGATTTTATGTTTCATGTCAGCTGCATACTGAATCAAAATTTTACAAGTTTGTAGGACAGGGACAAATTTTATCACATAAAAATAAATTTTTTTATCAAAATCATTAAAACTTAATAACTATAGGAAAAAAGATTTTTGGTGAATGACAGAGGATATTACAATTTAAGGCAATTTACTACATGGAACAAACAATTTTTTCCAAAAGTTTAGAGAATTTTTTTTTTTTTTTTTTGCATTCCAGGCTTGTTTATAACCAGAATGTTTGGTAGATCAGCAAAGAAAAAGGTTTTTTTTTATCTTGGGAACGGTTATGCATTTTTTTTTATATCACTGAACTTTTGGGTAACTCAGCATGTAACATTATAAAACCTTTTTCTTTTTCAGAATATGTCTGCTTTTGATACTTATACAGATATTATTATGGGGTCCACCCTTTTCTAATATAAATGGACTCGTCCTGCTGCCATAAAATAGCCACAGTCATGGAGTCTGATAGTAGAGGAACAGGGTGGAGAAACAGAGTGGAAAGTACATAGACACTGTGATTGAGTTGACGTTAGAAGTCAGTTACAAGGACACCCGACTCTAAGGAAGTTTACTTTGGGACTGTATATAGCGATCTTTGATTAATACTAACCGACGTTCCTGGATTTTACTAACAGCATTACCTTTTGTATTCTGTGTAAATACATTTAATTTCTTAGCTTAAATACTTGCGTTTGTCATTTATTGGAGACCAATTTTTCACGTGGAATCCACAACAGATATAGACTAGGAATCTAAATCTAAAACTGTTAAATTACTTCTGTTAAAGATTGAAAAACCAACATTTATAATTTTGCATTTATGAAATTTCAATTATTTAAGAATAAAATGATGAGGTCTTAAAGTTACATGTTTTTTTTTTATGAATATGACATGTTTGAGGTTTCTCTGATAATTTTTCTGAAAATTTAACATATTAATGGAATAATTTCAAAGGTGGGTGTTTGAGAAACTACAAAGCTTTGTTTGCAGCAGCCGCAACAATAATAATAGTTGCTGGTGGGGGTAACAATTGCAGAAAGAGAATTTTTGTATGTGGCACAAAAGTATGTCATGTGCACATGGAATGTACCTGCAATTGCAGAGCAGCAAGAACACCTTGCCAATATAAATCCATCTTCAAATAGATCTTTTCTTGGAATGGAGAGAATATCATCTAACTGGGCAGAGAGTGAAAGGAGGAAATATACTGTACACATAGCAATTAGGGAAGACAGAAAACATTAAACCCCCTGGACAGAGAGAAACATCTGAAGAAAAAAAAAGATCTACTTTTTCTATATAATTGATAGACATAAGAGGTAGGGAAGTGTTGGCAAATATAACTTTATGAAACAAGTATGGGGGGAGAGTTGCAAAGTGGAAGTGAGGTTAAACTGATTCAGACTGAAAGTGGAAAAGAAAAACAAAATTCCTAGTTTTCTATCTCAGCTGTCAGGTTTTCAAAACTTGTTGATAAATGTTGCATTGTTTCAATCTAGTTTATCAGAGAAAGACTTGAATATTAAGGTTAGGGTTAAGGCAAATCAATAATAAAAATGTAGCAAAACAAAAATCCTCAAAGCAACAGATTAAAATACATCATAGAAAAACAAATGCTTTGCAATAAAACAAAAAAAGAATAAAATGCATTAGGAAAGCTACTAATTGCCAAGCTTAAGTCTGCATTTATGTAATATTTTCCTTTCCTAGACATGGGAAAAAAAAAAAAAAAAACTTATTTACTGCCTTTGTAGTGTTTAACTAGAAATGGAAACCTATATTTCCTCCTCTTTTGATGCAAAAGAAGAAATCTATAAAAACCATGCCTATATTGTTGCAGTGATATTGTTTAGTGGGGAGAGCCTCAACCTGGAGGTAAGAAAGTTTATTTATTGAAGCTTAGCTCAAGATAACTATGGCTTGGGAACTACAGAAACATTTACAGAGTTATCTAGAATAGTGTTCAAGCTACAAAGATATCTAAGGTTTCACCACAGTATTGAGAAAATTAGCTTTAGTTTAAAGAGAAGAACAACTATTTTAAATCAGTTTACCTTATTCTATTTTTTTTGCAATCTAATTTGGTCGTATCAATATAATGGATTAAGTAATTCTTATTTTCTGGTTGTTTTTTTTTTTTTTTTTTTTTTTTTTTTAAGCATTACGCCCTGAGCAAGGCGTGAAGCCACTAGGATGCAGGGGGTTGCAGAAGATTTGGAGCAAAAGCAGATAGGAGTGATAGAAGAACGGATGAGGAGAGGGATAGTGGGTAGATCAAGGTAACTGGGGGTGTCGATTGACATTACATTTGAATAGTTGGAGATTATAGCTCTCAGGGAAACAGTAATTGGGAAGGGTGTTCCACAGGTGAGAGGTGCGAGGTAAGGAGTAATTGTTGGAAGATGAAAAGGCCTGAAGTAAGAGAAGCAGATGGTTTTCGACCACAACATGAGCAGAGAGGAGTTGGCACAGCCTGCATCATAATGTGGCCTCAGGGTTGCCCACCGGAGGTGACTGCTTTGAAAAAAAGCTAAAAGTTCCATTGCTGTTTTAAACATTTTCATTAAATATGAATGATCTAATATCCTTAGAGGGAAAGATAATTGTCAGAGTCACTTAATACAAAATAGAAGTTTTATAAAGATATTGTTTTTTTTTACATATGTTTCTAACTGTTTCCTTTATTCAACATCAAAATATTATTCAATAAATTTTCTGACTAGTATCTTATCATTGTTGTGATCATAACTTTTAGTGAGTATAATAGAGGAGAAACCTGACATCACATCAGTGATGATGAGTAGTGGGGTGACATAACATCAGAGATGATGGGATGATGTAATTTGATAGATGAAGGGGAAATATGATATTACATTTTATTGATAGATTTGAATTAATTCATTAGAATATCATTTATAACAAAAATATAACAAATTTATCAATTTAAACCATACATTTTTGAATGTAGTAAAATCTGACATGTTTAAGCAACATTTTCAAAATATTGATACTTCTCTTTTTACAAACCTCTTCTTGCTAATGACATTTTCTTAGAACCATATTTTAATTAGAATTGGACAATAAAGATTAGATCTGCTTCTTTAAAATGCATTATCCTTTTGTTTTTAAAAGTCAAGGCATTAAAATGAACTAACATTTATAATTTCAATGATGGAATAAAAGTAAATATTTTAAAAAACAAACAAGTTAAGCATGTTCACACATCAGAAAAATGTTTAACCAAAGTCTTCAGAAATTTAAGATTTGAATTCTAAGATTATTGGAAAATTTTTATTTTAGTCAAAAGCACATACAACAGTCTCACTCATATCCAATTGATTAGCAAGAATGATTTGGTTTTCAATAAAAAATATTAAGAAACTGAAATGTTTTCTAATCCTTTGATGTTTTTTTCTGACAAAAATATTTAAATATATATATATCATTTGTAAATGTTTTCACACATCTGAGATATTGGCTTTCAACCACCACAACAAAATGAAGAATCAAGAAATTCTGAAATTCAAAAGAATATTCTACATTTTCACACAGGAAAATCTTGCCAAAAATCAGGAGATAGTTACATAAGCATTGAAAAAAATTAGGATTGTTTGCTTTGTCACTGAGAAAGAGAGAAATGAAAATTGCAATTGGAAGAGTCAGTCAAAAAAAAAAAAAGAAAAAAGAAAAAAAGATGAAAAAGTGTAAGAAGAAAAAAATGGATTTTATTTCAGACTACCATATTTGAGAGTATATATGAGCACTACTTTAAAAAAAAAAAAAAAGAGACACAGTATCTCCTATATCTTATAGGTAAGAAAATATGGGAAATATTTATGGAGCCTTGAAGTATCTGGTAGTCTAACGTTTTTACCCATGCACCATAGTCTACCTGTGTGGGCAGCAAGCCAAGCTCTATAATACTGTAAATTAAATGTAATTGAGGAAGGGGGGGAGTCAGTAAAATTTATATGCATTTTTCAACCTTCTTCACTTGTAAGAAATATCTGGTAGTCTTAAAAAAAAAAAAAAAAAAAAAAAAGGGTTGATATTTATTCATTTTTACAAATACTTCATTCACCTGAATTCCATGATAACTTTACTCACACTGTCAGTCTACAAAATCAGTTGTAATATTAATTTTCATTTTTTATTAGATGAATCATTATCAGCCTTTAATAATCTTTTATATTCTTTTTTTAATTGTAATTTCATTTTTTTTTTCCTCAATTAATAATAATTAACTTCATAATTCTTTATAATAAAAATTAAAAATGAATTGTTTAATATATTAAAAATTATTAATCTATGAAGAAAATGCATAAAAAGTATTTGACTTAGTCTAAATATATCAGGAATATTTTAATACCCAAGCTAAAAACTTTAAAATTAGTCAACATAAAATTTAATTTCAGACAAACATTTCAGATCGCTTTACATTAAAAAAAAAAAAGAAAAAAAAAAGATTCTAATATCCAAAACATTGCATTAGATTTTACATGTTTTGCTATACATTAAAAAAATAAGAATATTTGAATGGTTTCCTTTATTAATTTAAAAAAAAAAAAAAATTACTAGTCCTATGATGCTGACAATTTTTTTTTTCTTGATTTGATGCAAAATAGGTGGAATGTTGCAATGAGTTTAAACAAATTTTATGGAAAAATTGCATTGATGAATTGTCAACCTTGCTGAAATATCAAATTTGTTATTACAAAAAAATTAATTAAGGAATTGTAAAGTGAGTAAGTATTGGTAAATGCCAAAACCACACCTGCAGGTGTACCAAATTCAAATACAGTTAACACTAAAATACAATTGTGATTGTTGCTTCACTCACCTAGCACCAAAATATGTAATGACTAGAGTGAATGAAAGTTTCAAGGTGTTTCATAAATCTTAGGCTGATATTGTATGTTACATAAACATTTAGTCATATGCTGATGTTTTGCAAAAGAATAATTTGCTGTGGAAGAATTGTCAGTAAGCTTGTTTTTCCCAGACCACTGCTATAGAAATAAAACACACTGGATGCTCTGTATTTGGGAGCCTCTGTGTGATATTAAGTAAATATCTGCTATACAAGCACATTTTAGTTCTTTTAATTGCTATTTTGGATATCTGCTGAGAAGATTACAATTAACTTTTCTTGGCATGGATGAGACACCACTTCTTTCCCAAGAACATATTTCTATCCAACTGACACAGTAACAAAAACAGCTGTCTTCCACGATGTCACTACACAACTTCAAGTTGACTCACCAAATTGAGCACTACTGACATCATTCAACTGCCAATAATTTTCTAAACCTTGGCTTTTAACCAAACAGAAGTGGCAGGAAGTGACATCACAGTAGAAGTGAAAGTAGCCTTCATTCATCTATCCAATAATATCATTCAGAGACTTTGCTGTAGAGCAATGCTTAATTAGCTAATCACACAATATATTCTTGATGTACTATGTTCAATCTTCACATGACCTTAAGCCAAACAGATGTTAGTATATAATTAAAACAGAATCAAATACAGAAATAATTTATCAGTTTGCTAATATACCTTAGCTCACAGTTATATTTTACATATTTTAGAATAAAAAGATTGCAGCTCCTTTGTAAGCTTCTATTAAGTTGATTTGATTAACAGCATATCAACTCCATATGGGACATTCAATGCCGGAATTTAAATTTCTGGGGAGCTTGGATGTCATAAAAATGTTATTCTGCTTTCACAATTGAATACGTGGTGGATGATACTCAACTTGTATGAAAGTATAAAAATACATATTTATAGTAAAAATATCAGCAATTCATTTTTATCTAAAAAAAATAACCAACAATATATATCTATAGTAAAATAACCAGCAATACATTTTATCTGTAGTTGAATGCATACAATTGCATTCAAAATATTTAGATTTTGGTATTAAATAACCCATAGAGGTTGATATGTTGCTAATCAACCAAACAACCAACATGAAAGAACTCTTTCATGACATTAATCCATCCTACAATTTCTTAAAGAAATTAAAATGTATTCTAAAATATAACTTAATGCCTCACAACGGAGTGAATGCCAGACCACTTTCTAAACTTATCAAACCAGCCACGACTGGCTTTAAATGAATATTTTGAGTCTAAGTCTGTTGAAGTGCCTAGTGCCTGCTTCAGCAAGTCATTGTAAATCACTTGTGCTTTCTTGCAAATACAGTGTGACCCGGATATAAGAGAAACCCGGATATAAGAGAAACCCGGATATAAGATAGATTTTCTCTGGTTCCAATTTTGAGCCTGTGTTAATGTATATAAATTAGACCAAACCCAAATATAAGAGAAACCCGGATATAAGAGACTTCTTCTCCAGTCCTGACAACTCTCTTATATCCGGGTTACACTGTAATTGCCTTTGTCATGGTATACCCTGCAAGTTGTTTTTCATGCACCCACACCAATAGCAGCATTTCCATCTCTTTGTGAAGCGGAGTCCAAACCTTTGAAAGAATTCTAATGCCCTTGGTTGGTGATATAGTTTTCAGTGTATCCTTCTGTTTAAGAATAGTGCGTATTGTCAAATCAACAACACATACTCCACATTCATGTTTTGCAATGATTTTGCATTTCAAGTTAAATCACTTGCTTCTTCATAGCAGTGTCCTTTGGATTTAGTTTCTTAGGGGTCATAGTTGAGTTACAACAAATAAATTTGGCAAAATAACTGCACAAATCAAAACATGAGCTAAGCACAACAGAGATTAGAATGTACTACGACTGTACTTGACAAGATAAACAATGAAACTAGCTGCATGGATCTCATTCTTGGCATGAGATGCTGAGGGAGTTTGCTTGTCTTTTGATAACTTGGTAGATGGTTGGGCTATGTGCAAGTTTCAAAATCAAAGATAGTGTGTTCAACTTGTACCTCAGGGCAAACTCATAACTTGAAGCAAAAAAAATCATCATTTTTTTTTCTGCTCGTAACTTGGGTCACTCATATGTTGAGGTTCCACTGTACTAAGATAACAGCATGCATGTTTTACAAAAAGAACTTTTTAAGTCTATACAAAACAGAAATTTCTTAATAAATGTTTAGTTGAATGCATAAAAGTTTTGACAATAGATTTAAGATGTTTTTCTTTAGTATGTCTTTTTACGAGATACAAACTCTTCAAAGGATTGTAAAGAGACAAGAGAGTCCTTGTTAATAGAACCAAAAATAGTTTCACAAAACCATCTTGGACTGTATAAGACTTACAACTGAAAGAAAGATAAGAATTCTTTTCTACTTGCATTTATTCTCATTGCACATACAATTGGAATATGCAGAAGTATAACCAACAGTTGGAGTTTAAAAAATAAAGACCAAATAGGGAGTTCAATCAATTGAAACTTTCTTAAAAGTAAATTTGTACTGAAACTAATAAATTAGTTATTTACAGAGTTTAATATTATACACTCTGTTATGATCAGACTCACAACTCAGAAATAAAAATCTGTGAGACAAGCTCGATAAGCATTCCTCCAGGATAAGTCTACATTATATTTAAATAAGTACAAACCCAATTTATTTTGAGCTGGATATTAAGAATGAAGAACTTAAAAAGAAATTTAAGTAAAGTGTTATGGCAATTTACCCATGCACAGATGGACTCAACCAGTTATAAATAAGAGCAGGTACTGCTTTTTAGACAGTAGTTTTCCAGCAGTCAGCTGTGACAGTCAGACTTAACATTCTTGTTCATTTGTAATATGTTTGTATTACTATTTTTCTGTTAATATATTTGTTAACTCATTTCTTCTCTTTGTGTCTTTATTTCTGGCCCCAACAAGAAACACAACAACTTCACAATGAGGACTCTTAAGGACCCCAAAAGGACTATGTGGAAATTGTCAATATTGGTTTCACTCAACAGTCCTTGGCAATCCGAATGAAAAAAAAAAAAAGGTGCAACTAACTTACACTGAACTTTTTGAGAATTCATGTCTCTCAGAAAAAAAAGAAAAAGCACTTGTGATTTTCTGAGTGAGTAAGAAATTAAAGTTATTTTGTTTTTTGTTTTCTCTCTCTCTTCCATTAAATTCTATTTCAGTTTAAACCTAAAAAAAAATAAAAGGACACAGTCAAACATGGACGAGTTCAAATCTGCCATGCTCAATTTTCTTAAGTTCCAATATAAACAAGAAAATCAACAGGAACTAAAATGGTAAGAAAAACAACTGGAACAGCAAAAAAGAATAAAACAACTCCAGTTGAATATACAAAAAGAACGGTTTGAAATTCTAAAGCAAACTGAAAGGGAAAGGCATGAACTTCAAAAGTGAATTGAAGAAAGTCTCACATTAAAAAAACAAATGGAAATCAGACAACAAAAACTTGAAGAAATTCTACTTCAAACTCAACAAGAGCAAAGAAATTTGCTTGAACGGGCAAATTAGTGAAAACAAAAATGCATTCTCACAAAACACAATCTGGGGCGCAATAGACAATTTTGCAATTTCTCCAGATGAGGATATAACTTTCACTTCCTATTTTAGAAGGTACAAGGATTTATATACCACAAATTGTGCGAATTGGGCAGACTCTAAGAAGGTTTGCCTACTATTCTGAAAACTAGGCACCATGGAGCACACCAAATTTGTGAACTATATTTTACCCTGTAAAACAAACAAACTGACATTTACTGAAGTGGTTAAACTCCTTACAGAACTTTTTAATCCTAAAACTTCATTTTTTTTAAGAGATGGAAGTGTATGAATTTAACCAGAAAGGATAGTGAAGATTACACTACATTCATGTCGGTCATGAACAAGCATTGCGACAATTTTAAACTGTCAGAATTGAGTTGAAATAATTTCAAGTCTCTGATATTTGTTCAGGGACACGTTTCATCTAAAGATGCTGAAATTAGATGTAGAGTTCTGAACAAATTGGAAAACAAGCCAAACCTTACTCTCCAACAAATAGTAGAAGACTGTCAGAGATTCATAAGTGTACACCAAGATTTGAAAATCATTGAGGAATCTGGCATGGCACACATAAGAAAGTTATGCCAAAAGAAAAACAATCGAATTCCTCCTCTAAATCAAACCAGTCTAAAAAGAAACAAGACAACTTGCCTCCTAACCCATGTTCCAGTTGTGGGTGACTACATTGGTATAAGGATTACCCTTATCAGAATAAGTGCCTGACTTGTAGCGATATCAGGCACAAGAGCTCACACTGCTGAGTAAGAAAAAGGTAAATAGTTGCATAAAAAACACAAAATTGGATGAACAAGATGGGTTAAACATTAGGAAAAAAAATTGTATCTTGTTAATTTCTGTGAAAAGTGCGTAAAAGTAGTGAGTACATTTTATAAAGGCCAGAATCAATTAGTCCTCTTTATTTAGAAGCTATATGTCAGGAATTGAAATTCCCTTTGTATCCATCCTTGGTTAAGGTAATCATTATATTCTCTAAGACAGATGAGTAACTAAAGCATCTACATAATTCCTCATTTTTGTTAGTTCTTTTCAAGATTTTCATCCTATTTGCATTTTTGTACTCATTGTTTTATTTTAAATCAATTGTTTTTCTCAAACAACAAACAGTACATAATTAGTTTTATCCTTTTTGATCTGTTTCATGAATATGTCATTTTATTATGTTTAAAAAAAAATGTGTGTGGGCTTTATGGGGTCCCAACTTTGAAAACAGCAATTTTCGTTATAATGGGGATCTTACATTAAATCAAATTTAATTCAGGTCAAGTAGTAAATATCAATTTTCTCTTTCATATTAGAAAGAGTAAGAAGAACTGTTCTTTTGTCACACAAAACTGGAATAACAAGTTTAGAATATTTGAAATGGACAGAAAAGTGTGTTCCTTAATGTTTCATGCAGTAAACAAAAATTCTAGAGAGAAATGAAGATCTAGTGTTTCATATAAGTAGAAAGATAAAAATGAAGTCCTAAAAAAATGAATAATAAAAAAAAAAGGGGTTGAAGAGGCAACTGTGAGCAAATCAAAAGCAAAAATGAACTTTGGTTCATTACATGTGTGTCTCATGTATTTCTCTCTCATCCAAAGTTTGATTATTCCACTAATGATCTTTAGAAAATAAGGCACAATATACATATTCTGTTCTGCATCACAAATATCACAAAAGTTACAATCAAGGCTGATTGATTACTTTGTTGTTTCTTAGAACTAATGTGGAAGAAGTGTTGCACAGCTCTTGAATCTCCAAACCATTTTCCCTCTTTTCTTCTTTCTTAGGAATTTATCTCTAAATACTTTTCAACATGAAACATCAAGAAGATCATTTATTTATCATTTTGTACTTTTTTTTTTTTACAAGAGATTAATGTGTGCAGACACAAAAACAGTTAAATTTAAATTTATTAAACTAGAAAAAAAATAAACCAATGTGTCCTTGGCAGTGGCTTTACTTTTATTCCTTGATGCCAAGAAACACATTTGTGTCACATAAAGGTGGAAAAAGAAAAATACTGAGAAACTTATATTTTATTCATATTGCTTTAAATAAAACCAGAGAATAGATACACAAGTGTATCAGAAGCTATATATATATATATATATATATATATATATATATATATATACATATACACACACACAAATGTGTATGTGTGTACAAATATATAGAAAAATAGGAAAGAACCGTTAGGTTAATAATCCAAAGTTCTTTAGTATTTTTGTTTTTATTTTAAAAAAAAAAAAACAGTGCACAATACATCAGTAGAGCCTAAATTATAATTATTCTTTTCACTACATAAGAGTTATCATATTTCAAAAACAGAGGCTAAAAACTTCAATTTAATTATAAAAATTAAATTGAATTAAAGTACCCAGTACTGTTTCATCCTCAAGCGAATTTTGGAATAACCAATCTTGAAATTTACAGAGCTTTATAAGCATATACATTTGTAATATTAATTACTATGGAAATGGCGAAACCAATTATTTTAATAAGGGGAATAAGGGTTAACATATTGTATCAACATATTAGTTACTTTCAGAAAGAGGTTAAGTCAAGGTAGGGTCGGGAGGTCTATTTCCAAGCGAATGATGACATCAGTTTGACGCATATTGTCTAGTCTGTTTCAACGACAGAGAGTTATTGGCATTATTGTTATGCCATTAAATTTGTATTTGTATACCTAAAAAAATTTTTTCCAAAAGGGTTGTTTTTATATAAATACATCGTACTGAACTACAATTTGTTTTTTGATGACTTCATAAAGGGTTTTTTATGTTATGATTGGATTGAGCTTTTAAACCTTTTGCTTTAATTGAAATTGTTTATTGACTATGAAATTTTAAAATTTTTAAGCTAATTATTTAAGGCGAAAATTTGTTGATGTCGGCAAAAAACTGTTAATTCATGTCTATGATTTAATAACTTTTCGTATTTTAGAAACTTAATAATGTGTAGTTTTTCATGTAGGCATAAAGTGCATGGGTCATCCCAGGTTTTACAAGTTCTTGTTCTATTTATTATTTTCCATTTTACTTTTGGTGTTTTATTCCATTTCTTTTAAATGCCGGAAATATTTGGATAGGAATGTCTGATTTCTATTTCTAATATTATTGAAGGAGCTTTTGTGTTGTCTCTACCTAATTTTAAATTCATTCTTCGTGGACTATCTCTCTATATATATAGATATCATTTCAATGTTAGAACTCTCAATGGATGAGATTGTGCATTGGTATGCCACAGATTCTATGCGGCATTTATTTTCCAATGGGCAGTCTTCCGGGTTTGTACAATCACATAATTTTTCATTATTTTTGTCTAATTTTAGTTTAGGGTTTTTATTAATAATATTTTGGTATGCGTGTTTTTCCAGGATTTTAGGATTTTTTATGGTTCTTTCAAGATTTTCAGTGCAGCTGTAGCTTAATTTTAAGGTGTTTTTATTAAAGATCTTGCTAAGTTTGCTATCAGTAGGAAAGTGTTTTTCAATTGTTGAACAGAGGGGTATACCAAATGATTTTTCTTTTCCTGTTTTTCTTCTAGTTAGTACTATTGTTTCTATAATTGATGTTAGCATTTTTGTATCCACTATTTTTTCAGCAGTGTTGCAAAAATTACTGTGTTGTTGAAAGATTTCTTCATTTGTGGAGTTCATGCTGATTCTTTTCTCTATCGATGAGGGTATATGCTTAATTGTAGATAGAGGGTGGTTTGACCTAGGGTGTATATACAAGGGGTTAGCGTTAGGTTTTCTGTAAAGTAGGTATATGTTGTCCATTAAGTCTAGAGTTACGCCAAAGAAGTTTACCCTTTTCAATTTTGTATTGACTGTAGTTTTTAAATTTAGTTTTCTGTATTCACTATATATTATCTTTCTAATTTTATCTTATTTTAAAATTTGTGGAACTCATCACTACCATGAGACCGTCATTCCTACCTTGACTTAAGCTCTGTCTGAAAGTAACTAACATGTTGGTAGAATATGTTAACCCTTATTCCCCTTATTAAAATAATTGTTTTTTGCTGTTTCCATATTACGAATGTATATGCTTGTAAAGCTCTGTAAATTTCAAGATTAGTTATTCCAAAATTCGCTTGAGGATGAAACAGAGCACGGTACTTTAATTTAATTTAATTTTAAAAATTAAATTGAAGTTTTTAGCTTCTGTTTTTGAAACATGAGAACTCTTATATAGTGATGGAATCATATTTTTTTTAAATAATCATAATATATATATATATATATATATATATATATATATATATATATATATATATATTTATTTATTTATTTATGTGTGTGTGTGTGTGTGTGTGTGCATTGTGTGGCAGAAAAGTTTCAGGATTTATATATTTTAAATTGTGTGTGTGCATATGTCTGTGTCTGTATATAACAGAGTGGACATAGAAATCAATAGTGTTATGGTAACTTAAGTGATCACCATGATTTCATGACTGTTTAAAGTATGAAACTGACTTTCACCATGCAATGTTGATTTCTGTCCTCATTTTTAAGATCTAGAAATGCTCTTCTGCTAATACTGAGTACTCTTCTTCCATAAATGCACCAAATTTTAAACAATTATATATATATATTATATATACTTAAAAAAAATCAGGAGCTCAGTTGAATCCACTACGTTGGTTTCAACTTTACAGTATCATCAGGCAATTTTTATCAATTGACCTCCGACAATGAAACTAATGAATGTTATATTCATTATTATCTATTATATGACCTATTTATTTATTTTTTAAATAAAGAAACATGTGACATTGGGTGTAATAGAAAGTATTGTAAACTAGGGAAGGTTACTGAATAGAATAATCACACAAAAGTTGGTAATGAACAATAATACTGAGGACAAGATCAACACATATAAGACTCACCAACAGTAGGTAGAAGTAGTAGTCAACTGCTAGAAGTGAGTTAAGTGAATTCCACAATGAATCTCAAACTGTAGACCACAGACCAACACATACAGTATTCACTACTGTATTTATGGGAATGGGGACATACCCATTATCATCCATAGGTATGCTATAACAGAAAGAGTGGAGGAGGATTGTAAAGGAAAGAAGAAGAGGGAAGAGAAGAAAATCAAGGATAATATGAAAGTATCAGTGAGGGGTTAATTGAAATGTACATTTTTTTTATCCAGCCTCATATGCACTTAAGAGAAATTTCTTGATATGTTTGCAAGGATTCAACACTTTGGATTTCTGGTTCTTTGCATCCGGAAATGTTGTCATTGCTAATTTTTCCTGTTACAAATACTGTTATGGTTATTATAAGGCTTTGCTTTTTTAGAAATTTCCAGCTTACAATCAGATCCTTGTTTTTTCTTTTAAATTCTATTTTTTTCACAAAAAACTTGTATTGGGCACATTTTAATACTACTGTCTAGTCTGCTTCAACTCTGACCATTAATATATATATATATATATATATATTTATATTTATATTTAGTGTATGTGTTTTGCAAAGTCTCTCTCTCCATTCATCATATTTTCTCAAATGATTAAAGTTTTGTATCAAATGAACAGGGCATCAGAGATCATCAGCAAATTTGACAGAATTTAAAGTTTTATCATGAAGCTTGCCAGAAATGAAAACTTTATCAATGTGGAAAACCTGCATTGTATCTTGAGGAGGGGTGCCTGTACTAAATATTAGTTATGAACAGTTGTGGTGGGTGTAGTGTTTTGTAGCACAATGTTTATATAAACATAATTTCTAAAAAATCTCTTGCACTAAAGCTATTTTTATCTTTGTTGCAAACTTTTAAATGCACAATTTTATACATCTGCAAAAGATTTGAGAATAACAAGCAATTTTGACAAATTTTCTCGAGTATTGGGTTGGATGAAACATTAGCACCCAATGTAGACAGATTGGAAGACAATAAGAAAACCTAGAGCATTTGATTTCTGAGATGGTACTGGTCAAGTTTAGTTGGTCAATTAATCAACAAATATAATGACAATCCATTTAATATTAATGAAACAATTTATCTGGAGCAATAGTACCCAAGTCCCTTTTAAGGTACCCATTTTGGCATTTATCTCAACATCTGTTCAACTTTTCAAATGTCTGCAAACTCCTTTTTAGAGAATATCATCAACTGCCTTGTTTCATTCTTGTTTTATTTCATCCATAATCTGGCATCCCCCACTTTTTAATGGTGATTTTTAAAAAAATGTTAATGTAACACACAAAAACTCATTCAATGGCATGTCACTGCCAACTGAGCAACATCTTACTATTTGATCAATACAATTTTATTTTCACAGTGTTTTGAAAGTGCAAATTACATTTCATTGTAACAGTATAATTAAGACAACGAAGTAGTCATCTCTTGGATACATATACTTGTCCTTCAGAGTCAATACTTTGAAGAACCACTTTTTACTGCAATTATAGCTGCAAGACTTTTGGGTAGGTCTCTACCAACTTTGCACATTCAGAGATTGTAATTTTTGCCTATTCTTCTTTGAAAAATAGCTGAAGCTCCATCAGATTGGTTTGAGACCGTCTGTGAACACCAATTTTCAAGTCTTACCACAGATTCTCAATTAGATTTAAGTCTGGGCTTCAAATGGCCGATTCTAATAGACTTTATACATTAATATACTTTGATCTAAACAATTCGATTGTAGCTCTGACTGTATGTTTAGGGTTGTTGCTCTGCTGGAAGATGAACCTCCCTCCAGTCTCAAATCTTTTGCAGACTCTAGCATGTTTTTTTTTTCAAGGATTGCTCTGTATTTGGCTTTATCCATCTTCCAATCAACTCTGACCAGCTTCCCTTTCCTGCTAAAGAAATGCATCCCCATAGCATGATACTGTCACAACCATGTTTCCTGGTGGGAATGGTGTGCTCAGGGCAATGTGTAACATATAGCATTTTGCATTAAGGCCAAATAGTTTAATTTTGGTCTTATGTGACCAGAGCATCTTCTTCCACATGTTTACTGTCTCTACCACATGGATTGTGGTAAACTGCAAATTCAAATTCTTGTGGCTTTCTTCTGACAATAGCTTCCTTCACACAGGACACAGTAAAGTGGGTGAATACATAGGCACTCAACACTTGGTAAAATAAGAATAAGAAAGAGGAAAGATACAGAATATTAAGAAAATTAGGTAAAGATATAAAAGCAACTAAACTACCATCTTTAAGAAAGTAAATATTACAAAGAAAATTTTTTAAGTTGGATGAAGGAGAACATGAAAACTAGATACAATTTCACAAGAGTCATTTTTAGTGATGAATGTAGACCTACATTGGATGGTCTTCATGACTATGTTAGAATTTGGGTCTTTCATTGAAACAGTCAATCAGTCGGATATTAAAAGACATCAGGTGGAAGTGTTGTAATGTTTTGTCCTAATATCATGGGAATAAAATTATAGGACCATAATCAATTTTGTTCCCATCACTTAATAATTTACAATATCCTCTTTCTTTTTCTAAAATTCTATCTTTCTTACAATCCATGCAATCACATTATACATTTTAAATAAAAAAAAAAACAGTATTAAGAGCTACATTATTATATTTATTTCCAGTGTAATGAACAACCATTAACTTGTATAACAAAATCAAACACTGCTAAATAATTTATTGCAAATATTTTTAATAAGATATAATGAACTGAAATTCATATGGTATATGTAGCATAAAAATATATTTTTAAAATTTTCTCAGTATCAATTGATTAATACCAATTTTAATGTGAAGATATCAATTTGCATAATAGAATCTGACAGGGTATATTATATACATATATCATTTACTGCATAGTTTACAAAAGTATTTTTGGAAGCACAATTCACTAGAACTACTTCTACCCAAACCTTTATTTACAACTGAAGTCTTCAATCAATACATAGTACTAACAAATTAATGCTGTGTAATATTTAGAATCTTATTTTCCTTCTTTAAAATAAAAAATTAAGAAACTGTAAAGCTCCTTTCCTCTTTCTATTTTTTCTTTTAATCTTTTCACCATAAGCAAGGCTATAAAGCCACTAAGATGCAAGAGATTACTGAGTGTAAGAGAATATGAGAAAAAATTATTAATAAGAGAGAAGAATAAAGGATATAATTTAAGATGACAGAAGATAATGATTGACATTGCATTTAAATTTTTGAAGATCAAAATTGAGTGGAATTCCAGAAACTGGAAAATAGTTCCACAAGTGAGAAGTGCAAGTGAAGAAACTGTTAATATAGAACTTATAGTTCCATCTAGCTATTTCAACTGTAAAATGATGAGACCTTGCCATCAATCTAGTACTGCACTTAAATTCATAAATTCTAGGTACCATAGAGAACAATTATCATGAAAATATTTATAGTAAAGATACAGGGAAGCTACCTTACAGAAGTAGGAAAGCAATTGAAGCCCATTCTTCAATTTTTTGATAACAAGATACAAACCATTGTGTTTCTTTATTTCTAAAGTCATCTAATTTGGGGTTCTTTACTACTGGTATCATGTCATCAAGCACTGTCTTGTGTTATTTGAAGAAGAGATGAGAAATTCCTATTAACAACTACCTTAAAGATGTCATGAAGTTTTTAATATGGCAGCCCAAAGATCTCTTAGAACACATGCACAATAAACTAAAGTGCTTTGATTCTTTAATGGAGTAGAAATTGCATGAATGATGATATTATTTACGAAATATAAATTTTTGTGGAAAATATTCACAATTTTCTATTTTCAAATTGTATTTGAAGGAATTAAAATTATCAAAATTCAATTTAGATTACTGATACTAGAAAGGAACATCCCTGAACATTCTGTAATATATTCTGGAAATGTTTGGTAGATAAATCAGTTGGTAATTCACAAAGCACATCATATTGTGTTTCTAGCTTTCCTTATCCATATGTGAAGTAAATGTACAAAAAATGTACAAGTGTCTCATGGGAAAACTTAAGTATGGATGAATAAAGAAAAAAACTGAACTGAAGGTAAATTCCCAACATAAAATTGTCAAGACTATGACAGGCAACACACTAATACAGAAATAAAATCAAGTTATTTTTCCAATATTTTTTACAATTGCGGAATTAAAAAAATAGGTAAAAATATTGAAGAAACAACAATCAAGACATAAACTTAATGATATTAACAGATAAAATTGAAACAGCAAAACAGACAAATTTTAGCAAATGTATTTCTTTCAAAATCACAATAACTTTTAACCTTTGTTTAAGTTTTAAGACAAAACGTCTTGGAATGCAGAAAGCAAGTTGTAAAATTTTGTCAAAATCTATGTAAAAAAAAAAATGAATCAATAATGATCAATAATTTCATTTTTTGAGTGATTTTCTCAGATAATAGTAACAGAAAATTAATAAACTGATACAAAAATTTATATATATTCACACATACAATTTTGTAATCTAAAGTAATTTTTTACCAACAAAAACTTTTTATCAACCAAAGGTGAAATTTATTCAATCAATTGTAAATTTTTCCCAACCAACTGTAGATTTTTCAAATTAAATTAAAAAAATTTTCAATGAAAACTAAAATTTTACTTATTCAAGATTCTTTTTTTTTAAAAAAAAAAAAAAAAAGCAAATTATGGTTAATTTCAAATATTATTTTGAATGATAAATAATTTCAGTTTTTGTTTATCAACTTTATTCTTCAAAAAATAAAACACAATTACATTTTATTCAGTGATATATTCACCATTATTTCTAATGACATATTGCAGCTCTTTGATACATTTTAAATAAAATTCCACTGGTTTTGGCATGAAAAAGTGTCCAAAGAACTCTTGAATGTGGTTTTCAAGAGAGAAATTGTTCCTATCAAAATGTTTTGCAATAATTGAAAGTTCTAATCTGTTGATGCCAGGTCAGATGAACATGGCAGGTAGAGTAGAATAGACTAATCAAGTTCCTAAAGTTTCCTTTGTTATTCTTGCTGTACACGGCCTTGCATTGTCATAGAGAACAACATTTTCCTTTAATGCCACTACCATGCATATTCATGTACTCCAAATTTATTCTTAATTGCCACATATGATTAGTAATTAGTATGATATATTAGTCATTACAATTGGTTACCACAATATTATGATTTAACCAAATAATTTGAAAGGTTATTTATCTATTTTGAAAATTCTTTCCAACAATGTGCCAAAATTTTCCAAAAAATAAACTATAAATATGAATTTTAAATTTGCATGGGACCACACAGTCAGTTGCAGAAATTTCAATGAAAAACATTTTATCAACTTCAATTACCCACAAACTCCACTTTATTATAGATAATGCCAAAATATATGGGCATCTGGATTTATTAGAAGTGACATCAGAGTGTAATTCCTCTGTTAAATTTCTGGACCTATATTCTTATATGTGAAAATCAATAGAGAACGCTTTTTTCTAAAAACAAAAATTAGCAGTAAGATCTGAATTAAGAATTGGAAATGGTGGGAATCTTCAAGATGTAATTTTAAGTTTACTTAATAAATACATTCACTGAATCAGATAGTAATGGTACGTTTGTGGCATGACCCATAATTTAAAAAATAGTACTGCTAGACACCATTATAGTCATTAAATTCATTTCTTTATGTTAAATAATTTTGTTTAAAACATTATTCTTGAAAAAAAAAAACTTAACTTTAAAAAACAAATTTATAAGTAAAAATTTACTTTTTGATGACAAAATTTGCATTTTTCTTTGAAAAATATTTACAAATGGTTGGAAAAATAATTTCCAAATGATTGAAAATATTTTGGCTTTTGTTTGGATAGAACTGACTTTAAACTGGCAAATAGTGTGTACAGGTGCATGTGTGTGTGTGGTTTAGATGAGAATCTGGAACTGGAGTCAAATAACCAAAGTGACAGACAAACAGATGTTAAGTGTAATTTTTGTTATATTTCAGTTTTGCTCATGCTGTCAGTATTTTGGTTGACAGACTCCCCCCTCCAATGCCCCCCCCCCCAAGTGAGAAAACCTTGAAACAGAGATGCTAAGATTGCCACTCCTCACTTTGCTATTTCAAGAAATATGGTTCTCTCAAGAGCAAAACTGACTAAATTGACTGGCAGGTTAAATGAGTGATGACCGATTTCTTATTTACTTGCATCTAACAACTGTAGGGTTTATTTAATTACAAGGATTATATACTGATCAGGGATGGGGTGAGTTTTCTGTCTAGGTTAAAAATGCACCATTTGTGTACTCAGTGAAAAGATATAAATTATGCTGGATGAGTTGTATATGGTCTGTTCATAAATTTCCAACATTATAAAGTTTTGAAGTCATCACACTTAAACTTGGAATTGTTGTCATGAACAGAACTTTTTTTTAGCACTAATGTATTAGGTTAATGTGAAAATTTACATCATCTTTTAGACAATATTAGGGAAATTTTTTAAAAAGTTTCTTCAGTTCTTTATTGCAATCAATTAACATCAATTATAAGGAAACAATTCAGAAGCTCAGAAAATGGCTTCTACATGAAGTTATGGAAGGAAAATCAGTTAACGCCTTTCTTTTATTGCTTGATATATAATAAAATAATTTTAAGTTGATCCAGGATAACCTTCAACATTTCCATCAAAACATCAAGTGGGATTCAAAAGGAAATCTTTTTTATGAATTCCAGGACAAAATCTTTGTGCACAAAAGTACAGAGAATAATCTGTTCATTTAAATTATATATTAGAAGATGAAAGGCCTTTTTCTGAGAAAGGAAATTAACAAGTGATTTTGCCAACAATTTTCTCAAGCTTCAAATGTGAAGTAGCAATTAATCAATGCATTTGGTCTATCTTCTGTCTTCTTAATTTCTGTTCTTTTATTGCTTTTGCTCCTTAATAATATTTTCTTTTTCATATATTCTTTCACACTCAGTACCCCCCAATATCTCAGTGACTTTATTACCTTGCTTGAGATGAAATGATCAAAAAAAAATGTTATGTTCTTCTACATGATGCATATTTTAGAAAACAAAAGTATCACTTATTTACACTATTTATATTGGATTATTGTTCTCATCTTTGTTGTTGTTATCACAACATTTCAGCCATTGTGCCCTCCAGCCTTCCACAAGTGTATAGCAATGTGGGTATACTACAGGGAATTCCAGACTGAACCATGGCATTCTATACTTCAGGCCAAGTCATGGCGCAACTGTGAGCCAGAACTGGAGGCCTATTGAAAAATGTAGGATTTTCAGAAATTTTAGAAGAAAATGAAGTCAACCACTTTATGAAATACTTAGAATAACATTTTTATTCACACCTGAGGATAATAGGATGTGTTGAAAGATAAATGAAAATATGTATTTTTGCTATGAACACTGATAATTATTAAACAACACAAAGGGGTAATAATGATTTCTGAAATATTGAATCAGAAATTTATATTATTTACAGGTGTCACTGAATCCTTTTCAATCTATTCCCTGTGAGTGAATAAAGACTTTGGTTTAAATTTACATTACAGTTACTGGGTTTGACAAACAGAACCCGAGAAGGCTGGAAGACATCAGCCGAAGTGTGTATATAACAATCAATCATCACAGAAATATAGACAAATAAAACAAAATCATTCTGGTGGTTTTTAAATTGATCTATTTTTTCTCTCCCCCAACTCAAAGACATTTTGTCCCAATGATTCTCCCTTATTTGATAGTTTAGTAAGAAATCCCAGTTCGAAAGAAAAAAAAAAAACCCAGGAAAAATGGAAACTTAAATGTCTTTGGCTAGATGCGAAAGTGTCTCGTCAGTATTCTAATGATGTTGTGACAGTATCTTTTTGCTTGATATATTGTCTGAACTTGGAACTGTTCTAGCTGCTTCTTTCTCCTGTTCTAAATCTTATTGAAAGCATATCTCCCAAGCCCAGTACTTGGTAAGGGCGGAGGATTGGCCGGTGATTCCCCCCCCCACCAGGCCGACGCTTGGACATAAGGTAAGCAGTACATTCAGTTACCATCATGAGGAAGAAAACAGACAACCACTTGCTGGCCAGTGTGAGTATAGTTTCACTCTAGCAGAAACCAATTTACATTTTTCTGTTTTTTTTCTTCTTGGTTTTTAAATTTATCTATTTTTTCTCTCCCCCCACTCAAAGATATTTTGTCCCAATGATTCTCCCTTATTTGATAGTTTAGTAAGAAATCCCGGTTCGAAAGAAAAAAAAAAAAAAAAAAAAACTGGAAAAATGCAAAATTAAATGTCTTTGGCTAGATGCGATAATAAATCCGGGTAACCTTATTTTCAATTTCTTTTTAGAACATCCGGCCATCACTGAATCAGTCTACTGAGCTCTTCAAAATAACTGGGAAGCCCGAGCCGTGGCACTAGACATCTCCAAAGCATTTGATAGGGTTTGGCATCCCGGCCTTCTTTGCAAACTCCAGGGTTATGGCATTATGGGTCGATTATATAACCTAATATGACCATTCCTGTCAAACCATAAATTGTAGGTTGCTCTCAATGGATTCTCCTCCAGTTCCTATCCCACGAACGCAGGTGTTCCTCAAGTCTCCATCCTAGACCCCACGCTATTCCTTATCTACATAAATGACCTTCCTGACACAATAACTTCCCAAGTTGGCATCTACGCGGATGACACCACAATTTATTCCTGCCTCAAAAACAAATCTAGTCTCGCTGACAAAACTCACCTGACCGTGCGTCTCGAAAAGGACCTCCAATCGATTTTGAACTGGGGCATGAATTGGCTGGTCAACTTCAACGCTTCCAAGACAAAACTGCTCTCTATTAATCACCACAGAGATCCTTCCCTGCCCTCCATTAGAATGTCTGACGCTCAACTTCTCGAGAGCAACTCTATGCTGCTTCTCGGTCTCACGTTGACTGCTGACCTGAGATGGAATAAATACATTGAATCAATTGCCTCATCCACTGCAAGGAAAGTTGGCTCCCTGAGCCGCGCCAGGAAGTTTTTGTCCTCGGAGTCAATCCTCCACATCTACAAATCAACAATTCACTCTTGCATGGAGTATTGCTGCCATATATGGTCTGGTGCCCCTTCTGTTTGCCTCGGGGTTCTTGATAGGCTCCAGAGGCGGATATGCAATGTAGTTGGCCCTGCCCTGGCGTCTCGTCTACAGTCACTTTCTCACAGACGCACTGTCGCCGCCCTCTGTCTGTTCTACAAATACTTTCATGGAAATTGCTCTGAGGAGCTGCATTCGCTGGTTCCCAGACGTCACGAGTTCCAGCGCCTTATGAGGCTGGCATCCCGCTCTCACCCCTTCACTGTCGAAACTCCTAAATGTAGCCGTCTCTTCTACTCTAATAGCTTCATGTCTCGCACCTCTCACCTGTGGAACTCCCTTCCCTTTTCCTGTTTCCCTGTGAGCTATAATCTCCAGCTATTCAAGTGTAATATCAATCGACATCTCCAGTTGCCTTGATCTATCCACTACCCTCATCCTTTCTTCTATCACTCCTATCTGATCTTGTTCTAAATTTTCTGTAATCCCCTGCGTCCTAGTGGCTTCCCGCCTTACTTGCGGTGAAATGCTTAAAAAAAAAAAAAAAAAAAGTAAAGTTTCAAAACTTTTAGCGCTGGTTCTTTTTCTGATCTAGGTGTGCCATGTTTGCAAAAATTTTTCAAAACTATATTTGCAAAAATAGAAGCATGCTTTTACTCCATGTTGAAAAAATGAAACTCAGAAATAAGCATAAAAATGTTACTTAATGATTTATAGCAAACCTTTTCCTTTATTGTATGGAAAAGGATGAAACAAAAAAATAACCATTGACAAGTGTGGTCAGAAGGAACTTTTAGTTTTCTACGGTCAATTAAATTGGTATATTTTCCATACTTTTCATAATAAAAATGGGTTTCACATTCACTGGGTTGATTATCATTTCTTGTAATATATTCAGCTACGTACACAAGAGCCATTTTTATTTCATTGGAAAGAGATGGTTCTAAATTTTCCAGATTGTCAAATATTTCTGAACCTTCCTCACAAAGTTTATAATCACAAGATGTACATTGGTGACCTGGATTAACATCAAATTCATCAATATTTACATTTTGATTTAAAAGTAAAGATGTCTGCTTAATATGCAGCTTTTCAAAACATTGTTGAACATTTATAAAATAGGTGCCAATTCTTTTTCTAATGGATCCGTTGAAAATTGCCCAAGTAATACATATTTCTGACTTGTAGCTAAAAGGTGTTGACATAGACTAACAATTCCATTGCAAGTATGATGTATGGCAGTAGCAGTGTTTTGGGATAATTGTTTTTTACGATTACCTTGACCGCCAGCCATATTAAGAGCCATTTTACCAAATTCAATGATAAAATCAAGTCGGGTGTCATTTGGAGATTTGATTTCAGCTTGTAGAGGAACATTATGTAATTTATCAATTTGAAGGCATTTAACATTTAAAATTTTCCACCATGTCAAAACCTTGTTTATGAAGAGAGCAGTCTCATTCTTACCTGCACTTATTTCAGACTGAGTGAGAAGTGCATTATATGTTTTTTCAGAAAACACTCTGAGGCAAGTAGAAACCCGTTGTCTTTCTATTGGCTTTGGAGCAATGGAAATTTCATTTAAATCTGAAAGTTTGACTTGTCTTTCAGATTCAAAACGATTTAACTGTTTAAGATGTGTCCATTTTGCAACTCGACTTACTCCATCATCATCAAAGATTAGTTCTCCTGTTTTTTCTGTCAGCCACAAATTGCGAATATTTTTCAACAGATGAACATAATCAAAAAGCAAATGTTTATTATCTTCAGTTAACCAAGGTTTTTCACGAAGTGTATGATATAATTTAAAAAAAACTTGATTTACGCGGTTGCCATCACATATAATAGCCTTTACATCAGCTGGTACAGATGTGATGGCTTGGACTGTTAACTCAATTTGTTCAAATAAAAAGGCAGATGTTAATTTTGAAATTGGAATCAATTTTCTAAGAAAATTTGGACCCCCATTGAGACATATCAACATTATAGCAAGTACTGTTTGAGCAAGTACAGATGGATTGTCAACTGATTTACCAAATAGTTGTTTGCCATGATATAGCAACATCTTTTTGATATATACTTCATCATGGAGAATTATGCACCCTTTTTGACTGGTATTAAGAGTATTAAATATAGATAACAAAAAAGATTTTTCATTAAGTTTTGAAACTTTTGACGTCATCCTTCATAATGTTGCTAATGAGGGTAATTGAAAATCATATCTTAATTCGTTATACAATGTCCGTGATATTGCATAGTACCCAAAAGCATGCACAACTATATCTGAGCTGTATTTTATTCCAACCATTTTGGGGGCCATTGCTAAAAATTGTTGACTCAAGATATTATTCTTGTGGTCAAAAGCCATAGAATTTAAATATCGGATGATTTCTTCCAGTTTTGACCAAGTATCAACTGTATTTATATGATTTTTGGACAGGCTGCTAATATGACACTTAACTCCATAATGAAATGTTTCAAAGTGCAAATTGTTATAAATTTTCAACTTAAAGAGAGGAATACCATCAATAGATTTTGATAATTGAACAGTTAAAATATTTTCATCTAAAAATGCTACAACTGGACATATAAAGTCTTTTTTGTTGTTAAGCAGACTTTCTTTCAATTTTGTATAATTTTATCTAATTCTAAAAAAGCATTAAGTTCATCAGCAATTTGATTTCTAACAGTACTGGAGGTTTTTTTTTATATTCCTTTGAACAGCTGAGGGTGTTGGTATTTGACTACTTGGCATACCTGGCCATACAGATGGTGGATTTTTTGAACGTATTTTTCCATTAACTTTTATGGAATCAAAATTTGAAGGCCAATGTTGTTTACTTTAAAACTTTATATTAAATTTAAAAACATTCATAAGTAGTCTTTCCTTTAGTTTGGTTATTTTAATACGCTTTAAACTATATAGATAGGAATATATATATATATATATATATATATATATAACTTTTTTTTACCTTAAAGCAAAACAATTAAAAGTAAAGTAAAAATAATGCATTTTTTTGTCATTTAACAACAATATCAGAAAAATATTAAAATAAATATGATAAATAAAATGGTATTATTATACTTGTCTTGTAAAATAAATTTTGTAGTGAAAAGGCGTAAAAAAGGAGACCTTTCTAAAAAAAAAAAAATAAATAATTAAAATATTGATATTAACTGCATGTAATAAATTTATTATTGTTATTTGTTTTCTTTAATTCTAAGTAAAAAAATACAGTTCACCAATTGGTAACTAATGTAGTAAAAATAATCATTTATTCTTTAACTTCAGAAACAAAAGCGCGAAGAAATTCATTTGTTTTGTTTGTTTGTTTTTTTACTTTTAATGGAAATGTTGGATAAAGTTTTAATAGAGAAATGTTAATGAACCTTTCGCTATTAAAATTTTATTCAAATTTATTATTCAAACTTAAACTTTTAATAGAAAAATGTTGACTTATGCTAATTTTTTATCATGGTTAAAAACTTGAGAAAATTAAACTTTAATTTCGTTGATGTTATGTTTTCACTCATTGTTTTTTTTAACGATATCAAAAAATAAATATCAAATTAAGTAAGGACATTGAATTTATGAAAAAAAAAAAAAACATTTTTAATTCATTTTATAATAAAAATAGTTTTCTTTACGTCTTTGAAGAAACTAAATTAAATTCTGTTCAAATTTGTTAAACGTTGTTTTGTTTTGCTTCTTAAAATAACACAAATTACTCAAAAAGAATTGCATTTTATCAATAAATAATTCTTTAAACTTTAATCAAAAAATGTTGAACAAACTTTAAGAGGGAAAATGCCAAAAATGAATTAAACTTTAATTTAAAAATGTTAAGTAAATCTTTTTGTGCAAGTAAATTTAAGCACCAAAGTTTACTTTTTACAATTTAAATATAAATAATGTATGGACTCAAACTAAAATAATCAAATATACTTACTTCAAATAAATAAGTTAAATGATATTCCAACCAAAGGTAAAATTAAAAGATTTCTTTGAATTTCTCGTGCCAACAACATAAGAGTACATAGTATGCAGCAGTTCGCTCAAACTGAAACTAAAACGATCTAATTGTCAGCCGGCCTCCAGTCTACAGAGGTATCAGCAGAGGCCTGTTAATATAGAACGCCATGGGCTGAACCCTTTATTTAATCTACAGAGTAGACTGTTCTCACTCCACTACTCATGTCTAGGAATATCCCATCTAGTCCTTATCACTTGTTTCACTCCATGCAAGATTTTTGCTTGTCAGCTGTTCAAACAAGTTCAAGATATTGAAGAATTCATCAGATCAAAAAACCAGAAGTACTCTTTGTGAAAACCATGGGAAATATTTTGATAGTTGAAAGTTGAATTTAATGCATCATGCAAGCAAGTACTCAAGAGAGGCCAATGCAGTAATATCCCCTTATCTGTGGCAATGTATGCCAAGGACACCAACAGAGGCCTGAAATCATAGATTGTACTGAACCATGTGTGTGCATCCCTCCATCTCTCTCTCTCTCTCTCTCTCTCTCTCTATATATATATATATATATATATATATATATATATATATATATATATAATGAAATGGATTAAGTCTGACAATTATTTAATATATTTTCTGTTTGTATGTTATTTCTATAGATACAATTTATTTAATTAATGTTCTGTTTTTAATTAAACAATGTTTAACTAAATTTACTGGACTAAATGTTCAAGAAATTTTGTAGAAAATATGCATTCTCCAACAGGAATCAATCTTGTATTCCTATATGGAAACTCATTTGATGTGATGTGCTATACCATTTTGTTTACATTAAGATATGTTTTGTGAGCAGATATGATTGATCAAGAAAGATTGTTGAAGATTGTGCATTTATAAACAAAAATTTGTACTTTGCTAACCAGACTATAGCACATCAGATCAAATGACGGTTTCCATATAGGAATACAGGTTCGATTCCTGTTGGAGAACACATATTTCCTATGAAATTTTTTGGAGATTCAAGCCAGTAAATATAATTAATCCTTTCTAACTAAAACAGAGCATTTACTTAAATAAATTGTATCTATAAAAATAACATATATAATATATATGTAAAGGTTTATTTTTGCTAGCAAGAATTTATCCAAAGTTTTATTAAAAAACACTGATAGGTTATTACTATACGGCTTTTCATATTGTCTTTCCAATTTCCAACTGAGGATTAAAAAGATTAAAACTATTAATAAACTGTGAAAAAATTTTTCTTTTGTTATATTCTACTACTTTTGATTGTCACAGTCATTGTCAAAGACTGTGAGTGTGTGTTAAGCAAAATGTATTTGGCTAAATTCTGGCATTTTTAGATTGCTAGAATTAGGATTTAAGTCAATTTAAGCTGATTTTGAGCTTTTCTTTGAAATGAGTCCAATATTAAGCATGTATTGAGCATTTTTTGAGTTTTTAATTCTGAGACTTTCTTTGTAATGAGTCCTATATAAATTTACTATTAAAAAATTCAAAATGTTTAATCTAATTTTTAAGCACCTCAAAAATCTGCCCTATATAAAAAATAATGTTGTTTATGAATTCTTATGTTCTTAGGGAGATTCTATCTCAAATGTTTACAGTCAACAAACATTAAATTCTACTGTTGACCACACATGCTTCACACTCTGTTATAGGTTGACTTGTTATTTGTCAAAATTTTGTGCAATTTGTGCACATATAGATCAACATATCACAAACAACCAAAATAATATTTACACAGGACAAATTTTAATAGGTAACACCAAAATATTATATTGGACTCATTGCAAAGAAAAACTCATAATTCTAGAAGCCATTATAATACAAAAGAATCAACCAACATTAAATAAAATATGTTTCTCAACAGATTGTATATTGAAGAGGGTATATAAAAAAAGAGAATGTATTAGTTTTCAGTTTGTCCATTGCAGATGACATCACCAATAACAGACTTACATTCTAAATAAACTAAAAACACCGTAATTTGCTCAAAAATGTGAATTAAAATATTGATCACTTACAAAGGACTTGCAAAGAGAGATTATAGTTGTTCTAACAAGAGAAAAGCGTATGTTTTAAAGAGAATAGAGAAGCCCCAAACATTTTTGGTCATAATGTAGATTTTTTTAAATATTTAATTTTACTTTCAATTTTTAAAAAATATTTTTGCTAGATGTGTTTTTGGTCTTGCAATCTTCATCAGGCAAATAGTGGTTATTTCCACATGTTATTAAAAGGAATTACTTTTCCTTATGTTTTCCAATATCTAACCATTGTCTTTTGTGTGCAGTAGTAATCCAAATTTTTCTTGGACTTGTGGAGAAAAAATTCTTCTCCTTAAGGGGTAATAAAACAATTAGGATTGGTCAGAGAAAGGGCAAAGGGAGGAGATCTTTGTTCTTTTCTTTTTATGACCCCTGTATCTTTTTAAATCTACCTCTATTTTTGTGTATATTGTGTGAGTGTGTGTTTTTGCTACTTTGTGCATACATATTACATCTCTATATATATATAGATATATATAGATATATTGTTTTATTATAAGAAATTAGTGTGTGTGTATGTGTGTGTATATATATATATATATATATATATATACACACACACACACACTTCCTATGTTGTGTTGGGTTCATGTGTGTGCTTGTGGTTAATCTATTGCGTTTATTTTTGCCAGTATGTGCATAGTCAGACTAGTGTATTCGACCATTATTTGTGTATATTGTGTGTTTATGTGTGTCAATATGATTTGTTTAGTGCTGATATATATATATATATGTATGTATATATAAATAAAAAGAAAGAACAGTAAGATATATTTACAGAGTATAAATATTATAAATTATCTGATTTAAAATATGGTTTCTTCGCTACACAGTAATAACTATGTTTCAAAACCATGAAGCTAAAAATTTCAAATTTAATGATATAATTAAATTAAAAGCATTAGTTCGGATTCATCTTCAAGCAAATTTTGGAATTCACTTGAAGATGAAACAGAATTAATGCTTTTAATTATATAATTAAATTTGAAGTTTTTCGCTTCAGGTTTTGAAATATGGTTATTACTGTGTAGAGAAGAAACCATATTTTAAATCAGTTAACAAATAAATAAATAAATAAATAAATATATTTAGACAACGAAAATGCAGCAAGTAATACTGTTAATATATATTTATAATAAATACTATAATAATAGTAATACTGTTTATATATATTTTCAAGTGAGTAATACTGTTTGTATGTATGTATATATATATATATATATATATATATTCTTTTTGGAATTCTTTGTTTAAAAGTTATCTCCCTCTTATATAGTTATTCTGAGTTTCTGCTTTCTGCATTTATTTATATATATATATATATATATATATATATATATATTATTTGGAGATAAGCATATCAGAGGGAGTCAAGTTTTAAACAAAATGTATATAAAGAACTTAAAAAAGAAAAAATTTTATAATTAGGAAGAGTGCTAAGTCTAATACTTTTTTTTATTTTAAATAGGACTGACTATAATATAAAAAAAGTAAAAAGCATCAAAATTTGGAATACGTTTTCTTACAAATACTTATAATGAAGATTAATCTTTAAAATTATAATGATAATAAAAATACAATATACTGCAGTAAAAGTTATGTAATGAATCAAAGATTTGGTCTTAGTATCAATCTTAGCAACATCAGCATACAGCATCACTACTCTTCTACTTTGGAACAGTTATTAAATAAAATTTAGAGATTATTTGTGGGGTTGATTACAGATGGGAAACCACTGTAATTAAGTAATAACCATTAAGAACTTTTATATCATTAATTAATATATGTTCTTTTGTTTTTGTTACAATGTTTTTCTCTCCAACCCAGTGTGACCCCAAAAATTTCCTTTGTAAACAGAAGACCTTGACACTTGGATCTATGAATTGCTATTATTGAAGAGAAAACAAAATAGATCTAGATTAGCGGAGGCAACATATACCTGATGGAGGCCAGAGAACATATTGGCTAAAATATTATAAGATCAGCTAAATTTATTTTTGGAATAATACTTTGTTTTAGAACTGTAGAAAATCTGCCATTGTAGATATTTTATTAATTATTTTTAGTAGCTTTCTCAGTTGTTTTGATCATTGATTACCTGACATAAACTGAATAATGCAAAGAGACAATTGACATTTCTAGGGCACATAATAAGAAAAGGGGGCTTGGAAAGTTTGATACTCACAGGAACAGAGGAAAGCTGTGAATAACCCCTGCCTAATGAGCTTCTGTAAATAGTTATTAGAAGAAGGATAGCAAAAAGACAAACCTTACTCAAAGCTACAAAAGACAAGAAGTTGTAGAGAACAATAATGTTCATAATATTTGCAAAATTTTATTCATCTTATTAGAAAAGTAGCTGCTGATCATTTTGATATTTTTTCTATGATCATAGAAAATCTGTTAATGCTGACAAAACTTTCAAACATCCTGACATGAAAGTGATGTTAAAAAAAAAAAAAAAAAAAAAAAAAGAAGCTTAACAGAAAATTTTTAAATACTATTATAATTTATTTTGATGCTGTCAAGAATAAAATAAGTTTGAATAAAAATAAAACCAAGAAAAAAAAAAGATTAAAAACTCAATTCTTTTTTAAATACTGAAATATCTTGATAACAGTCAGTTTCTGTCAAGTATTTGAGAGAGTGGAATTGAAAACCCACAGATGCATTTTAAGGCTATAACTCCTGGTGATTGGCTTTCAGCAGCAGTAGCCATCACTGAAGCAGCAAAGGATTGGAATGGTCATCTCATTTGACATTTATTGCAATTAGCAGAAGCCAGTTTACAGAATAATCAGAAAATCATTTCCATACAAGTAGAGAGATTTTGTAACAGGTTAAATCAGAAGGATATGATTGAAAAACAAAAATGAGATGCATGCAAACACATTATTCATGTGTTTAAGGTTTTATATATATATATATATATATATATATATATTCCTATAAGCATGTATACATGCTAAATTATATGAGAAGATATATATATGTATAGAAATTGTCTGATTTTATGATGTCAATATTTTGATAATAAAATTAGGATTTACCAACCAATGTTGGTAAAATCTTCACAACATATAAATATACCATATGTAATTTCACATATATTGTTTTATTAGAAAAATTTACAATATCTTATTTATTATTGTGTGAGTTTATGCAACTTGAGCATTAGTTATCATATTGGAAATATTATATATATATATATATATATATATATGGTTAATGATATCTATATTTGAATTAAGATATATAAATGGTCATGGATTGTAAGACCTGAAAGAAGAAAAATATATTGTAAAGTTATTGAGTGGTTGGAACACAATGTTGGAAATTAAGAAAAAATTTAATAGAGATCATAGAACAAGCCAAAAAGAAATACATGAGCAAGAATAAGAGAGAGAAAAGATGTAGAATATAAAAACATGAAAGCAACTAAACTACTACCTTTAAATAAATATTACAAAGACGAAATGTGAAAATAAGTATAGAAAAACTCATTTTTAGTGATAAATATAGAGCTATATTGGATGAACCTAATGGCTGAGCTAGATATTGTATCCTTCATGGAAATAGGGAAGAAGTGCAGTAATATTTTGAACTGATATCGTAGGCAGTATAATTATATGCTCCTTCATAGTTGATATTATCAAGATAAATGCAGAGAATTATTATAATTTCTTGAACAAGATGTTTCTTGAGTAGTAGATGTCATGATGGAGAAGCTAAGGAGTATATTTATGAAAGACAATAATCCTTCACATTCTGCATGACTATTGCTCATCTTGCCAAAAAAAGTTTCAAACATGTCAATTGAATTGAATAGCTCTCAACCTTTTCAAATATTAATCCAATAGACAATATAATGTGAATCACTAAAAGAGATGTATAGAAAAATGAAAAACAATATTCAAACAAAAAAAAAAAAAAAAGATCTGTGAAAAGTAATAAAAATTGCTGCAAGTAATGCTAATGTTGAAAAAGTAAAAAAATTAACCAAATCAATGGATTGAAAAACTGATGAATATTCTATTAGGTTGGTGCAAAAATAATGACGTAATAACGTCAAAAAACGACATTATTACGTCATTATTTTTGCACCAACCTAATAGAATGCTAATGATCTCATATTAACATGTAAAAAAATAAAATAATGACAGGAAATGAAATTTGAATAATTTACATAAGAATATCAATATATCACAATATGTGTTAACTGACCTATTTCTAAATAACCATCAGTGTACCCAGTTCTATAACCAAGATGTTCTCAGTATTGAGCAAGGCTAGTTTTCATTTTCTATATAGAGTATTTAGAATATTAAGTCCTTCCAGCTCTCCCTCTATAAACAGGAAACATTTGAGGATTATATATATATTTGTCTGACGATCCTGTTTGTTTTGCAATTTAACTCTTTATGGTAACTATAAATTTTTTAGTTATTTTTTTCTGTTGTTTGGCTTTAATATGTCCATTTTATTGCAGTTGTTTGTGAAGCAAATATGTTTCCGTGGTCTATATATTTGATATTTATTAATAAATAAATGTTGCAAGTTATCAATATTGTTAATCAAAATATACTTTATAAATTGAAACTTACAAAATATATTATTGATAAATATAAGTATACCCTGAAAATTTTGCCAACATTGGTTAATAAAAATTTTATGTGAATATATCAACTAGCATAGTAGAATACAATATAGTATATAGAATTAATGACTCCTTCTCTCTCTCATATATATGCAGTGTTACATTAGAACATGCACATATCCACTACAAAACTGTACATCTTGTTTCAACGTTAAAAGTTTTTTTTTTATCTTTCATCAGGTGGGAAATCATGATACTACTAAAATATTGTATTCTGAAATGCAGTTAACAAAGCACATCTTCCACTTCCGTTATTATTGCTCTACTTTTGTATTGAGCCCTGTCTTAAATTAATGTTTTGAATGCTGAAATCTTACTTTGTTCTTTTACATTTGGAGATTATATATATATATATATATATATATATATATATATATATAAAGGGAAGAGATTATAGTAGTTCCAACAAAAGAAAAGTGTGTATATTAAAAAGAAAAACCGGCAAACATTTTTGGTTGCAATGTGAATTTTTAATTATATATTATGCTTTATTTTCCATAATTTTGCTACACGAGTTTCCAGTCTCACGACCTTCATCAGACAAAGAGTAGATATTTCTACATATTATTAAAAGGAATTCATTTTTCTTATGTTTTTCGATATTAGACATTCTCTTTTTAGTGTTAGGAGCCCAAATGTCTTCCTTGAACTGGTAGTGAAAAAGTGCTGTGTGAAGGGTAATAAAACAATTAAGACTGGTCTGAGAAAGGGTGAGAAAGATATCTATATTCTTATCTTTTAATGACTTCTGTATATTTTTCTCAGCATGCATAGGCATATGTATATTCCTTCTCCATACATACATACTGTCTTCTTATAAGGAATTAGTATACATATATGTACACATATACATAAACACACACACACTTCCTATGTTTGTAGGGTTCACATGTGTGCCCATGAGCAGTTATGGTTTTGTCAACATGTGTGTGTGTGTGTGTGTATATATATATATATATATATATATATATATATATATATATATATACACCAGTTTACGCATGTACATGTGCACTCCCACTCTATACATATATACTGTCTTATTATAAGGAATTAGGATACACACACACACACTTCCTATGTTGTGTAGGTTTTGCATGCATACTTGTGAGCAGTCTATTGTTTTTGCCAATATGCATATACATATTTGTGCTCCACATATACCTGTGTGTGAGTGTGTGCACATGGATGCGAGTGGTCTGACCAATGTATTTGGCCATTATGTGTGCATGTTGTGTGCTTTTGTTCAATGTTATGTTTCTTTGTATTTTGTAGTTGGTCTAAAGAATTTTTTTTTGCTAGTTCAAAACCTTTTTTTAATAGTGTTGTAGGGTAGCCTTGTTTTTTTTAGAGTTTGATGTAGTTCTTCTAGACAGGTTTTTCAGAGGTGTTTGTCAGTCATTTTAGTACAAACCCTATTTGCTAGAGAATAGGGGATAGATTTCAGGCAGCTTTTTGGGTGATGGCTCTTGAAATGAAGATATTGTTGGGTGTCTGTAGGTTTGTGGTAGATATCTGTGATTATGTGGTTGTTTTTATTTCTAATGAGTATATGTAAAAATGGTAATTCGTTAAAATTATATTCTTGCATGAATTTGATTTTTGGGTGTAATTTTTGAAGTAGTGTGGAATTGATTAATATCACCCCATGAGGATTTCCAGAAAATGAAGCAATCAACTAAGTATCGTTTCCAAGATTTAGTAAATTGGTTTTTTATATTTTCCCCATATATTTGTTCTATCTTTTCATAGAGATTTTCTTCTAGGTAAGCTAATGTTAAGGTGGCATATGTTGGTGCCATTTTTGTTTGCATCACAGTACCCAGGGTTTGGATATAGTTTTTGTTGTCAAATTCAAAGGTGTTATTGTTTAGAATTAGGTCTATACTATCAATAATGAATTCCTTAGTGAATCTGGGATGTAGTGTTTCTGGATGTTTTTCAATCCAGAATGAGATTGCCTTTTTATCTAGTCCATGGAGTATGTTCCTGTATAGGCTACTAATGTCAAAAGTTGCCAGAAGTGTTCCCTGATCTACATTTTGTAGTATGGAGCTAAGGAAGTGAATGGGTCTGAATGTAAGGTCACTGAGGTTCGGGATGCTAATGAATACATTAGCATCCCAAACCCCAGTGACCTTACATTCTGCCTAAGTATATATATATATATATATATATATATATATATATATATATATATATGCACACACACTTGGGCAAAACTTCAACTTGACATAGGGTAATAAATAATTAGTGAAGCTAGTCTTGTTGACCATTACAACTGTGTAGTGAGTTAATCCTCACAGAGTACTCCATACAAAATTAGACATTATAATCTAATAAGGGTTAACATGTAAAATCAACCAACAGGCTAACATTTCAGCTCAGTATTTTCCTGTACTTAAAGTACAAATAACTAATAAATTTGTTTATTGGCGAGGATTAGTATTTTTCAGCAATTTCATTTTCTACTAGTGTTTTAATTTTAAGTAATTTTAATTCCTGCATGATTTTAGATACTTTGCAATTGATCACTTTTAAGCTTAATTTTTGAAAAAATGATTGAAGTGAAAGCAGAATTTTTTTTCAAAGTTTTTTTTTTTTTTTTTTTTTTTTGAGAGGGGCAGCACCCCCAGGCTATCTGGAAGTAAAACTTGAGTCTTCAGTAACAGGCCTCCTATCTATAATGTTATTATATTGGACAATTTAATATTTCAATTAAAAAGAAAATATGCTGGTGAACATATATATTTTTTCTTTTCAGTTTTTAAACATTTGATTAGAATAAAGACATTTTGGATTTTAGTGACTTCAGCTCTAGTTCTTCTTTAATATGTAAATCATTTAAAATTTATTTACATCATATAGATTATAACATTCTATAACAATTATGGCATTATATAGACAACAATTATAACATTATATAGATAACAGTCTATAACAACTACAACATTATCTAGATTATAACATTCAACTTTATATTTGGTAAGTTATTCTGTGGCTACATCTTTATTTATTTTTATTTTAAGCTCAGAAGAAAATGAAAAAACAAAACATAATCTAGATTCCCCAAAAGTCCTTAAAATTTTACTTACAGTAAATAGTTTATAAAAATTGTAGTTAATATATTCACTGCTACACTATGTCCCAGTGTATCTATTTTTTGACTTTAGTTAAAACAATATAAATAGCCATGGCAACTCAGACTCAGTTTCTGCCTTTTGGCACTGAGCAATGGACGTGCTTAATTTGTTGCACTGTATGTTTCAAATATCCAAGGCAGCAGAGAATATGTTAAAATTATCCCAAGCTCTCCAGAGAAGCAGCACAGACATTCCCCCGCCCACCATACTGTCGATAAAATATGACTATGAGTAATGCAAACGAAAATATCATCCAGTCACAAACAAGCATTGACGATTAAATCTATTGATTATGCATCTAGTGATAGAGTTTGACTAAGTCAATAATTCCTGCGATGACTTCTCTTTATATGACTATGGCAAAAACTTTAAATGTTGAAATAATGAAATTTGAAAACAATTTTCAAAGAATTAAAAAAAATGATACAGATTTATAAACAAACCAATAAATAAAAGCAAGAATTGTCTTCTTAACCATAATAAGAAACTCTGGATACATACATTTCCAAAAGTAGAAATAAAATAAAAAAAAAAAAACTGTATATTTTGCAGAGATTTTGCACCTTCTATATGCCATGTCCATTTAGGATGTGGGTGACCATAGCTCTCCATAATTTCCTGTCCTTTGTAGGTTTTTGTACAGTCTTTTTCCTCTCTCCTAATCTATTCTCCTTGTTGGGCAGGGGTTATTAGCTGTTTTCCTCTGTCCCTTTCCTTTGAAAATTTAAAAAAAGTTGCCATTTTTTTTTTAATTAACATACAAAATTTTTCGGACACTATTATATTGACCATCTTGCCGAGAAAATGTTGATTTTCTTCCATTCCAAAAATAATAATCAACCAATCAGCAACAATTCTAGTTTTAAATCATAAAAAAGATAATTACTGCATTTGCCAGCATGAAAGACATTAATTTTTCCTAAAATAAACCTTGAAAAATTACCCTACATCTTCAAGGTTAATTATTATTATTATTATTATGTAGACTATCACTTAATAATAGACACATTTCTTTGAAATGCTTTTTTTCCATAACTGGAAAAACATGTGTCTGACCTTAAGAAAACTTTGTGATCACTGAAGTTAATTATGTAAACAATTCACAAATATTTTTGATCAATCAAAAATTTCTTGCTTCTCAAAAGTGGCTTTCATTTCACATTTACAAGTGGATAAATATACCCTCCGTTAATGTAAAAGTTTGGGATTTTAAATCATATAAGCTTTTCATTTTGATGAAATAAAAATATTTGTAAGGAAAGATAGTTCACGTAAGGATTTTATAATTTCATCAATTTTGATACAAGAAATGGAGGGTTCACAATGCTTTATGGCAGGTTCCCTAATAACATTTGAACAACCAGTGTGGATTGAACTTACAACCAATGGCATGTGATACTCACTTGCAAACTACTATACACACTCTAAGAGAAATGTTTTCCATAGATAATTAATGTATTTACTTAGGCTGTGGGTTGGAAAAATTTAATTCTGTTACCAAATGCAGATTATTAATAGCCAATGACAATTGACCAAGAAAGCTTAAAGTACATGACACAGATAAACCAATTGAAAAGCAGATAATTGCATTAGTCTTTTTTTTCTTCTTTCCTTTTTTCTGTTGTTTAAACTGGACTCTTGAAATTCATTATCAGGCAAGTTTGAATTTTCATGGCAATAGTTACACATTAGACAAACAAAATTGTTTTCTTTATTAGAATCAATGAGTGAGAAAAATGTGGTGAGAGATTTATTCTTCTGTGAAATTTAATTTCCTATAAGATCATTATCTATGCTTGAAATATACTTTAGAAAAATTAATTTTAATGGCTTCTATAAATGTTTAACAAAAGAATTTTATTTGAAACTGAGGTTTGCTTTAAACTGGTGTGCTCATCTTCCCAAGTTTTTAATTGTTGTGAAAAAATATTTGGAATTTGGTTTTTATTTTAATGCTTGTTTTAACAAGCCTTAAAATAAAAATCAAATTCCAAATTGTTTTTTCAACATAAAAATATTAAAAACTTAGGAAGATGAGTGCAATAGCTTAAAGAAAACCTGAGTTTTGAATAAAATTATTTTGGTAAACATTTATAAAAGGTATGCCAAGTATCTATTTATCAAAGACTGTTGAATGGATTTAGGGACAAGAAAAACATCTGACCTATATTTCTCAGTCTCAGCTGTGATTAATTTTTAATTTTCTTCAAGATCTTGGTTAATCTAATCTGTTTAAATAAATAGTTTGAAATGGAAATAAAGCCGCCTCTTACAAGAAATCTTATCCAATATCTTGGCAACAGCATTTTTATAGTCATATTTAAAACTTGATTAATTAATTAAATGGAGTTGATGATTGTGTTATGTTTAATAACCACAAAAATTCATCAGCAAACTGATTTTTAAATTTGCTTGAAGCTTATTCAATGTCCTCTGAAAAGGCATGAATCCACTTTTCCCTGAGCAATTCTTGTAATGTACTGTTCTGTTTCATCAATACTTTGTGAAGAGTCATTGACATTCGATTTTTTATTTTATTTGAGTACTAGATGTTGTAAACAATATGTTGGTTGAAATATTCTTCAGCTCTGATCGGGTGTATAAGTTTTGAGGAAAGATAGATTTTTTTTTTGGTGGGTTAAGGGAACAGCCAATTTCATATTAAGGACCACTTTTCATGTTTCCCTGGAGAAATGAAAAAAATTTCTTCTTTCCTCATGGACCGTACACTTGATACTGCAATGTTGACAAAATTAAATTCATGATAAATGTATTCAATTACTTGAAACAAATATCAAAAGTTCAGAAATTTCTTAGAATATATGAATATATATATGTGTGAATATATATATATATATGTGAATATATATATATATATATATATGTGAATATATATATATATATGAATATATATATATATATATATATGTGAATATATATATATATATATATATATATATATGTGAATATATATATATATATATATATATATATGTGAATATATATATATATATATATGTGAATATATATATATATATATATATATGTGAATATATATATATATATATATGTGAATATATATATATATATATATATATATATATATATGTGAATATATATATATATATATATATATATATATATATGTGAATATATATATATATATATATATATATGAATATATATATATATATATATATATATGTGAATATATATATATATATATATATATATGTGAATATATATATATATATATATATATATGTGAATATATATATATATATATATATATATGTGAATATATATATATATATATATATATATATATATATATGTGAATATATATATATATATATATATATATATATATATATATATATATATATATGTGAATATATATATATATATATATGTGAATATATATATATGTGAATATATATATATATATATATATATGTGAATATATATATATATATATATATATATATGTGAATATATATATATATATATATATATATGTGAATATATATATATATATATATATATGTGAATATATATATATATATATGTGAATATATATATATATATATGTGAATATATATATATATATATATATATATATGTGAATATATATATATATATATATGTGAATATATATATATATATATGTGAATATATATATATATATATATATGTGAATATATATATATATATATGTGAATATATATATATATGTGAATATATATATATATATATATGTGAATATATATATATATGTGAATATATATATATATATATATGTGAATATATATATATATGTGAATATATATATATATATATGTGAATATATATATATATATATATATATGTGAATATATATATATATATGAATATATATATATATATATGTGAATATATATATATATATATGTGAATATATATATATATATATATATGTGTGAATATATATATATATATATATTCACATATATATATATATGTATATATATATATATATATATATATATATATATATATATATATGTGAATATATATATATATATATATATATATGTGAATATATATATATATATATATATATATATGTGAATATATATATATATATATATATATGTGAATATATATATATATATATATGAGAGAGATATATAGAAGAGCACTGGAGAATAAGACAGTTGATAGAAGCAGTGTACATCTTTAACTTTTCTTAGATATACAATCAGAAATTCTTATAGAATATGCAATAATTACATACAATTCATTAAAATTTTTATATAATAATTATGTGGGGTTTTTTAGGGATTGAAGTCTGAAAAATGGACTGGCCCAAATATAACAATATCAACAGTAGAAAAAAATTAAATTATTCAAACAAAATAATTGAATATCAATGACTTTTTGCAATCTTCCAGATGAATGTTTCTAAAAATGGATTCTGCAGGATGAGGTGTGTTTTTAAAAATTATTTTATAAAAAAAAGGTATTCATCATTTTCAAAATAATAATTTACGGGATTTTACGAAGCATAGGAAGCCAAACTCCAGTCATACAAATTTTCAGCTAGCACTTACCATTCTTAGTGAAATGCAAACAAATCTCGTGTAAATATTTTAGCTAATTTCTTTTCTTTTTTTTTTTTTTTTATTAGTAAGAAATAAAAAGGTAATTTTTAATGTTAGGAAGTAATCTCTGGAATAGACATCGTCAGGTCAATAAATGGTAGCTTGACTGGCATTCACTGTGACATTCTGCTTTTATAGCAGAATCTCATTTATATACAATACTACACCCGCCTGAACTGAAATGGTCTTATGCTCTTCATTGATTTTTGACATCTAATTATTCTTGACAATCTAAACTGTCTTTCTTGGTGTGTATACTGATTTCTTTTTATAGAGGACCTAGGTCTGAGTTCATTTTTCTCTTTTGATTTTTTTCATCAGATTTCTGGTCATTAGCATCCATAGATTGTTCCATTTCACTACTGTATTTATTAGACTCCTTCTCCTCTTCATGTTCTTTGTCCATTTCTATGTCCTCGGGTTCCATTCTGCTTCTGAATTGATCCACATAGGCCAATACATTTTGTTCATTTTCTGTTAGTATTGCTGCATTGTGTCCTTTCTGTACAAAAAAGTTTGCCTTCTCTGGATTAGATTCTTTATCTTTTTTTATACTATACAATTTCACTTGTTGAAAATGACAATGTTATGGGAGCTCTAATCTGTCTACCCATTAATGCAGAAGGACTTTGTAGTCTGCCAGTATGTGGAATTGTTCTATAGTTTAACAGTCACCTCAGTAAGTAACTCTCTATATTATAATTAGATGAGGAAAATGATTTTAGTTTCATTTTCACAGTTTGCACCATTCTTTCTGTGATTTCGTTCGATTGTGGGTGGCAGGATGGTGTTTTATATGTAATGCACAAATATGCTTTTACCATGAGCACATTTCCTTGAAAAAAATCTGGTAGATTGTCTAAGACCAAAGTTTTAGGCATCCTATTTCTTGAAAATATTGTTCTTAATATTTGTCTTACAGTGATAGCTTTTCTGTCAGCAACTTTAATTACTTCACGCCATCCTGAAAATGAGTTCACTAAAATTAAAAATAGCCTCATGCCTTTAATATGGGCATGATTCATGTGTACACAAACCCATGGTTCTTTTTCTTTAGGCCATGAGTGTTTTGCTAAAAGTTTTTTCATTTCAGCACATTTTGGGTACCTTCTTACATAGTTTTCTACATCTTGAGAATATCCTGGCCACCGCACTTGTAATTTTAATCTCATTTGTGTTGCTGTTATACTATCATGTACACCTTTTAAGTATTTCTTTTCTTAAACTTTGTGGACGTATTATAATATCTCCATTGCATATTATACCTTTCTCTACAGTTAACTTATGCCTTGTTTCTTTATAAGGTCTTTCATTCATTGAACAGTTGCTCCATGTGTTTCTTTTTAGTCTACTTAACACTGGATCTTGTATGGTTTCCATTCTGAGATGATTTAGGAGTAACATGTCCATTTCAACCCATTGCAGTATGCTATCTTCTGAAATTTCAGATGTTTCTAATTTTTTACTGTTAATATTTAGTCTGGATAGCAAATCCACATGTGGAATAGTGTTCCCCTTTACAGATATGATGTCAAAATCAAAAGCCATGAGTTTTATATTTTAAAACTCTAGATGTGACTTTTGGTAATTCCTTTCTGGGGTTAAATATAAACTCTAAAAGTTTGTGATCTGACTTTAACAAAAATTTTGAGCTCTTTTTGTGCTCCATATTATTGCTAAAGCTTCTTTTTCAATATTTGAGTAGTTAGTTTCAGCTGATATTAACTTTCTCAACAAGTAAATTATTGGATGACCTTCTTGAGACAAAATTTTGGCTACAGCATGTTCACTTGCATTCGTAGTCAATGTTCTAGAAGAGAGGATGACTTAGCTTGTGTGGCTAGGAGAATTGGCAAGAGTGGTTTGCATGCAAATTTTTTGTGAGATCAGCTGTGAGTTGTGTCTTGTAAGAGTACATCTTCAGCCATTCAGACTAACAAGTAAGGATCCAGAGTGTTTAGAGAATGGCACCCGTATGCTAGATTATGTGTTTGAGAGGAGCAGGGCAAATTGCAATGGAGTCGCTATTCTGCAAGAGAGGGCAACCTGCCAAGCTTCTCATTGACAATGGTGCAGCATTCAGTGGGGAGGTCTTTGCAAGATTTGCTGAGAACTGGGGTGTCCAACTTAGATTTCAGTGTGTTTTATCAACCATCAGGGAATAGCATCATGCCATCAAGTGTATCACTACTCAATTGGAGGCATTATATTGGTATAACATGATGACAAAAGAAGACACAATAGCTTCTCAGCACCAACTAACTATATATACAACTATCAAGTCTGCTTAAAGGGTACCAATGTTGCACACCACTTAAACACACAGATCCTGGAATCTACAGCCCATATTCAGTTCTCATCAATGGAATATCACGTAATATCAGAGACCTCCACTTGCATCAGAGATCTGCATTGTCAGAAGATGATGGCAGCGATAAGTTGTCTGAAAGTGACTCAAATTTACCCTTCTTTTTCAGTGCAGGGCCAGATTATTCATCTACAGAACCAGTGGAAACAGATGCGGAAGACAATGATGATGATGCTACTAATGAAAGAGACCAAGTGGGCACAAATGCAGAAGAGATGGGCAGATCCTGTCCACCTTTACATAGAAGCATTCAATGAAGGCAACCACCAACTCGGTGTCATTTATGTGATCAGGAGATCAGGGAGGAGTGTAGAAGAGAAGATGATTTACCTCGTGTGGCAAAGTGAGCACATATATGCTTGACATGCAAAATGAGTGAAGGAAAGGAAAAAGAAATATGGCTGGCCTGACACCTTAATTTAAGCAAGACACTGTCTTAGGGATAGGAGAATTGGCAAGAGTGGTTGGGCAAATGCAAATTTTTTGTGAGATCAGCTTGGCATAAAAAACACCATGTGAGAGAGAATAGACAGTTCACTTGTAAACATGGTGCTGCTTGTACAGTGAGACTTTCAGTTGTAAAAGAGATTACTTGGGTCAGTTTCACACAAATGTCACTTCATTTTTTGGATCAAAGATTTTTGCAATCAGTTTTCTTATTAGTGCCTTTCTTAAGCTTTCAAAAGCTATATCTTATCTTTGAGTTCATTTTAATTCTGTATTCTTTTTCTATAATTCTGCAAATGGTTCTATTAGTTTGCTGTATCTTGGTAGATATTTGCTACAAAAATTAGTCAATCCCAAAAAGGATTCTAATTCTTTTTTATTTTTTGGTATAGATACTTCTGATATTTTATTTATCAGTTTATTGTCTGGTGAAATTCTTTCTTTAGATATTTGGTATCCCAAATATGATATTTTGTCGCAATTTACAATTATTGCTATTTATTATCATACCAGCATTTTTTAATTTGTTTAAATCTTGTTCAGTTTTTTAATTCCTCTTTACTGCAAGCACCTATGCCTATATCATCTTGATATATGATTACATTTTTTTTTACCCTTTCCAGTAGAACTTTTTCAATTGCCTTTTGAAAAATATGGCTTGAAGTCTTAACTCCAAATGGAAGATGAGTCCATCATAGTAAGCCTATTAGGGGGTATTAATTGTAGTGACTTCTTTTAATTTTATGTCAATTTCTATTTGTTTATATGCTGATTTCAGGTAATTCCTGCTAATTCATGACTTTCTGTTTATATGTGAGGTAAGGGAAATGAATAAGAGCATATCTAATGATTCACACTTACTTTGTAATACCCACATATCACCATTGAGCTATCTTTTGCAACAATTGGTGAAACCTATCTGCTACCACCTTGCGTAACTTTTTCCAATATGCCTTGTTTTACCATTTTCTTTAGTGTTGCAACTACCTTTGGATGTATGTATAGATATATATTTGAACCATTTTTCAATTATTCATCTTTTTGGGTACAATCCACTTAAGAATGTTTAACTGTTTGTATTACTGGTATTTTTTTTTTTTAAGTATTGATGATAATAAATTTTCATTCAAAAATTATTGCTAGTAATAATTTTTTTATTACAAAGTATTTCTGGTATTAAAACCTATTTTTGCACAAGTTTGGCTGTTAACTATTTGTCCATAGCTGGGACCCTAACAGAAGCTACCACCCCAGGTCAGGGTGGACCTGGGAACACCTGCAATTAAGAGGTGGTTCCATGCTCCTCAAAACTTCCTGATCAGATGGCTTGCTGTTGGATGTAGTTTATCGTCTTACCCAGGATGGTCAAGAAGACAGCTTTCAAGTATTAACTTCAGATCCCAGGATGCTCCTTGTTCATACAGTTTGTGGGTTAACTATTTGCCCATAACTGGGACCTGAACAGGTGCTACTGCCACGGGTCAGGGTGGACCTGGGAATTTAAGAGATGATTCCTCAAAACCTCCTGATCAGATGGGTGTAGTTTATCATCTTACCCAGGACACTCCATTGGGGGAGGGGGGTCTTACCTGTCTGCAGAGGTGCAGTCGGCATATTCTACAGCCCCAGCTGACAGGGCATAAAGAAAATAGTAGAATGTGAATAGGTATTTTTTGAGATTCAAAATAGATCAGGTGACTATTTTCTTTTAGACAAATACTCACTTTATATCCTTTTAATAGTCCTATATCAGGTTCTTCTGGCTTTATACAGTTTATTAATTTCACTGTATCCACTTTTAAAATGTCTATTTCCAGCAGTCCATGATTTTTTGTGTATTCTACAACAGTGATGGGAATAATCTCAAAACAGTTTTTTGTCTTGAAAGTTCCTTCAAAGGAACCTCAAGTTTTAATGACAGATCCATCAAATTGTTTTAAATTAAGATTATTTTTTTAATTTGGGTTTACCCATTTTTTTTTCCAGAAATTCCTTGTGATCAAGGTAATATTGCTCCCCCATGTCAATCTGCATTGGAAAAGTTATGCCATTCAATTTTATTGACTCTACTTTTTGAAGGTATTCTTATCAAATATACTTCTGTATTTTAGTATGAGGGTTTATATTTTCTACCACTTTCTATTCTTTTTTTGTATCTGCATACAGATTGGAAAAGGTCTTTTCTTTTACAATTTAAACATAATTTTCCTAGGTCTGGACATTTGTTTTTGTTTCTTTCATGTTTTCTGTCACAATATTTGAACTTCATTAGGATTTCAGTTGTGTTGTATGCCTCCACATTGTTTTTAGAATTATTGAATTCATTAATTAATTCTAATTTCTGCAAGAATTCTACGCTTGCTTCTAAATTTGTATCATTCACTTGTAGGCATTCTAGGATCTTCTGTTTACATGTAACATCATACATACCTTCAATTAATATAAGGATCAATTCATCTTCTATAGATATTTCTCTCAAACCCAATTTTTCAAATTCACAATATCTTGATTCTTCTTTCAATCTGTATAAATATTGCATTACAGTTTCATTTGGGTCCTGTCTATTTTCCAGAAATTTTGTTCTCTCTGTAGCAACTAGATTTTTTTTTTTTTTTGGTTGCATGTTTCTTTTTATAATAGTTGAAATTTCCTCATATGTTAAGTCTTCCAGTATACATGATAATGGATATTTTCTTTATGGCTTCACATCCTGCTGAAGCCCAAAATAAATCAGCAATTTCAGCCTCACCTTCAGATGCCTTCTTATCTTTCAGTTTCTTTACTCTAGCCAATGCTGCAAAACATCTAATCCACATTTCTATGTGCTCCAGTTCATCCAACACAGTTAGGGATCCTATTGGTGAAGCTATATTTTATCAATCATAAATTTCAAAATGGTGTCACATAAATTGCAATATCAGATCTCAGTTCTGAAACAAAATACTTTTGACCGTTTTCTCATACTTAATTATTTCCTTCAAGAATCTAAAATAGATTTAGAGGCTGAAATCAGCAAAGATATTCAAAATCATCCTTGTTGCTGATTAGAATCTCTGAATATTTCACCAAAATTTGAAGAATAAAGATTACTGGATGAAAAATCAATTCAAAGTTAAAGAAAAGCCAACAGAATTTTTGACTAAATTATGAAAATTAAACTGAAATTAGTTGAGATACACAGTTAAAGGCTAAATAAGAGCCTTTCTGGTACAATATATTTGCCAAATATCCAGAGAAAAAAATTTTTTCTTTTCAACAAAATTTCTCATAAAAAGTTGAAAATTTTTCTGCAATTTGATAAAATATTCATACTTTGAAACCATTTTCTACTTTCAATACAAAACATTTTTGCATTAACTTTTCTAGCAACCAAGATTTTCTGAGCAAATATTCCAAGTAGAAGAAACTGAATTATTTTAACAATTTCTTTTTATATAATTTTTTTTTTCGATAAGTCCAACTAATTTCTCATGCTGCAAAATAAAACTTGAACAATTTAATAAACTATGGCAAATTGAGCAAATGGAAAATAGACAACCAAAATGAAGTGAAATGTTCAAGAGTTAAATACACTTTGAAAAAAATAAATTAAAAGAATAAGAATAAAGGCAACAAATTTTGCTATTTGAAAATTAAAATCCTCACTGTAAAACTAACCTAAAATGCAACACTAATTTTAAATTCACAAAGAGGAAATATCAAGTTTTCAGGTTATAATTCTGATATTCCAAGGAGTCAAATTTTGAGATATTTGCCTGTTTATTTATTTGATATTTTTCTAAAAGACATCAGATTTGATCAGCTCTATACAAGCAACAATAGACTCTAAGTGCTTCACTATTGTAGCCTTGTGCCAAATTAAAATGAGCTTAAACTATATCAAGATAATATAGCATAAAAAGTTAAATGTTAAACTTCAAATTTCTAATAGATACAATGATTCCTCCCTTTTATTTGTAATTTCACTTTGATCATCCCAACACAATTTATGATTTCTTTCAAGCATATCCAAATTGCTAACATCAATACACTTGTACTTGCGATTATCAGGTAAAACTTATGAAAACGGTTAATCTGCAGTCAATCCTATATCTGGGTTTGAGTGCAGGATAACTGCAGAAAACAAAGCAGCTGCTCAGATAGGATCACAGTATAATGAATTTGCTCACTAATAAGGTAGTTGAGTTGAGCTTAGTAAATAAGTATAAACCATATCAGTAAACCAATTTCAAATTCTGATTGAGTCTGTTTAGGTTCACTTTGTACTAATGCTCATATTTTATAAATATCTGGTGACTGGCCTGAAAAAAGAATGGGTGAGTATACATTTGGGTAAACTACTCTCCCAAAACTACATTAGCTGCCCAAGCAGTATAATCAAAACGCTACTACCCCTACAGTAAACCATGACAGTTCAGGCATGAAATTCTCTACTAAATTGTCCGCTTCTCTTCTATTCTTCAGTTTCTAAACCTCAAGAAATTGTTTTATTCTGTGTCAAATCTGTTATGGAACCAGTTAGCTATGTTATATTATCAAGAAATGTTATATGCTGTAGATTAACAATGAAGCATTTTCTCTGGATTGTGTGTGTATAAATTACCCATAATGCAATGAAATTAAACCTGATTCATCTTTTTAAGACTGTGCCTTCCTCACTTGGTGAAACATAATCTTCATAATTCCCATAAGGACTGTGCTAAGTAAATATCTACAGTTATTCTTGAAATGATTATAAATATATAAAATTCTTTCATTAAAAAAATATTCAATAAAGACTTGGTTGACATGTTGATTGTCTTTCCTTTCACAAAGGGAATAAGATTTCTTATGTGCTTTATGAAGACAAAAGGCCAATTCTGGTTATTTAATTAATTCTTTGTGGAGAAAATAATTCAAGATTGGCAAGAGCAATAAAAGTTTCATATAATTTATTTAACAATCAATTTATTGGACTTAGTCAATTTTTGGCAAAAGGCCAACCAACAAGGATTGAGAAATATATCCAACAAAGAATGCTGAATGAATGTCATTATCATAGCATGATAGTTAATAAGTTTCACAGATTATTTTCTTGTATAGGGAAAGCAATCCTCATTGAGTCACATACAGTTGTGGTTTTGTGCAAAACTAAGCTTAGTTTATATAAAAACAACATTAATTCATTATTTTAGAAAGATTTTCCCTTTAAATAATTTTAAATTGGCAATACAAGATATTCACTTAGTTTAATTAAACCAAATGAATTTTATTAACTGTTCTTCACTTTTGTGTTCCCCAATTCACGTTTTAATCTGTTCTGGAACCAGTTATGTTATCAAAAAATATTGTCAATGGACTATGAATATTTTTTGCTGGATTGTGTGTATAAGTTACCCTCAATGCAATGCAGTTATAAAATTGGCAACAGAAAATATCTAGATAAAAATTTTACTCCAGGAAATTTTGAGAATGAATCACTTTAGGGGAAAATGCTGAGGGCAGTTCTCCAAAACTCATAGTATATTAACATCACCACATCAGACACATTCTATAAGCCACTGATTGTATTATATATAATTCAGATAGAGATGGCAATAAAACCATGACACCTAGCATAGGGAATATATTGGTTTTCCAGCTATTTCTCTTGTAGAAATTTCTCAGCCTATGCTGATATATACAGTCAATATTTTCCTCAAAAGGATTTGTTCATTCAGCCAACCATTTTGGTTTAACTGACCAGATAACATCATCTGAAAAGGCATGAGAATATTTAAAATCCATCAGGACATTACACTCCTTGCAACTGTCAAACAATGATGAATTGTAATTTTGTATAAAAATAATCATCCAAATGTATTTGTATTTGTGTTGTTGAAATATTATTAGCAGCTTCACATCTTTTTTTAAATGTTGGTAAGGAGCTCCATCACTTGGTCACATGGCTTAAATATGGAGTTAAAGCTGAAAATGATTTGTTTTGTAAAGGCAAATAAGCAGATTAATTAAATCTTTATGGAAAACATGTTCAGATAATTGCAAGTATTTGCATCATAGCCCTATGGTTGCATCAATAGGCCATTTGTCATATGGACCGTAAAATTTGTAATAATTTACAATCAGAAGATTTAACGGAGATATTTGTATGAGCTGATAGTCAGGGAAGAGAGGATATTTATTAAATACGTTCATGAGAATGGAAGCTGAAGATGATGTAAATAGAAAATGATAGCACAGACATTAAGTAAGAAGTAAATTGATTAAGAGACAAAACATTCACAGATTTTGAGAGATCTATTATCTTTTTTTCTCTCTGATATGAATTTCAATAACTATTGTTATTCTATTACTAGTTATATTCCATCTTATTACTACTATTTTTTATGAATAGTAACAAATCTTTGTCATCCCATTTTACTGAAATCTTGAGAAGAGTTGTTAATATCCAATGTATGTTGCTAGAATTATTTATATCTTTAATCATGGTATATGATATTGTTTGTACTAATTTCTTTGTCATTGATGTTTTTTTCTACAATATTTTAGATGCTTTCTTTTAAAAGTTTTCCTTGAGTGCTTATTGTATTCTGTGTAACAAAATTCAAAAAAGAAGTATAAATCATTTTTGTTTTTGTTCTGTCTGGTACATTTATAGTTAATATTTAGGGGTCAATTATCATCTTTAAATTCCTTTTTAACAGAACTTTCAGATGAGATATTGTCAATAGATAATGAATATTTTAGGGACTATCTTCATTATCATTGTTTTGACAATTCATTCTCCAAATATCTTTAGAAGGGATATTTTTGCTTCTTGGGTAATCATGTTGTATTTGTAGAATTTTACACTCATGAAATGACATATTAAATCTATATTCTAAAAAGCTGTTTACAAGAGATACACAGGCTGATTGACAAACAAAAATGCCACTTTGGTTTGTTCATGCTGGCCCAATTAAACAAAGGAAATTATTACAAATAATAATTTACCTGTATCATCAGGTATATGTGGGAAATATGTTACATTTGCATGGGTTATATAAACAGATGAAATAATCTAGAATTTAATCTCTACAATTAACTCTATTGTAATATGTAAGAAAGAATTTGTAAGAAAACAAAAGGAATAAAAAAAACAATTTATTATCAGCCACATTCTCCATTAGTATGAGACACAGTAGAGTAATGAATAGCGGGTTGGATTGAAGAATTGGAGAGCCAAGTTTGAATTCAAGTCAAATTCATTACATTCATTTATATGCTAATATCCTTGGGAAAGGAAGGAATCCAATTCTCATTCCCCCCAGCTATGGGTAAATAGTAGAACAAACTGAGTTCTATAGCCTTGGGTGGCAACCGGTCTAGGAGAAGGAAAACTCTTAATTCAAAACTGAAAGTGATCCCAGCAAAGAACAAGTTATGTATATAAGGAAAGGATCCTGACTAGAGTCAACTCCATACATACTAATGAGCTATTTTCTTATGTTTGTTTATTGGTGCAGAGTTTTGCTTTCTTTTGCCAGAACAAGAAAATAATTCATTATTTTATATAGGGGAGATAGGGATGCATAACTCTTGTATTTTATGTTATAGAAAAAATACTTAGTTTATTTTGCTGTATAAACTAAAAAAAAAAAATAAATGTTCCTATTGCCTGGTGATGTAATTAAATGTAATCTATTGTATTTACTTGACTTTGCCTAATATCACAATACAATTATATCATGTTATCCTTGATCCTCTTTGTGGCAAATCTTTTCTTATATTAAAATCAAGAAAGAATTTTATTTTAAAGACAATCTCTCTCTTGTTTAATTGATGAGGTGTTGATGGTTGAATTTGTGGTAGAGACATTGATAGGTGAATAAGAAAATCCATACAAATATATGCAATTTGTTTTAGTTTTCAAGATTTTGGCTCAAATAAACTGTTGTCCCAATTAACTAGGGATATAATTTATTTATTTATTTGGTTAAGCTAAATTGGACATTCATGAGTCTTTCATGTCAACTATCAAGGTCAGAAGGTCATTAGTGTCATAACACAGCTAGTCAATGTAGGTGATTACTGGACAACCAGTCTATCTAGGTGTTCAGAGCAGTAGATCATCTGCAAGTTCTTGTCTTGATCACCAGCAGTGTCCTACAAAGATTTATATAAGCTTATGCAAATGCACTTTGCAATGATATAATAGAGTAAATAAACAATAATGAATGAGAGGAAGGTATCCATATAAGATTTTCTAATATTGCATTCCTTATAAGAAGACATCAAATATCAAATTCCATTTGCATTTACACTAAGCATACTGTTTATTAATAATAAATAATACTGATATCTATATAACAAATCTTTTCAGAGAACAATAATTTAATTGTTTCATCAAACTCCTCTTTTTGTTGTTTACAATAAATATAAGAAACTTATTAAAGGGAAAATTTACTAGATAATATGGCATGCAGGACCCCTAATTTGCTATTTCAATATTTCAGGGAATGTTAAGAAACTAATTTTTAGATGGTACATATAATGTTATTGGAACTCTATTCATGTTTTCTATTTGTGTCAGTCCAAAAGAAGTTTGTTTTTTTATGAATTTATTACAAATCTACAAAATTCTAATATGGGTAAACAGGTATTTGAGTTTATGTGGTTTCAGACTTTAATGATAAAACAAAAAGTAAACATATTGTTAATTAAAGAAATTTTTTCTGTACATGTAATAATGTCTATTTCAAATGAAAAGGTTCTACAACAATCTTAATTAACCTGACCTAAAATGATTAAGAAGATAATTAACACTGATCTGCTGCAAGAAAAAAAAGCATAAAAATGAGAGTTAATCAAATAAAAGTTTTTTTTTTTTTTTGTTTTTTGTTTTTTTAGCTCAAGTAACAATCTAATAAGATTAGCACTTTTTGTTTGGCTTGTTTTGTTTTACAGCATATCAACCTCAATGGGTCATTTAATGCCGATAATTTTTTTTTTTTTTGTAATATTTTTGTTTTGTCAAAAATCTATTTCTGTTAATATTTTATTCCTCAAAAATGTATAGCTGGTAATATTTTTTCAAAAACATATTGCTGGTATTATTTTATTTCTTCAAAAATTCATTTCTGCTAATAATTTTTTACAAAGTATTTCTGGTATTAAAACCTATTTTTACATTTTTATAATGCTTTTTACCTCAGTTTCAGGGTTAACTATTTGCACATAGCTGGGACTCTAACAGGTGCTACCACCCTGGGTCAGGGTGGACCTGGGAACACCAGCAATTAAGAGGAGGTTTCATGCTCCCCAAAGCCACCTGATCAGAGGCATTGCTGTTGGACGTAGTTTATCATCTTACCCTTGATGCAGATGTAGTTTATCATCATACCCAGGACAAGCTCTTTTTGTATCTTCTAAAAAGAAGAATAGAATATGTGGGTGATACAATAGTGATTGGTACAGGAAATGAAATCAATAGGCAAAGTTCAAATTCCAGTTTATTCTACTGCATTCACTTGGCAAAAGCATGAACCCATCTCTTCTCTCCTCTGACACCCAAGCCATGGGTATATTTGGGTGAATTGGGATCTCACAACTTGGCAATACAACTAGTCATGTATATAGAATTAAAAAGTGATTTTTATCACTTTTAAATGCATTAAATTGTGCAATAAAAATACAACAAATGGTGGCATATTCAACAAAACATTTTGGGAAAAACAACTAGAAAAAAATTAGAGCCAAAATGCACACTTTTAAACTAAAACACAGCCAGGATTGATTGTCATAGAATCAACAGTCACACAAGAAAATCAGAGAGCAGAGTCCAGAAACAGTATTTGATCTATTGCTTTTGATCTTTTGATAGTCAAACAAGAAAATCAAATGAAATCAGTTGTAACCATGGTCAGCAGATATCACTTGTGAAAAAGATTTACACAAAGATATAAAAGAAAATAAATAAAAATTTTGATGAATTTTCCCTGAAGAATGTGGCAGCTCCTGGCAAAGTGTACTATAAATAAAATTTGGATAAATAGGAAAAAATCAATTCTACAAGTCTCAGCTTGCTACTTTCTTTTCACTGACCACCACTGCAGGAATATTAGGAAAAAACAATGGGCCAAATGTTACAAATTTATCAAGCAAAATGATTGGTCAAATTGAAGAGACAAATGAGAAATTTTTTTTTTTTTTTGTAACAGCTTTAAAAAAAATCCCAAATTCAATTGAATGAAAATAAAATATTTTAAAATGTCCTAATATATAAATCTGGATTAAAAACTTATTAAAATGTTTCATCAAAGGTGGAGATTATTTTGATTAGATGTTCCATAGATTATTTGGACTAATATCTACACTTTTGTTTTTTCATAATTACATTTTGGCTGTTGAATTTTCAAACCTTCATAGTATTTGGACAAGTGTCCTCAAGTTGGATAATATTTTAACAGAGAATTTCATTTCTTTGTAAATGCTTTCCTTAAGAGATGCCTTGCATTCACTTGTGAGTGAAAAATAAGCTTCTATATGTTGAAACTGAATGATTTCAGAAAAAAATCAACTCTGCTAGAAAAATAGTCCAGGTTGCTGGCTTTTCTAGACTGACAGCCTGCTACTCTATCACTTTACTGGTCCTTCTATTGGGCTGAACAAAAACTTTGTCTAATTAAGAGCAGTACATGAAGAAATTTCTTGGTTCTCAGTAAAGAAATTCCTTTCAATCTCACCATATATGAGGGTGCATCAAATAAACCTGAAGACTGACATTTAGTCAGTAGTTTAGATGCTCCTAATAACCAAGAAGATCTGGTTGCTGAATTTATAAGAGTCTTATTCTGTTAATAATGATTTATTAATTGACAATTCTTTCCTGGGTTTCAAAACATTTTTTATTAAATGGATTTATGTTGTATATATATTATCCCTTCTTCTGAATCTTGCCTTAATTCCTGACCACATACAGTTGCTTTCTTCCTGATTATCAATGTATTTCTTTAGGAAAATTATTAGCAATGCATTTGCACTGTACATATAATAATGCTATTCTGCCAGTAATGTTAACACTAATTCCTAACAAATGACAGTCCCTTTTTCAAGGTACAGTATACAGATTAGATATTGAAACATAAATAATGGTTAAGTTGAAACATTTCAAAATTCAAGACTTAATCACAAAGTTTTCTCCTTACCCCTAGAAAATATTGAATTTGTTAATTCAGAGAATGACTAAAACTGAGGAAAATAATTGTGAAGTAGCAGTCAAACCAGTGGGTGTAGTAAGAAGACCTGAAGCTTTATCTTCACATAAAAGGTTTAGAAGAAGCCCCTGCTATAATACAACCATATCATTTCATTTACCTTCACTACTACTAGAATTTGTTAGTTCCTATATAATTAAGGAGTGCTGAAAAGATGTTGACTGTACCTAGAAGCCTTGCACCCCTCCAATAAATCTGATTTTTGGTCAAATTTTGGAAAATGCTTTGAGCTGAGAATTTTCCAGCATCTCTTGTATAGCACGATTAGTCATTAAAAATATTTATATATTATTTAATCAGTTCTACCTGTGATAATAAACAAATAAAATAAATATATAATAATTATGTTAGCTGTTTATTTTTCTTAAATATGTTAAATGTATATCTTAATAGTCCATTAGAGAAACATGAAACCTGCAAGAAAAACTCCTAATGGCTTTCTTTTCCTGTATTCACCAAACTACCTTTTGATCTTTCTAAATTACCAGAGGTCAAAATCTGTTTTCTGCATTTGATTTGTATGAATGATCCGGTTTTAATTTTCATGTTTGCTTCTATTGATTCATTCTGAATTTATCTTCACAAATCGACTTTGCTTTCATAATCTGCACCAGCCAAACTTCCTCTGCCATAATTGTTCATTCTTCACTTATTTTTATAATACCAAATTGGATGCATTTACCTCTAACCTGTTGTTCAATCTATGTTCTTGATTCTTTCACCTTTTCAGTTTTATTCTCTTTTTTTTTTTTTATCACCATTAATCTTACGTGGGCGATTTGCTAATGAGTCAAACATTGTAAATTCAATATAAATAGAATGTTAGCTTTCATGTTGTTAACTATTATTCATATATTTTCTTTTGAATACACATAATGCTTTGTGCCTCATGGAGTTTTTTTTTTTTACTGATATCAGAGATCAGGTAAGAAGTTTTGAATGCTGATTTTCAAGGCAAGATTCAGAAGAAGGGATAATATATATACAACATAAATCCATTTAATAAAAAATGTTTTGAAACCCAGGAAAGAATTGTCAATTAATAAATCATTATTAACAGAATAAGACTCTTATAAATTCAGCAACCAGATCTTCCTGGTTATTAGGAGCATCAGGTAATTACTCTCCATCATCTATTACAGTCTATGATTAGTGTCCTAGCTCCAGTCCAGTCAAGATCTGCTTCTGAGAGCCTGTGTTAGTGTGGCTTTCCGGGTTCTCCCAGCCTGTGCACATTACTGAAGTACACCTACTTGTAGGTAGTCATGTATCAAGCAGAGTAAGACTTGCCCATGTTGCATATGTCCAAAGAATTGCAAGGGCTATTATATGTCCAATATAAATGCATTATCAATGATTTGATGACAGAAACAGATTGAAAATCAGGGAAAAGGAATTTTCAGTGTTCACAAATTAATGCAAATATTACTGCCTAGACAAAAGGAAATCTTAAAAGTTTGATCCATCAAATTCAACCCACTGGGAATTAAGTTATCCATTTCATTTTAACATATCAATTCCTGGGCTGAAAGAATAACAAAAAAATTTACTGAGAATGTCTGACACAGAGTTACAACTGAGAAATATTACATAATGTTCATATTCTAAGAAAAAAAAAATAGGACCTGGCAGACTAGGAAGTGAGTATTTGGAATCCTGGGCTAATCATAAATCACAAATGAAAAATCCAGTTACCATAACCATCAAACTACTTATATTAATATTGTAAAATAATTCCAAGATAAAAGACAAACTTTTTGTCATTTTAACCAGTGATTTTTTTTTTGTTTTGTTGTGAGTGTGTGGGGGAGGGAGACTGTGGATAAGATAAAGAACTTAATTTAAAGATTATTTTATGTGAAATACACTTGTCAAATTCGAGAGAGAGCAAATCAGCCAAAATATAGCCATCAATGTAACAAAGATAAGGATGATAGTTCAAATAATTGCTAGAGTAATATTTTATTTCAAAATGTAATACTTGGATGGCTGAAGAAGCACAAGTCAGAACATAAGTGAAACATCAAAGATGAGGATACAAGTCCTAATAATTTTCATACAATACTGGAGATTACAAAACAACAAAGATGAAGAGAGTTGTTTAAATAATTCAAGCAAGAATTTTTATAGTTTTGGCAGTTCTGTAGCAATTAGTAAAAATGTGAAAAGCTTTTCTTCTCATTTACCATTTAATGTAAATAAAAAATTTAGGTTTTGACTTTTATACATTTGAATTGTTAGCATCAAGAATATTGAAATCTGAGAAATTCTTGGCAGATGAATAAACTTATTTCTGCTCAACTTCTCTTCACATCTTCTGTCAGAATACTGTGTTGGCAGTGGAGTTATTAAGCCCAACCTAGAAACATTTTGTTCTTTAAGAGAGCTACCTCCACCAGAAAATTCAAAATCATTAAAAAGGGCACTGGGCATGTTTGCGTATTATGCAAAATGAATAAACAAATTTTCTAATAAAATTTTGCCTTTAATAGAAATTAAAAATTTCTCACTTGAGAAGAGGGCACTTAAAGCTTTCAATCAATTAAAAAAAAGAATGAAGGGACATTTACCTTTCAAGGTTGAGTGCAACATATCAGACATTGCCTTTCTGCTGTCCTTAACCAAAGCAGATGCCCAGTAGCGTTCATGTCAAAATACTACAGGGAGGCAAATTAAAATATCACATACTAGAAAAGGAGGCGATGACAATTATTGCAGCGATTCACAAGCGGAACCACTATCATGACAACATTTCACCCTAGTCATTGACCAAATACCAGTGGCATTCATGTTTAACAATGAAAGGCATATCAAAATTAAAAATGCCAAGATTCAAGAGTGGCTGTTAGAACTTGCAGCATTTGACTATACAATAAAATATTGTCCTGGCAACAAGAATGTGGTTTCTGACACATTTAGCCAAATTTATGCTTGTTCAGCCATTACCACTTCAGCCCTCACCAACATTCACAATGAAATATGTATGCCACCCAGATATTACTACACTCCTGTATTTTGTTAGAGCAAAAAAAAAATCTCCCTTTTTCTACAGTGGAGGTAAAAAGTGTGTGCTTCTTACAGATTCTGTGCAGAAATTAAACTTTGTTTCTATTGCCCACCAGAATTCTATCGCTTCTCATTAAGGCAACCAGACCAATGAAATGACTAAAGATTAACTTCTGTCACACCTTACACATATGTACTTGTAGTAATTGACAAATACTTACAGTTTCCATTCATCTTCCCATGTCCAAACATGGATACAACTGTGTTGAAATGTGTCACAAAAAAAAAAAAAAAAAAAAAAAAAAAATTTTGTCTCTCTCCTACTGTCGTAGCGACGGGCATAGTCTCCACTTCTGAGACGAACTGCCCTCCTTCTCATTCCAGCCCTTTACATAGAGCTTGGTAACTCACCCATGCAAAGCACCAACAAGCCAGCTACCAATCACAGTTTCCACGCCTGCCCACCTCCACTCGCTTTGAGGGTGTCGAGTTGACTGACCAACTCATTACACGCCCGCCTGATCTTAAGATCACAAAGCTCCTCAGCTTGAGAGATGGTTGCAACTGTCTGGTGATTGCGTCTGCATATATGCAACTTGCACATTTGACACATTGTGATGACCACACATGTGTGAACTCGCTTGCTCCAAAGTGGCAAATTTCCAGATTAATCTTGTGTCTCTCTGCCATGATCGCACACCGTGCAACTTGGGGCAGGCCTCTTCTGCTGGGCACTCCTGAGCAGTTTGACAGGGTCCTCATCTTTGGATGAACTCTCATCCGTTGAGCTGCCATCTGACTTTAAATACACCATCGTGCACCATCTTCAGAGTCACTTTCATCATCAGATGATGGTTTTAACCCTACAACTGGCCACAAGTCTTTAACATGACAAGGCACACCATTGACACGCACTGACTGCGGGCTGATAACCTCGGTAACATACCCCATTCTAAGCTTGTCCGTACACTTGCTGCGCGGGGTCTTAACCCACACTACATCACCAATTCTGTATTTTGCTTGCATGTCGCCTCGCAGCCATAAGTAATAGGTGTGCACCATGTTAGCCAATGATGTTTTAGGCGAAACACCATCTTTAGGCATTGCATTATACCAATAAACTGCTTCAGGGATCGAACATCACTTCCTGGCTTCCTTAAGAACTGTGAGAATTGCTCTGAGGAAATGCCGCACCATTATCTGTCAATATTTCTGCAGGTGGCCCCCGGTCATAAAAGATGGACTCCAATTATTATTGAAGTATTATGCTGGCAATGTCCTGCTGATGCAGCAGTCACCAAATGGTGAAGCAAGAGGGACCACAGTCAATAATAGTCAAATAGAGCTGGCTGCCAGCATGCATAACATCTATCCCCAGCCTGTTCCAAACATGAGTAGTAATCAAATTTGCTTTTTGCCATTGCACTGGTGCCGGGTCAATTGACTGGCACGCCTTGCAGCTCGGCACTACTGCACTAACATTCACCTTTTTGACTACTGGGTTGACCATCTTCGATAAGTAGAGCATCCTTTTAATCCTGGGATGCCCACACTGTTTATGCATGCTCATGATCTGCTCAAGGTCCATACTGAGCGCAGAAGCTGTACATGGCAGCTGCAGAGGTTCTGACTCTTTCCGAGTAGCAGTCAACCAACACTGCGGAACGCAAGTCAATGCATCTGCTCTGTTGACTGCTGATTTAACTAACGCTACATCCACAGACAGGTTGTGCTCTTTGATAGTTTCAGTCAGCGTGGCAAGTTGCCTTCGTATCAACATCTCGCTTGATGCCTTGGTGGTCAGTCGCGCTCTTCTAGTAAGTGCATCTGATATGCTCTGAAACCGGGTACTCTGCTATTTTATTTTTCACTGGCACGGACATTTGGCCACCAACCCACTTTCATGTTGCAGTCCATACACGTCTGCGCTGGTTGAAAGTTGCACTTAAGTCATGTGCGTTTATTGCAATGGAGGATCTGAGGGGCACGTTCTCAGCGGCAAAATTCACCTCACCTGAGCTGCTTATATGGACTCCTCCCAGTTTCGCAATCACGTCGACTCCTAGCAGGAGGTTTGGTGCACAATCAATACCACCACGGTTACTGGGCGTATGTTGTTGATTTTCAACTCCACTGTTTCGACACCTACGATGGTAAGGGTTTTTCTGTCGGCAGTTACAATCTGTGCCTCTCTAGGTCTCCACAAGTGACACACTGAATTGCACATTAGTGTCTTCGAACACCCTAAGTCCACCAGGGCCATGCATCTCCATCCATCAACGAGCATTTTAATCACAGGTAGCGCCTCAATGTTGCACTTGCCCGGGGAGGAGACCGGCGCTGGCATCTTTTCCCCTGACTCGTTTCCCGGGCACTCTGATGCAAAGTGACCCATCCTTTGGCATCTGAAGCACCATAACCTTTGGCACAATCGTCGTACCTGGTTGTCCATCCTCATTGCACGTTTCTGGGTGCAGCCATTATTCAGGTCATTGGGGTTGGCACACGAACAACACACCGAGTTTCTCCCATTCTGGTCAGCAATTACTTCCACGGCATCTGCATGTGGCTGCTGGGCTGCTGTGATAATTTGGTTTACAGGTCTATGATCCTCAACCAGGATGGCTCGAGCTCTCGCACTGAGCTGGTCTAATGTCAAAGTGTCCATTTGCACCAACACCCAAAGCTGCTGCCTGACATGCTGTGGCAACCCTGCAACAAAAGCGCAGGCTATCCATCTTTCAGGTGGTCTTTCTCTAACCTGGCAAGCAGTCTTTCGAGTGCCGCCAACAATTCATCGATTGTCTCTCCATCACAAAGTCACCGTGTTGCAAACTGTTCAAATGCTATGAATGCATCTACGGTGAACGCAGTGATGAGGGCGTGCTTGATTTCCTCGATATAAGCTCTCTGCTGAGTTGCCGATACACAGTGAGAGCCCCACCAGTCAACTGCAATTAGAGAATGCACTCGACCCTTTCTTCATCTGCCAGCTCACAGATCATCTCTACTTGCTCGAGCCATTCTATAATTGGTTCATCCGACGCGGCACCTCCAAACTCAGGAATCAACCACAGGTCGAAAGGCCTCCTTGCCATTGCTGCTGGATTCAAATAAAGTGTGTCAACGTCTGAGGTTTGCCGAAATAGCTTGTGTTGAAATGTGTCACAAAAAAAATAAAAAATTTTGTCTCTCTCCTACTGTTGTAGTGACAGGCACAGTCTCCACTTCTGAGACAAACTGCCCTCCTCCTCATTCCAGCCCTTTGCATAGAGCTTGGTAACTCGCCCATGCAAAACACCAACAAGCCAGCTACCAATCACAGTTTCCATGTCTGCCCACCTCCACTCACTTTGAGGGTGTCAACTTGACTGACTAACTCATTACAACAACAACATCAGTAATTAAATCCCTAGATCTATTGTTCAGCTTAGCCGGGATGCCCGGCTATATACACTGGGACAGAGGGGTGTCCTTCATATCTGAGGAACTGAGAAACTATCCCAACAAAGGAGTTGCAACAAGTAAATCTACTCCATACCACCCAAACAGGAACACACAGGTTGAACTATTTAATGGCATTATATGGAAGGCAATTCATCTAGTTATTAGGTCGTATAACATACCTGAAAAGTTCTGGGAATTGGTCTTTCTTAAAATGTTACACTCCATAAAATTGTTACTGTGTACCTCAACAAATGTTACTCCTAATGAACCCTTCTTCGCATTCTTGCACTACTCATCACATGGATGTTCACTGCCAACCTGACTAATATCACCAGGTCCCATATTATTTAAAAGGTTTGTAAGAAACAGTAAAACCAATCCTTATGTTACCTCCCTTTTATTTTGTAGCTGAGTTTTGTTTTACTTCTGTTCTGGATTTTGTTTTATTTATACCAGACAGGAGAGTCCATCATGCATAAAATAGGGAGTTACTTTTAAATCACTCTGTAGATCATTTTGCATTAATGCAGGTGTTCCCCAGGGCTCTATATTGAACCTACACTGTTCCTGATTTTCATAAATAACCTTCCAGATGCCATCAGTTCTCAACTCGGAATTTATGCTGATCACACAACTATTTACTCCTGTCTTAATAGTAAGTCTGATTAGTTTGATGAGGCCAAATTGGCAGATCGTCTCAAAAATGATCTACAATTTGTTGTTAACTGAAGGCAAGAAATGACTTGTGAATTTTAACACCTACAAAAAAGAAACTGTTTTCTTTTAATTACCAGAGAGAACCCTTTTACCTTGCACCAGCATGGCTGATGCTAACCTCCAAGAGGGTAACTCATTTCCCCTTCTCAGACCAAAATTTTCCACCGACATGAAGTGGAAAGACTATATTTAATCAAATGCTAGGTCTGCAGTTAGGAAAGTTGGTTCGCTGTAATGGGCTAGGCAATTTTTATTCACCACAATCTATCTTGCATATTTATAAACCTACCATTTGTCATTGCTTTGAATATTGCTACCACGTGTTCTGATGAACTTTTCTCTATGGTACCTAGACTTCTATGAATTTAAGTGCAGCATTAGATTGGTGGCAAGGTTTCCTCCTTTTACAGTTGGAATGGCTGGATGTAACTAAGTTCTATGCTAACAGTTTCATCTATCATATTTCTTGCTTGTGGAACTCTTTTCCAGCTTCTTGCTTTCCAGTCAACTTTGATCTTCAAAAATTTAAATGAAATATTAATCATTATATTCTGTCTTCTTAATTATTGTTCTCTCTACTTAATAGTGTTTTTTTTTCCCATATTCTCTAACACTCAGTAAACTCTCGCATTTTAGTGGCTTTATTGCCTTGCTTGGGATGAAATGATTAAAATAAATTATCTGTATAAAAGACTCTTATGCAGACTCTTATGATAAATATATGGAGTAACGATAAGAAGTCTAAAAGGAAAATTAACAAAACATCTCAAAAGAGGAAATTTGTTTTTGTACAAATTAATTATGTAAAAATAAAATTGCAACTAAATACAGGATCTGATATCACTATCATAAATGAACAGACATGGAGAAAAATAGGTAAACCCAGTTTATTGATTTCTGATAAAGTTGCATATGGAGTCTCATGAAAGAGATTGAACTTTTGGGGGTGAATTCAGTTGTAATGTTTCTTTTGTGGGAAAAACTAAAAAAAGTGGTGATGTTTGTATTAAAGAATATTGCTAATTTTCTTGGAACAGACTGGATTGCATTATTTGATCTTTGGGGCCTTCCAATTAACTCTTTTTGCAACAAGATAAATATTGTTACCCCTGGTACTAATACAGCAACTGAAAAAGAGTTTTCCAGAAGTTTTCTCAGAAGGTCTAGGGACATGCACAAAAGCAAGATGTAAATTTGAGTTAAAAGACAATGTAACACTGACATTTAAGCCAAAAATGAGTGCACTTTTTGCAGCTTTAGATCCAATTAATAATGAATTAGACAGACTAGAAAAATTAGGTGTGATATCAAAAATAGACTATTCCAAATGGGCATCACCAACAGTCTATGTTAAAAAGAGGAATAATAAAATCGACATATATGCTGATTTTTCAACAGGGTTAAATGAAAGTTTAAAACAACATAATTACCTGTTACCAAGTCCAGAGGAAATTTTTGCCAAATTTAACGGAGATAATTTTTTTTCTAAATTGGACATATCAGATGCTTACCTACAAGTACTAGTGGATGAAAACTGCCCAAAATTATTAACAATTAACACTCAGAGAGGGTTATACAAATAGTACCAAGCATATCCCAACAGGTAATGGATGCCATGCTTACTGATTTGGATTGTGCTCAAGCATATTTGGATGGCGTACTTATTAAAAGTAAGACCCAAAAACAACATGCAAAAGATGTAAAGAAAGTATTTGAGAGAATCAAAGAATATGGTTTTAAGATTAGTGAAGGAAAATGTGAATTGTTTATATCCAGACTTAAATATCTAGGACAAATTATTGACGAAAACAGTACACGACTGGATCCTTCAATGGCGAGTGCAATAAAGAACATGCCTGCTCCAACAGATGTAAGAAAGTTACAAGTATTTTTAGGGTTTGCTAACTACTATCATACATATATACCTAATATGCACAAATTAAGAGTACCCTGGAATAACCTGCTTAAGAAAATGTGAAATGGGATTGGACAGATAAATGTGAAATGAGCTTTCGAAGAGATCAAGAAAGTCTTAACATCAGATTTGTCACAAGCTCATTTTGACTCTAAATTAAAGATTGCGGTTCGGTTGCGTCAGATGCAAGTAGTTCGTGTATTTCATTTTATTTCATTTCGCATGTTTATTAATAGTTTATGAATTTTAATATTTGGGCAAAAAATGGGTCTTATATGCTAACAAATACAGTATGTTTCATTGATCTAAGGAAATGGTAATAAACCAATAAACTCCATCAATTTTAACACATTTATGTTCAGGACAAGGTAATAAAATTAAATATTCGTGGTGTCTTGAGATCATATTTGGATAACTGATCCTCTGTTATATTTTATTATAGCAGTGATATCTCAGTATGAATAAAATAAGCACCTGTTGTATTTTGATTGTTCAGTCAAAATGTGCACTGTATTTTGTTTCAATATCTGTTTTGTTGATTACAAACTTTAAATCATAGAAAACAAGAATAGTAGCATTTGTTGATGCTGACATTCATAACATAGCAGTAAAAAAAAACTAGCCTACCAAGTCCACTTCAGTGTGCATCTCTTTAGGTCATAACACATATACCAGTGATACTTCTATTTTTCAAGCAGTTTGCAAAGTTCTCTTTTAGGCTTGACATCAGCTACTTCAATGCATTCACATTAATCTCATCCAGTGTTTCAATAATGAAATTGTAAAGCATCAAATCAGTACTATAGAGGTTGTGGTGGGTTGACAGACACATGGGGTGATACAATGTTTTGTCAAAAACCCTGCAGGAAATATGAACAAGCTACTTGCATGTTCATTGTAAATAAGACAATCAAACAATGCAAAATATCATTGTTGATTGAGTAACCCTTCAGGAGAAGGACTGTTCATGTATATGCAGTATGGTTTTCTGTGACTAGTTGCCAAGTTACATCAAGGCTGCATAACTAGTTTTGAGATTTTCAAGATAACTGGATATATTCCTGACAGAGCTTTTTATGTGCAGATCACAAAAACAAATATAGATCAATCATTATAAAAGTCAAAACCTATTTTTTAACAGTTAAACATAGCTTTTCTTGAAAATTAAAAAAATGCAAAGAAAAGCTTTCAAAACTATTTCCAATCAAAATTTTGGCATTTTTTTAATGCTTCCCCACAAAAATAAAAAGAAGAAAAAAGATCCCTCATGAAATAACTAAAGTTTGTACATTGAACTTTATTAAAAGAAATAATTTAAAGTTTTTATTGTTTGCCAACAGAACAAATATCTAGAAAACCATTTACATATAAAATAATGCCAAAACGTCTAAAATTTGACTGTCCTTAATCCTTCAGCCAGAAAGAAAAGCTGGAAATCAAGGTGTGCTGAAGTTTTGTGGAGAATCAACCATACACCAAAACTGAATGAACAAAAGCTGATCATTCAAATTAGAAAAAACTTCCAAGTAATTGAAAAAAAATCATTGATCAAGTTTCTAAGTGATAAAGAGAAATGCATCAAATGCTTGACCGGCAATTTATGGCTTTGTTAAGGAATAATCACCATAAAAATAGAAATATAATAATGAATACAATATGAATAAGTATTAATATTTATAAGAGTAGTAGTAGTAGTAAGTAATGTTAATGTAAATGAGGTGGAGACTTTGCCAAACAGGACTATCAAATATTTATTACTAAGCAATTATTGTCTTTTTTGTTTATTTTTTAATGAGTCACCAATTTCACTTTCATTCACTCAGTCTTCAACTGTTTTCACAGAATAAATTTATTAAAAATGTACAAAAATTTCCAGTATTATTAAGAAACTAGTATACCTGTGCCGTCAAAATTGAAAGCAAGAAGGAATGTATTATATGTATTATATTGTAAGTAATTTTTGTTTAATGCAAGTTGTAGTAATTGTAAAACTGACAGGCCATGAACCACTAAGAACAGTTGGAACATGCAATAACTAATCAGTGATAAAGGATGAGTCTGCTCTTATGTGTCTTTTTTTTTTTTTGCATCAAGAGCAGACAATCAAACATGTTGTTTAATCAAAGATTATAACTCACCTTAAAATTTAATTATGGTATTTTATTTTACTTCATATAATATTGAATTTACCTCTATTTTGAAAACATTATAGTATGCCAAAATACGATATATTTTCTAGAGTTTGTCAATGTTGATAGAAGGCAACAATCATGTAGCACCAAATAAAAAACAAATTCATAAAGAATTTAATTTTTCAAGAGATGAAACACTATCAACAATTATTAATTCATGAGTATAGTATTTCTTTTATTTAAATTTTTGTTTTCATCACATCAATTCAGACCATCAGTCTAAAGCAACAAGTAAACAACAGTCTGAATTAGCCATTATGAAAAGTAACTAAAATTAAAAGAAATTACTTGTAAAAAATTAATAATTGTTGACAATGCTTCGTTTTACAAAAAAATAAATTTAAGTGTTGAACTTGTTGGAACATTAATTCCCTAAGTTTGATTTATTGTTGAAGTATAAATTTTAACTCCTTCATAATTTGTTTTGCATGAGTCTAAATGCATATCATCACAACATTGCATTATGGATTCTTAAAATAATGATTTATTTTGCATTCCTGTAATAGAATCCAGTGGTGAGCTCCCAACAAAAAAGAAATGGTTACAAATATACAGATTGAATCAACCCACTCACACCATAAAACTGGGCATATTTTAAACTGGTTAGTTTTGAATCTGGTGGACTTTGTAATAGTTTGCTGCTCAACTGCTTTTTAAAAATGCCAAGTATCAATGCTATATTAAGCTTTGGTCCAAAAATTAAAAAAATCCAGGTATCTGTATTGACAAGTCAATATTTCACATATAGGGTTACTTTGTTGTGATGTACAAAGAGAAATTGCATCTTAGTCATCCGACTGACAACTGTATATTATTTTTATGCAAAAACTGACACGACACAATATCAAGTTGAGTCAAGGACATGGCTTTTACTGGGGTGGCCATGAAAAATTGTTTGAGATCTTGGCAACTTTTAAATTCATTTTAAAATTTTATTCTTGTATTTTATCCCAATTCCTCTTGGTCACTCATCCATATCATTTCAATCCTTGCTACTCTTGTTTTTGTCAGTGGAAATAATATGGTCATGTCTACTTTAGAAGCATCATTCAGTTACACTGAATCACCTTTTATTTTTGACTTGATTTGGGATCCCAGGAAAATCAACAAAACAAATTAATCAACTGAATCCGATAACACCACTGCTTGTGTGACATGGTTAATTCTGAACTATTCTATAAAAGAGTAACAATCTTATATAATTTATAATCTAAGTATCTATAAACAAAATATAAACTCTCATGAAAGTTTATTGCACCCACAAAAAGCATAGTTGAAAAAAAAAATACAAACTTACTACAATGAGGCTGACATCTTTATTTTTGTTAGATAATATTTGAAAGGGTGATAACTATGAAATTGAAAAGTCTATTTTCCTAAAACAACATTTCAAGAAAAAGATTTTATAAATTTCAGCTGTCAGTAATGTTAACCGGTCAATTGATAAATGCCAAATGTTTCTTTGTAAGGAAATAATTAATCTCACCATTGCCATTTGCACCTCTGCAACCTTTATAGCATTGCAAAACAAAAGCATTATTGAGCAATCATTTCTTGTTACAGACACCTTTTATGTGGCATTGTTGCTCATAGTAAGATTCCTCAACTTGATCAACTGATACAGATGGGGACATATACAATGTATCCTAAAAGTCTTAAAATTTTTAATCATTTCTTAATATTCGTCTGTTTTTTTTTTTGTTTTTTTCTATAGGAAATTAAAAAAAAAAAAAAAATGGGGATAAATTTTGATTTCAATTTAAAAAAATAGATTATCAAAAATGATATTAAATTTTTAAATGCTTTTGTGATTTCTGGAAGAACCTGTGTGGATGGGTATATAAACACACAGTGTTTGACTAAATATGCAATATACTCCCCCATCTCACCATAAAAAAATAACTAATCATCTTACCTCTTATGTGTAAATATGTGCTTCTTCCTTAATTCAATATTTAACCTTGACTACTACAGAAAACCAGTATTTCTTGATTTTTTTCTTCTGAAATGAAGAAACACTTTTTTTCTGTTTATGTACTCTATTTGCCATCAAATACAGAACATCATAGCTTAATTCTATGATAATCAACTAAGAGGATTTTAAGCTAAAAATCTCAGCTCAGCTAACTTCCAACTTTCTCCAACCTTCATGGTCTACATAATTTAAGGAACCTTTGTCCTAAGTAACTTGCAGAGAGAGAAAAAGATTAAATCTTTTCCCTATTCTGTTGAATGGAAAAATAAATTGGACGGTATTTTCAGTGACGATAATGGTAGTGGCTAAACAAGTAAGGTTTAGTTTTGTATTACCATTGTAAATAATAAAAATTTTCATTAAGTTTACCTACTTTTAGCATTGGGCAAAATGGCCAACAAGATTATACTGGATTAATTTTATAGATGTTTGAACCTGCCTGGAAACTAAACTTTTACTTCTGCTTGAATGATGACCATTGACACCAGTGGAAAATAAACTGATTTTAGCTACCAAATATGTTTATTAAAGAGGATAATAAACGACAACAAAAAGTAATTATTTTCAGATGGAAATGATAAAAATCTATGAAAAATTTATAAACTATATTTGATGAGACATAAGAATCTCTTCATTTTAGTAAGAAAATTTGTTTTGCGCCTAAAGGATCAGTAAAATAAATTAATACATGTTTTCAATGCAAAGCAAAAGATATTTTGAAAAATCTCTAAGAATCGGTCCAATTGAAGATAGGGCAGAGAATTTCCAGAAAATTTCAGTGTTTATACTTAAATATATTATTTGATTCCAAACTAATTTGTTATGCTTCATATTTATCTTCCTGAGAGAGAAGCAGGACTTTGAGATTTATATAATTTTCTATAGAAACATTATGAGAGCCATTATAATTTCCCAAGAGACCTAACAGTGTGGTTATGTTGAACACAAAACAAATGTGCATATTCAAAGAAGAAACCAGGATGCCATTCTTAGCAAAATGCTTAAATAATAAACCTTTTTACATTCAACCTGGCTTTGGCAAATTTAAAATTTTAAAAATGTTAATTTTATCTTAAATTTCCTCTGCTTTTTAAACTCAACAGAAAATTTAAACTACAGACTTTCAAAAAGTTATTTAGAAAATTTAAAAATATTTTTTTTCTTTCTGTCTGAATTTCTGGGATGAAGATTTATCATTATCTACACTGGACTAATATCCTCATCTTTGCTGATATAACCAGAACATTTTAACCATTGCGCCTTCCAGCAATCTTCAGGTGTCTTCCCAATTAGAGAAAGAGCTCAGTTCAAAATTCCCTGAAGGTTACCCAGATTGACAGATACCTGAAGGCGGCTTAAGGGTACTATAACCAAAACAGTGTTGATAATAACAAAATGAGGACTTTAATTCTTTTGCTTAGTGTTGAGAGAAGGAAATATTTAAAAAATTTGCTTGCTGTTTTTTTTCCTTAAGAAAAATAAGTTTTCAAAAATCCACGTTTTTTTCTCCCACTTGCCATACCAAAAGAAAACATGTAGAAAAAAGTGAACTTAAAATTTTTGAAATTTTTTATTATTAAAGACAACTAAAATAAGGATTTCCTTGATAAAATAAAGAGAATCAAATTTGTAAAACAAAACTAATACAAAAATATAATCAAAAAGTTGGTCCCCAATTTTTTAATCCAATATTTTTCATATTATCTTCTATAAAGATTGAAATATTTAAGAAGGCAACAACAAAGAGAACAATGAGGAGAAGATAACAACAAAAAGTGACTATATTTAAAGAAAAATAAAATAAAAAATGAACTTCTCTAAATAAAAGAAAAATAGTACAAAAATCTTTTCAGAAGTCTATGAAATGTATCAGGTGTGCATAAAATTTCCCAGACATTTTTTTTTCAACTTGGGGCTGAATACAGAGTTGAAAACTGGTTTTCAATGGAAACTATTGCACACAGGGAATAAAAACCCAAATTTATCTCTGGTTTTATTCAAAAAAAGAATATGGCAATACATGCTACAGCAATCTATGCAGCATTTCAATAAGAAATAAAGTCAATTGACTTCACATAAGAAAACAAAGTATATATAAAGTATTGTCAGCCATGGTGAATAAGCAATAGGGAAGAGTGCATAGCAAATAATAAAATTACCATGAACCTGTATAATAAAGTGAGCAAACATTTTTATTTTTTTGCCTCTGCTAAATCTACAGGCAAGACACATATACAAGACACATCTCTCTTAAATAAGCTCTTCTCATTGTTTCTCTGAGTGACATTAACATATTAATAAATGTGTAATTTCATCTCGCCTCAGCTAATTGTCCTATGGGCACGAACTTAGATTTTGATTAAATTTCAATAGGTGACATCTTTTCTAAAGACAAATCAATACTGAAAATCAGCTTAATTTCTGAATTATATGTTAAATCAAGACAAAATGTAATGCCAAAGTGGAACTACATATCTAATAAATAAAAATCTGATATAATATCACATTGTTATTTAATTTCTACCTATAACCCATTAGTGTTCATCATCCTTTATAGACATTAATGGTGGATATCTAAACCCATTTTGTATCCCTATAGTTTTCCAACTTTTTGTATCATTTTGACTTTCCACTCATTTCTAAGAAATGAAATAAAATATCAATAAACATCATAATAATTAAAGAATGGACACCATAAGAAAATTTCTCTTAGCTTAAATCCCCACTACTTTTTTTAGGCTTTGTTTAACGGCTTATACTATTTACATTGTTGGGACTAATGTCATCATCTTTATTATCATATTCACTCTGTTGTACACTCCAGTCTTCTTCAGATGATATAGATTGGAATTTCAAACCGAAGCCTTTATTTCATCCACTGGGGACACCAGTGTATGAATTTTTTGGACTTATATACTTAATGTCACAATAATCATTTTTTGTCTTTTTTTTTCTTTTAACTAGAGCTCATATATATGATTACAATTTGTTGTTATTGTTTTTCTCTAGTACTCTACAATGTGGAACCAGTATGTTCATGTCTATGCTTGGCTTGCTTAGGAAATTCTTATTTAACTAGCCACCCTTGAAGTATTAAGCTAGTTTTCTAGTCACTGGGATTTTCGAATACTTCAGAATAAATTTAAGGAGGTAGAATGTTTTCATTTATTGATACTCAGTTAGAAATTATCTGGAGAAAAAAAAAAAAAGTGAAAATCCTAAGAAAAGTAGCAATTTCTGTGATAACTTACACACAAGTAAACAAATTTTCAGGATTGAAATACGAAAGGAATTCAGCAAAATTTGAACTACTTTTCAATTATCTACACTAATTTTCCAACTCTCAAAAGGAATATAAAATTTTGAGGTTTCATTGCATTGGTTTTATATTGTGATTAACAGAAAATATTTAACTTTTAAACCTAGAGTTTCAATGCTTTAGACAAAGCAATATATCAAATGAAAAGAATATAGTGAATTTTTTATTTTAATGACCAGAGTTTTAGAAAATGTGTCCTCAACTGAAATTTCATCAAATCTAATATGATATATACAGGGACTTGAGAAATATAATTTCATATGGAATGATCCAAATTAAAAATTGGCAACACATGACTGGAGTTTCCTTCTCTTCAATGAAATTTTAAGCATTGAGCATCTGTCAAATGGTATAAAGTATACAACCCCAGGCTTCATTTTCTCAAGTTCAATAATTTACCACTCACTGAAAGAAGAAAAATACTGTGAAAGAATATCATTTGTGCTGTGGAAGCACCACAGCACAAATGATATTCTTTCACTGTATTTTTCTTCTTCTTTGTCATAGTCATTCAGTTCTCAGGTTTTGGGTGAAGCTTCAGAAAATGAGTGTCAACTGAGTAATTAAATCTTGTGATGGATGATTGTAGACATGACAAGACAATAAATATAAAATTCTATTTTCAGCAAACTGTCCACTAAACTCAAAGTTGGTTAGTCAATGGCAAAGAGCATCAGAAAGATTGATTTTCCAGGAGAGAAGAAACCAAAGAAATTGGTTAATGATTCCTGCAAGCAGAAATGGTAAAAGGAAATGAAGAAGTAGGGTCATTAGAGTGCAAAGCATTGGAATTGATTCAAGTTAACAACAACTGATACAATTCAGAAGTAGTTCCCTCAAACCAAGGTATTGCAGTCAATTTTGCAAGTGTATAAAACAAAGAACAAATTTAAAGTTTGTGTTTAAGAAATAAGTTAAAGATATTACTTTATGAAAACACTGAAAATGTCAGAAGCAAACAGAGGTAACTCATGACAAAACATTTGTATTCAGTTGCTTAACATAAGTAATACATAAGTACTTAAGCTAAATCTAATACGAGACATCTTAACAGTTGCAATGTTGATTCAGATAGAATTTACTTTTCTGCCAGGAGAAAGTGAAACTGGTCAAAACAGCAATACCAAGTTTAGATGAAACCTGGAAGTATTAACCTTCAACTCATAAGTTCTCTTACTGGAAAATTATTTGGGAAGAATGCAATAAGAAAAATGGCATCCTCAGCTATTAAAATTTTATGAATTTGTTTGCTAGTAGAATTAAGAGTCTCTGAGGAGAAACTATTTTTAAACAAGTTTATTTTCGGGAAATAAAAAGTCAATTTGAAGAAAATAATATGGAATTAATGGAGAAATTTAATAAAATGTTGCATAATAATAAATTAATAACTAAAGTAAAAAAAAAAACAAAAAACTAACTGAATTTCAAAGTGAATGACTAACAAAGATTGTATGAAGTTGTCAAATTCATCAATATTTTTACAGCTTATTTAAAGCTGAAACATTTTTGGATTGTAACCTGGCTTGAGGCTTTTGAACGTCTAGTCACACTGAGGAGCTGATACAGTGAAACAGTACTGTCTGCAAATGATATATATATATATATATATATATATATAGATATCAATCATGAAACCCAGGGTCACAAAATTATATCAATTCAACTAAATATGTTAGCTCTATCACTGATATTTAGCGCTTTCCAATAAGTACCGCATATATATATATATATATATATATATATATATATATATATATATATGCAATTTTTATATATATTATTTATATTAACATATTTAGTTGGATTGATATAAGTTTGTGACCCTGGGTTTCATGCTATTTGCAATTGTCAGACAAACTAATTAATTTTTAAATTTACACAACAATAAATAAATCAAAAATTTAAAAATTAATCAGTTTGTCTGATGATCGCAAATAGCGTGACACCCAGTGTCACAAACTCACATTAATCCAGCTAAATATGTTAGCTCTGTCACTGATATTTAGCACTTTCCAATAAGTACTGCACATATATAAATAATATATATAAAAATTGCATATTTATATTTACATACATACACATTTTACATATATCAGTGTTTTTATGGCAGTGGGAGGAAAAAATGTAGTTGGAACGCCACTCATACATACACGGACATACATACACATGTTCACACATGCAGCTCACACAAACATAAACATATATGAACAGTGTGGGACTGGGCATATATGCACATCCATGTGTTGTGTGCATACATACGCAATTGGTTGCTGTATTTAATGTTGGATTGAGTAGCAAACTTCAACGCATAGACCATATGTCTATTTTGTCCATACAATAATCAACAGAAAATGCTCAAGCAGCACTACACTATCCACATACATATGTCATCTAAAAGACAGAAATATTACACCAAAAATAAACTGGGAAATATTGAAAAATGCACCTGCCTACAACAACATTACAAAGAAATGCCTACATGAAAAGGTAGCAATAATTCCTCATACCCAACAAAAGAAATTACTAAACATAAGATTAGAAATAATCCCTAAATGCAGACATGAAAACAAATACCTATTATCACAATTTATACTAAATGGATAAAAAAAAAAAAAAAAAAAATACCAACAAACACTACTACATAAACCACCAATGCCCCTATGAATGCGAAAAAAGAAACCACTGTCACCAGAACACCATCAATTATTTTCTAATTCAAACTACCATCATAATAATTATAATTATTGTTATTACCATTCCACCATCATTACTACAATCACTTATACCATTTTACCATAACTGCTACAATTATTATTATCATCACCTGCTCCCCCTACCATTACTACCATATCACAATTACCATTGCTGCATTAGTTCACAATTACTACTGCACCATAATTACCATTACCATATCAATCTACAATTATACTTCCTTCCCCCAGAAAAATTAATACCACTGCATAAATACCAATAAGTATCATAAATTGGAGTTTCTACCATTTACATAAGCACAATTGCCAAAAACAAGCAAATAACTGGCTTTAAAATAATAACAATTTTACAGACTTACATAGACCCCATCTTCAGATTAAATTAAAAAAACCAGACGGATAGATGATGTGTGAACGTGTGTGTATACGTATATGTGTGTGTGAAAACATTATTCCAAAGAAAATAGATGAACAATCTATGTGTTGACACTGCAACTTGCAAAAGAAGTTTGCTACACAATCCAGCATTGAATACAGCGACCAATTGCGTACACACCAACACATGGATGCACATATACGCCCAGACCCATACTGTTCATATATGTTTATGTGAGCTGCAATGCATGAATGTGCGTGTATGTATGTCTGCGTACGTATGAGTGGCATTCCGACGACAATTTTTCCTCACTGCCATAAAAACACCAATATATGCAACCATAAATAAATCCAAAATTTTAAAATTAATCAATTTGTCTGATGATCGCAAATAGTGTGAAACCCAGAGTCACAAACTCACATCAATCTAACTATATATATGTGTGTGTGTGTGTGTGTGTATATATATATATATATATATATATTGGAATTGAATATTGTATTTTGGAAGATAATGCTTTTCATATTCCTACAATTTAATACAAAGCTGGGGTATAAGATGGATTAATGCCTTTGCCAAGGGTATGCAAGGGAATGTAACAAACCTGACAAATTTTAACTCTCCGATTTCGCATTGTGAGCCATTATCAATTTACCACCTACACATCGAAGCTTAGAGCACCTGGTGTTGTCAAGACATCACCCATCAAGTTACTGACTTGACATAATGTTGCTTAACTAGGTATTAGACATGAAGTGGTGTTTCAACATATTAGGTTGGTGCAAAAATAATGACGTAATAATGTTGTTTTTTGACGTTACAAATACGTCAAAAACGACATTATTACGTCATTATTTTTGCACCAACCTAATAATAAGCCGTCAGAAGATTTAAATACATAATCCAATGACAATAAACACCAGTAACAAAAAGTCTGCCATGGCCAAAGTAGATGTAGGCCTCCATCTTTTGTATGGACTTGATGCATAATTTTAAAAAATTCAGGAATTTTTAAATATAAAAAAATCTATTGCCTAAAGTTTAGGGTTAAAGTATTTTCATTATTCCACCATTAATAATCCTTGTCTCCCATGTTTTTTTCAGTCTTTCTCTTGTCCAAATGTTCTTGAAAGAAATTTTTGCTTCCATAATAAGAAAAATTTACAGCTCATGAACCTATGATATAAACATTTTCCCAAAATAAACTTGTTTAAAATTAGCTTCTTTTCAGACACTCCTAATTTAGAATATTAAAGGCTGATGATAACTTTTTATTGCATTCTTCCAAAATAATTGTCCTGTAAAAGATTTTGAGTTGAAGGTTAATATTTCAGGTTTCATCTAAACTTGGTATTGCTCGGTTTTGACCAGTTTCACTTTCTCCTGGCAGAAAAGTAAATTCTACCCAAGTCAACATTCTCTATTCAAGCTTTGCAACTGTTGAGATGTCTCGTATTACATTTAGCTTAAGTACTTATGTATTTCTTATGCCAAATAATTGCATATGAACAGGAATGTGTTTACCATTGCTCAGAAAAAAGGGGGCTAACATGTTCAGTATGACAAGACATGTTGTGGATTGCTTCTGATGCATATCCGCATCTATTCCACAGTTTTATTTAAGGCAATATAAATAATCATAGAAACATGATGAACTCAGTTTTTTACCTTGTTCATTCTGTTGTGCATTGTAGTGCACTATGTAAGTTAGTAGGGAATACAGAAACTATTAGCACACACATGAAAATTCTGTGCCAGGCTGTGTCTTGAAATTTTCAGGAATAACTTTATTGTTTAGACTTGTACTCATTTTGAAAGGTGAACAAAAGAAATTAAGATTTCATTAATTAATGACAATGCACCCTCTAAAAAATCCAAACAACATTAATATTTACCTAAGTTAAAGATTTAAATTGAGGTGGAGGGGTTTTATGTGTGATTATGACATGGAACATAAGTGTGAAAAGGAAAACATCAACTGAAACACAATGCAGATTTGTGTGTGTGCATATATGCCTATATCACACACAGAGAATGACAACCAATAACACATGAGTGACAGCTACTGTTTATAAGAACTGTGCATATTAAGGCAAGAGAAATACAAGCAGATAAGCTGGCCTCAATTACAACCTTTTGATACACTGAAAATCCCAGTAAAAGGTTAATTTGAATGACACTGATAAAGGCCAAATTATTGTAGCCAGAAGGCTAAGAGCATTTCTGAAATGGCAGGGTTTGCCAGAGAGTGCTCACATTCAACTGTGTCCCCCATCAGTAATGGCCAAATGAGGGAAGACAAGGTATTGGGTAACCAGCACTTATTGATGTGAGAAGTGAACAGAAGCATTCTTACTAAGGATGGCTACTATGTTGCAGATTGCTTTAAGATGAAGGAAAGTATGTATTATAACATTGATCTTTATTGTATATGGGACTGTACTGTTGAAGGCCAGTGAGAGTACCAATATTAATTGTTTATCAGCAAAATAATTTTCAATGAATATACAGGTATTGAAACTAAACTTTATATCAATAGAAGGTCACCTGGTTTGATGAATCTCATTACCATTTAAGGAAGTGATAGGATCAGCATACACTATGGAAAAAAGCATCAAGCTGTGTGATAGCTTGGACAATGTTCTGCTAGGAACCACTCACTTTATGACATACTACCTACTTTAGCATCACTGAAAGCCAGATACAACTCTTCATAGCAACCATTCTATGCTAACAGTTACATATTTCTTTTGAAGAATGTGAACAAATACAACTGTACGAATTGCACAGGAATAATTTCAGGAACATGAAGACTTCATTCTATTGCCCTGTCCTCCAACCCCAATCACATCTCAGTCTCATTACACACTTATAGAATGTATTAGACAAACAAGTTGACTCTTCAGACCAACCGTCATATAAGTTACAATAGTAAAGGAGCTGGCACTAGATCGCAATGAAATCTTTAAAGTCCTTGTAGAATCAATGCTTGATTGGATGACTTGTTTTGGAAGAGCCACATCTTATTAGGTAATTGCTCAGAGTGTTTTGGTTCATCAATATACATATGAGACAAAAGACATTGGCTGAAATGTCTTGATAAAGATGATAATATCAATCTGAATAATTTAATGATAACACTGAAAAAAATTATTACAAGATATTTTTTTTAAATTCTTGATTGCTAAAATTTTTATTAACACTGTGTTTAGCATATAAACAAATTGGAAAACTAAAAGTGGAATGTTAACAATCTGAAAATTAATTTGATGGCATTTGTTGATTATTCAGAATATCTGTTTTTAAATCATGAACAATCACAGTAAGTGCCAGATAATGGCAAATTACAGTATTGGGTTATGTCTATCTTCAATCTCTACAAGGTGCTATCTACTGCCAAACTTTTATTTCTGCCAGTGAACCAGTGCTGGGTCTGCTACTTGGCATTATTTGCACATTCCTATTGCCAACTTGATGGCTGCTTTAAATGTGAAAGGGCAGTATGAGGGATGTCTCACTCATGGATGTCCATTATGTTGGCATATGATCATTATTTAGATAATGCCCACTTGTTCACAAAAATGACAGACTGATGACAGTGTAACCCTCAAACCCCTTCTTCATTAGTCACTAGCTCCACTAAGCTTTGTTGAGAAACACCAACCTTATAGTCATCCAGCTTTCTTTACTCTCCTTGGTTGTGGCTAGTGTGTCTTCTTGGTAGGGTTTATTCAGGTTTCCAAAAATCTTATGATATTGGGGTTCATGGTAGTGTCTAGTGGCAGACCAAAATATATGTTGTGTACCACAGACAAGAAAATGACCAATTTTCAACTGTGGTAAGTTTAGTCTTTATGTTCAGGAAAATACAGAGAAGCAAGGCTGCAATAAGAACTCCTTCAGTAAAATGAACAACACTGTTGATAATTATAACAAGTTTATTGAATATTAAAACTGGAGAAGAAAATGTTTCTATTATCTATTGAAGGGCTAATTTAAACCTGCTGGATGGTGGCCTGGGAAATATGGCAGTAATTGTTGAAACAAGTCTAGCACTGTCACCACTCACTAAATTCTTGTCTTACAAGTCTTCATTTGTCAAAAGAAATTTGGTCACTCTTTTTCTGTAAGAATGTAAGCATTTTAAGCATATAGTATTAATATAAACAAACCCCGTGTTTGGGATCTCAGTGTAAACCACATGACTTCCTTTGTTTAAAGAAATTAGTTCACTCTTTTTCTGTAAGAATTTTAGCATTTTTGGCCAATGGTATTAATGTAAACAAATCCCGAATTTGGGTTCTCAGGACCAAGAAATTCTGACAACACATTAATCATATCTTCTTATTGGAAGGAAGTGGATAGGTTGGGGAAAATTTGCTTTTGCTCAATTTGACTGAATTGTGACTAGTTATTTCTGGGTTTGATTCTCTTTGGAACCATTCTTAAATTCATTTTTATTGTTTAAAACACAATAATTATGTTTCTTTTCCATGTTTCTCCCAACCATTCAATCTACTCTGAGAATTTTAATTATTATCCAACTGGTAGTCCCTTCAGATCACCATCCATTGTTGAACATCAAATGTTGAACATGGCCAGCGCCCTGTTAGAAGAGCTTCCTTCCTCATTAAGTTAAACCATTTCTATAGCACTTTGGTTAATCTGTCATTTGAGCCAACATCTCCCAGCACAATCCTGCCCTTTTCTAAAAGAGCTCCCACTGCTCGAAAATTCATATCAACTAAATACATTCATTCAACTCTAGCATTCATCTTGCCCAAACCTACCCCATAAATATCAGCTCTCAATGTTCAACCTGCTGTAACCCACCCCATGTATACTTTGCCATAACATATGACTACAACATAGCAAATAATGCAAGAAGTCAGACATACTGAGACTGACTACAAACACTGAAACTTTCAGAGTCAATATTTACGAGGCAGGTTTGAGTGTGTTGAAGGCTAAAGGGTTAATGTCCATCCATGCAGAGCAGGGTCATTGTTTCCCACTCACTATGATCTCCAACCTCATTTGTTTCAGGAGGATGTTGGTCATTTTATCACAGCTTTTTGTAATTTTGTTCACTTCATTATATTGGTTGTCATGTGAAGCCCTCCATATACTGGAATATACCAGCACAGAGAGAAAGTGTTGGGCACATTCAGAACTATACTTCCCTGTTTTCATACTGAGGTGCTGAATTTCAACTTCTTTTTGTCATAAATATTTAAAATAACCTATTTACTAGTGTGATATTTTATTTTGCAACTTCATCATATTGTCAATAGATACAATAGTATAGTAACTGATATTTTTGAATTCAGATATATAAAGATTGCTATGGGTCATAAGAAAGTTGTAATTTTGAAAGAGAAACAAGATAATGTAAAGATTCTGAGTGTTGAGAATACAATTTTGGAAACTGCAAAAAAGTTAAGAAATCATAAAACAATTAATAAGTAAATTGAAAATGTTTGTAACAGAAAAAAATGGTTTTATAAATATCAAAAAAAAAACAAAAACAAAAACAAAAAAAAAAAAAATTTGAAAAAAATTAAAAGGATAAAAAAAGAAAAGAGTAAATTGGCCAGCAAGAACGGATCTGGTATTAAAGGATCTGGTATTGCAAATGTAAAGAAAGAAAAATGTTAAATCAACCAAACTACCACCTTTATGTAAACATCAAAAAGAGAAACATGTAAATTGAGCAGAACGGGTTTCTCAACTGTAAATTTAGAATGTAGAACTACATTGGATGAAGTAGAGTTTGGGTCATTGATGTAAACAGTCAACCACAATGACTTGAGGGAGGGGGGAATAATGTATTGTTAATTGTATCAAAGATCAATGCAGAGAAGTATTGTCAGTTCAAGAAGATGATGTTTCATGTGTGGTACAAGTCATAACCAAAAGCTTTAAGCTGAAGACTATATTCATATAAGACAATGCTTCTTCACATTCTACAAAGTTATTACCTGCTTTGCAAAAATAAATAAAAAGATGCCAAAATAATGGAATAGAATCCAGCCTCTGCAGGTATTAATCCAATAGAAAACTTGTGGTCCATCATTAAAAGTGACAGATATGAGAATCAAAAACAATATTCAAGTTCTACTGGAAGAATATTAATGTTGAAATAATAAAAAAGTTAACAAAATCAAAGAATGAAAGGCTAATGAAGGTTATAGAATGTTAAGAATCACTTATCAACATGTAAAAGAAAATTTTTTTTTTTTTCTTAGGCATATAGTATATTGCATTACTTATCAAATATATGTTTATGTTATTTGTATCTTTTGGATATAATTTTGTATAATAAAACCTGAAATTTCCAAAACAAGTTATTAATATTTTTAATAAAGATATAATAAGCAAAAATGAATGCAATATATTGCTCATTTCTGAAAAATAGAGATTAATTTATTTCATTTAATTGGAGAAATACCATTCTTCCATGAAAGATATAGATTAAATGAGCTTCTTGTGTTAACCCTAACACAACAATTATTACAAAAGAAACTAGTTTGAACTCAGCAGAGCATGATGTGTAATATGAGAAATGATTTCCACATGAAAACATCCTAAAAATTATAAATTATTTTAATTTATTTTTCTTAGTTCTAAACCTTTCAGGATGAAATTCTACTATCTAATTGTGAGCTATCTACACAAATTAACACCTTATATATATATATATATATATATATATATATATATATATATATATAAGTCTAATAACACTATGCTCTGACTATATGTAAAGGCATTTTTACTTATATCTTTTCCACAGAAACCAAATACAATATCTACATTGTTTGACTGACCAAATCTGGAAAAATCTTGGCAAATAAATTCAAATTTTGTAAGATTAAATTTAACAGATACAAGATGATAGAATGAACCAATTCCTTCCTAACATTTATCATAAACAAAACAAGTGAATTTTGGTATTTAAAAAACAATTTCAGACAAGGGAAATAGAAACAAATACTTTGAAAAAAAATTGTTTTATAAGCAACTCTCCTAAACGGAGCAAATATATCATAGGCTTTCTTAGAAAAGCTGTAACCAAGTTGCCATGGAAAAATTCACATGTGTTTCCACAAGAATGTTGAAGCTGAAAATATTTTTTGCAACAGCTCCTAAGTGGCAAGTGCTTACAATATTTAAGGCTTCCTCAGAAACACAAGAATGAGAAACATGACATGAGAAATGGTCAAACAGTGAAACCATGAAAATTCAATTCTTTTTCCTTGTTTCACTCTTCACAAACATTGACAGGTTAAACAGAGATTCACTGTATGCAACAACCAAATGAATTAATTAAAAAAAAAGGGCGTTGGTGTGTCTAGTGCTCAACTGCTATTTAATAATTTCTCAAACTTGCATCATTTTTCTGAAAAGGCTTTTCTTTTTTTTTTAAATCATTTCAACCAAGCAAAGTGGGAATACCACTAGTACTCGGGGGGGTACAGGGAGTGAAAGTGAGAGAAAAGACTTAGTATAGGGAGGACTGATGAAAGGGCATATAATGAGTGGGATTCAAGAAGACAGAAAATGGCAATTGATGTTGCATTTAAAATTTTGACAGTTATAGTTATCAGGGAAGCAAGTAAATGGAAGGGAGTTCCACAGGTGGAAGGTATGAGAAAAGAAACTGTTAGAAGTGTTGGTTGCATTTAGCTATTTCAACAGTAAAAGGGTTGGATCTAGATGCCAATCTAGCAGCACACTTAAATTCATGTAGTCAAGGCACCATAGAAAAAAACTCATCAGAGCAGTTGCCATGAAGATATTTGTAGAAAAGACAGAGAGGAAGCCACGTTGCATCAATGAGAAAGTGACTGAAGTCAAGATGCCAAGTCAGGATTGATTACATTAGCCTCAAGATGAATAGCAGGAGCACCAACCCAGATATGGCAGCAGTATTGAATGCACGGGGGTATGGTAGATGGACTCTGACAAGAAAGATTTTCTGGCATGATACAGTGACCCAACCTTCCTTGCAGTAGATGCAATTATTGATTCGATGTAGTCACTCCACTTCAAGTCAGTCAAAAACATGAGGTCAAGAAGATGCAGTGTGTTGCTCTCCACAAGTCTAGCGTCAGGCAGAAATATGGCTTTTGCTTCCTTAGGTCAACTACTGATTTCTTGACAGTTATTGTTGAAAGAGTTTGTCAAGCTTTAGATAAGAATGAAGCTCAGGCTATCCCTTTAGATATTTCAAAGGTGTTTGATAGTGTTTGGCATGCTGACCTTCTTCAAAAGGTTATAGTGCTTCTGTTTGATTCAGCCTTTCTTATCCAACTGTGTGATGAATGTTGCCTTGAGAAGCCTCTTTAGATTATTTTACATTAATGCAAGCATCCACTAAAGTTCTACTATTAGACCCACACTGTTTCTTATTTTCATCAATTTTTCTTACCAGAATATATCTTGCACATTTATAAGTCTACTATATCTGTTCTGATGTATTTAGAGATTCTTGACAAAATCCAAAGAGGAATCTGCAATGTTATTGCTTCTGACATGACATTTCAGCTTCAGTCACTTTCTTATTGTAAATCATTGCCTCTTCTATAAATATTTTCATAGCAATTGTTCTGATGAGCTTTCCTCATTGGCACCTCAAATTCCCAAATTTAAGCACACTACTAGACTGGTAGCTAGGTTTCATAACTTGACTGTTGAAATTGGTAGTTGTGACCATATTTTCTATGCCAATTGTTTCTTCTCTGGCACTTCTTGCTTGTGAAACTCTCTCCCAATTCCTACTTTCCTGTCAATTACAATCTTTAAAAATTTAAATGCAATGTCAATTGTCATGTGCTGCCTACTTGAATCTTGCTCTTTTATTATCCTTTCAGTTTCTTTCACTCTCAGTAACCCCTTGCATCCTAGTGCTTTCCTATTGCTTGAGGTGAAGTGAATTAAAAATATATATATATATATATATATATATATATATATATATATATATATATATATAAAGAAAATTCTTTTTTGCTTTTTAGGTTTTTTGTATCCTTAAGCCATTTTGTTTTGTTCATAAGTTGATGGAAATATTGTGTGAAATTATATAATGAATCATTAATGTCATTTTTACAGAAGTACTCATCAAAATCATAATCCAAGTTCAAATAACTTAGGCAAAGATTAACATAAATATAGAAAGAATATAAAACATTTTTGTTACAGACAAACTATAATATATATATATATATATATATATATGAAAGGAAGAGGTTATAGTAGTTCCAACGAGAGAAAACTGTGTATATTAAAAAGAGAGAAACTGCAAACGTTTTTGGTTGTAATGTGGATTTTTTTTTAAATATATATTATGCGTTATTTTCCATAATTTTGCTACACATGTTTCTGGTCTCATGACTGTCATCAGGCAAAGGGTGGAGATTTCCACATATTATTAAAAATAATTCATTTTTTTCTTTGTTTTTCGATGTTAAATATTCTCTATATGAGACATTCTTTTTTGTGTTAGTGATCCAAATGTCTTTCTTGAACTGGCAGGGAAAAGTTCTGCATGAAAGGTTATAAAACAATTAAGATTAGTTGGAGAAATGATGGAGTAGTTATCGGCATGATTATCTTTTAATGACCCCTGTGTCTTCTTAGATCTATTCCCATTTTTGTGTGCTTTTGTCAGCATGCATGTATATATGTATATATCCCCTCTCCATACATACACACTGTCTCACTACGAGGAATCAGTGAACACATCTGTACACCCACACACACATACCATCCCATTACAAGGAATCAGTATACATACACCCACACACACATACTTCCTAAGCTACATGGAATCAGCATACATACACACACACATATATATATGTACACACATACTTCCTAAGTTGTGTGGGGTTTGTGTGTGTGCCTGTGAGTAGTTCTTCTGCTTTTGTCAGTTTATATATATATATATATATATATATACACACACACACACACACTAGTGCCTCACAAACACACGCATGTGAGTGTGTGCACATGCATGTAGGTGGTTTGATCACTGTATTTGGTCACTATGTGTGTATGTTGTGTGCTTTTGTGTGTGGGGTTATGATCTATTTAGTTCTGGTTTAAATTTGTTTATGAAGTTTTTTTTCTTGTATTATTTTTTTTTTTTCTTGTATTATATATATATTTTTGTATATCTTGTATTACATATATTTTTTATATATCTTGTATTATATATATATTTTTATGTTTTTTTCTTGATATATATATATATATATATATACATACACACACACACAAAATATACTTATAAATATATAATATTCCATGATATCAGAACAGTCTTTACAAGCAATATTAATGCAACCAATTCAAATATTATGTCTGTGCAAAAGTTCCCGGCACTAATGACTGAATACAAAATTGAAAACCTGTTTTTACGATATATCTTGCACACACCTAATAAAATTCTATGTAAATATTGCAAAGAGCACTATGATGAAACTAGCTACCTTGTCACAAAATCACATGTAACAAACAGATCACATATAGAAAATAAAAAGAAAAGAAAGTTCATTGCTGTCTCAAGAAAGGAAGTTGCTGTAATTAAGAAAAATCTTTACAGCCAAATGTTACATCAATTTTAAAAACTTATTTAAAAAATGCAATATAAATTTTTTTTGACTTAACTCAATGGTAATTTTACAACTGTATTTACCTAAAACCATCTTTTTAACAGTACTTTTTTACAATTAATAACCAGTTAAATTTTGAAGCTAAAATTCAATAGCAACTATTGATTTTGTTATATTTGAAAACATTTTACTTTTGCTGATATGCCAACATCCTAGATTATCAGGCTAGTTTTATCAGCCAAGTTTTTAAACAAAAGAAAATGTTCCCCCCTCTCAATTTTTCTGGGCTTACATTTGGACTGAAACTGACATACCTCATTCAGAGGTATAGCACTGAAGTTACAAGCAAAATAAGCTTAATTCTATGATTATGTATTCAATTAATAGAAGCAGTCCTAATATCATAAATAGTTTATAAAAAGCAAGGCTGGAAATGAATGTCTTCTTAATATTTGACACCTCAACTTTTCTACCATTCTCACCCTCTAGACTTTTGTCAGATATGAATAGCTAACTATGATAATTTTGGTTGGAGATGTTTAGATGTGCTGTTCATGTTCAATTCTTTGAAATCTTTTCTAATTTCAGATAATTGAAGGGGGAAAAAATGAATATGAGAACAGTTCAAAAACTTTAACTATTAACAAGTTATCTCCAAAGCCTAAAAGAAAAATTCCTATAGCTAATTTATCTTGGGAAATACAATGCAACCTCAACAGGTTGTAAAAATAGATGCACAAATTGCAACTTAGAACCATCAGGAGTTCTTTCAAAAATCCCAAAAGAATTATCAGCTTACAAGATGCTTCCTCCTTGTGTTTGTGATAAGGAACCATATCTGTGCTAGAGAATGACTGCAGACATCAAGTTTATATTGAAAGCTGAGAGTGTGTCACAGATGTTTCTCTGCTTATTTTTGTCACACATATCTCTAAAGGATTGCTTTATCATCTTACGTATCATAGCGACAGTTGCCTTTCATAGATGCAATACTATTTAATGCACAGCAAGGAAGATACAAAATTAACTGGACAACCTTCAACAAAATGGGTAAGCAAACACTAGTGAAATGTAAAATGTGTTTGGACACTTGTAGTTATTCCACTTTGAATTGACAGAGATGTCTTTTTAATTCCTTACAAAAATATTCAGCTCTCTTTTGTAAATACAAAGCTTAAAAGAAAAAAAAATATCAAATACTTCTTGATTTCTGTTCCATTGCAAATAAAAAGCAGAAAGAATGTTGTTTATCTGTTTGCTGAATTGCACACTGCAGGTTATTGTCGTTAGTTGCATTCCAGATTGTTGGAGGAAGGTAGTTATACAAATATTTTTTTATTCTAACTCTTGAGCCCAAAGGAATTGTATATTAGTCTTGACAATGACAGAAAGAATATGCAATGGTTTAATACTCTGACCAATTTCCACCTTTCTTCTATGTCATGTACATGGTGAATTTTCAATTTTTATTTAAGGATTCTTGCAAATATTCAATGAATTTTCTGGACCTTATTTTTTGAATTATTTTGACCAGTTCATTCTCTGCCCATTTTGAGAGATGTCAGTTGCTGCTGATCTACAAACTGAATGTTATTCTAGAAAGAACATAGTCAAAAATCTTCACTAAATGTTAACCCCTGGAAGATTCTCATATTTAGTGTTGGTACCATTTTAATTATTAAAAAATAAATCTTTTTATTTTTTTTAAGCAGTTTGTGTAAAATATAATGCTCATCAGTTGAAATGGAAGTGTACCTAAAATGCCCATGTGTCTTTTATGCTATCAAATACAGTAATAATAGTTGATAATACCTTATGTGTCTTATGCTATCAAACACAGTAATAATAGTTGATAATACCTCATGGAATAAAATAAAATCTAGTAACAAACTTTATAGTAAATATGACCCAAATTTTCTGACAATATGATAAAATATTATTATTCTCCTTGGCAAAGATAAATGTTTCAATGTAAAAATTCTGCAAATGATTTTACTAGTACATTTTTTTAACATTGAGCATTGGTCATGATGTTGAACTATTTTTCTGGAATGGTCATGTGATATCTAAGCAGGAAAAGATCTAAAGTAACAGTAACAAAATTAAGCATCTTCAAGAAAATATCTGCATGAAAAATTTATAGACAGAATCAGAAAAGATATGAAGACATACTGAAAGTTCAGCCTTAACAACTTATAATTCAATTTGAGTGATAAAATACAATTTCACTAAGAATGGTTGAGAAACTAAAAACAGTGAAAATATTTTTTATGAATTATAGTTAATTTTTCAAAAAATTATGAAATGCTGTATAGAGAATACAAGGCAATGAAATCACATAAAATAAATTTTGCCTCAGGATTTTGTTGTTATAGTAAAATCAGTAAACAAATCTTGTTTTATCAACTGTTTTAAGTGTTCTGAATGCAGAGAAAAATATATAAATTATTTCAATTATAATAGCAAGCTTTTGTTAATCTCAAGGCAGACAGTTGCTTAAAAACATACAATAATGTCCAGAATCATATGGAAGCAAATGAGACTTATCCATAAAGTCACAAGAAGGATAAAATTATTTCTAAATTTTATACATAAACAAGCCAAAAAGAATATCAAAATAGAAATGTTATTTCATCTAAAGAGTAAAAGAATGGAAATAAATATTTGGTAAAAACTAACCTTTAGTTCTGAGCAAAGATTATTTTTGTAACTTAAAATCTTTCATACATTTAGAGTTCTAAAATTTTCTTATATTAAAAGCTGATAAATTCTCAGACTATCATGCCATATTACAAACTGGTCATTAAATGACCAACATAATTTAAATTTCAAGACTTCATATCTCTAAGACAACCTTTAAAAGTTGACATTTAATCAGCTTGCAACCAAAAGTTGCAAGACTGCTGGTTGTATTGTAGGGAGTTCAATCCTCACTTGGTACAAGATTATTGAGTGTGACAAACTAAGCTAAATTTTTAAATTATTAAATAATTATTATTTAGACTAATTTAGTAAGTTTGATTTTGCATATTTATGACCATTTCAGTGGTTGGTGATCAATCCCTGGTAAGAACTGAGAATTTTAAATACTAATTTTCCAGGTAGCTATGTATAGCAGAATCTTCCTATCCCAGTTTTTCCCACTAACCATTTGGCCTTATACTGAACTAAGTGTACTAAATATACAAATGAAAGATAAACAAGTACAAAGGTTTTGAGGTGAAATATGAAAGAAATGCAAGGTTGAAGCCATTTATAGACAGGATATATTAAACAAATACAAGTTTTCATTTATTCTAACGTTAACATATATGAAGAAGAAACAGCAAATTCTGGCCATGAAAGGAAAAAATAAAACAATCAAGTTTGTATTTTAATGATTATAGCATTTAAAATGCATATATATCAACAAAGCCACACACTTCATCATTCCTTCACCATTTTTCTGATTAGCATTTGTCATTTTCTGCACAAATAGTTTAAATATTTCTGACAGTCAAAGGTAAAAAAGAATAATTAAACAATGTAAGTTTCAGTATGTTGAGCATTAAATATTTGAAAAGAATACAATAGAATGTCATTGGTGAAGAATGTAGACAAGTGTTGCTAACAGAATAGAGCTTGTATAAAAGGATTACTAATGAATTTACTATAGAAATGCATTGAAAATCAAGAAGTAATGGAACGTCAGTGGTTAGGAATTAATGCATTACAATACATTTACATTATAAAGAATAGAATTATTATAATAGGGTGAATTACAGGTTAGTAAAATGGTTAGCAGTCCAGAAAACTGAAAATTGGCAAACAAAAATCAAGTCAAAGATGTTTACATTCTATTTACACTCATGCTTTTGAAAAAGGCATGAATCCATTTCTTCCTGCTTTCTATTCCACTGTCAGATATCCTGGCTAAATATCTATAAACAGCAGGCCACAATGGTCAATAGAGTAATCAAGTGGGAAAACTACTCTTCAATAACATCTTTGCTTAGCCAGACAGTAACAGCCACAAGCAATTAACCTTCTCATCAATCTTGAGAGAATTCAACCACATTATATAAGAAATTAGCAACACTTTTTTTTGGAGGAAGAATTGGTTTATGACTGTATGAAAAAATTTCTACAGTCTGAAGAATATTTTATATTATACTCAGAACTTTGGGTGATTAAACCTAAAATCTGCACATTTATTCATAAAATATTTTAGGAATTTGGAGAGAGAGAAAGAGAAAGCTGGGAAGAAGCAAAAACTTGGTGTATTGATTATTAATTTTGAATTGGCATTCAAAGCTTGAACATATTTTATCTACATTTCTTTCCCTCTTATCCCCCTGGAAAATGCTTACTATATTTGATGGCATATAAGACACTCATTTAAAAAATTGTTTAAAAAAAAAAAAGACTCCCAGATTTTATTTGCAAAGTTATCTGATATATGTTTATCCAAACACCATACACAATTAGAACTTGCACCTTGCTTAACTCTTTGATACTGGGATATTAAATGTAAAGAAAGATAGAGAATATTATGGTAAATAATATTCTCTTTACACTCGTCATTAGCATATCACAGTGATAATGAAAAATGTCAGTGAGTGTAGAAACTATCCACTCTACTATAACCTCGGCTGTTTTTACAAGCTTCTATATCCATTGTCAGTTTTGGTAGATGAATACTGTAATTAAATAAACTTTTTTCAATGGATTTTATACAATGTTAATGATTTTGTGACTTACCATAACTTTTTACTTCTTTTTTTCTATTTATAATGACTCCAATATGAGCATGTTCCCAAGAAGTAATTTATAAGTAAATATGATTTTATTGCACATCAAAATCTTTATGAATTATTTAATACTGAACAGAGTTGTGGTTCTATCATATTTGCTCTAATTTAGACAAAAATATCTTTTTAAGTCTGAGTAATTGACAATCTAATAATAAAATTCAAGATAATATTACTACTTATGTTACAAGTGTATGTAAGAAAAACATGGCGACATATTTAGATTTGATTTTCTGCTAACATAAGCTTCCCTAGGGAAAAGAGAGTTTGTCTTGCTGAAAGCTTAGTTTCTCTCCCCTCCTCCTCCTCCTCCCCCAATGGATGCTGTTTACACACCACAATTGTAGATGCATATTCTGAGTTGGTGTGATAAAAATGAAATTGAGATGTAAGAAATATTTATCAAAAATTAAAATAGAAGAATCTACTTGAAACAATCAAACATCACCACCATCTGCTGCACCATAATTAATTTTTTTGGGGGGAGTGGGGGGGGTTAATACCAAATTCAGTTATATAGAAATATTTTAATTAAGAAATAAATCTCTTTAAACTGAAGAAAAATAAAAAATAAAAATAAATAACTAAAAACTCTGGGCTTTGGACTTAGGTTGGTGCAAAAATAATGTCGTTTTCTCACATGTTACTATGTGAGAAAACGACATTATTTTTGCACCAACCTAATAATAAATATGTAACTAAAAATAATTTCATCAGAAACCACCACTATTGAAAATGGTTAAATTTACACATCAAAAGCTTTATGAGTCAATACAGAGTGCAGATATTTTTGTGTCAGAGAAATGTATTTGCTTTCTTAATCTGGATGTGGAGGATTCAATTTATTTAAAGAAAATGAAATTGAATTCCTGTCTTTGAAATTAAACCAACCACCACTTTCTGCTGCACAGAAAAAGTAATACATTCGCATGAAAAGCAGAGATCAATATTGTCATGCTTCATGCCAAACTTCATCTCTCTTATGGCACAAATAATTATAATTTGATAACAACAGAACAGTCATGATGAACTTATTGTAGCAGGGACCATGGCTGAACATACTCAGGTTCATGCTGAAAAATATGATTCTTCTAAATTAGCCCATTCACAAATGAATGTCCTGCTGCTAGAATGGGACTCATAACTCGAGCCATTCACTGGCTGTTCTTGAATCAGACGGATGTCAGACATATATAACCACAGTCATTTACACACAGCAGGACTGATCCAAGGTTCGAGGCTCTTTTTATTTCCCTCAAGTTATACTGCCAACACTAAACAGAGAACAAAATGAATGATTTTTTTTTTCCACAATGAGTTGCCAGGTCATGTCATTTGGGAAATTGTCTGCAGGATGATCCAGCAAATGAAGAGTCTTTATAATTACAAATAAGAGTTAACAATCTCATCACTCAAGGCAAAATTGCTTTTTAAAACCTTGAGATCCTGATAAGGAGGAACCTCTCCTTCCCTCTCTGAAAGGAGGAAGGTACAGTACTAGAAGCTAGGATGCAATAATGCATAAATTAGTTGCTATTGAGCAATATTTACACACCCAAAATATAGATGATTCCAGTTTTTATGCTCCAAATTCTATACATGATTGCAAAGTTTTAAACTTTCAATATCCTATCAAGTTTGTAATTTTTAAGAAATAAGAGAATTTAAAGAACAGTATTTTTATTTCTATTCTTATTGTTCCTTCATACATATTTTATACTTTCAATATATTTCCCATTGTTTCATCTGAATGATAGTAGAAATATAAGAGCTAGAACATTTTTTATGTAAGTAAGACCTTACTGGTCAGTACATGCCTTCTTGCCACATAGGTAAGGTTATGAATTAATATTTGGTTTTCTTCTTTCAAATAAAATCTTTCATTCAGAATAGCTTAGGTTACTTTATTGTTTCAATTATTAAAATAAAAGCTCTTTAGCTAGTAAATTGAATTTAACATAGGTAAACATGTACTGCCTAAATAAGTTTGGAGATTTTGGATTGATTGTTGTAGCCCGATGATCTTTGCCTGGAGGAAAAAATAGCTATTATTACCTTCACAGACCAAAATAAATTACTAAATAAATGATCTGAGCACATTTCAAAATGCAGATATGAAACAAATTTTTACTATGTTACTTAAAAATCAAAAACTGAAAAGAATAAATAAAAATAAACAAAATAATATAAAAAACAAGTAAAATAAATTAACCCAAGCAAATAATAAACAAATTAACAAACCACTCCTGTTAGAATAGACGAAATAGAATAAAAAAAACAAAAAAAAAAAACAAATACATAAAATACAAGTAAAAATAAGTAAACAATAAACAAATTAAGAAACCAATAACCATTAGAATAGACTACAACAATCAATCCAAAAATTGGACGAGAAAATAGCTATAACTGCTACATAATGATAAAAAAAATTAAAAAAATTACTAGGTTACTCAAAAATTGAAAACTGAATAGAATTAAAAACTGTCCCTGCCAAAATAGAAAAATAGACTAAGGCAATCAATCCAAAAATTGGACGAATAAATATCTTTATCTTCCCAGACCAAAACAAACTATTAAATAAGCAACATAAACAAATCCCCACCAAAATTTTTTACTAAGTTATTAAAACATTGAAAACTGAAAAGAATAAATATATAAAATAAAAAATAAAAATAAAAATAAATTAACCCAAATAAATAAACAAGCCACTCCCACCAAAATAACCACCAAATGGATTACCCACAATGCACCACTGACCCATATATATAAATATTCCAGAAAAAATCCAACATTCGCAGCCTGGCAATTGTGTCTAGCATGAAACAGCTTGTCGCTTCTGAGTGTTGACTTCAATGTTCACTTTTACATATATATATATATATTAGGAATATTAATGACAAATTAGAAAATATTTATATATCATTTTCTCCTGTATGTGTGCATGTGTGTGTGTAGTAGAGAGATAAATGGGTAGACAGTAAGAATTAATTCAAACAAGTTTTAAATTCAACCAACAAGGTCTGATATTTAATTTTTTATTATATTTTTCAATTTCTCAATGAGATGTTGTATATCTGTAAGCGAGCTGGGATTGCAAAGGAAATGTTTGTCACAGATTATTTTCATGTCACAAAGAATAAATCACTAAGTTCAGACTCGAACATTGGGGACAGAAAGAAAATGCCGAAAACTCTATTTGCAAGCACTATTTCACAAATCCCAATGCACACCACCAGCCAAAATAGCCAACTTTTTCCTCTCCGATTCGAGAACACCAACTGCTTTTATCGGCGGAACATTTTTTCCATTCGTCAACAGCTGGGAGAGGATGTTCAGTAATTTGCATATCAAAATACTTTTATAGAGACTCCTGCAACGGACTTGTTTTTTTCTTTTTTAATTAAAATATTCCATCTTTAGCATGTCATGCAGAATACATGCCCTTTTGTTTGGTAAATAATTTTCTTTTTCACCACATTTTCCGTCATAGAATAAAGGCAACGCACTGTCGCTTGGTTTTCTTCACTATAATATCAGGATTGAAATTATGAATAAATTGTCCAAATTTCATTTATTTCCTCTTTTGTCCAAGTACTTTCATTTATCAGTCATTATCAAGAACAGTATAATAAATATTTTTTTTTTTTTAGTAAATCCTGGCATTTTTGGATTGGAACTGGAATCAGCTCAAAGTGGCATCATATTTAACAATTAAATGGAAAAGCATGTATCAAATATTTACATGTGTTGTTATTTCTATTTTTATGCATATTAAATATTTCATACACTCTTCCTTCAATATATAATCTCAAATAAAAATTGTCTTAATAGTTGTATTTTTTTTCTTCTTTTTTTTTTTTTGAGATGTGATGATCAATATGTGCACAAATTGTACTAAGTTTCAACAGGTGATAAATCAACCTACAAGAGTTGGGTGCATGCGTAACCAATGCAAGAAATTAATGTTACTTTCAGTATGTTAATATTGGAGATATAATCTCCCAAAGCACATGAGAATTCAGAAACAACATTATTTTTATATATATTTTGAGGTCCTGAGTTATTGGCAATAATTAGATTAGATAATTTTATTTTATTTATAATAAATGATAAATCTAAGGTATTTGTTAGGATACTTAACTCTTCTATACCAGCAAATTATATTTTTAATAGCTTTTTCACATTGTTTATAATTAAGATAAATCTGGTTGCAATAAAATAAATTAATGGTGTCTTTATATTTGTTTATTTCAAGACGATTGCTTATGTTATCTAAATTTTTTTAAGGCAATTTTATTTTTTCATCAATAGGTTTAGGAAGTGATTATTAATAAGTGTTTGTTTCAGGATGCTTAATTCTTTATAAAAAAATAACGTGTGTGAAGAAGAAATTATTTTAGCATAATTAATCATGCTAAAACTCCAATTGCATATGTATATCTATATATGTGACAGATACAAGTTCATACCCTGCTGTAGAGTATATTTTCTATAAATGTCTCAAATTTGCAAGCCCGTAGAAGTAGCAATAACAGGAATACACTAAAATAACACTTTGCATAATAAGAAATAATGTGAAGATAAAAATAAAATGCATTGATTCCTTAGAAATTGCTTTATTTACGTTTCAGATATGAAATTTAAAAGATATGGGCTTTCGGGTAGATTTGAATGTGCATTCTTTAAAGAGGGTAGATTAACCTTGCTGGAAAACATTTTTTTTATTAATTCCTCAGATGTGCAGGCTGGTAAAAACAATTCATATTATTTAAAAAATGGGTTGTCTACTCAAACATGTTTATCCACTGAAATAACATTTGAGGTAACAAGAAGTGTGTGTGTGTGTGTGTGTAATTAATTTTAATATTCAGATTTTTTGTTTATATACTAATGTCTTAATTTTTATTATAATATTAAATTCCTTTGTATAATGTTAGAATTAAATAACAATATTAATATTAAATTCTAAAATTTCTTTAATCTATTATCTTAAAAACTCTTCTTAACTTTAAAGATTTATTTCTTTATGAATTTTTTTTCCTATTTGAACAAGAGTTAACATTTTAAATATAGGTTATTGTTAATCTTCAACCATTTTTAACTTCTGTCCAGACTTGTATACGTTTCTGTCGTCCCATTCCTCTTACTATTTTGGTGTTTCTTTTCTTTTCTCAATCTCCCTCTTAAATAAATGAACTTTCAACAAACTTTTTAATATTGACAAGCTCCAGGAAATTTCTCTCTAGGGGTGAAATGGCCATATAAATGGGGTAAAACTGAGTTTCATTTTTATGTAATTCATTTCTATTCTCTATAATAAATATATTGAGCTTTCTTTTGTGGATCAGTTTTAATATTTTATATTATTAGGATTACTTGGATTTATATATATCTATATATAAATAAAGAGTGCTGAAAATTTCTCAGCATGACAAAACAAAATATTCAGGGTGGTTGGTAAATATATAATCAATAATGACATTAAATAGAGAATATTGTTATCAACAGTCTAAGAGAAAGAATTTGTCAAATAAAATTAAACACTTTATGAAAAGAGAATGTTTTTTTTTTTATTCCAAGGAGAGCAAGACTGCCATCAAAATAAATATCAGAAGACATTCAATTATCTAGAGAAGTACAATATCGATGGTCATAATTCATCAATGCAAACTCAGATTGTATTGTTAAATTTGCCTCAAGGTTATTGTAAAGCTGGATAGGCATTCTTAACTAATATTCAGAAGAAAAGATAACATTCTTATCAAAAGTATCATGACCCACTGTGGGGTTTTCATCTGAGACAGATACAATATTTTTATTTCTCATATTTATAGTGACGAGGAGAACAGATAAGTTTGTTCCCCACTTGCCTACCAATTATCGATTGTAAATGGTTTTATGCATATCTGATTGCAAATACATTTTTCCAATTACCTTCTCTTTCCTTGCCTAAAGGTCATGGAGGTGGATAATCTATAGATTGTCACTAAAGTAGTCAATAGCAGTATCTGTAGTCAAGAGTTATTAAAGTAGTCAAAATAAGGAATGAGATAAGTGTTACTAAAGTAGACAATAGGGAGAATTAGTGGATAAGTGTCATTGAAGTAGTCAAGAGAGAGATCAACAGTTTGTAACTAAATTATCAAAGGCAATGGACATACTCTTTGTTGAGAAATACATTTTTCATATCAAAATCTGTGTAAAAGAGTATCAGTTAAATGCAGCAGAAAATGCTTTTGGGACGTAGCTTTTTGGAAGGCATCTTTCATTATCCCAATGCGCTTTCAGATTTCAGTGTTGTACTTTCCATCCTCTGTTAAAACACTAACATATTTAAATTGTTGTATTTGTTTGATTTTGGTATCTCTCCAATTTATAATGTTAGGTTTTGTTCCTTTTGCTAACAACCATGCATTCTGTCTTTTTGCCATTTATGTTTTATTGAGATAAAAAGTCAAAGGTTTTCCTTTTTCAAATGAATATGCTGTATAACTATTCGCATATGTAAAATCGGTATATCTCATGACAAAGCAAGAGAGTAACAAACTTTTAATGGGAAAAATTTGGTTCAGTAATAGTATTTTTGGTGATTATTGACAGTTTTTGTCTGAGATTCTGAAATGAATTATTGTTCTCTAGAATAAACATCTGTAAGAAAATCATGCATCTAAAAATGCAAGAGATCAACAAAAGAAAAACATCCACAAAGTCAGTAAAAAGCATAAAGATCACAACATACTTTATAGCACAGACTTGATTATATAAACAAATTGCAATGAACAAAATTCAAGAAATATTAGGTTGGTGCAAAAATAATGTCGTTTTCTCACATATGTTACTATGTGAGAAAACGACATTATTTTTGCACCAACCTAATAATAATAATAATAATAATGAAACAGCTGATATTTTTTAAAGAATATAACTGGTTCTTTTGATGCCTACTAACTGATAAAACATTAGGTATCAAAAGAACCAGTTTCATCGGAATGTTGACCTGGAAGGTAACCTCATAGCTACCAGGTACAGAATCAGGACTCAAAAGATGTCAGTGTCTGCCCCAACATATAAACAAAAAGTTGACCCAGCTGAGCTTAAGTTGTGTACATACTGAATAACTAGATGAGAGGAAGTTATACAAGCACCCTACCCAAGTGGGGCGAAAAAGTCTTTCATATACTTATGAGATGGTGATCAATATTCAAAGAAAGTCCCCCAAACCACACACCCTTATTCTGATATTAATTTGACAAAGTTCAGAAGTGAGTAAATAATTTTATGTATGAAACATTTGATCTTGCATTCTTTTTAGTCTTTACTATAACATTACTTATGTATGCCTTACTGGCAACATGAGCACACCATATAATCCAAGCTATTGATCTAATCTATTAAAGAAATATCACATGAAGAAAATTAGAGAATGAATTGGGCAAAACATTAGCAAAAAGTAAGACAAATTATCAAGAAATATTAATAAACATCTAATTTTTTTTTTTTAGATTTCAGCATACATATATAAGGCTATTAAATATGTATTTATTTATCTACTTGGCTATCAAATATATATGTATATCTAAATCTTGCTATAAAATTAAGCACAAACATGCTTAATGTTACCTTGTGGAGAAAAGAAAAAGAAAAACACGAATATTGTTACACATTAACATTGTTTCTTCCCTTTTCCTTATTACAAATTAAATGAACATAAAATTAAAAAATAAAACAAGAAATGCTGTCACTTTTTTACATTAAGAAACAATGCATTAAATGAGCAATATGATAAAAAAAAATCACAAAACACCAAAAAGAAAGTATGTTTTAAAAGTTTGAATTCTGTCCTCCCACAATATCTGAGGCTCCAGTTTCTTCTCTCTCCAGCCCTATGTTACTGACATATAAGTTGAACTAGTGTTTCACCACATACTATCATCTATTCATCATTGGTAATGATCACTTATGATTAGTGTTGCGACATATATAGTCATGTGTCATTTTTATATGCTCATCTTTTGTTTTTAAATATCAATTGTGTTTGGTATGAATTATTTTATGCGAAAATATTGAATATGAAAAATTTAGTGTTTATGAAATATGTATAATTAAAGACTACTTACCTTCCTTTTCCAGCAATAAATACATGTCTCGACGAGTCAGAAAAAATCCAAGATGAAAGTCAGTACTTTCTAGCTGAAAAGATTCATCTGAAAAAGATAAATGAAAATAAAACTTTTAAATTTGCTGTGCAGAAAGTTTTATACAGGCAAACTTATCTGACATTATCTAAGGTGTCTGTATTCAGTTGAGACAAGTAAAATGTAATATTATTAGTCTTAAATCAATTTCTAAAATAAATTTATCATATATAAATAAAGAATTATCTTTAGTGGAAGTAAAACTTTAGTAAAAGAGAAATATCTACAGAAAATGTATAGCCATTATGTGATTATAATAGTTCAAGGATGAATCCATATTTTTCCATGTGTGCAACACAGCCCAAATTTCAAAGATTTCTTTCAGAATATTTTCACTTCTATCTTACTGCACAGAATGTAACATGTCAGTTTAGCACCCTTGATATATTAGGTTGGTGCAAAAATAATGACGTAATAATGTCATTTTTTGACATTTTTTAACGTCAAAAAACGACATTATTACGTCATTATTTTTGCACCAACCTAATATAATTCAATTTCTGATCTTTTAAAATGGTGAGGTAAACATAAAAATGAAATATTTATGGAGTGATAGAATTTAAAGCTAAAATTAGAGCTCTAATGTTGGCTGCAAGATAATGAAAAAATCATTACAATATATTTCAGTAATAGCAAAATTTCTGAAAAAAAAAAGAAAAAACACTTAAATTTTTAAATGTTGATTTCCTTTTCAGCAAAAAGAGACTTATGTCAACTTCATTAAAAAATTAACATTTTCTATTATTGATGAAATTCTACACTGATCCAGTTTGAAAATTCTGATAAAAAGAAAATACTGAAATTTTATCAAATCTTTAGAAACTGCCCATGTGAACAGTCTCCAAAACAGAGGCCATTTTAAATTCTTGGGAATAATCTGAAATCTAAAAAATTGAAACATAATGAGAATTTATTGTTGTTACTTAATTGAATGAAAAAAAAAAAATTTTTTTTTCTGTGAAGCCAGTTTTATCAGAAATGAGAAAAATTAAAAAATACAGATGTTACTCTAATTCAGATATTCAGAGACACAAACAAATGATATAAATTGAAAATTTGAACACTGTCAGTTTGGAAGTTCAACTGTCATGCAGTAGACACTATGATTGTAGCTGTTCAATGATAACTTGTAAATACAATGCAGTTATTATCTCTAGAGTTACAGTGCTATTCATGGTTATCTGTAGGTTTCACAAAAACAAAGCTTGAAGTTTATCTTCTTTAAAAGGCTTTACAATTGTTTGTTAAAGAAATTCTTTGATTAAATATCAGTTACTTTTTTAGGTTTCGGTCAATTTTTACAATTGTAAGATACTATATTTAGAACTCGGTCTTTAACCTAACTTACCTTGGTAAGTGATAGCAATGTCTGAAGGATGCTCTGAAAGTAATGCCTCCTACTTATTTTGATGGAGTCAATAATTGATACAAGAAGCAGCATAATAACACAATTGGATAATGCAAGCTTTCAGCTACAAAACACTATTTCTTTCTACAGTCACCAATATTAGCTAAGCATTATCACCAGCAATTAACACAAGCCTGCATGGTGTACTTGGAAATATGGAGGCTACTTTTTGCCTACATTGCCATTATATACATTACCCAAGGACTAATTATGCTCACATCCACTACTTGGTTTCCATAAATGTTCAGCAAATATTGATGATCAACAATAGGTGCAATTTAATTCAATGACAAACTGAATAGATCATATGTTGAATATTTAACAAATTCCAAATTAAAATAAGTTTTAAATGTTAATTTTCAAAGCCAACCTCTGTTGAAGTCATTAGAAAGCGTAATATAAATCTGTGAGAGAGTGTGAACAATGTAATGTATTTCATGGCAGAGATGAGGATGGAATTTGAATATAAGTACTTTCATTATATATATGTACAACATTATATCACAAATAAACATGCATAATATGAAACAAATGTAAATGTAGAAAAGTAGATTTAGCCATCAAAGAGAATGGAGGATTTTCTAAGTGAATCATCTCAAGAAAGCATCAATCAAAAAGTCCTTTAACAAAAGAATATTTTTTGTTGTTATCCATGTGTGTGAAAGATTTAATACTAAATTCAGACAAGCCAAGTTTATTTTTTATTGTAACAAAACTGTCATCAGTGTGTCTGCTTGGAGCTAACAAAATCCACTTTTGTTTATTTTTTATTCTCATTCATCCACTTAATTTTTACTTCAGCTTTACAAAATAAGTCATGCACATTTTTTTTAAGTTTAAAAAAATTTAGCTTGGATTCTGTTTTCTTTGATACACAAATACCGATGATTTTTGTTAGAATGCGATATACTAATTTTTGTACATGAGTTATGTGCCCCTCACTTTCAAACTTATTTAAACATTGATATTGGTGCCCAACCTCCATTTTGTTCTTACATTTCAAGATGAAGTATGAAGCTGAGTGTTGCTTTGCTTATTACAATTTATTCAGCTTGTTTTAAACAAGAAGCTGTCTATCATATTACAGCACTAAAAAAGCTACTACACTTAGAACACCTTGGTATAGACTTTAATTCATCTACAGCAAGCAAAGAATGGAAATATTGATACTCTACATTCATAAATTTCATTGACTATTGTGGAGAAAATGCTGCTGACAAACTTTGGCACTTAAATTATGTATCATATTCTATTTATGAATATATTAAGGAGTGTACCAGTTTTGACAGTGCTATATCAACATTAGAAAATTGCTGTTAAAACACCAAATTAAATATTTGCAAGACATGTCTTAGCTATACAAAAACAAGAGGCTGGTTAGATTATTGATGAATTCCTTCAAGAATTATGGAAACAGTGTAAGGATTGCAATATAAAAGCAATTTTGGTGGAACATTATTACAAAGAATTGATACTTCTTCCCTAATATGTCAATGCCTTTTGATGCCTTTTGGAGAGAAAGACCTTAAATTTACAAACTGCCTAACAACCAGGTTTATTCCTTAGACCTAGCTCAACATAATGCTGACTGATGCTCAGGCTGTTGCAGTATTGATGCCTGAAGTTAAAAATAATGATTGTTAGGATGTTTAACAAAATAAAGATGCTATAGCTGCTATCCTGTGCAACAAAGAAGAAATACTCTATGACAGAGATTTTCACATTAGAATTATGTGCTCAGTCTGCAATGTTATCTGTTATACATGCAGAAAAAGGACATTTCTCCAAAGCATGTAGATCCAAATTGTCTCTGAGCATTACTGCCATATTATATACCCATACCTTATTTGATGTTATTTCTAATTTTCCTTCAGGTCTAGTACATGTCACTACTAAAGCTTTTGTGAATGGATACAAATTGAATATATTAGTTGATACATGCAACAATGATTGCTTCCATCAGTAAAACTGTTGTAAAAAAGTTACATCTGAAAGTTCAATAAAATAGCAAAAAAAAAAAAAAAAAAAAAAAAAAAAAGAAAAAGAAAAAAAAAGGGTTTTAGCCTCCAAATCCTTAAAAATTCATTCTTTTAGAAGAACTAATGTTATATTAGAAATGAACAGACCCACTTATCCTTCTACCACTCATGGACTTAAAGGGCTTGTGTTGTGATTCACTCCTGTTACTGGGCTTCCAGAAACAACATAAATGTGTAAAAATTGAGTATGGTGGAGGCAGACCAAAACAAACTAACACTTTCCCCAGAGTCCAAACCCTAACTGTAAACCAATTAAAAAAATCTTGGTTCTTTAATATGGAGGATTGAAATTTTATAAAGCAGAAAATATCAGAGTGATTGACAGAAGGTATTATAGAACAGAGTTCATCTTCTTGGCATACCCAAGGTTGTTGTTGTGAAAGACCCCACAAGTAGCTCTCAATAAGTTTTGTCTCTTTTTCTGCTTCCCCCAAAGTCATGTTCTGTCATCCAGTAGGTATCTCATGCATTGCTTTGACCTTCTTTCTCTATCTATTCGATCTGCGAGTATCAGATTCTCCAAGCCCTCCTTTCTCATTACGTTTCCCAGAAATTTCAGCTGCCTCTTCCTGATGTTAAGTATAAGCTTCCTCCTTATTTGCATCCTCTCCAAAACATCATCATTGATCATATGCTTGGTCCTTGATATCTTTAGCATCCTTCTGTAGAACCATATAGCCATTGCCTCAAGTCTTTTCTTCATTGTGGGGAAAATAGAAATAGATTACCTCCCAAACGCCCTCGCGTCTGTCTGGCCTGTGGGTTGAGAAAAGAAAGAAAGGGTTCAAGATGGCGTCCGTGACTTTTTAATATTCACGGTCTCGTGCAGTCTCGCAAGGTCGCGTTACACGCATGCTAATGAGGTGTGTCTGGGCTCCATAAAAGCAGGTCGCTTGGAGAAATTGGCAGAAGCGTTTACACCCGTGTTCGGTATGCATTACTTTGCATTGCATCAGACATTTTCCTGCAGAAAGAGTTGCGTCCCTTACACTCCATATCGAATTTGACTCCCTTGCTACATTCATCTTTGAGACTGTCCAACATTCGCAACCATAAAAGAGGACAGGTGTCACATAGCAACTCAGTATTCTTTTCTTTGTTACCAAAGAAATCCTCTTATCTCATGATACTCTGCTCAGCTTTGGAATGCATCCTTGGCTATCCCAATACATCTTCAGATTTCAGCGTTGCACTTACCATCCTCTGTTAAAACTTCTGCACTTTCTTGATTTTAGTGTCCTCAACCTGTAAATCACATTTTGGGCTCATCCTTTTACTGATGATCATGCATTCTGTCTTCTTGTAGTTTATGCTTAGTCCCTTCTTCTTGCTCTCCTTCGCTACCTTCTGTAGGAGGTTTTGTAATTTCTTTTCCGTGTTTACTATCAGTACTGTGTCATCTGCGTATCTTATGCTATTAAGATTGCGGCCACCAATGATGAATCCTGGTAGGATTTCCAGTTCTCTCAGAATTGCCTCACTGTATAGGTTGAATAAGTCTGGTGAGAAGATACATCCTTGCTGTACACCCGTTACTATTTTTGTATAACAGAGTTTTCTGTCTCATTTGCATCATGTCAAGAACCTTATCAGTCATCCATTCATTTTTTCTTCTTCGTTCCTTCTCCTTTGGGATGATATCATTTGCTGATATCACTAAAGTGTCTCTTAGTGCACCTCATTTCAAGTTTCCATTGTATCCCTCGTATCTTCTTTTTACATTGTCCATATATTTTTCATTCAGCTACAGGTCACTCAGGAGTTGTATTGCAATTTGGGTGTTGCATTAGGCTTCTTCAGTTTCCGCAGTCAGCACTTAGGTAGGTTTTGCAGGGAATCCTTGCATTCTTGAATCTTTTGCTGATAGCTATGTAGTCAATTTGGTTTTTAGTTTCTCCTCCTGGGTTCCTCCATGTCATAATCATCTTGGATGTTCTTGAAACCATGTGTTGGCTATTACCTGGTCATTGGGCATGTACCATTGGATCCATTTTACTCCACATTTGTTGTGGGTTCCTAGTCTGAATTTTCCAGCTATATCCCCTGCCCTCTCTCTGCCTACTTTGAAGTTTAGGTTTCCAATAATAATTATGACTTTTTGTGCAAAAAGCCTTGGCATTGTTTAGCATGGAGTAGAAAGAGTAGATTTCTTCTTCCTTACTTTGCACTGTCGGTGCATAGACCATTATGATAGCCATGTTGAAAGGCTTTCCTTTCAGCTTGGCTACCAAAACTTTTTCAGATAGTAGGTAGTATCTGTTTTTCTCCCCACCTGTATAAATAATCCTGATATTGTCGCTGACAATATCTCCATTGTGTGGCCATCTAGATTCATATATACCTAAGATGTTGATTTTTAGCCTGCTCATCTCTTGTTTCACATTATCTAACTGACCACAGTTGTTCAATGTCTGAATGTTCCATGTCCCGAAAGTTATTTTCGTTTGATATGAGCAGTTGCAAAATAATGATCTGGTGACACCTTTCCCGGCGAAGGATAAGTTCCAAGGAATTTTACCCACTTTAGGCCATTTATGCTAGCAGTCATATGTCTGTTGCACATGTCTGTCCTTACAGAGTGAGAAGTTAACTCCCATAGACTTAACCCTCTTCACACCATTAGGTTTCATATTGTGTGTGTTGTTAGCTATAATATATCAATAGGGAAGTGGTTCCCTGTTTCCGTCTCTATGGTGGTTTATGGAGTCACCACTTTTAGTTAGCTGGCCATTGACTCAGAGTTCTTCCACTCTTTGTTAGGTCTTATTTTTCATCCAACTGGCTTGCTAACAAGGTACCTCACTCAGAAGGGGCAGCCAGTTTAGTTGCTGGCATTTCGATTGTGGAATACTTACTCTATGTATGTGTGCATATATATATATATATGAGTTACCTAGCCCCAAATCTGTTTGATCAAAGAGCCTTTTACACAGAATTAGTAAGGTGATACTGGAATGTTGTAATTCCTTTTTGTTGATGTGCTTATTGACAAAATATACATGCACACAAGACAGTAGAAAAAGCAAAAGAATGAACAATAAAAATCAAACAAGTGTGGAAAGAAATACAATATAGGAACCAATAATCTAAACTCCCAAAGAACTCATTCACAAAAGTAACTCTTTTTAGTTATATAAGGAGAAAAAAAATGATAAAGCTTTTTTAAGATTACTCAGAAAGAAAAAATATAGTATAATCAATCTGGAGATTTGGAACAAGAAATAAGTTAGTATTTTACAAAGAAAATTTTAAGAGCTTAGTGTAGAAAAAGTTTAAAATATTTAATTTAGAAATTATACATTTTTCATCAAATACAAGCTATAAGAAAGAAAACTTCACTGAAGATTTATGTCATTCATTCAAAATAAATGATATTTTTTTAATATTTATTTACAATAAAATTTCAGATTTAGTAATTAAAATAAATCCAAAGAAAGCTTGACACCAAGAAAACCTTTTCAAAAATTTATTTCTACAAAAGATTCATTTAAAAAAAAAAATTATTTCTAAGTAATTATAAGAAGGTTAGAGTTCATTGCACAGTGATGATGAGAGAATCCAACAATTGTAGACTTCCCCAGGTTAAAATAAGCTCTGTAAATTCTATGTATTTCTATCATTTCCAGAAGGTTAATAAGCTCATCTTACAGAGTTCCATTCTCATTGTGTACTCAAATTCTATGGCCCTGTGCCAGATTAAATTAGCCTCAGTAAACAACCTTAAGTAAAATGAATAATTGCATTAAAGTTAAATGGGACTAAATATTTATGGCCTTAAATTTATTCAATTAAGGAGTAAGGTCTGAAGGTCAATATGCTTAATGCATCAACAAAAGAGGAATGAGAAATATCCTATCACAATAACTGCATTTCTGCAATACAAAACTTTAATTTTAAAGAAACCAAAAGTTCAATTTCAAAAGGAAACAATTTCACTTTTACATCTTTTATTAAAGATTTTTTGAAAACTGTGTGACCTTTGACTTTAGGTGGGACAATATCTGGTTTATAGATCTATTTAGAATGTCATATGTTACTCCTATGGAGTTTTAAGTCAATAACAGATCAACTTCTACTCTCAGATTTGATAAATTTCTCATTCTCTATGGTGGTAGAATATATTAAGTTACCAGGTGAGGAAGAAACAGTCTTGTAGAAAATGATGATAGTTGAAGGGGAGGGAGTTAAAAAAATATATAATTATCAATGCAAGAATTGATCTGGAAGGAAATGTTTATCTTCAAATACTTTTCATGGACTGAGCTTATGGCTTGGATCAACATGGCTACAGCTTTGCTATGAAGAAAAGAGAAATGCTTATACTCAAACAGAGTGTGTCATGTTATAATAGTTCAAAATGAACAGTAGAAAAATCTTGGGTGAGCAAATAAGGTCATTTTTCAGAATTTCATATTAATAGTTTCAATCAATAGAGAATTAACTATTTCCTGATTGGTTTGTCTGTCTCGCAGGCAAATGTTAGTTAATTTATTTGCTATAGTTAACCTCTTATATGCATCCTATTAATTATTGTAAAATGGTTGGTCATGTTTTACCAAATATATAGCAAGTGGAGATATACTTTGTAACTTTCGTCTTGGCTTTTGCATTTTAAGGGCCATTACAGTATTTTCACTCTTATTTTCTTCAATCATTATTTTTTATTTCTTCAAAGCTGCATAATACTCCTTTAAATTCTCTGAATGTTATCATTTTGCCTTTCTGAGTAATAATACTTGTGAACAGTTTAAATTCAGATGGAAGACCTTTTAGGATTATGGCTATTAGCAAGTTAGCTCTTATCGCATCTGATGTTCTTAATAAAGTTGCATCATTTTCAGCTCCATAATACTTTCATTACTTTTTCATCAATTTTTGAATTCTCATATATCTTAAAAATTTTACTTCCCATAATTCATATTTAGATTTGCTGCCATTAAAACAGAGCCTGTGTCTGGGCCCATAACCTGTAGAATAATTGGTCATAGTTAAGTGTAATTAACAAAATTCTCAACTAGCAATACTAAGAGAAAAAAAAGAACAGGGCAAAATAATGAGTGATTGGAATGATTGCTGGAAAGTCTATCTACGAAACTCTAGAGTTGTGATGCTGAAGGTAACATCAATCAGCTGACAAATTTTATATTTGCATTAATCATATATATATATATATATATATATATATATATATACATACATACATACATATACACACACACTACAGTTCAAAATTTTGAAGCCACCCCCAGAATTAGCATGAGATAAACTTAAAAGAAACTTAAACCTTTCTACCCAAAAAATGAAAAAGAGCTCTTAGAGTCATTGAAAAAAGAATGGAATCAATTATCAGAATTATACTTTGAGAAACCTTTACCAAAAATTTGTGCTGCAGTAATTAAGACTAAAAGAGGATATTTTGCTTTTTTTAATTTTTGTCATAATAAAATTTCTCATAAAAAAATGCATCACGTTTTTTAACCATGTGTAAAAATATTCTCTTTTTTTAAAGTATAAAACAAGTACTTTTAGGGTCAATTTAAAAAATTACCATGGGTGGCCTCAAACTTTTATACTGTAGTATGTGTGTGTGTGTGTGTGTATATATATATAATGCAAGCAAAAAGCAAAGCAAGACAGTAATAAAAAGTTCATACACAAAAAGGATACATTTTGGTATAAGACTGAGAGTTGTCCATTTTTTATTGGTTAGGAAGAAATTCCAGCATGCAATTGTAAGAGCTGTCTATAAATTTGAGGAGAGGTGGTTTTAGCACTCATTCCAAACAGATTGTAACCAACAATTATAAATATGGCATATTATAAGTATGACATTTATAAACTCTTTAAAATAGTGCAAAATTTTATTTGCAATTTTATTTTGAGTTTATTGTTCAGATGAGCTTTCCTTTTTGGTATCTTGTTTTCACAATTTTAAGTGCAGTAATAGAATGGCAGCCAGGTTTCATCCTTTTACTATTGAAATTGCTAGATGTAACTAAGTTCCATTCTAATGTTCTGTAAAATTGTATTCTGGCTTCTTGTTTTTCTGTCAACTACGATTTTCAAAAATTCAACTGTTTTATTGAATCCCGTTCTTTTATTATCCTTTCTGCTTACTGCTTTCTCAGATTTTTTTTTTTTTGTTTTGCACTCAGTAACCTCTTGCATCTTAGTGGCTTTATCGCTCTGCTTAGGGTGAAATGACTAGAAAACATTACAATATTTTGTTATTGTAGAAGACAGAAATGAAAATCTTTAAAGATAAAAATTTTAGTAGAACTGGGAAATGTTTTTCTAAATTGATAACAGTTTAGAAAAGGTGAAATCTAGTTCTCTGTTGATATGGCTTGGTTTATTTTGTTTGACAATGTATCAACATCAATGAGTTATTTAATACCCACAAGATTTTTATGATAGGTTCATATGAACAGAATATATATTCTTTGCAAGGAATCAGTCTGTACATCAGGTTTCACTGATGTATTTTTTTGTAAAGAGGGTTTTTTTGAGAGTCAAATGTATTGCTGGTAATATTTTTTTCAAAGAAGTACTACTGGTAATTTTTTTTCAAATGTATTATGGGCATATTATAAAAATATTTTTTTATACTTTCATTTTTTATTTGGCCATAGCCTGGACCCTAACAGATGCTACCACCCCAGGTCAAGATGGACCTAGAAACAACAGCAATTAAGAGGTGGTTCATGCTCCTCAAAACCTCCCAATCAGAGACCTTGCTGCCAGATGTAGTTTATCATCATATCCAGAACAGTTCTCTGTTGAAGAGATATTAAGTGGAAGAAGAGATGTCATTATAATCATTTTTCCTATCATTTGTTGCAATTCTGACAGATTCTTTATTCTTACCTTTTTTCCTTGTCTTCCTCCTCTTTTTGCTAATCTTTCAAGCAACCTTCTTTCACCTTTATATCTCAAAAATATAGACTATCAATTTATTTGTTAGCTTAAAAAATGTGGGTTTTTTTTTTCTCTGCATTTTCTTAAAATTTTTTTTCCTTAAAGGATTATATTTTGCTCAAAAAAGATTTGAAGAAAAAATAAAAGGAAAATACTGTTAATTCCATTTGAGGAATTAAAGTATTATTATCTTAATTTTAAGGAACTAACTTATTCCAAAGTCTTCACTTAAAATCCAAATTTAATTGGACATTCTTTGAAGTTTGTGACATTTCAAAGTTCAACTGCCAAAGTCTCAAACACAAATTGAACCATCAAGTTGGATAGATTTAAACAAAAGGGATACTGACATTAAAGTAAATTCATTCTTCATCTGAATATCTGGGAACTGAAAAAATTTTGGCCCAAAGATGATCAAAGCTAACAAATCATGTGTTAAGTGTATTACAGCCAAGTAAATACAATAGACTCCATTTAAATGCATCACTAGTTTAATCAGAGCATGCATTTGAGCCAAATCTTTTGAAAAAATCAAATGCATGTGTTATAATATTCTTCATTTAATTGAGCTACCAAGTAATTTAACTTTTTTTTTTTCAATCTTTTCACCCCAACCAAACTGATAAAACCACCAAGATACATGGGGTTAATGAGAATGAAGGAAACTGAGAAAACATTCCAGAGTGAACAAACCAAAGTGATATTTTGATTGGTCATTGCTAGTATTCACTATTAATGAGTTTCGGTCAGCATTTTAGAGTACAGTTATAATGATGTGTCATTTTGTATAGACTAAACTAAAAAAAAATACAATATAACTAAGCAAGAAGCAATGAAAGAAATAGTAATAAAGCCAGTCAGTTATTTTCACTGTATAAATTTTATTTATATTCAATTTTTAAGAAATTACAGTAGGGGACACAGAATTCTATAAACATCAATGAACATTAAGGATGAAATATTATGAAATATGTTTGAACAAAAAAATTAAATATTTGTAAGATGAATCTTATTTTGTTCCCTACTAGACATAGTTTATTGTAACACTAAAAAACACTATATTTAAATTGTTTAGATGTTGCTTTAAATAACTGAAACTGTCACATAACTGGACCAATTTTCTCTTATGTCCCAATTAGCAAGAATCTACTATATAATACATATCAGTTAAGTTTCAGGATTAAAAATAAAAATATTATTATCTTTTGTGCAAATTAAGTAAAGTAAAATGTTATTTCTTCCTGGACAACATCCGGTTATCTTGCTAGTAACATGTGTGTGTATATGTACCTACATATATAAATATGAGGAGAATACCAGATGTCAATGAAGTTATTATGAAAGAAGCAATTCTGGCAAAATGAAAGCAAAGAAAATCCCAAAGGTTTGTATAAAGTGAAAAGTAGGAAGCCAAGAGGAACGAAAAATAGACAAGAGATTCAGCTAATTGAAACCAAAGACATGATTGTCTGATAATAGCAACTCCAAAATGTAGGTTTATAGTAGAAAATAGTTGCATGAGAATTATGTAAAGCTTTAAGTATAAAATATTTAAACAGCAAAAATGTCAGATCAAATTCAAAATTTAAACGGTTTCATCAACACAGGATTTTTTTGGCAAAACATCAGTGTTTGCAGTCATAACTTAATGGTAGATCAGAGAGATGGTGGCCTCAAAATAATTGGCAATATTCTACAGATATAAAAAGAGGAAAAAGATTGCTTTCTGAATCAAACAAATCTTGACATAACTTTATAAAAATATTAATTCTGATACCAAAAGTTTCTGAAATTTTATGGAGATAAAATCTCTGAAGATCTCAGAATGAAGTTATCCTCGTTGTTGAGAATTCATTTAGCAAACAGAAAATGCCATAAAAATGAAGGAATGACATAATGCATGCAACAACAGCAAAAAAGAAAAAAAAAGAAAAATTTAGTGCCAAAACAAGGTGACAAAAAGCCAAATGTACAAAGTAAGACTTAATTACAAAAATAGAGCATAAAAAATGCATAACCTTAATGGACAAATCTGAAAACAAGCTGAAAATTAATGAAATCAACAAAGAGAAAAAAGTTTAACCACAATTTGTGATTCTTTATATAGATACCAATGTGTAATTCTTTGTGCTTATATACTGATATCTGACACATATCAATGCTGGTCATGCATAATGATTCATCAGCCTTCATAATAATTTTATTTTAGTAGTCAAATCTTATGCCTCACAAGTGATTTGGAATAGGTCTTTCCTCATAATGTTCTATATTTTTAATATAACATTTGATGGTCAACATGATAAATATATCTGTTGTATCCAACTTTGTTTTTACTGCATTCGGACTTAATTATTACAAGTTCATTAATTTTTCTAAACTTAATAATTGAGGAAACTTTGGAAACAAAATTTTATTTTATGTAGATTTATATTTATAAATTTTAATTACCAAAAACAGAAAGCTCACAGGCCTCATCTCACACAACCAAAAAAGGAATTTGGTATAACCTGGAAAATTATTCAGAAAACAGAAAAATGTACATTCTTCTAATGATCGTTTAATGATTTTTCTACCTCACAGACCAAAATGAGAAAAATCAGTCAAAAGAAAAAAAATACACATTTCTTCATTATAAACACTAAAATATCTTCCTATGTATTCCACGGCAATATTTTACATTACACTGATTTGTTAATGAGTAGACAGTATGCAAAATTAATGTTCAGTGATGGCAATGTACCTTGAAACCATGGAAATGCCCAGAAATATATCAGTTAGGGCCTCACATCTGATACATCTGTGTCAAGGCTCTTCATGGCAAAGGAACATGAATTATTGAAGAACAAATGGAGTATAGCAATGGGAATCAGAGGAATAGGACATTCCATTTCTGAAATTGTAGGAATATTTGACATTCTTAGATCTATAGTGTCATGTGTATACTGTGTGGAAAACATTATGGGTCACTGTTCCTTAATGATTATGATCAGATGTATCTGGCCAGAATGGTCTACAACAGCACCAAGCAACACTGGCTCAAATCATATCTACATTCAAAGCAGGAGATACTAGAAATATATCCAGCAGGTCAGTTCAGCATTCTTCAGCTTCCATGGGATTGTGAGTAGAAGACCCATCATGTTAACAAGCATAACCAGACCCAGTGTTTCTCTTAGGCTTGTGACACTGGTAATTGGACTCTGGAAGAGTGACAATGTGTAGTGTCATCCAAAGAGTCATGGTTGCAGTTGTTTTTGGCCAACAGCAGGGTCTGGATTTGATCTTGGGCCTTGGTTGACAATAAGGTACTATACTGGTTGGTGGTAGTTTAACAATGGTATAGGCTGTGTTCACATGGCATGGTTTGGGTCTGCTATACATGTCAGTGACTGCTACATTGCACTGTTTCATAACCATTTGTACCCAAACAACATTGGGTTATTCCAAGAGAAGAATGCACTATGTCTCCAGATACATGTCTAGGAGTCATTGTGACCATTTCAAATGGTAATAATCAAAGGAAATGTGAAGTAATCTCATGAATCATGGAAATGCAAAGAGCCTGATCAAGAAATGATACAGACATCATTCAGAAACATCTGTTAGGAATTTAGAGAATGTGCACCGTTTCACATGAGGACATGTATAAATCTGGGCATCTGAAAAAGAATAAACACCACCTAGGGGATACTGGATGAAAAGGGAGTTTTATCCTTATGTTGGAATTGAAAATCTACAGAAATTCATACCAGTCAGGCAAATGACCTGAAAGATGTGACAATTATATATATTTTCAATGAGAAATGAAAAGTAATAAATAAACAACTATTAAAGACTTTTCTATTACTGTTCCCACAGTTTCTTTATTTATAGGATTTGGGGCTATGACCAAGATATATATTTTTAGAGATAAATACAATTAAAAAAACCTGGGTTACTGAAATACAAAGAACAACATGGTGTGTTAGAATGAGTTTTCAAATAAAGAAACAAATTACAGATGAAATGTTTCTGAAGTAATCAATTTGCAAAGCCAAATTGAGAAAATAAGAAAAAAAGAATATATGGAATGAATTCAAAATGCTATCACAGAGTAGGTTTTTAAAATTTTCTGTCAGTTTTATTAGCAGTTAAAATTATACAAAAATGGAAAAAAGAGGGACACAAACTTTCTGTGAACAGGTAATTATAAAAAAAATTAAAAATGATTGGTTTCTGATGCCCCTTAAATTTTGTTTGAGGAGAAGTTATTTATTCTGCTGTATTTTTACATGCATGAGGATTTTTTTTTTTTTAAATATTTGTACACCTTTCAAAGAACCATTTTTCAATACGTATTGTGTGTATCAATTTTTCAGTCCACAAGAAACTGTGTATAATTTGATATAGGAAGGCTATTGTAATGCATGTTTATCTTGCTATTATTTTTTTTAAATTTATAGAAGGGAAAAAAGGTATTGAAAGCTGCCACAGAGAATGGCATACCTTTTAATTTTAGGTAACAAAGGCAACAGTGTATTTTGGATTTTCAGTGAAAAAGAAATGGTATATTTTAGGATTTTCATGAGAGGCAAAGAGAGATCTTGGAAAGCAATTTGGTTTGGGGATTTAAAATATCGAATAATGTAGTTGATATAATTACTTATATCAACTACAGAGGTATTTAAGTAGGGAAAATGGTGAATGGTTTTGATTGTCCTATGTCAATGCAATATATAAGACATGCAAATTTATGGCATAGAACTCTTGAAAGATAAAAATAAAAGGCATTATTAAAGAGCTTAGCTTAAGGGCATTAAGATAAAATTAAAATTTTAATAATTGCTTTATATCAATATAATGTACAAGAAAAACAAATTCAGGGTGTGAAAATGTCAAAAGATAAAAATAAAAACTATTTAATAATACTTTGTAATTTTTTAGGATTTCCCTTCAACATATCAAGAAAATCTTGGTATTTGACAAAATGGAAATTGTAATTATCAATAATAAGAAAAAAAAGTAAAATATAGTAATGTTCTTTATGATGTCTCAGGTGTTCATTTTGAAAGTGTAATTAAGAAAGAGAAAATGGTGGGAGGAGAGAAAACATTATGTAAAAATTAAAATGGGGATATGATACATAAAAGAAAAAAGATATTTACAAGTGAAATGAGGAAGGAAAGAGTGGAAAAAGAAAAGAAACAAGAAAAAAATTACAATCACTGAGAGAAGGAGTTTCTTTTAAAAATGTCTAGAGAGAAATGTTTTAGTTTGGCATGCCACATTTTGTTGTTTATTCCATAACAAGAATGGAATTTTTACACCAAAAGTCCATGTGTATATTTGTAATGATTTTTTTTTAAAATTGGGAATGTTTTAGTAAAGGCATTGATAGCTACCATAGAGAATGTCACACCTATGAATATTTTTTCACTCTAGTGAACAGATAGCGAGGCACCCAGGTAACCTGGGAGGCACAGATATCATTGATACTAAGAAAGCATGTACCTACTTTGAAAACCTGCAGAAGGAAGCAATATGCAATGTTTTTTTGTTTTTTTCCCTACAATAAGAGGATTCTGGGAAGCAAATGTAAAATAAGATTCTCATGTAATAGAAACACAAAAGGAGGTGAAGATGTTTTAAAAGATGAGGTAATTTAAATTTAAGAGGACTCTCAACTGAAGAGAGTAATGTGACATGGAATCAAATGCAGCAATGTGCCAGACTCACAAATGAAATGATGGTAATAATTGGATTTATCATTAAACTTTTTTTTTTTGGTGGGGAGAGTTATTTTACTGTTTCATTTTGTTATTATATGCCATTTGTTTAATATGCGCACACCATGTTGAGACTATCTTATCAGTATAGACAACTGCTACTGCTATTAAATTCACTGTTATTTCATATTAATGTACTTTTTATAATATGTTCATATTATGAGGGATTACATAGAAATAAAGTTAATAAAGAAAAAGCAAATTATATTGGAAGAAAAATATGACAATGAATATTTTAGGGAAAGGAATCTTATTTCCACACCTTTTCTAGAGTTGCAAGTTTGTGTCATGACTGATATGATGCAATGTTTACTCATCATATTTATTTCATATTCTTGGAGTTAGAAGGCAACAAAACTTTTATTGTAGTGACTGGTCTGTTTTTTGAACATTTTGGATCATGGGAGCTGTTGACTTTTGATCATCAGTAGAATTTAAGGTTGTCATTATTGACTTAATGTTTGTTTGTGTTTAGGTTTTGAGGTAAGATGAGGAAAACTTTGAGAAGTGATTTTTTGCAAGTGGCAAGAAAATCAATTTTGCTTTATGAGGTGCAGAAATTAAATTGTTATGAATTTCATGGATTTTGTACAGGAAAAGTAGGAAGAGAAAGAGAGAATAGGAAAGATAGATATGTGAAAACACACTGAAGAATTGATTGTTTTTATATGGTTTTTGATAACCTTTACATGTTATTTAAATCAGAAGATATTTTCAGATTGTAAGAATTTCTAGGTAGATAATGATTTTACTGATACAAATCCTACTAATTAACCTATAGCTGGAGGGAGAAGATGTGCATCATACCTTTCCCAAGGATATATGCATGTAAGTAAATATATCAAACCCAACTGCTGTTATCCATTACACCACTCGTATATCCAAGCATATATCACCTGGTATTTCCAAACAGTCGCTCATCTAGACACTGAGCATGATCAAAGTTGCTTAACCTTGGTGATTGTACAAGAACTTGTGTTTCAATGTGATATGGCTATATACCAACAAACTAAACAAAATTTAAGTCAAATAGCAAATGGTTAAATAGACAATTCTTAAACCTGTGTCACCCAGGTGATGAGGGAGAAAAGAAATCAGTCTTTATTATGCTTTGGCATTTAATAAGTATGTGTGTGTATAGTTATTGATAGTTGGAGGTCAGTTTGAAAAATTAAGACTTTTTGGTGTTAGCTAAATAAGAAGTTAAAACTGCAAATTCTGACCTAGCAAAAAATGTCACCTCACACTATCAACATGATTAGGATTGAATTTATAATCTCTGAAGACAGCATACCTTTCACTTGAAATAAATTCAATTTTTTTTGTAAATGGACACTCATTACTGACATAATATTAATTGGCAGTGACTTTCCAGTTTTCTGCATCCTATTTTAATGATCCTAATATTTGGCAGAATTCTGATTCATGCAAGTTGTCAAAAAAAAAAAAAAAAAAATAAATGCATGATTTGTAGTAATTATTTAAATAAAACATATCTTGAAATATGAACCAATAACAAGGACTTGCAACAAAGAATTTTTTTTTTTCTGACATTTTTGCATTTGTGTATGTTGTCATCTTGTGGCCTGGGTATATGTGATGTAATACATTTGGCTAACATAATGAAGAGGAAATATATATTGAAATTAATGAAGAGGAAATATATATTGAAATTAATGAAAATGAAATTGCCATTTTTAGAAAAGATATAAATTTGAAAAATATAGGAGGAAGGTGGTGATGAAGCACAGACGTCTGACCTAGAAATGACCTGGAAGTCATCAAAAAACACGTAGCAAAAAGTTGTAACAAACCAATATCAATCTGGACATCTAATGGGCTTTTGGAAACAGAGAGACGGAGATCAAGAACCCAGGGGAGAGGGAAAACCACTCAAGTTAACAAAAAAGAGTTCAGTATTTGATTTTGATAAAAAGGTCCCTTTTGTAAAATGCTTAGTTTATGAAGAATAAAAATGTAATTGCCACACAGTAAAGCAATGCACTCAAGGGGCCAAATAGTTCAAGGAGTTTTGCCACAAATGCTTTATAGAAAATATAAACTCATTTTAATATATAAAATAAAAAACAATCTGATGAATAATGTTGCATGGAAATAAATATTGGACATTTCCAATCATAGCAACAGATAAGATAAGAAAGAAAAAATTGTTTATGATAAAAGTCTTCTCGATCTCCATGGAAACCTTGAATTACCTTCTCATAGGCCAACATAATCATACAGAGCATGTTCTTATCAAATCCTGAAATGGCTTCTGAAAATATAAGTAAGTGATTAACTATGAACACAGTAATATTTGGGGGCATTTAAAAAAAAAAAAAAATGGGCAAGGCCATCAGACCCATATGAGAAGTTAAAGATCAAATGCTTACACACACACACAATCTATATCTGGGAAGGATTCATCCATTTAATATTAACAAAAGAGTGGGCCAATATAGGCCAACCCCTCTTCAAATTACACCTTCAGATACTTATTATCCCTTCCATTTTTCCAAACTATATGGATCATTCCCTTTTAGGATTACCATCAGCTTATCACAGTTTAAAATTTTCTCTTATTTCAACAAAGATTGTAGCTTTGTGAAAAGTCAGAATTTCAACCTGCAAACATTTAAATTTTGTGGGTATACTGCTTATTGAAGACAACTTTCCAGAATATAGATTGCTTTCAACAGAATCTAAGCACAGTTTGAATTATGAGTACCAAAGTTTCATCTTGGCTTAGCTGGATCATTTCTGCATAGCTTAGATATTTTAATATTTTCCATGAATGAACATATAAGTTTAAAAGAAATCTCAATAGATATTGAGTGTGAATATTAATTACACAATATACAAGCTCACTCAATCACATATCACTACTGACCAACTCCACAGGAGAGTTTCTGTTCATTCATGTACAGTAAGGTTCACTTTGAGAGGCTGCCAAATTACACCAAGGGTGTGTAACTTGTTCTCAAGATATCCAAAATGGCTAGACACTTTCTGAACAGACCTTTATATATATATATATATATATATATATATATATATATATATTTATTTATTTATTTAGGCAGCACTCCTTCTTTCATGCACATTTCATTGAATATGACAGACAAGGTGCTTTTATTTAGTTTTTTATACAATTTCTCATGTGATCTAATAATTTTTTCTTTTTGGATGATAAATTATATAAAAAATGTCCGAATGTCCTTTTTATCCAAGCGCTTTCGGCTATACATTTAGCCATTTACAAGGATTAAATATTTTAACTGTTAAATAAAAAATAGTTTGTTGTATGTATGTTTTATAAAATGTTTTCATTTTTCAAAACACGGTCAAGATATTGTATCCATGTTCAAAGGTAATATTATTAAGTGTTGCTTTTTTTTTTTATTAATAAGGCTTCCATTATTTTTAACCTTTTTTTGCACGTAGATGATGCTATTATATTAGTGTTGTCAACAAGTATGTTACGAATAGTGTCTGGTAGTGTCTCCATGAATATTTAAATGAGATCTAATTGAGCTATGGACAGAAATGTGTAGAGTGAGTCTGCATGTCAAGGATGTTGTAGTGTGACCTATATAATTATTTATGAATTTTGATTGGTCAGGAATACAATTCCTTAATGGGCATTTAAATTCGTAAATAATATTTGCACTATTTAATTTTGTTCTAGGAGGTGAATTATCATTTTTAACTATAAGGTTAGAGGTTTTAAATTTTTTGTAATAAATAATTAATCTTAATTTTTTAGTAAATAAATTCTCTATGTCAAGTGACACAAGAATGCTGTGGTTAGTTTTTATTTTTGTGCTTTGAAGTATTTGGAGGAATTCATGGATAGATTTAATGCTATAGTTAGTAGGGAGATATGGGGTAATAATATCATTGAGAAATTTTGATAGTTGGTATATGCATGTTGGAATCTGAGAAATAGTAGGTGGTAATGGGTATCCCGGTTTGTGTATTTTAACATTACCGTATAAGTAGCCAGGTTGGTAATGTCCAATAATTTTGTTTATTTTTAAGGATCCTGCAACAGCATTGTTGGATGTTATGAGTTTATTAACATATTTCTTGAGAGATTCAGTCGTGTTCTTATTCAATTTAGTAAATTTAGAAAGATCATCAATGAGGTGCTGAAGTTTTTTGTGATAATCCAATTTATCCAAAATGACGTAAATATTGGATTTATCAGCTTTTCTGATAACTATATTAGGGTTGGGTTTTTTTAATTCTTTAGCAGCAATTTTGAGTTTTGTTGGAATGTTCTTGTTTCTATTACGTGGAATATAATCTTTTAGACCTTTTACCTTGAGAAGATCTTTGCAAAAAAAGGCTAAAAATAATGGAAGCCTTATTAATAAAAAAAAAAAAAGCAACACTTAATAATATTAGCTTTGAACATGGATACAATATCAATGCGTTTTGAAAAATGAAAACATTTTATAAACATACATACAACTAACTATTTCTTATTTAACAGTTAAAATATTTAATCCTTGTAAATGGCTAAATGTATAGCCAAAAGTGCTCGTATAAAAAGAACATTCGGACAGTTTTTATAAAAATAATGGTTATTCCAAAAGTAATGCCTACTATTTTATTACGTTGGTTATATGGCAGTAGTTGAAATCTTCCCAGCAGTAACTCATAATATATTTTGCCTTTTTACTGATACCAGCTGAGTAACAATCAGGCAGAATACCACCTGACATGAAAGTACATACAAGCTAGAGATGTATCACTGAATTCTGCCATGTGACAAAAATTGTATCTATTGATAATCATCAATATTAACTGAACATTTACAAAGATCAAATAGTGAATGTCAGCAGCAATGACAGTTTTGTGCAATGGACTATTCTGGGCAACCCTTTATAGTTATCAACCCATATACTGAAGAGCTCTTATTCATCACTGACAAAAATGTATAGCTATATAGGACTATATGGAAAACTAGCATTTTGTAGGTGAAAACTCAATCTATCTAGTTGTGTGACTCTGCTTCCTGTATATTTTACTTTCTGTGGAAATAAATTGTTTTTAAAGCATTCTTTGTATGTACATGCGCACAGATGGAAAGAGATGCTACAAACACATTGTATATCTGATGATCTAAAAGCAATTTTTTTTTTCTGGGTATATCAGGGCATTGTGCCAACAAGTGCATTAAAACACAAATTCAATCAGTTGTTTTATGAGCAGTTAGTTTCTAGCCACACCTGCAGAAAAATCAATCCATAAACTCAGGTATATTTGGCGACAAAAATAAAAAAAATAAATAAAAATTGAAGAAAATATTTTTATCAGCTATATTTATTGTTGGTTTATAGTCAAGTTCTTACTTTCTATTAACATTATGGGGTATTTTCTTCATTCATTGCATATTTGATGAAAACATTTCCTGAAACTTCCAAATAAAGTTAACATACATAAATTAACTTTTTGGATACTTTGCATATCAAGTGACAATGATTATTAAAAACGTTCCTCTCTTTTTCTTTTTTTTTTCTTAAACCTTTTGCCTTGACTTTATTTTATCCTTCACACATGTCTGTGACAAATTCAGTGATGCTATTTCATTAAAAACAGAACAATCAGAATAATCTCCATTTTTTGATTCTTGCATTATACACATTAAGCAAGAACAAAACAATGCAGAAAACTTGTAAACTAATTATTCATTACCATTTTTTTTTTACCAAAATCATTTAAGAATAAAAAGGCACAATAAAAAAAAAACTGCTGAGAAAAAAGAAAAATGAAGGTGAATTAAAAATAGTAAAAAGTGAGAGAAAAAACAAAGTTATCAGAGAAAGATTTGCATATAAATAAAAATAGGTTTTCATTGAGATGCTTCTACATGAAATATATTTAAAGGTTTTTGGAGTTTCTTTCTTGGCTGGAGTCAATCAAACAATATTTTAAATAAACTTCATTGATGTAATAAAAAAAAAACTAGAAAAGAAATTTCTTTATGTATTTTTTTTTTTTTTTTTTTTTTTTTTTTTAGAAAAATCAAAATCAAAGCAGAATTGTTATATTGCATGAAGTCTGTGTGCAAGAGTTACTCAGTGAAAGCTATTAACTTAGATACATAGTTGAAAACCAGTTTTTTCATTGAAAATATTTAGCACACATCACATAAGAAAAATGAAAACATACTTAAATTCAAATTTTTCATTCACTAGTGTTGTTCATGCAACCTGTGATATCATGGTTATGATTTATTAATTTTTTTTTTTTAATCATTTCGCCCCAAGCAAGGCAATAAGGCCACTAAGATGGAAAGGGTTACCAAGTGTGAAAGAATGTAAGAAAAAGAAAACATTATTAAGAAGAAAGAACAACAAAAGAACAAGAATTAAGAAGACTGTAGATAACAATTGACATTGCATTTAAATTTAAATGGAAAGCAAGAAGAGAGTTTCACAAGCAATAATTACAAAACTGTTAGCATAGAACTTGCAATAACATCTAGCCATTTTAACTGTATAATGATGAGACCTTACTGCCAATCTAGTACTGCACTTAAATTCACAGCATCTAGGTACCATAGAGGAAAGTTCATCAGAACAATTACCATGAAAGTATTTATAGAAAAATCACAGGGAAGCTATGTTATAGCAATGGGAATGTGACTGAAGTTGAGATGTCAGGTCAAGACCAATAAGTTTGCAAATTCTTCTTTGGATTTTATCAAGAATTTATAAATGCATAGCAGAAGCATCAGACCAGATGCAGTAGCAATATTCAAAGAACAGATGGATGGTAGACTTACAAATGTACAAGACAGATTCTGATGAGAAAAAAATTATCTAATACAACACAGTGAAGCAACCTTCCTAGCAAACATAGTAATTGATTCAATATAATCTTTCCACTTCATCAACATGTAAGTGTTCTGAAAGCAAAGGAAATGTTTGTCGCAGATTAATTCCACAACACAGAGAACAAATCACTGTAAGTTCAGACTCGAATATCGGGGGCAGAAAGAAATGCCAAAAACTTGATTCACAAGTACTATCTCACAAATCCCAATGCACATAACCAGTCAGAAAAATAAGTCACTCGCTGATGAATGCTGTAGCCAAAATACATCAGTTTTTCCTATCAATTCGAGAGCACCAACTACTTTTATCAGCGGAGCAGTTTTTTCATTCATCAACAATTGGGAGAGGACGCCAAGTATTTTGCATAATAAAATACTTTTATAGAGAATCCTGCAATGGACTTGTTTTTAAAGGAATACTTTGATGAGAAGCAGGTGAGTGTTATGACATGGCCGTCCCAATCTCCTGACCTCAACCACATAGAAAACTTATGGAGCATGTTGCTCAACTGTTTTCTCAAGAGCCTGTACTTTATAATGCTCCATAAGTTTTCTATGGGGTTGAGGTCAGGAGATTGGGACGGCCATGTCATAACACTCACCTGCTTCTCATCAAAGTATTCCTTTATCAATTTTAATTTGTGACAGGGAGCATTATCCTGCATAAAAATGAGCTTGGTGGGGTTGATTTGCACCGTTTCAGCAGAAGGGAGCAGACAAGACTGTAAAATTCTCTTGAAAAGACCCTCAGGAGCGAGCAGTACAATAGGTTTTAAGAAACCAGTTCCATGAAAAGAAAAGCATCCCCAGAACATTATACTGAATGGATGCTAACTGCTAACTTCAAAGAGCTTTCAAAGCTTCTTCTTCGGATTTTAGATCGCTTATCCTTTGAATTTAGCTCAACTTTCGTTTCATCAGAGAAGAGAACATTTAGTAAAAAAAATCAGGTGAGTCACTTTTATCGAACAGCACTGTATATAATGCACAAAATACAACATTTGCAGGCCTTAAAAATGTTCCTACCACTTGGCTATTATTTACAGACATATAGATAAAATGCTTACATTTTATATACAATCAGATATTTTAAATTGCTAAATTTGATAAAATACAGATTTTACAAGAACATAATTAAGACTGCTAATCTCTGCAACTTATCCAGATAATGGTCTTTATTTTACAATATAGCATTGAAACAAGACAACTGAACAAGGTAGGATTGTGCAATACAGTTTGTCCAAGTTGCAGCCCTTGAATCCTAATAGACAAACAAAAATCAGTACTCAGTAGATCCAATTTAGGTTGATATATTGAAGGCTGTTCTGAACTGAGACATTCATTTTTCATCATGACTAACCATCATATCCAAAAATGATTTTTCTTGTCTTGAAAAAGAAAAGCATTTAAATTTCTATAAATTCATGCAAAACCTGTTTTTCTAGCTGTCAATTTTTTTTCCTCTGGCTTTTAAAAGATATAATGCAGTTAATTGAGTGCATGTGCACTAAATAGCTGAGTAAACTTCAAAGATACTTCTAAGATTTTTCTAAAATTATACAGAGGATGATACTGAAAATTTGTACTTTTAACTAATTCATTAATATCATTTTATCCTATTCACTACAAACAGAAATGTGAAGTCAATTAAATGAGTAACTACTAAATATATACCATTTCCATAATTTCTGAGTAAAATTTACTGTATTCAAATTTAAGCTGATCTTGTTGCAGACTTGAATAAATGAAAAATAACTGAAAATCAAGTAACCTTATGAAATTAGTTTTATTTCAATTAGTTCACTCTAATCCAGACTTTAATTTGTTGCTTAAAGTTGACTTTAACATTGTTTTATACAAAGTAAGTTTTTCCTTGCCAATATCACGAAAGCATGGCATGCAATAAAGATTGATCTAACAAGTAATGACCTTTGATACACATTTGATGAAGCCTTAATAGATATGAAGTTTGTCATCTGTCAGAGTAGACTATGAAGAGTCACTCAGTGTGATTTGAACTCACAAGAACTATACAGACTCAAAGAGAAATATTTTCCTTAGATAATACATTTACTTAGGCTGTAGGTGGACAAATTTAATTCTGTTACCAAATGCAGATTATTAATAGCCAATGACTATTGACCAAGAAAGCTTAAAGTACATGACACAGATAAACCAACTGAAAAGCAGATATTAGGTTGGTGCAAAAATAATATTGTTTTTTGACGTAACGTCAAAAAACGATATTATTTTTGCACCAACCTAATAATTGCATTATTCTTTCTATTGTTTAAACCAGACTCTTACTTTTGAAATTCATTATCAGGCAAGTTTGGATTTTCATGGCAATAGTTACACATCAGACAATCGAAATGTTTTTTTTTTGTTTTTTTTTGTTAGAATCAATGAATGAGAAAAAGCAGAGAGAGATTTGTTCTTGCATGAAATTTCATTTCTTATGAGATCATTGTTTATGCTTAAAATATACTTTATAAAAATTAATTTTAATAAAACAAGTATAAAAAAAAAAAAAAAACACCAAACACCAATTTTTTTTCAACTTAAAACAATTAAAAACTTGGGAAGATGAGCACACCAGATTAAAGCAAGCCTCAGTTTCAAATAAAATTCTTTTCATAAGGATTTATAGAAGCCATACTAAGTAAGTATCTATTTATCAAAGATGAGTCAGCATCATTCCCAGAGTTGTTTAAACACATTATTGATATTCTTTTTGTTGCTTTTGTAATTCACTCAGTTAATAATAACCTTGGACAGTGTGAATTACCTTAAAGAAAAGGACTGGCAAATAACCCAGTATATAAAATGATATTGTCCTCTAGGCATTGATACAAGATTTAGCATAATGGGTTGAGATAATCAGTAGACAAGGTCTGTCCAGATAGTATCCAGCCATTTATTACTAAAAAAAAAAAAAAAGTCTATTTAGGGCATTGATGCAGTTGTCTCTTGATAACTTGCAGATTTATTCCAGCAACCTCTTCACTTTTCAAAACAGCAATGTCCTTCAGAATTGGTTTACCTCATTGCATTTGCCTTAATCTTATCCATGTCATTTTAATGCTTTAGGAAAAGTCACTGATCAATTATTTATAGATTATCAACCTTTTGTAGGTTATTTAAAGCCTAAACATATTTTGGTTTGTAGGAAGTTGCTTAGAGTACCCAGTATTCCCAAGTAGCCCCTCATCTAAGTACTGACTGAGAGCTTGACACTGCTTAACTTTGGTGTTTTCATTAGTCACCTAGTACTTAATAGAACTAATGACTGAGTAAATCTGCAAGAGAGTATCTGCTCCTGCATATGCAATAAGATTCCTTCTAATTGGTAATCATTCAACTGATCCTTGAAATATTCAAAATAGAGGGATACATCCCTGACAGACTTTGTATATTTAATACCATTTTTTCTTTTTGTTATTAATAACTAGTTTTATGTAAAGATGAATTATAGCTTTGAAAATATAAGAAATTATACTATTTCTGCCTATAGCAGATTGAAAATTTAAATGACTTTTTGTGCACTTTTCAGGTGCATCCTCATAAGAGGCCAGACTGCTAAGGAATGAGTGTTTTTATTGAAACAACATCTTTAGATAGATTGCCAAGCAAGGTTACTGGGCTTCTATCTGCACACATCAGTTGAAGACTTGTGAATACATACTAGCACAATCAATAGTAGCTTCCAAACATATTTCTCTGCCCAATTTCACTGACAGAGCTGGGCTCACTATCAGGTATGGTTTTCAGGTACATCCCAATGGTGTCAAACCCAGATGATACTATCAAGAAGTTACATTTTTGATTACTCTATAATGGTTAGATTTGAACCTGATCCTCATGATCAGAACACTAACACTCAATCATGTGCCCATTACAAAATAAAATGTATACAAGTCATTTAAAAACACTTACTATGCCCCACTACAATCACACAAATAAATAAATAAAAAAAACTCCAAAAAATACTTCTCAGATCCTCGATGCCAATTTCAGTTTAGCTAATGTTTATCCAGACACCATAGACTACCAGATTTTGCAACCAGTCTATCTCCATAAAAATGTAACATTAAATATAATAAATTAGGAAAAAAGACGTCTAATAATGCATCCAATATGATAATAGATCTCATTATTATTCAAAGTTAATTAATTTGAAAAATAAAAATGCCTGCTTTGTATTGATTATCAAACATATTTTCTTTCAATTCAGAACAAGTTTTTTTGGTTGTAAAAACTTTTTAAAATACTTTTTTTTAAGTAAAAAAAAAGCTTCAAAAGAAAAGGATTTATGCATATCTTTAGAAATTAAGCAAATGAATTCAAGACAAAGTTCCTGAGGCTTAAAAAAATGTTTGAAGTTCTTGGAAGTTGATGTTTGTTTCAAATTTCAATAAGAAAAGAAAAAAAAAAACTGATGTTCACTGTTTCTTTCAATTTTCAGATAAATTATCATCTTGAATCACTTGAAAAAAAAAAAAATCAAACTAGTTTTGCAAGTTTGAGGAAGAAAAATGCTGTCAAAAAATAAGTGAGAAGAAAAAGAATGAATTTTATTTTTTTTATTAAATGACTAAATTAAGGTCAAGAATGTAATTCAAACCAACATCTGCTTCTTATATTGAAAAATAGATTCAACAATTCTATCTTAAAATGGTAATGAAAAACAAGAAATTACCATCTGTTAAACTGCTAAGATTATGCACTTGATTAAACAGGTCTTGCCTCTTTTATATATGTCTATTTCCTTCTCTTGAATTAATAAATCAGCATTTATTATTAATATTATTTGCCTTTCCATTCAGACTAGTATACTAAACATGACTTTAGTTATACACTTGGTGACCTTTATAGAAATTTGAACTAAACCCTTTATTCAGTCCATGGCGGTAGAGATTGTTCATGAGAACTGCGTTTCCATGCTTAGTGGGATATCAGTTAATATTATGTTGCTTGTTCATTTCTTTCACTGAACCAAAACCAGTGACTGCCAAGGATCCAGAAATTAATTGGTATGCTTGTAAAAGCAGGGAAATTTAGGGTGAGAGAATAATTTTTGTAGATTAGCTTTCATTAGATTTTTTTCAAGCCACAAAATTTGTCAGAATCAAAGAATATTGCTTCCCCACCCCCTATGTCATTGATAACTGCTTACTACTGATGTTCTTTGTCTCAATTTGTACTAGTATGACTTGATCTGCCCAAATTTCTATTCATCAAATTTGTCCAGGTCATGTTGAAATGTAAAGGACTAGAATAACTGTAAAACAATCACATAGGAAATGTCTTTTGGGCTCAACTTTTGACAAGAAATGTCATTTTTTTTGATAAAGTGTTCAGATTATAGTCCTCTCTTTTGTTGTTTTTGATCAGTTTTAGTTGGTACTATTCTAATTCAAAACAAGTTTTTTTTATTCTCTAAGTCAGGTAATTTTTCATTAAATTTTATAAGTAGCTATTAACAGATTTTTATATTTATAAAATAAAATTAAGCTGACATATTATTGACAAGAAACCAATTTTACTTTTGTACTGGCAACAGAAAGAAAAAAGTTTTATAAAATAGGGTAAACAGGAAAATGACATATTTAGTACCTGTAAAAAATGGAGTTATATATACATTGGAACTTGTCTTGGATCAGAACATCTGCGTACTCTGAGTGCATGTGTAGTATCTGATCACTGTGAAAATTGCACACACAAACACAAGGGAGGAGGGTGATGAAAAGTTCTTGGCCCAATCCACTTTACAAAATTTAAGTAAATTATCAAACAGAATTATATGTAAGAGCTTCTTGATGGGGGGGGGCAGAGGATTCTTCAATCCCACTTCATGCATGTAATTGTTTCAAAGAAAAATTGTGAGAAATATATATCAAAATCTAAATATGTAACATTTTGATAATTTTCTATCTTTACCTGAACAAAGTACAGTAACCCTGAATTATTGAAGAGAATTTTAAAAAGTCAATATTTGAGTATGGATAAAGGGTTGCAAATATTTATTTACACAATTACATTATGAAAGATTGATGCAACACAATCTTCCCCTTAGCTTTCCTCCATTTTGCAAGAAGCAATGCTTAATAAATATAATGTTAAATATAAATAACCAATCTATATGATCACTTCTGGCCATAAGCGTTTAAAAAAAACAGTGAGAAAAGTCTAGTGTGACAGAATTGTTTTGAATCAGTATGGTCAAGGGGTAAGAAATATTCCTTTACCCATGTTATGTTTGAAGATCTGTAAAAGGTTCTCCACCCGTCTTTGAAATGCTTTTCAAAGTTTCTCATCTGAATGGCATCACATAAATTGCCCACAATTTCTCCTAGGTATCACCAGTTTATGCAAGTTGTAGTTGTCAACCACTGGATAAATCATTTTTTCAATCTGGTAAAATTAAAATTACAACAAACAATTCAGATTTAACTGCAATTGAAATGTTCATTTTATTTTATGTAAAAATTATCCTGTACCAGGCCTTGCCCTAAATTATGCCTTTTCTTGATAATAGGATGGATTATCAAGATCAATTTTCAATCAGTTGCTTGTAGCTATGGGGCAAGCCTTGTTTAAATAAGAACAAAAATAAGTAAAAAAAATGCTACATGTCAGTATGAGTGGGTCACTTTTATATCTATGATTTGTGTGTGTGTGTGTGTGGCAGGGTGCTACCACCTGTTATCTCAAATTAGTCAAAAGATTTCTTTTTGAGATTGATTTATTTTACAATTTGCTCAGTAGATGGCTTAACTTAACCACTTCTTTCTGATGTAAAAAAAAAAAAAAAAAAAAAAAAAAAAGAAACTTCCTTTTTTTTTTTTCTTCTACCAAAATGATTTCTCTTTCCATTTCTCCTAGTCAGGGGATCCTTCACTGCAATTTATGGTGGACTGACAGTTCAAATATTTTGCTCATATTGTCTTGGCTAGGTCATTTTCAGGTTTCAGAAGTTTTGAGAATGAGACATTGTGACATATGGCTTCTTCTTCTTGGTAAGATTGTGAGGAATTGTCTAAGAGGTGCTAATTTCCCAAATCTGTATATTCTCTGCTGGTCTGTACAAGACTGAAAGCACCAGGGGCTGACTGCAACTATACACACATCCTGGTATAACATAAGAATGATCAACGCACTCAAATACCATATTTCAAACTGATCCCTAAAATCACAGATTTTTTTTGATTTTTTTTTATCATGGCTTATTCATAGTGATTTATTTTGAGTGTTTTGTAATCTAGATTTAAATGAATCATCCATTCTCTATTTACTTAAAGAAACAGTGTCAAATTTGCTGGATGGTATTTGGAATTTAGTCTGATTTTCATTGATTTGGGAATTCTTCAGCTAAACCCACAAAGTGGCTCTGGATCTATCAACACCTTGAGTCTAGTATCAGAGGAGGAGTGGCCAAGTGCCTTGAATGTCCAAATATTACCGTTTCTATGAGTTTTTCAGTAGTTATATCAGAGTTCAAATGCAAAGTTTAACATCATTTACAGAATAAAATTAATTTTCTAAATTGACTATTACACTATTTCTTTAGACATTGAATAAAAGTAGTTTTCTTCAAAAACCCTCCTTTATTTCAGATATTCTTTGTAACTTATATCATCAAAAGTTTTTTGAGATAAGACATCCCTCACCCTATTATAATTTTTACTATTAACAGCCACCTAGTGTTTACAGTTTATAAAGTCAAATTATGCACAATACAAAACTATGCTGAAAAATTCTCAGCCCAACCAAAATACCATTCCACTCCTGTTTGGCCAGATTTTGGAAATCGCATTTAAATTAACTTTATTATATTTTTATTTATTTTTGAGAAATGTATTTAGATTAACTATGAAAGATGCACTGACAATTAAATTTAACTGTGTAAATAAAATTTTCCCAACAATAAAATTATTATCAGAAGAAATATGAATGGATACTATTTCTTTAGACAGCTTTCTTAGTTTTTGAATATTTTTATGAGATACATTTAACTGTCAACACATATGTCATAATATTTAAATTTAAACTACAATTTCAAAAATTCTTTCTAGATAATGCAGTCATTTTTATATCAGATTTTTCTATAATTGTTTTCTTTTAATGGAATAAGCATGTTAAATATGGTTGTGTGCATGAAGGAGTGTTTGGGGAAGCTAGAGATATTTACAGGTTATCCACATTTGCATGAACCCTGTTCCTCAAACACCAAGAATGTGGCTGGTTGACATACCTTTGCTACTTTTTATCTTCTTCATATGGAAGTTTCATCAATGTTGAGTCTGATTTTGGCTTATCTTAAAATTTCAAACAAAAACTACTCCAAATTTTATGTATCTATTATTATTATATAGCCAACAATGTTTGCTTGTATATAACTTATAGTTAGCAAAATGGCTGCACACTGGTTTAAAAATTTATAAGTAACTTCATTTAACCTTAAGAACCCTGCATTATTAATATTTCTCTCCTTTCCACTGTATTCCTTTTCAAGGCCCCTCAATTGCAGTATCCTTATTGTTAATTTCACTCAAAGGTGTTTTCTGTTGCCATAATAGGATATGACAACACATCTATGAAATTCAAACAAATTCAGGGATCAGAGACACCTTCAATGACTGGATAAACTTTTTGCACAGCAAATGAAGTCATATAGTGATAAAGTTTAAAGATGAACATGAAATAAGTGGCACTAAATGTTGCCACAAATCAATTTAGAATTAAACAGCAAACAGAGGTATCCTTTTATATGACACTACATGAATTCCTTATTGTAGACATCTTTGTAAACATTTTTTTTATTTCTATATAAAAAGAATACCATTGTACATGTCTATTTGCAAAGTATTTAACAGCAAAAAGTTCATAAATGTAACAAAAGAATGCTCAATAACATAGGAAATAGTAGTACCTCGGCAAAGGAGCTAACTGCTAAAAGCAAATTAATGCTCAACAATACTATGTATTCAAAGTCAACCATGACAGGAGATACAAGCAGAGGTCCCACTGTTCCTATGATATAAAGCACTCTTTCAGTAAACCTATAAACTTTTTCTAGTGTTATTTTTTTTTTTTAATATGATATGCACACACCAAGAACACTTTTAACTTAACACTTTTAATCTTGGATTTGGGAGTATAAAGTGCACATTTTCACAGTTGTGGTCAGTCACTGATCACTGGAAATTTAATTAAGATAGATTAAGGCACTGCCATTTAATATGGCATTCAGCACTTTTTTCTAGTGTGCCTCTATAGCAAACTCTCTTAAGATCTACTTACTTTATTTGTGTGTGTGTGTGTGTATATATATATATGAATAAAGTAGGCAGTTCTTAAGAACAAAACATCTCAGAAACAAGACAAATATCAATAAGACAAATGAATGAACTTCAAGAGAAATAAAAGAAAATACAAATTTCAATCTTTTACATTTAGAAAACATTTTATAAAAAAAAAAAAAGCTAATTGGAATGAGGAATGAATTTTTGCAACCATAGAATATTAGAAAGCCCAGCAGACACCATGACTGCATTAAACATTTGCAAAGTTTTGCACCTCAATCTATTTACTTATAATTTATCTTTTATTTGTGATTTACATAGATGAAAAAAACATAAAATAAACATTCTATGTTCTTTACTATTGAATTTATTCACTGAATTTTCTTTTTATACAAAGCTGAATGTGAGTATTCACTCAAAATAGGTAAGAATTCATAATATACAATGGAGTCAATATCTGTATTTTGTGGTTTATATTCCTATGCAAATGCACAGGGTTCAAGTTTTATGAATAACCATAAATTTCATAAAAGACAAATTTATCTTCACACAAGAATTTGATTTTTATTTTCATAACACATGAAAATAAAGTTACAACCAATCAAAGTTGACAAAGATTTCTTCAAATCTCATGAGGTAATTTGTAAAATATGAATTTTAAACAGTGGATAGTTTCAAAATTATTTAAAGTGTAATATATGAAAATGTGATGATTATTAATGCTTCAATCTTTCATCAAATGTTCTTTTCTAGGAAAAAAATTAGTTACTGTGTGTACATCAACATAAGCTGATAGCTTATCAAACCAGTAGAGAGTTCAACTTGTGACTTTATGCTTGATTGATTCATTCATTTCTACAGCTTATCAACCCTTTGCAGGTTATTTAAAGCCAGAAAATATTTTTAGATCGTAAAAATTTTGTCGGGGGAGAGATAATAATGGTTTGGTGATACAGCTCTTACTAATTAACATATAGCTGGAGGGAGAAGAGGCAGATTCATACCTTTCTTAAGTGTATTTGCATGTAAGTGAATATAACAAACACAATGGGAATTGGAACTTGCTTTCCTATTAACAATTCCAAGTCATTATGCCTTATACCACCTGCATATCTAAGTTTACAGCACCTGGTATTCCCAACTGGTTACCCAACAAGGTATTGACCAGGCTTGACATTGCTTAACCTGTGATCATACAGAAAACAGTGTTTCAACTTGTAGTTTTAAATGGTAAAAAATTACAAGGGATGCAAAGAATAATTCTTAATGATACAAAATCTCTAGAGAGCTGTAATTAACAGATACAAATGTAACTTTTTCATCAATTCTTTTTATTGTTAAGCCCAATAAGACAAAGAAAGTCCAGGAATAGTCTTTTTCCTTCATAAGGTGACATATTTATACCTGAAGAAGATTGTATGAATGGTCAGGTGTCTAAATAATTCATTGAGATCAAAATTATTTATGCACACCTTTACAAAAGTGCTGGGGATATACTGAAAATATCAACACTGCAAAAATTTAATTTAAAAAAAACAGAATAACAGGTTAGACAGGTTTGCATTTTAAAACCTGTAAGTGTTTTACATTTTAAAATTTTACAAAAAAAAAAAAAAAAAAAAAATGCCTACAAATCAGATTTTAATAAAATTTTATTTTCTAAAGAACAGCATGTTTTAAAAGAAATTTCTATTTAAAATTTAAAGTTGGAAAAAATGAGTAACACATAAAGCAACCGTCTTCTACAAGATAAATTACAATAAGTTACAGGCCATGTATATCAGAAAAATATGAATTTATCCAGAAACTGAAAACTTGTCTGTTTAAATTACTATGAATGTGAACATGACAGAAAAGGACAGTAACTTTACAGACAATTTACAGATCTGTGTAATTGAGCATTGTGAACAAGAGGTTGCAATGCAAAACATGTCTCCAGTGTGTCTCAAAACTTCTCTTTAACAAAGAACTTGAAAAAGATGAATTACCAAGCAGTACAATAGTACAATCTATTGTAGATAAGGAGCATTTTCTTGTCAAAAAGGTCCACATATCAGATGAGAGGTAGCTGCAACAGAACAGTGGGTATTGAACAGAGACAGTACAACAAAGAGAAAGCAAAAGATTGCTGACACATCAATCATTCTATTGTCCAGAAGCATCATTAGCTTAGGATTGAACAGGGTTTCCAAAGAAACCACAAATCCACAATATTACAAAAGATCATTTGATAGAACTTACCAATATTTATAACACAATGATAAAAATAGTAATTCAAAAAGAATATATCAAATCAACATTGAAAAAAAACTGGCATTCTGTATGAGCAACAGGGCATGTCATTTTCTTGTTATCACAAAAAAATGACAGCTTCTGTCAGAATGGAGGGAAGCATTACTGAATGATATTGATGAAAACAAGTTTCCATCATGAGCTTATGCTGCATTTACTTCTGGTATCCCACATATATAGTTGTGTTTAAGAACATGAGAGGACTCTTGTGAAGGAGCAGGGTCAATTGTTTTTGACACCGTAGTAAAGTGTAGTTTGAATGAAATGATAGGGAAGAGAAAGAAGCGCTGATAAGCGGCAATTTCTTTTATAGAAAGATATTGCTGGAGGAGAGAATTATGGGAAGCAGGAAAAGCTATAAAGCTCCTCTGAAAATAGGAGTTGGCATCTTTTTCTTGTTCATGTTGTACGAGAAAGGTTACGAGAGAGGAAGATAACTTAAGCGAAGGACAAAAGAGATCAAATCCTAGAAGAACTTTTTAAAAAATTTTTTTTTTTTGCTGCTATGGAGTCTGGAAACTGGGTAGAGATGGAGAAGGTGATATAGTCACATGGATAAAGAAAATGAAAATGGTCCCCAAGATTCAAAAAGTGCCAGATCTTCCTAGTTTCATTCCACTTTTTCTGCAAGGAAATGTGCTTGCCCTTTACCTTAAAAGGAGTGATGAGGACCAGTCGGACAAGGACATGATAGAGATCAGACTGAAGAAAACGTTCACTAAAAGGCCTTTTATAGCTTATGAAAAGCTCAAGAGAGTGAAATGGACTGGGGAATTAGTGGATGTCTATGCCAATAATATTTAGGTTAGCGGGGCTGGCAGAGTATCTAGTTAGAGGACTGGATCAGACAGTGAAACTAACTTTTGTGACAGGCTTCCCAGATGACATATCTGTGGCACTGCAATAAGTGCCTGGTATAGAAAATATGGAAATCTGTGAGATGCTACTAGCTGCAAGGCTCTTGGTCAGCAAAAGACTTTGAGAACCTAGAACATTAGTAATTGCACAAATCACAAAAGAAAACAAATGTCATATGGAATCATCAAGTGTTAGGTGTTATAGATGTCAGGGATCACACTTAATTAGAGACTGCAAGGAGCCACCTAGAATGAAAGTAAGGTGCTACAATTGCATGAGATTCGGGAATATTGTGAGGTTTTGCCCTCAGGATTAAGGAAAATGAGCAAGGGTGAGTTTCTGCGCTAATGGCTACCCTGTCAACAGAACAAAGGTGCAGTACTGACCTCTACCAATCCTAGAAGTGTCAGTGGGCAGTGTCGATACTGGCTGCACAACCACTTAATTCCAAGCTTATAAGCAGATGGAATGGGAGTAGCACTGTCAAAGCAGTTGATAGAGCAGAGACAAAATGTAAAAGAAACTGGCAGATGGAGATAAAAGTAGGTGGAATGAGGATAAAATCAAAAGGCAATAATGATTGATCACATCACTGACAAGATCAATAAGCTGAGTGGTGTGACTGTAAAGAAAATGCAAGGTGAAGTTTGGAGAGCTACATTCTCTCACAGCTGCCCAAGTTCCAAACTCTTGCAAAATTGAAGACAATGATTTTACAGCAGAATTTGATGGAAAGAAATGGACTGTGGAATGGACAGGAGAGTCTCCAGTATTAAAAAACAAGGTGGAGTACAACAATTCTTTGAAAGAAGGAAAAAAAAAAAAAAAAGAGTAGTTTGAGAAGGAGGTGGAAAGATGGATTATGAAGGGTATTCTTTTGTTGTGGAAGGGTGAAGTAAAAGGAGTGTTACTATTGATGGTAATGGTCCAAGCTACAAAAGGAAAAACCAACTGTTATGTAAAGTACCATACTAGGAGCGACATACTCAATGAGTGTGATGAAAAGAAAGTGGAGGCAGTTGGTGGGGGGAACTATGATTGTGAACTTTAAGTCAGCCTACCTGCAGTTACACGTCATGGAGAAACAATGGCAGTACCAGCTGGTATGCTATAAAGGGAAATCTTCCTGCCTGATTTGATTGGGCTTTGGACTCAATGCTGCACCAAAAATTATGGCAGCAGTCTTAAAAACTGTGCTGGTGAAGGGCAGAATAAGAGAAGCTACTGATTCATACATTGATGACATCATGATAGATGTAACAAAGTTATTGATGGAGGAAGTAGTGGATCATCTTAAGGAATTCAGACTGACAGCAAAGCCACCAGAACTCTGAAAAAGAGGCAGCACTGTGCCTTAAACTGAAGAAAGGAAAAGTGGTGAACTGGTGTTCAGAAGGGGCAATGAGGTATCACAGGTGACAGGAGAGATGAGTAGGCAGGAATTTGTTCTCAGTCTGTGGAAAACTGTTGGGACACTACCCCATTGCTGGATGGCTGCAACCGGAAATAAGAGCAAGCAGGATAGACTGGGAATGTGAAGTCGATAACGAAACTGTCGCTGCAATGCAGGAGATCTTAGCTGAGGTAAAGAAAGAGGACCCCCATGACTGAGATATGGCACATCCCTAAAACGAAAACAGGAGTAGTGTGGTGAGATGATAGCAGTACTGCTACAGGTGTAGTCGTAGAGATCAGCAATTTGGTGGCAGAAGATGCAGCATCGCTGAGAAAAAAGACGACTATAACCACATCAATGTGTGTGAATTAGATGCAGTGCTAAAAGGCATTAGTTAGACTTTGAAGCAGGGGTTAAGAGAGCTGGAAAGTTTGTGTCTTTGGAAAGAAATAAGGAGGATGCATTAACTTGAGTAAACAAAAAGTGGTTGGTTTGCCATCAATGAAGGGGAAGTGGCTACAGTATGCTGTCTAAGAACCAGAGAGAACTAGAAGAGTTGCTAAGTAGGCATCATATGGGAGTGGACAGGAGGCTATATTTGGTGTGAAAAGTTGACCTGCTTGTAAAAAGGGAGGATGTCTAGAGGGTGGTCAGGAACAGCATTAGATGTCAATAATCAACTGACCCTGCCCTGAACGTGCATGATCCTGGTGAGACTGGAACAACAAACAATTGGATGTGTTTAACTGTCGATAAAACACATTATTACAGGGGTGTGTACTTGTCAAATGATTGAATGTGGACCTGGGTGCCTGGCGATATCGAGGGAATTACATGCAGAAATGGCAGCTGTTGTTGCAGAAGAACTGGAGAAGGTGAGATTTGAACGAGGTCAAGTAGTGGAGGTGGTAATGGACAATGGCATGTTTTTTCTGTTTGGAATGCTACCAAGTGATGCTTGAAAAATGGAAAATAAGAAGGTACTACAAAGCAGTGTACAGGCCAGGGGGAAACAGAATAGTAGAGTGACACCATTGACCATGAAAGCAATAACTGAGAGAGGAGGGATATTGCCTGGAAAAGCAACATTTTGGTACAGCATGGGTGCCTAAGTTTGGACAGAGAAAGGAGATGGTACCACAGAGATCAATTTTTACCTACAAGTGGAGGCACCTGAAAGATATATACCTGGATGCTGATGAGGAAGTGCCAGCCAGAATCCAAATAGAAGAGGTTTGGGTGAAGCCACTAAACACAAGGTGCATGACACAATGGGGGAGAGGAGCGGTGATTGTGGTGCAATCACCTACCAACTTGACTGTTGATAGTATGCTGCAGCATATTTTGGATTTAAGGTGAGTGGTCCATACAGACGATGAAGATGTGAATGCTGAAGATGGAACAGACAAAGACCGCAGAGAGAGGGCAATGCACCGACCTGGGTACGAGACTATGTTGTGTGAAATGATATTTTAGGATCATGGGGGCCTGTAGTTTGAATGAAAGAAGAAAATAAAATATCGCTTACCTCATTGTTGGGGAGAGAAAATAGTGTTGACGGGCATCAATTTCTTTTATAGAAAGATATTGCAGGAGGAAAGAATTATGGAAAGGTAGAGAAGCTATAAAGCTCCTCAAAAAATAGGAGTCAGTGTCTTTTTTCTTGTTCATGTCATACAACAAAGGTTGCAAGAGAGGAAGAAGATTTAAAACAAAGACAAGAGAGATCAGATTCTAGAACTTTTTTAAGCTAACATCAAAATTTGTCTGGTTCAGCTAGTTACCATCAAGGAATTCAAGATTTATGGCAAAGAAAATGGTATCAAGTTTATAATACAAAACTATAGAGGCAGTAGATTCAATGCTCTTTTTCATACATTAGCCAAGGGGTTCACATGCATATAAGAGATCAAGTCTTAGAAATCTGGGCATTGTTGAAGGTAGTTGAATCAGTTTGTGACAATGTGGCTTTGTTTTGAACTTATTTTCCCTGGAGATTACAGAACCTGTTTGGTAGCTAATTACAAGCTCCTGTGTATTTTATCTCAAATTTCATAGCCATTCATGCCTTTTTGAAACAGGATTCTTCTATTGGCTACACACTGGACTGAAGAATCTGAGTATATTTGACTGTACCAAACAGGAATATGATGATAGAGTACTTCTTCCATCTTCATGAACACAGGAGAAATGATTTGTTTTCTTGTATAAAGGTTGTGTCACCTTCAATGAAGAGAACTGTCACAAAGCAGCTTCATTACTTCCTTCAAATTCAGTAAGCCTCCCTCAGACAAAGAACTTGATCATACAAATTAAAAAGATATGTTAACATAGAAATTAAATCTATTATAAATTTAATATTTCTATACAATAGAAATTGTAAAAAAAGTATTTCTAGTACAATATGATCATAGTAAAAAAAGTTTTATCTAATATATTACTGTTGCACAGACAATAACCATATGTGAACACCATTTTGGAAACCTGGACCATAGTCAGCAAAAATGACCAATTTCTTCAATATATCACTATTCCACTCCCCAACTACTAAAACACAACAGATTCAGAATGAAGAAATGGTTCCATGGTATTTTACCAAATGATGGTAGCATAAAAAAGAAGCAAAGATCTTTGTGAAAAGTATTTAGAGAAAGTAATGTCAATGCTGCAAAAAACAGTATCAGAGAAGAAGAGAAGCAACAGACATATGGGAAAATGTGTGAAACAAAGGAGATGATATGTAGCTAGAAAATGGAGCAGATGTAGAACATCTAGTTCAACAAGTGTTTGAACAACTGCCAAAGAAAGTACCACAAACAGATGACTCGGTAGTTGTTGCTTACCAAGGTTACTTGTATAGTGGAGAGCACATCTAATGATTCATGCACTGTGCAGTTCATAGCAGCATCCCAGAAAGCAATGATATATTTTTGGCTAGATTGAGATGATGTGAAGAATATCAATACAGAATTTATTCTGGACTGGGTTGCTACGAGAGTGGATGAATTATCCAAAGTTATGGAAAATTCCATGTGATATAAATATTCTGAATTTTTTATGAGATGCGTTCTTCCGTTTATTTCTGGATGAGAAAGCTATATTGAATTTTGTATTTTATTATCTGTCGAATGAATGGACTTATATTTGAATGATATTAACAAGACTTGAAGTGTAAACTTCTTCATAATACTATGCATTAATACATACTTTTATGATGCATTTATCATTTTATTATTTTCTATCTTTTTATTATGTTAGCTTAAGATAAACATTGACTATCTATTGTAAGAGATTTCTCTTCATTGTCATAATTTACAGTGTGCTATTGAAAAACTGTAATGATAAAATATATCCATTATACCAGTGCAGTACATGAAGAGGTATTCCATTTCTTAATTGATATGACATTATAGGTGTTTATAAAATTCCTTTTCAGCATAAAATACATTTTTATTTACATTGTCACTATATATGAGCATATGTACAGTATATAAATGAAAATATGCTGAACAATCTTGTGGTGAAATATTAAAAAAAATTGTTACAATTTGTACATCATAGGATCTAATTCATGGCTTCTGGTAGAGAGATACATACAATATAAATGCAGAATAAAAAATAGAAAATTTCACATGAGATTATCAAGTTTAATCAGAATTGCATCACAAATAGAGAAAAGATGCAGAAATTAATTAATCTGATGTAACCAAAATTAACCAAAAAATGATAGAACTTTGGAAGCTTAAGTTCTCATAATCTTTGAACCACTGAAGTCATCTACATAATTCAGTTTTAAGCAGCTTTTTCAAAGTTCTTTCTATCTAATATGGTTAAATAGCAATAACATGAAAGAAAAAAAAATCAGCTGGTATTGTTGATTGTTAATGGCAGGCAACCTGAGGATTTAATTACAGCAAGATACTTCAACAAACTTATTGTTGTTACGCTCCTGGCTCACCTATGCAAATGGTCTGTTCCTGGTGTATCTATAGGCCAAATGATTGATCATTCATCATTTGCTTTGAGTTGTTCAATGAATAGTAAACAACTAAAAAGACATTTTCACAGCTGTCTTAAGGTAACACTTTGCTCCATGTATAATATACATTTTCTAAACTCAGTAAAGTGAAAGAATCTCATACATAAACCTTTTGAATGAACTAAAGGAATTAATTTTCTTGAGGACATTCAATATTTATATTTCTTTGAAATCAAATATGACAAATTAATCTATGGCTGAAAACTGAGGAAGACATTTTCATAAATTAACTGCTAATTAAGAGGGAGGAAATTGTTAGAAAAGAATCCAAATTAAGGAGGAGGAAATTGTTAGAAAAGAATCCAAATTAAGGAGGAGGAAATTGTTAGAAAAGAATCCAAATTAAGGAGGAGGAAATTCATAGAAAAGAATCCAAATTAAGGAGGAGAAAATTCATAGAAAAGAATCCAAATTAAGGAGGAGAAAATTCATAGAAAAGAATCCAAATTAAGGAGGAGAAAATTCATAGAAAAGAATCCAAATTATAGAGGAGAAAATTCATAGTAAAGAATCCAAATTATAGAGGAGAAAATTCATAGTAAAGAATCCAAATTATAGAGGAGAAAATTCATAGAAAAGAATCTAAATTAAGGAGGAGAAAATTCATTGAAAAGAATCCAAATTAAGGAGGAGAAAATTCATAGAAAAGATTCCAAATTAAGGAAGAGAAAATTCATAGAAAAGATTCCAAATTAAGGAGGAGAAAATTCATAGAAAAGAATCCAAATTAAGGAGGAGAAAATTCATAGAAAAGAATCCAAATTAAGGAGGAGAAAATTCATAGAAAAGAATCCAAATTAAGGAGGAGAAAATTCATTGAAAAGAATCCAAATTAAGGAGGAGAAAATTAATTGAAAAGAATCCAAATTAAGGAGGAGAAAATTCATAGAAAAGAATCCAAATTAAGGAAGAGAAAATTCATAGAAAAGAATCTAAATTAAGGAGGAGAAAATTCATTGAAAAGAATCCAAATTAAGGAGGAGAAAATTCATAGAAAAGAATCCAAATTAAGGAGGAGAAAATTCATAGAAAAGAATCCAAATTAAGGAGGAGAAAATTCATAGAAAAGAATCCAAATTAAGGAGGAGAAAATTCATAGAAAAGAATCCAAATTAAGGAGGAGAAAATTCATAGAAAAGAATCCAAATTAAGGAGGAGAAAATTCATAGAAAAGAATCCAAATTAAGGAAGAGAAAATTCATAGAAAAGAATCCAAATTAAGGGGGAGAAAATTCATAGAAAAGAATCCAAATTAAGGAGGACAAAATTCATAGAAAAGAATCCAAATTAAGGAGGACAAAATTCATAGAAAAGAATCCAAATTAAGGAGGACAAAATTCATAGAAAAGAATCCAAATTAAGGAGGACAAAATTCATAGAAAAGAATCCAAATTAAGGAGGACAAAATTCATAGAAAAGAATCCAAATTAAGGAGGACAAAATTCATAGAAAAGAATCCAAATTAAGGACAAAATTCATAAAAAAGAATCCAAATTAAGGAGGAGAAAATTCATAGAAAAGAATCCAAATTAAGGAGGAGAAAATTCATAGAAAAGAATCCAAATTAAGGAGGAGAAAATTCATAGAAAAGAATCCAAATTAAGGAGGAGAAAATTCATAGAAAAGAATCCAAATTAAGGAGGAGAAAATTCATAGAAAAGAATCCAAATTAAGGAGGAGAAAATTCATAGAAAAGAATCCAAATTAAGGAGGAGAAAATTCATAGAAAAGAATCCAAATTAAGGAGGAGAAAATTCATAGAAAAGAATCCAAATTAAGGAGGAGAAAATTCATAGAAAAGAATCCAAATTAAGGAGGAGAAAATTCATAGAAAAGAATCCAAATTAAGGAGGAGAAAATTCAGAGAAAATAATCCAAATTAAGGAGGAGAAAATTCAGAGAAAATAATCCAAATTAAGGAGGAGAAAATTCAGAGAAAATAATCCAAATTAAGGAGGAGAAAATTCAAAAAAGAAAAACAAATATAGGACCCAATTTCTTATTGCCTTTGCGTAAATGAAAATGTTTTTTTAGTGACATATTTCATCCACTGTACAATGTATACCTTTAAAAATAACTTATGAAGGTATGGCATTGTCACAGGTGTTTAAGAAGATAGAAGGTGAGGCAAAATGAATGAAATACAATCAAAAATTGAGAAAAAGTTTAAAAAAATTCATATGCCAAAAACTAAATATGATTTCAAAATTTAAAATATAATTTCCTTGTAATTGCATGCATGAGACTTAGTATAAATAGGTATAAATAATTATTGACTGATTTTATCATTTTGATATTTTTGCATTATATCAAGTATTAAGAATATTGTAATTAGGCTTCACAAATTGAAGGAGAGAGTTATCAATGATAATGTTCTAACTATGAATTCATAGTTATCTCCCTTTAACCCTTTCTCTCTCAGTAGTTTTTTTTTTTTTTTTTTTTATCATATTAAATTTGGTGAGGTACGTGCAAATTTTCACACCGAAAATACTGCCCAGAGAAAAAAGTTTAGGAACCACTGGTCTAAGGCAAAATAGCTACGATGATTAACACATCATATTTTGTCAAGAATCAAACATCTTCAGTTGAAAATGTTTTGGAAGATAATCTACTTTATTTAGACTTGTTAGTCTCTAAGCCAAAAAAAAAAAATTGAAGTAAAAAGTTTTAAAAAGAGACAAATGCTAAGGTGGCATCAAGTTCTGTTTACTAGTGTTACACCCAGAAACAGGACCAGTGCTATGAGGGACTAAAACTACTTAGGGCACCAAAATTATTTTGAATCTTAGTGTTTCTTGATACTTTTATTTCTCATGTACATTTCAAAGTTTAATTAAATATGCAAAGTATTTGTTTATTAGTCATATTTTCTTAGGTCTATCAGATTCTGCATGAGCCCAATCAATATTTTCCTCAAAAAGGAATTGTGAACTCCACAATATGGATTATTTTGTGAACTGGTTAAGTGGAGATAAAACTCACCTGGAGACAAAGAAGAAATAGTTATTTAGGATCCACCTCATCTCTTGAACTTCTGGGTAGGCAATGAATGAGAAAATATTAAAAGAAACATCAAACTGCTATAATATAGCCAATATATTTTATTAGGCACAATCTTAACTTGGTTGATACTGTGATAGAATAGACAGTGAGCTGAATTTGACAATGGTTGAGGAATGCAAATGCTTTTATATCCAATATCTCTAGGTGACATAAATATATTGTTGGATTTCTCTGACCCTCCTGAATCTTAGAGGAGATCTAAACAATAGCAATAAATCAATAACCTAATTTCTTTTGCTTTCAAGTTGAAATATATTCACCCAGATTTCTATAACTGTCACTATTTGCGGCTCGAATGAAGGAACGTATTGCATCTCGCAAATTTGGCTCCAAAGATTATTGGCGTCTCTGCAAGAGCATATTGAACAATTGCAAACCCTCTATACCTCCTTTATTCAACCAGTTTGAAGTCCTGACCTCTACCAACAAAGCTGAATGCTTTGCTTGGAAATTTTCATTCAACTCGACGCTTGACTCTTCTGGTATACCCATACCCAAATTCCCTCTTAGAACTGAGGCCATATTAAGTGGGTTAAACATAATCCCATCTTTGGTACTGGGCGTTATCTCCAAATTAGACCCCAACAAGGCTAGTGGTGGAGACAGGATACCACCCATTGTCTTGAAGAAATGCACGCCTGAACTGGCGCCCGCCCTTTCTAAACTATACAACTACTGCCTCAAGGAATCTTGTTTTCCTGACTGCTGGAAGTCCTCTTCGATCGTTCCTGTCTTCAAGAACTCCGACGACCCTTCCAACTACCGTCCTATCAGTCTCCTACCCCTCTTCGGCAAAGTCTTCGAACCACCTCACATCCCATAATCTGCTCTCAGACAAGCAATATGGTTTCCGCTTTGCCCGATCTACAGCCGATGTGCTTACGGCCATCACTGAAACAGTCTACCGAGCTCTTCAAAATAACAGGGAAGCCTGAGCCGTGGCACTAGACATCTCCAAAGCATTTGATAAGGTTTGGCATGCCGGCCTTCTTAGCAAGCTCCAGGGTTATGGCATTACGGGTCGATTATATAACCTAATATGATCATTCCTGTCAAACCATAAATTGAAGGTCATTCTCAATGGATTCTCCTCCAGTTCCTATCCCACGAACGCAGGTGTTCCTCAAGGCTCCATCCTAGGCCTTACTCTATTCCTTATCTACATAAATGACCTTCCTGACGCAATAACTTCCCAAGTTGGCATCTACGCGGATGACACCACAATTTATTCCTGCCTCAAAAACAAATCTAGTCTCGCTGACAAAACTCGCCTAGCCGTGCGTCTCGTAAAGGACCTCCAATCGATTGTGAACTGGGGCATGAATTGTCAACTTCAACGATTCCAAGACAAAACTGCTCTCTATTAATCACCACAGAGATCCTTCCCTTCCCTCCATTAGAATGTCTGACGCTCAACTTCTCGAGAGCAACTCTCTGCGGCTTCTCGGTCTCACGTTGACTGCTGACCTGAGATGGAATAAATACATTGAATCAATTGCCTCGTCCACTGCAAGGAAAGTCGGCTCCCTGAGCCACGCCAGGAAGTTTTTGTCCCCGGAGTCGATCCTCCAGATCTACAAATCAACAATTTGCCCTTGCATGAAGTATTGCTGCCATATATGGTCTGGTGCCCCTTCTGTTTGCCTCGGCGTTCTTGATAGGCTCCAGAAGCAGATATACAATGTAGTTGGCCCTGCCCTGGCGTCTCGTCTACAGTCACTTTTTCACAGACGCGCCGTCGCCTCCCTCTATCTGTTCTACAAATACTTTCATGGAAATTGCTGAGAGGAGCTGCATTCACTGGTTCCCAGACATCATGAGTTCCAGCACATTACGAGGCAGGCATCCTGCTCTCACACCTTCACTGTCGAAACTCCTAAATGTAGCCGTCTCTTCTACTCTAATAGCTTCATGTCTCGCACCTCTCACCTGTGGAACTCCCTTCCCTTTTCATGTTTCCCTGTGAGCTATAATCTCCAGCTATTCAAGTGTAATGTCAATCGACATCTCCAGTTGCCTTGATCTATCCACTACCCTCATCCTTTCTTCTATCACTCCTATCTGATCTTGCTTTAAATTTTCTGTAACAACTTGCGTCCTAGTGGCTTCCCACCTTGCTTGGGGTGAAATGCTTAAAAGAAAAAAAAAAAAAATTCCCAGCAAAGGTTAATTTTTCAATTGGTTTAATTAATAATTACTACCAATTATTTGTAAAATCTTGCCATGTAGGATTTTTTAAATCTAGAATGAATAACTGATACTTAGGAGTTTCAATGTTTTGTGCTTTCTACTCAAAGTATTTCCTAGTATAAAATGTACAAGTTGCTAAAGCTATCTGAAAATATTGTAAAACTGTTGAAAGAAGTTAACTTTCCATGCTGACAAAAATAAGTTTTATAACATTTTCAGATAGCTTTGGCAAGAACCTGAAATACTGTGAGAGACATCTAGTCCAAAATTTTCTAAGAATATTTACAAGACAGAATGTGCTTGTGGCTTGCAACTTTTCTTTCACATTGCATTGATCAGATGTTTTTAACATCCACAATTTGAAATTGATTGATGTGAATAATATACTTGTGTGTGTGTGTGTGTGGATAATGTAATTACTAACCCTATTCACAGAGAGCTAACACCATGTAGATATGTATCAAATTAAGAAGATCTCTGAGATAGAATACAATTTCTTGTGGATAATAAAAAGCACAAAGGGAAACTTAATTGCTGTCTTTTTGTCCATTCCAAAACAAGCACTGAAATGCTTCCATAATAGAGCAACAGAGACCATTTCTTTCAGTACAAATTCTCTCCTGACATTTGCTGGGGACAAAATGATAGTATTTACTACATGCAAACTGTAATGGAGATGTCATGTACACAATATTGAAGAAAAGAAGAAAGGAAACACTCAACTTTGAAT